>JAOWCC010001210.1:64565557-65256905 GCA_030867875.1 Actinernus sp. WN-2022
CCCCCCACCCCCCCCCCCCCCCCCCCCCCCCCCCCCACACACACTAAACGTCCGTTGTGCGTTAAGCGTCCGTTGTGCGTTAATCACTCCAACTGACAGTTATCAGTTGCAGATTAGATGTTACTTAACTTTGATTTGAAGGTAAGTGGAAATCATATATCATTTATCATATATCAAATCTAAGTATTTTTGAGTGAAATGACTGGGCCGATATTGAAGTGAGTCACTGGTTATCGATATGTAGGCTTTTGTACGCAACTAACTTTGATATGCAAGGTAGCTAATTTTGAAGAGATTAGTACATAAAATATTTTCAAAAAAAAAAACGTGCATGAGATCGTAGCCGGAAAATAAATTGCTGCACAGCAAACTGGAGTAAAAAAAAATGCATGCAGCTTGAGAATCCCCCACCCCCCCCCCCCCCCCCCCCCCCCCCATAACTTTTATATTTTGAGCAAATACCCAAAAAAAAGGAAAACAAATTCCTGCACAATAAACTGAAGGGAAAAAATTGCGTGATTTTTTTCATGAAACAAAATTCGTGCAAGCAAACGGGGTGACTAAAAAATTCGTGCAGAACTTTCAGTCATACAAAAAAATTCGATCCAGAATAATTGCCCAACCCTCCCCCCACAAATATAACGGTCCATCCCTTACATGAAATCAACACATATGATATAGTAGCATAGTCTAACCGGCTAACCGACTCCTGACACAATGTAATGCCCCAATGGCAATGGCGTGTGTACTGGAGGTGTTTAGCGTACGTTATACTTCGATAAAAAGGGCAATAATTAACAATTAGACCCGCAGCCCGAATGGGCTACGAGCCAATAGCCCATGAGGCGCAGCCGAATGTGCTATTTAACTCGTAGCCCATGAGGGCGAGAGGTCTAATTGTTTTAGTATAAACTAACTAGTAGGACAGTAGAAAATAATAGATAGAAACAAATTGAAGTTGAAAACATGTTATTATTTCGTGAAAATGCGTGCGGTTTTTCTCTACCATGGGCTATCACAAATAGACCTATAGTAGGGTAGCCAATCAGAATGCAGGATTTGTAATAGTCCACTAGTTGGTTTATACTAATCACAATTATACCTATTGTCGAAAAAGTACCAAAACTGACGGTCACAGGCAGCTCGAGTTATGGATTCGTGTGACGAATACAAATATGGTCACCAAAAGAGCATTGATCGAAGCAGAAAAACGGAATAAACTGATTTATGGTCTGAAGAGCCTACGATAGTTGGGCGAGGAAACAGTTGGTTTTTATATCTAAGAACACAGGAAACAGACATGGACAAAATATATTGCTCTTAGACACACCATAGAGTTGTAAGATAAAAAATGAACAGCCTTTTCCACCGACAACATTTCTAACTGAGTGTGTTTGAATACCTGGTCTTACCTCGTTCAGTCGTTTGGCGATAGGACCGGGGCGATAGGTTTTCCCTAAAACATTCCTGGCGTCTCGGCGTAAATTCGATGGCTTGCTCGCCTAGGTTTTCCCTAAAACAGATTCCTGTAAACTCAATGCCGGGCTTGCTCGCCCAGGTTTTCCCTAAAACAGATTCCCGTAAACTCGATGGCTTGCTCGCCCAACTATAAAGTGTATAACTTGAGAAGACAAGAGGCAAGTTGACAGAGAGCAACTTTTCGCATGATTCATCGTCTTCGTTGGGATACCTGTGGCCATCACCTTTCGGACGCGTGCGGTCGCGAGCGTCCTCGCCTCCATATTAGGATATCGATCGAGGGAGACTGGAAAAGAGCGTTACACCACACACACAAACAAACACAAACACACGCACACACTTAGCGTATTATTATATAAGATGTAGTTACTCAGCCAGATTAGCGTTATTCTCAGGGGCCTTTGTAAATACATTAGTAAAAGCTAATCACAATCCACTACACATATTCCGGTACTGTGCGAAGTAGGCTATGATATCTGTACGATATCAGTTTGAAATTGAGATTCGTTTGCTAGACATATAATTATAACAACAGTTGACCGGAGCTGAGTTCGGATGTGACGCAGACTAAATTTTTCCAAGCTGCAATTTTGCCGTGAAGGTTCTAAGTCTTCGGAACGTTTTCTACCGGGTGCACGAAACCACCGGCAGTCTATTATGTGACACATAATTCAAAGTCTAACCCGAAATTTAATTAAACCTAACCATATCCGATAGTAAAACACAGGTAAACGTCGAGAGCTCTTCTAGTTCTAGAACTAGAATTCCCAAGTAAACAGCTGACTCACATACAAATGACAAGTCACCGAGCGGCCTCTATTGAACTGCCCTTCATCACACGAGGCTGGTGACAGTTGAATGGCCAACCAGAAGACGTGTAAGAATAAGCATTATAGTAAATGCCAATCACAATCGATAATAAAAAATCATGTAACTGCGCAGCGCGGGTTGGAGCAACGGCTTGTGACGATAACGATAATAAAGCCTTTATTTTTTGGAGGTTGCACGACATAGTATAAGTACTTACAAACTTGTGACCCTTTCAGTTACTAAAACTTAAAATGCCTACCTTCGAAACCGGCGTTTTGAATACTTGTGTAAAGAAAGTTTTGGCTTACAGAGAATACTCAATGTTCGACGCTTGTTTGAAATCATGTAAATTTGAGCTCTCCTGACCCATGACCGCGGTCACTGGGTAGACGTCATCTCATCAATTCATTATTCTCCATAGACACTATGCATAAGTCCTGGTAACTAGCATGTCAACGAGGCCGGTAGGTCCTCTGGAATGTTGAAATTGAAGCGCCCGCAGTGAAACAATGCCGTTAATTTGCTATGCGCCTGGCTGGTTGTACTATAAAGAAAAATAAAGGATAAATGAGGACATATTAGCAACATTTTTCAACTAAACAATCTTGTTCAACACGTTTCACACCTCCTGCTAGTATTTCAACTTCAACATTCCAGAGGACCTACCGGCCTCTTTTTCGTGTTGTGACAGCTAGGAAAATTGCAAGAAGGGTTTTAGGCAATTTCAATGGTAAAATGTATATTACAATATTAAAATGGGGAAAAAAGTTTTAAAGTAGTCTAGAATTAAAACATTTATACCGTCAACATAACCAATACTAGTCATTTTGTTTTTGTGTGCGAGAGAGCCGTAACCATGTATACATGTCCTGCAATCTGATTGGATCCGAGAGCGGACGGTATTTTCTCTATCTCTGACCAAGGTCACCGTATCCTAGCGCCTCATCCCAGTGGAAATTACACATTTTACAAACTGGTTTTTGCCGAGATTCTGACGTAGCACACACATGCGGTCCGGTACATTGTAGACCTCGTGCATAGTGTTTCTCTATATGAATCTCCCAGCAGGTAAATAACATACTATGCAAACTACGTTCTTATAACTACAGATCAAAATAATACTGATAGCAGTTGAAATATTCACCTCTGTTTGTACTATAATTACCCCTTGATGTTTTGACACTCGATATTAGTCACCATTTGCCGATGGTGAAGTTCTTATACACTGATTATTACGTCATCACCGATAAGAAAGAAAGCGGCCCAGTCCCTTGGTTTGCTGTATTTCTTTCTCATTTCCTTCATGGCTTGCTGCAGGCTTGTACTAGTACTCTTTCCACTCTTCAAATGCGAGTAAAAGCTCAACATGAAGTCCATGGCAGCATGGTCCTCAATAGCCCACAACGATGCTACGACAGCGCGGGCTCCTGCGGCAAGAAACGCTCGGCTCATCCCAACTACTCCTTCTGCCTTGATCTCACCACGACCACTGTGACAGCAGCTCAGGACAACAAGCTGCGCTCGAATACCAATTGCTTGTACCTCCCTCATTGTCAAGATGTAGTCCTCTTCTTCCGGAATACTTCTTGTTGATGTTGAAGCACATGGGGTCAGTGCAATCTCTCCTTCTGTATTTCCGTGTGCTGCAATGTGTATGACAGCCACGCCTTTCTTTAGTCTTTTCTTGATCGCCTCTTTTGTTGCTTGGGATCCTAACAATGGTGGCACGCCCAGTAGCTCGCTAACCTTCTTGGCCTCCTCTTCTGCGCATGGCAGAGATGGAAACGTTCTTCTTTCGCCTCTAAACATTACTTTTCCAACTTTAGGATTTCCAACAATCAGTGCGCCTTTCCTGCTGTGATAATCTACTTGGCATTCTTGAAAAGCCCTTAATGCTGTTAGTGAGGGAACGAGCCTAATGCGCTTAGTTTCCGAGAGAAATAATCCTGTCTTGGGATCTTGTAGTGCTGCAAATGGCACCGTGTACAGAGATCCATCTGGAATTATGATAATCTCGTCCTTCGTAAAACTGTGTTGTACAGGAGCCACTAGTCGATCAAATAATTTATTGAGTGGATATGTATGCTGCTCCTTTCTGAATATACATCGTATGCGAGGTTCAGAGTTATATTTGTTACACTGTTCTTCTTTCGTGGTCTCGCTTCTTTCACCTGAGGACAACGACGATTGCTCTCCAATATCCTTCCCATCATTATTAGCATGCGAACGTTCAGGTACCTCCAGTGATCTGTCCTCGCATTTCACTCCTCTGACATTCAATGTACCATAGGCTACAGTAACGAGTTTGTCTATGGTAGATTCAGATCCTGTGATCATCGCCTTAAAAATCAATGGGGATTGATGTGTTAAAGTCCAAATAGCTACATCTATGCCCATAAGTGTAAAAAACAGGATCGTGCAGAAAGAGCTATTCGACAATATCATCTCAACATCGGAATACTTCAGTGAATCACCTCTTGAGGCATTTGCCGGAGTAATATTATATTTTGACATTAAAATATCGCCCAAGGCACGGGCTCGTCCACGCTCACACACAAGAAGAGCTTCTCCCATTTGGTGGGTCTCAATCAGTACATGTGTCAAATGTTTAAACATACCAATAAAGGTGTCAAATATGGATATCTTAAATTGGTCTTGATCTTGTAAGTTATCAAACAACCACTCCCAACATAGCAAGCTCGCTTTCAAAAACTTCTCCGATGTTAGTATGGTATCGTGGTAGCTTTCTTTTTCACTTAACAACAAATAACAAATTCCTAAGCTTCCATATGCTTGCCCCTCGCCATACCTGTCATATATGTCTTTGGCGATGCTTAGATGCTTTTCATAGTACTGAATGGCCTTGTGGTACTTGCCTAATGACTGATAGGCGAATCCCAAGCTTCCATATGCACACCCCTCGCCGGCTCTGTCACCTATCTCTTTGGCGATGTTTAGGTCCTTTTCATGATATTGAATGGCCTCGTGGTATTGGCCTAAAGACGTATAGGTGATTCCCAAGCTTCCATATGCTCGTCCCTCGCCGGGCCTGTCAGATATCTCTTTGGCGATGTTGAGATGCTTTTCATGATATTGCATGGCCTCATGGTATCTGCCTAATGACAGATGGACGTTTCCCAAGTTTCCATATGCACCTCCCTCGCCGGCCCCGTCACCTATCTCTTTGGCGATCTTTAGTAGATTTTCAAGATACTGAATGGCCTCTTGGTATTTGCCTAATAACTGATAGGCGATTCCCAAGTTTCCATATGCTTGCCCCTCGCCGGACCTGTCAGATATCTCTTTGGCGATGTCGAGCTTCTTTTCATGATATTGGATGGCCTCATAGTATCTGCCTAATGACTTATAGGCAATTCCCAAGTTTCCATATGCACGTCCCTCGCCGGCCACGTCACCTATCTCTTTGACGATGTTTAGTAGTTTTTCATGATACTGAATGGCCTCGTGGTATTTGCCTAATAACTGATAGGCATTTCCCAAGTTTCCATATGCTCGCCCCTCGTCGGACCTGTCAGATATCTCTTTGGCGATGTTGAGATGCTTTTCATGATATTGAATGGCCTCATAGTATCTGCCTAATGACTTATAGGCGGATCCCAAGTTTCCATATGCACCTCCCTCGCCGGCCCGGTCACCTATCTCTTTGGCGATGTTTAGTAGTTTTTCATGATACTGAATGGCCTCGTGGTATTTGCCTAATGACTGATAGGCGATTCCCAAGTTTCCATATGCTCGCCCCTCGCCGGACCTGTTAGATATCTCTTTGGCGATGTTGAGATGCTTTTCATGATACTGAATGGCCTCATGGTATTTGTCTAATGACTGATAGGCGATTCCCAAGTTTCCATATGCTCCCCCCTCGCCGGACCTGTTAGATATCTCTTTGGCGATGTTGAGATGCTTTTCATGATACTGAATGGCCTCATGGTATTTGTGTAATGACTGATAGGCGATTCCCAAGTTTTCATATGCATCTCCCTCGCCTGTTCCGTCACCTATCTCCTTGGCGATGTTTAGTCGCTTTTCGTGATATTGAATGGCCTCGTGGTATTTGTCTAATAACTGATAGGCGTTTCCCAAGTTTTCATATGCTCGTCCCTCGTCGGACCTGTTAGATATCTGTTTGGCGATGTTGAGTTGTTTTTCATGATATTGGATGGCCTCATAGTATCTGCCTAATGACTGATAGGCGTTTCCCAAGTTTTCATATGCACACCCCTCGCCGGCACTGTCACCTAACTCTTTGGCGATGTTTAAGTCCTTTTTATGACACTGAATGGCCTCATAGTAATTGCCTAATGACTTATAGGCGACTCCCAAGTTTCCATATGCACGTCCTTCGCCGGACCTGTCAGATATCTCTTGGGTGATCTTTAAGTGCTTTTCATGATATTGAATGGCCACGTGGTATTTGCCGAATGACGTATAGGCGACTCCCAAATCTCCATATGCACCTCCCTCGCCGGATCTGTCACCTATCTCTTTAGCGATGTTTAGGTGCTTTTCATGACACTGAATGGCCTCGTTGTAATTGCCTAACGAATTATAGGCGACTCCTAAGTTTCCATATGCACGTCCTTCGCCGGACCTGTTAGCTAACTCTTTGGTGATCTTTAAGTGCTTTTCATGATATTGAATGGCCACGTGGTATTTGCCTAATGATGTATAGGCGACTCCCAAGTTTCCATATGCATCTCCCTCGCCGGGTCTGTCAGATGTCTCTTTGGCGATGTTTAGGAACTTTTCATAATACTGGATGGCCTCAGATATTGAATCATACTCGTTTACCAGGGGTAGATATGCCATTTCTTTTCCTTTATTCTTTCCTGTGTTGGCGCTTCCCAAGATACCGATTGAGTTTGCCATCTTAATGTTGTTGTTCTGTTAAGGGTAGGAATTAAAGTATCTATTAATATGTTTCTCGTGGAAAGTAAAGTAAAGCAACTTTATTTAACGTCGGTAACTCGTGACAGTCTGGTGAGACTGATAAACTTGAGGCCGACGGGAGACCTACAATTTTACGTCCTTAACCGAGAAGACGTGAAGGTCTAACCATTTGCAGTTGTTTTACAAAGGCAGCACCTTCTCCTCGGTTATTTTAAGACCCTGAGTGTTGGTCCGGCCGGGGTTTGAACCCGCGACCTTCCGCTTAACAGACCGGAGCTTAACCACTGAGCTAACCGGGAGACGAGACTCGTGTCGCTCTGCACGAGTCTTTTAGCAGTGCATGAGTCGTTGAGCTGAGGTAAAATGTTTTACAAATTGGTTTCTTGTGTCAACAATATAAATTGAATAAGACGGCAGTGATTCTTCAATAATAGAGTTCGATAATTGGACTGATATTTTGATATAATTTGAAAGAGTAATTTTTGCGTTATTCCTTACCAGTTCCGGCCGAAGTTTATCCTAGTCGAAGGTGGTTTGCGGGCTTAATAGTTTATAATGCAAACAACTTTGAATGGAAGCAATGCCGTGCTGGTTTGAGTATAGAGTATGCTTCGTTTCAAAACATTTAAGTATTACTGATAGTTTGATAATCTTCGAGGTGAATCAAAGTGAGGGTGGAATTTTCTGCAGCATCGATCTTCGAAGGACAGACAATGGGTGTTCGAGAAAATAAAGTACGGTGTGTATTTAGGGAAATACATTGATCTTGATATCATTAAAGGATCGTTAGATTTGGCAGTGAATTGTGAAACGTTGAATAGAAACAAACTGACATAAACATCGTTGATTTGATTAAACAATGGCAGGTATTTTTCTCAAATTAAAAATTAAACGATTGTTAAATGTGATCAGTCAGTACAACAGTCTCCTCAGAAAACAATCAGTTCAGCTTGATATCAAGCTTACAGTTTATTACTGTATGAATTGGGACAGTGATCACATCGGCAGCCATCAATCGATTATATATATATTTTTATTTCATAAATGTTATGCGTTTCATGCAGTTCCCTCATCAGGCAAAGAATGCTCGGGAGTCGGAGGATATATATATATCAGTACGCTTCAACATAAACTATGTTGGGTATACGTGTACCAGTTTACAAGGTAGGCTAGGCCCTAGGGGATTTGTTAAAGCCTACAGATGTGAAAATCACATTTTAATGTAGGAGTGTGATCCACTTGTCATTTTAAAATAAAACTGTAAATAATTGCACAGTTAAACATGGCCTCTTCCTACATGTAAGGTGGTAATCCATGCAAAATTGTTATAACATTTTATTAATGAAACATCTAATTATCATCCTACCCTATACCCAACAATTAATAATGCTACTATTTGAAATGGCCGTATAACCAACTCGCTTTCATATTGGGTCTAACATGGGTCTCTCTTCTACTTCTAATAATGTTAACATTGTATCTCGCTCCTAGTATATAGATGTACAACAACTGAACCATTATACCAAGCCATGTACAATGTATAGACCTTAATTTGGAGTAATCTGGTTAAGCTCGCACTCTTTTAAAGTATCAAAACCTTTGCGTCCTACATCGCTATGAAACTCGCATTCCCTGGTGGTGTTTTGGAGCTGTGATAGCTGCATGATCATGACTTCCTCCCTTTCTCTTTCATTTATCATCGAATTATAAATACTGGCAAATCATAGCGTTTGCTCGTGAGGAAGCTTTACTGTTATTGCTGAAAAGCCTGGCTTCATTTTCCCTTAACTAATACAGTTTTCCATGAAAGCTAGACTTCTGCTGGCAGAGAAAGAGCTAGAAAGCAACATTGACCCCCACCTGCCCCAAGTCTCTATTTTGAATGAATTAGCAAATGCGGCTTGTAGAAGTTTCAAAAACAAGCCTCAGTATTAATCTCTACACTTTTTTTCAACTATTATTCTTCCTCTTTTTTCTTTAAAGTACTCAGCAAAAACTGTTCACATTAAAAAAATGCTATTGTTGTCAGTCGGCTACTGATTAACAAATCGCACACATTTTGCCATTGTCTGAACTCGTATTGATCATAGAAATGACGCCATAAAATGTTCAAAACTCAAGTGGAACAACGAGCGTAGCGAGTTGTTTCACTGCAAAGTTTTGGACATTTTATGGCGTCATTTCTATGATCAATACGAGTTCAGACAATGGCAAAATGTGTGCGATTTGTTTTTTACAACGACGAAGCACTTATAGCTTCAAATGAGTGCGTAATGAACTGCTTTCGAGTCGAAAAAGGCCATTGAAAGTCAAAACGTAAACACTTCTAATTACCGTTGCCGAGAGAAAGCTTTCTTAGACAAATGGCAATTTGGTTCACCGATTAACTTCTGTAATTGATGGAATGCATGTGAAATCCTTTCTTGCTTTTTTTCTGGATCAGAAAAGTTATTGTTATGTAATTCAAAACTTCTGAGCTCTGAGAGAACTACTCAACTGGTCTAGTCACAAAGTCTGACTACAAATTCGCCGAAACTTTCTCCACTCAAGAGAAAACTCTCATTTTGCCAAATGGCACACTACAAAGAAGTTTGACTTACCGATTAACTTCTCCTAGTAATAAAATGCTTGTGAAATCCTCACTTTCTTGTTTTTTGGAAGCGAAGTTAACATCCATTTGAATTCACAAACCTCGCCGGGAAAGCACTTTGCAAAGCTACCACGACTTGCGAGTGACGTCATTTTCATTTATGTACTATTTTGCATATAGCGGAGAGCCAATCAGAACGCGAGAAAATTGGATGTTGTTGTAAAATCAGGTTTCGCGTTATCGCTCGTGTCTGTCAGTATGTATAGGACGCTTGCGAAATTTATAATGAAAATATATTTACAATAAATAATAGCAAACATGGAAAATAAGAAAGAGACAATATATTAATATTTAAATGAATAAAGATTTACTACATGTATATATGGGTTCTATATTCTTGTTAAACCCTGCTAGAACATAGATATTGACCTATGATTACTGAAGAGTTCTGGGTCGTCAGCCTTGTTAATTGGTATAACTTGAGCAATCGTGAACTCGACATGATATTATCAAGTGCAATAACGGATCCGACATAACGGATCATAACATAACTGTTATGAGCCAATGACTCTTATGAAATTTCGGAGCTCGGGAAAGCTGATAATGAATTCCTTTCTTTCGCTTCCATTTGTAGTCACTGGCAAAACAAAGCGGGTGCTGTAACGGGAAATTTTACTTATAAAGTTTCGGAGGTCGCCATAGCTGATAATGAATTTCTTTCTTTTACTTTTATTTGCAGAGGCACTGGCAAAACAAAGAGGGTGATGTAACGGGAAGTTTCATTGCATATTCTGCAATGCAAAGCCTGTTATTGCTGCGGTAGTGCTGTATGAAATTGAGGAATGCCGTTACAGAATATGGACTTAGTTGTTGAGAAAGTTTTCCAACGTTTGTTATGATCCAGCGGCAGATTAAATGATAAAAAACGATTGTTAAATGCGATGTCAGTTACGAAGGTGTCCTAAGAAAACAATTAATTCATCCAACCGAAAACCGCTTGATATCTAGCTAACAGGATATTACTGTATGACTTGGGCCGGGTGGTCACATCATCAGCCATATTGGATTTCTTCGCAAATTCGGCACAAATCCTCAAAAATCGAAACTCGCGGCTTTCCGAAGTAGATTTTCAGCAAGTAAAAGCTTGACATGTGCCTTTTACTTACTTATAAAATGTCAGAGCAACTCATCCCAAATTCACCGGCAATTTTTACATTCGGCTGCAAGCAACCCCCTTTGTCCCAGTATAGTAGCGCCACTGACATATCTTTCAATTCTACCTTGAGGCTTCCTACTCAATTTTTGTCTTCATCTTTCAAATCGATTATATATTTATTTCATTGATAAATGATATGCGTTTCATGCGATATCGTTTTTTTCCACTTGAAATGAGACAAAACATGTACATTACACATTTTGGTCTGAAATAAGGTCAGAGTATTTGAAATCCTGACCGCAAACCCCTATCCAAATGTCCGGCCTGTTACCCTCCCCCAGCCCTGTTTTTTTGGGTGTAAAAGTGAATTATTTCTTATTTTGGTTTATTCGAGTTACTGCCGTTTCGATATCCAGACATGAAATTATCATTTGTTTTCACCTGTTCCGAAATATGTAACTTTTGGTGTTTCATTAATAAACGTGCGATGACCGACGTTAAAATAACGTTGGCCAGTTTTTAAGGTAATATTGTGTAGGTCCTTAAATGGAGTTTTGAAATTAAAATGCTTTGATATTTTCCTGTCCTAGGGTATTTGAGATAAAAAGGAAAGCCTACAGATGTGCGAAGGTGGTAAACTTTGAAAATCACACCAAACCATACCTTGTACTGATCCTGAGAAGTATCAGGTTTTATCTTTGCAAGCTGAAAATCAAGAAGAGAATGATGAAAACCCTTCTTGCCATTATTATATAAACTGTAGAACAATAGGGTGTTTTACCAGTTCCTGTTATTGAACATAACAAACTATAATGCTGCTATTTGAAATGGGCGTATAACTAATTCGCTTTCATATTTGGTCTAACATGGGTCTCTATTCTGCCGCTACTATTTTTAACATTGTATCACTCCTAGTAGATATAAAACAGTTCACGTCCTATACAAAGTCATGTATATACCTTAATTTGGAGTAATCTGGAGAAGATCACACTCTTTTAAAGTATCAAAATCTCTGCGTCCTGTATCGCTTTGCAACTCGCATTCCCTGAATGTGTTCGGAGCTGTGATAGCTGATCATGACTTCCTTCCTTTTTCTTTCTTTATCTTAGAAATTATAAATACTGGCAAATCATAGCGTTTGCTCATGAGGAAGCTTTACTGTTATTGCTGAAAAGCCTGGCTTTACTTTCCCTTAACTATTACAGGTTTCTCTGAAAGACTCCAGTCTGCTGGCAGAGAAAGAGCTAGAAAGCAACATTGACCCCCACCTGCCCCAAGTCTCTATCAATGAATTAGCAAATGCGGCTTTAAGTTTTACTTATCAAGTTTCGGAGCTCGGCATAGCTGATAATGAATTTCTTTCTTTCGCTTCCATTTGTAGAGTCACTGGCATAACATAGCGGGTGCTGCTGGTAACGGGAAGTTTTACTTAAAAAGTTTCAGAGCTCGGCATAACTGAAAATGAATTAGCCTGCGTTAGCCTGCGAAGCGGCGTAAATGCGAAGAAGAGGGTAAGAGGGGAAGAAGGAAGAAGAAGGAGCCTCCGCCTCCTTCTTCCTCTCCAGAATCCCCCCTCTTTCCCTCTTCTCCCATTCTTCCCCTCTTCTTCGCCCGTTACGCCGCTTCGCAGGCTAGTTTTGCGTTTCTATGTCCATCGTTCTTACGGATTATTTTTTTAAATAAAAACATCACGCAGGCTCATTTTATGGTTTTTAAGCTTTAAAATGGTATATAGGTTTATTTAATTTTCGGCTAAAACAACACGCGCGCAAGAGATTTTTAACAAGACACCCGCGAACCTGCACGGTAACCTTAATGTTCATCGTGTTTGGTACCAAAACTATGATTTTTAAGCTGCAACTTCATTCAACCCACTTCTAAATGGTGAGGGTACCGTTACTAATAGGAAATGCATATGATTTCCCACCCCTCCCCCCTCAGTTTTGCAAGGTTCGCAGATCTTCCCCCCAATTTGCAAAGAATATGTCGTGTCCGTCGTGTTTAGTACCAAAACTATGATTTTAACGCTGCAACTTTGTTTAATCCAGCTCTGGACTGGGAAATAGAAAATGTAACTGTCCCAGAATGCTTTGCTACCAAAACCAAAAAGGCGATGCATTTTCACGGGTACAAAGCTACGTCGTAGAGACATGGGGTTTTCACCAAAATGTTACCAATAGAAAACTGCAAGGGTTCTTCTTAATTTGGTTGAGATCAACTTTCAGGGGGGGGAGGGGGGGGGGGGGGGTGATAGGCAAAACAAAATTTCAAAACGCCTTAAACCCCCTGGATTTCATTTGCGCGAGTGTTACATAAAATAATAAATCTCGCTGGGCGAAATTACATCAGATAGGCTGGTTTTTAATTTCCCCTATGTGCAACATACCAAATGACATACCCATTTGCTTTTGCAAAATGTCTCGGGAATATCATTCATGACAAAACTGATCGGTTTCTAAGTTTTAAAGTTCAACACAGAACCACATAATTAACGTTAAACAGTTCCCCAGGCTCCGCTCGGCCAAGCGAAACAAAACGCCTTAACACCCCCTGAACTTCATTTGCGCGAATAATACATCAAATAGTTGTTCTAGTTGGGAGAAATTACATCAGATAGGTTGGATTTTATTACATTAGCTACATGCCAAACATTTATATAATTATTTAATGATTGTATTATGATTTCTATGATTATCGTTAGGAATTATTATTATTAAAGGAATATAGCGCTCACCCGAGCAGACGTTTAGTGGGGGAATGAAGTAAAACAGAAGCGTCCAACAACGGCTGCTACAAGAGACTATAGCAAGGTGATCTGGTATTTATAGTTCATCCCTTGGTCTTTGAAGCCATTCGAGTAGTTATCGAGGTTTTAAAATCAACGCCTGCCCATCAAAGACCTGCGTTTTGAGGATCAAGTCTCACAGTGCCGAATATTGGAGATTGAACAGAAAACAAGAATATAATCTCGAAAGGTCTTGCTAAATCAAACCTTTTGATTTTGGGTTCACTTAGTATGAAGTACAATCAGACTGTCGAACCATTGTTTGATGTGCGTCTCTGTTTACGGTGCCTCTACAAGTGTTGTTACATAGCCATAAGTTTTCCAGACACAACGCACGCTCTCATTGGCTGATTCAGGGTCACGTGGCAGTAATCAAAATCCAATGTTCCCCGCGCGGGCAACCACGTGATCACATTGTGACAGAAGATGGTGTGATGTGTCGCGCGCGCCACTGGCTAGCTAAAGGCGGGAAATATTTGTTTACCAAAATGTCTAGATCTTCATAAAAAGCTGACAATTTTTCGTCGAAAGAAAGCATTCACAATGGAACCAGCTCCAAAGAAACACTTTACAACTTTATCAAGCGCAAGAAGGGCTAAAAAGGCTAAAAAGGGATGCAAGAAAGACACAAAACGATGCTAAAAATACTGTAACGATGCTAAAAATGCTGTAGCGATGCTGGCAGCGTTATGAGTTGACTTCCCGAAGAGAAGACGACAAACCTCGCTCGTATCAGGTAGTAAAACTTATGTCTATATAACAAATCACTTAATGACTCAGTCCCTTGGGGAATCAGTGAGTTTTGTTTCCTCTCGATCCTCGATGTTCATCGAGGATCTCGGGGAAACAAAACTCACTGATTCCCTCGGGGCCAGTCATTAACACGGCCCTGTGCAATGATGACAGTCGTAGCATTACTAACCACTGACCTGAAACAGCCTTAGCTGCTATGGCTGATCAAAGCCAGGACCACAGCAACGTGCGCTGTGCGGGGGACATGTCAATGCACAGACCCAGCTCCTGCCAAAATTCACCCAATGTCATTTAGCTAATATTATTGCTATGGGCCTATTTGGATCAAAGAAGAATTTTGAATATGCCAGCTAGTACCGGCCTTATTATTAGTCAAGAATAATTTCACTAAACTCTATAAGCTAGGACCTATCAGAACCAAAGCAAACAAAATAAAACACAGGTTTTAAAGAGTAATACTACATGTTTTAGCTAGTCGAGTATCTACTTCACAGGTTAAGTGAAATCATTCTATCAATGTATTGATTGAAAAATAAAATAAAATTTAATTACCTGTTCAGATTTTTCCTTCATTTCTTTAATTTGGAGTACATAATTAATGGAGAATATGCCACACCGTGACACTTTTAAAGTGCTGATGTATAAATGCAGGGCTATTTGTAACAGCTAACACGGGTGACAAGAGGTATGAGATCACAGAGATAATCTAAGTTATCCTGACCAGAGGGAAGGAATTCTGAGTTCTCAACATCAAGGATGGACTTGATTGGTGTCTCATGCTCAACAGATTGCCATGAACTCTGTTCATGACGGCATTCATGTTAAACCAGTAAATGCTGGTATTCTGGTTTGTGCTTGACATATGCTTGACCTTGATGAGCATATACTCAGTATTCTTTGAAAATTTTAAGTCGATACGGTGAATCGTTATTGAGCTAGAGCATTTTGAATTTTGTAACAGCCTAGCTCAGCGTGTTTCTTAAATGTCATGGACATGGAAATCCATATATTCCTGCCAATTTAAAATGTTAGACTTGATTTAACGTTAAAAGTGATATCTAAAGTGTTTTGAAGTGGATGCTAATATCAGTCTTTTCTTGAGGGAATTGTTTTTGTGACATCAGTAAAAACGATCTATAACTCGTGAATTATGACATATTCATTGAACTAGTGAATACGCAGTTATTGGGCGATTTATTGTAACTCGCTCAGATCAAAGATTTAATCAAGTAGAGATAAACCTGGCTACATCTGAAAAATGAAATATTCAATGAATATATCGTAATAGAGAATATTTTGGCTCATGCGGACCGCGTCCGCTTACGGGAGGTGTCCGTTTGTGGGAGGTGTCCGCTCATCACAGACGTATGGGAGGTGCGACTGTAATTAAAACTCAAACGAACGAGAATACAGGCCCGAGACCAGTTTGACCACTCTGACCACCGAAACCACTCTGACCACCAAGTCCACTCTGAGACGGCCACTCTGACCACCGAGACCACTAGGGCCACCGAGACCACTCAGCCCAGACCACTAGGGCCACCGAGACCACTCAGCCCAGACCACTCTGACCACCAAGTCCACTCTGAGACGGCCACTCTGACCACCGAGACCACTAGGGCCACCGAGACCACTCAGCCCAGACCACTAAGGCCACCGAGACCACTCAGCCCAGACCACTCTGACCACCAAGTCCACTCTGAGACGGCCACTCTGACCACCGAGACCACTAGGGCCACCGAGACCACTCAGCCCAGACCACTAGGGCCACCGAGACCACTCAGCCCAGACCACTAGGGCCAGCGAGACCACTCAGCCCAGACCACTAGGGCCACCGAGACCACTCAGCCCAGACCACTCTGACCACCGAGACCACTCGGGCCACCGTGACCACTCTGCCCACCGAGACCACTAGGGCCACCGAGACCACTCAGCCCAGACCACTCTGACCACCGAGACCACTCGGACCACCAAATCCACTCTGAGACGGCCACTCTGACCACCGAGACCACTCTGACCACTAGGGCCACGGAGACCACTCAGCCCAGACCACTAGGGCCACCGAGACCACTCAGCCCAGACCACTCTGACCACCGAGACCACTCGGGCCACCAAATCCACTCTGAGACGGCCACTCTGACCACCGAGACCACTAGGGCCACCGAGACCACTCAGCCCAGACCACTCTGACCACCGAGACCACTCGGACCACCAAATCCACTCTGAGACGGCCACTCTGACCACCGAGACCACTCTGACCACTAGGGCCACGGAGACCACTCAGCCCAGACCACTAGGGCCACCGAGACCACTCAGCCCAGACCACTCTGACCACCAAGTCCACTCTGAGACGGCCACTCTGACCACCGAGACCACTAGGGCCACCGAGACCACTCAGCCCAGACCACTCTGACCACCGAGACCACTCGGACCACCAAATCCACTCTGAGACGGCCACTCTGACCACCGAGACCACTCTGACCACTAGGGCCACGGAGACCACTCAGCCCAGACCACTAGGGCCACCGAGACCACTCAGCCCAGACCACTCTGACCACCGAGACCACTCGGGCCACCGTGACCACTCTGCCCACCGAGACCACTAGGGCCACGGATTCCACTAAGCCCAGACCACTAGGGCCACTCTGACCACCGAGACCACTAGGGCCACGGAGACCACTCAGCCCAGACCACTAGGGCCACCGAGACCACTCAGCCCAGACCACTCTGACCACCGAGACCACTAGGGCCACGGATTCCACTAAGCCCAGACCACTAGGGCCACCGAGACCACTCGGGCCACCGTGACCACTCTGACCACCGAGACCACTAGGGCCACCGAGACCACTCAGCCCAGACCACTAGGGCCACCGAGACCACTCGGGCCACCGAGACCACTCGGGCCACCGTGACGACTCTGACCACCGAGACCACTAGGGCCACCGAGACCACTCAGCCCAGACCACTAGGGCCACCGAGACCACTCGGGCCACCGAGACCACTAGGGCCACCGAGACCACTCGGGCCACCGAGACCACTCGGGCCACCGAGACCACTCGGGCCACCGTGACGACTCTGACCACCGAGACCACTAGGGCCACGGAGACCACTAAGCCCAGACCACTAGGGCCACCGTTTACCACTCTGACCACCGAGACCACTCGGGCCACCGAGACCACCCTGACCAAAGAGAACTTCGGGGCCATTATAGATCACTGTCACTGACCACACTTCTGATATTTGTACTCTGACTCGCTTGCAGTAAGCTGGCACCGCTGTTTCACAGTCACGAACCGGAAGAAACTCGATCGGTACCAGTTCGTCACAGTGGTATAACCACCTGTATGCCTCCTGATCACTTTCCTGCCAGCAATTGAGCTGCTCAAAGCTTTGCAGGTTTGCTACCGTAAAACGTAGAGCGTACGTTATTGAATTCGATTTTGGTAATAGGATTAAAAGCAGGAAAACCAATCAGAAACTCCTTTCGCAGAAGTTCGACCCGACCCGCTCGTTCTGGTGCATGTCAATTGTCGCTCTCTGCAGTGGTTGACAACTTTACATGCAGCAATGCAATTCAATGTATAAAATTGTCTTTCCCCAAATTCCAACCCCTGGCTGTGTGAATACTACCATAGGTCGCCCCCGAAAAAGATCACTTGTAACAGTGTTTATATGGAAATTACATCTGACAGTAATAGTATTTATATGAGAAATTTTCCGTTCCCAAACCGGGGATGAATTATACCCGAGATTGCCTTTATCATGACTAATGTTTTTTTAGTGAAACGCTACACTGAACTGATGGATACATATGTTTTATTGATGTTTATTCAGTTTCAGCTATCCTACACATCAATCTTTACAAAAGCAATCTGCTTTACTGTGCGGCATGTTGTAAACCGCGGACTGGACTCAAACTAATATGGACTGGACTGGACTCAGAAAAGGAGGACTCAGAAAAGAGGCAGACTCAGAAAACGCGGAGTCAGATAACGCGGACTCAGATAACGCGGACTCTGAGTTACTACTGTAAAGCACTGCGGCAGAACTTCGGATCGAATATGAGACTTATAACGCTTATTATATTGTTCGGGAATAAACAAAGCTGAGATAAAAAAAAATTAACGATCTGTTTTTAATATAATGACTCTTATAAATACATAACGGATGGAGAGCTCATTCGTGCTCAACTATTTAAAAAAACCTCCGAATTTCTAACGTGACAACCATGGGCTGATCAAAGCCAGGTCCCAGCTAATCCACAGATCGAATTGGAATTTAGCGTATTTTGAGATAAAAGCCTGTTGGCGTTCCAAGATCAGACTAAGGGCCTTTGTAAAAATCATTTATGATTTCATGTACGCGCCAATCCTATCAAGTTGTATATTAACCACTGATTTTAGGTTTGTAAGCAGTCTAGTCTATGCATGTACATACGTTCCCGCCGTTGAACAGAAAATAAATAAATAAAAATGGAGTTAACGGCAATTGGATCGCATCTCATTACAGTGCCAAGCATATATCGTAATGCTGAATTCACTTGGCGTTTCTGGCCTCACGATGCTCTCTTCCTTTTTCTTGGTATGTCATTAGCGCCCTTTGGTTTCTTCCCTCTCTCTTTACGATTTTCTTTTCTACCAGCTGGTTTAACTTGTTGAACCTGGAATTAAAGATTAACTGATATGTCGTCTAATGAAACCAATGCATGTACTGGCCAGTCACTAGATTGGTCAACAGAGCAGACACACAGGCACACTCATTTTGAAGAAACAAATATACCTTACTTGAGTAGCAACTTATCAGATAGCAGAGGGAAATTAGTAGCTAGTGATTACCACGCCCCCCCCCCCCCCCCCCCCCCCCTTCCCTACGATTCGGACGAGATTTGTGGACGAGATTTCTTTTAAAAACGAATACAAAAAGTTGCGTTTTCAAACATAGCCGGCTACGTGTGGACGGGGCCTAAGTACGTTTGTTTCAAGGTTTATTCATGCATGCATGTGTTGCACCAGATAATTTCTGGTTACACGGACTTACCGGTGGGCATTCCGAAGCCTTGTTTAATACTTTTAAGAGATTACTCTCGGCTCTGATAATATCTTCGTCATCAGATTCTTCACCAGACGAGGCATCCCTATAGCGCAGGTGTGTGAGGTCAAACGTCTGGCCCGCTTCCTCGTAATCCCTGCATGTCGGACATTTGTTTCCAGGTGTCTCTCTTTTTGTCTTCTTTTGAAATGAAATCCGTCCACCATTGAACATCTGCTCCTGTAAGACGTTTTCTCAAATGTTCAATGGCAGAACGCATTTCATCAGTTGTGGGGCACTTTCTGTGGTCAGGTCGCAGGACTGACGGACTACCAGGAGGCATGTCTTTCATAATTATGAATGGCTGGTCTTCTGGTTGCCATTCTTGTCCTGCGTTGGCCAGGCGACGGTAATGCATCTGTACCTCCCCTCTCGCGTTTTTCTTGAATCGGAAAGCGTGGGGATGGCTGTGGTACTTCAGCCCCCGGGGGGGGACACCCCATAAAAATAGACGGGGGTGCTCGACGTGAGAAATGAAATTCACCCCTAAAAGATAGCAATATGGGCGTGGCTCACAAAAATTTTACACCTAAAAGATAGCACTCCAAAAGACAAATTTGTGCAAACTAAAGGAAATAAGAGACAAAGCTCTGCCCCATAACCTCGTCTTTAATATTCGGATGGATCAAACTCTATATCGAAGCCGTAAATACCGATTCAACTTGTGGGGTCTCATGCTCGAGGATCCAGCGCTATTTTTTCTCGGCCACAAACATTTTGGGTCTCGGAGACACCTAAAAGATAGCAGACCTTTGGAAGACCCCTAAGAGATAGCACTGCTAACGATTTTAACCCCTAAAAGATAGGTCGAGCACCCCCGTCTATTTTTATGGGGAGTCCCCCCCCCCCCCCCGGGACTTCAGCTTGCATGTATAAGGCTGAATCCACGATTTCACATCATAAATGTTTTCGACATAGATCGTGTGCGGTGCAGGTGTATAGCTAGTTCTAATCGTGCTTTTCAGGGCGTCGAGCGAAGGGGCGTTCACCTTCCGCAAAGCTACATATATTCGGCTAAACATCTGCGTTCGTAAACGAAATCATGATATTAGATGATGCATGAACATTTTCAATTGGATTATTATGCAAATTCTATATCAACAGTTCTATACTGTTATTGACAACTATATATTGGACATGTCGTTAAAAACACGTAAATGACTAATAGCAAATCAATGCTTCTAATGCGGAAACGTCAGGGAATATTGGGAATATGGCCCCCTCAGTATGTCCAACATTGTACAATTAGTTATATCGACTGAAAATCGTCCCTGCAGACATATCTTGACTTTTAATGTATCGCTGATTGAAAACTAACACTGCATACCTGGTCTACATCTTCATGTGTATGTCCCACAATGAGATACGACAATCTGATCTGCATGATAAAATGCCAGTTATTAGCAACGCACATTCCAAAAATAAAATCAATGGAATATATAACAGGGTATAGAGGAGAAGAAATTGAAATCATGAAGCAAAAGAGGGAGAGTAGGGTTGGAGGTGAGACGTAGCTAAGAGAAAATTGCGGAATGTTGGGTAAAAAAGTAAATTCATGCATTACGATAACATACCTTTCGGAAAACATTAGCCATTACCAACAGAGCGCAAAATCCAAGAATATATATATTCTTACAATCGCGAAAGCAATTGTCCATTTGCCAGTAAAGGATAGGCGGTAGGCTGCCATTCTGCGATAGTTAAAAATAGATATTAATAGTCAACATTAAGGCCTGGGTCTCAATCTTTTACAAAATGGCCGCCACAAATCAAGAAGGGGTGGTCTATCTCTTCGTACCGACGGTGCTTGTAAGTTTTTTTCATGACACTTAAAGGCACGAGGCTAATATTTTCTAGTGAGTTTCCATGGAAACATGTAATGTGACCTTTGAACTTTAATTTAAGGACATTTTAACAAAACCTCTGGGAGGAAGGTAGAGTGTTTTAATTTGGCAGGTATTTTACTGTAATCGAATCAGGGTTAGTGCATACTTTCTTGGTCCAACTAGAACGGTTTGAAATTTTAAGAGGAAGGCCAATTAAGGTAAATGTGAAATTTGATACCCTCATGTTTCAACGATGTCTAGTTGGACTGATAAACTACATGGTAAACTGCATTAGTTCCACCGTTTTTAATTCTGACCTTTGTGCACTATACTTTCCTCCCGAAGCCTTATATGATATTTTCTTGAAATTGAGATCAAAGGTCACAGTTTCCGTCGCTATAGCAACCATCTTTTTTAATATGTTGTTCGGGTATTCGGACTCAGTTGTTTGGAGCAGGAGAGGAGTGTGGAAGAGGGAAACCAAACGAACCTGTGGTGGTTAATTGTGGGAAGGAAAGGGGAGGTGGGGAGACAGAACAAGGGCAGAGTATGTGGGGCACTTGTGGGTAGGTAAGGAGTGTACGGAAAAATACAGTAAAGTGAAATTAGAAAAAATAAGTGAATAAAATGAAAAATAAGTAGGTAAAGAAATAAATGTGTAAATAAAAGCTAAACGAATAAATATATAGCTAAGAAAATGAATAAGTAAATAAATAAATAAATAAATGTAGAAAGATGGTAAAAGATGTTATATGTTGTTCGGGTATTTGGACTCAGTTGTTTGGAGCAGGAGAGGAGGGAGGAAGAGGGAAGAGAAATAAACTTGTGGTGGTTAATTGTGGCAGGGAAAGGGGAGGTGGGGAGACAGAATAAGGGTAGAGTATGTGGGGCACTTGTGGGTAGGTAAGGAGTGTATGGACAAATAAAATTAAGTGAAATTAAGAAAATAAGTGAATGAAATAAACAAATAAGTAAATAAATAAATATGTAAATAAAAATTAAACGAATAAATATATAGCTAAGAAAATGAATAGGTAAAAAACAAATGTAGTAAGATGGTAAAATGTAAATGTGAAAAAGAAAATGTAAAAGTAACCTGGTGAGGGGATGAAACATGTAAGAAATGGACTGACCAATGAAAAAAATACAATACAAAATAGAATTGAAATAATAAAAAAGGGGGGGGGGGAACTGATTGGTATGGAAATACATATGTAATGGCAACCCAACGTTATACCACCTATTTTCCTCATACACACACATTTTCCTCATACACTTTCCCCACACACTTCCCTGCCGGCTCCACACCTATTCTTTTATAGCTCTAACATTAAAACAATCACACACACACTTATTTGGATATTTCAATTTTTTTCATGTACCTTGCCTTTATTGATTCCCTCTTCATTTCAACGCGTTGTTTACTTTCCGCTAGCTAGCACTTGTCACATCCAGTCTGTCTCGCCACACACCATCTACTCCCCAACCTAGTACTCCCCATAGTTTAGTTCCATCCACTAAGCATTATTTTTACCGAACATTTTGGGGTATTACTTCGTTTCTCGCACACATCACTCTCAACCTACACAAAATGGCGACTCTTCACAGTCGTACCCAGTCTCACACACAGGCCACAGGAAGCCCACTCCCACTTACCCCACCTCCGGATCACTCACAGTTTAGTCCCATTCCAAAAGTATTACTTCTACTTATTTAAACGTTACATTATTTCGGTGTACACCCGCGAGATTACCATTCACACGGTACCCAATCCCACACGCACTTCCTCCACAGGTATGCTACTTCCCTGAACTCCAGATTCATTGTTTAACTTTATTCTTACCGAGCCCTACGGCTACGGGGAATCAATTTTGTACGCATTCACCGAGCAGCACCCTCCTCACAGGGATCCCCACACCAACAGGTCTCATATGCAATCATTTTGATATACACTCACTAAACGACTACTTCTTACATTATTGCCCTATCTCACACGCCCCTCCTCCACAGGGACCCCACTCCTCCACACTTTCCCGAACCCCTGTTTGACACCCATCCCAGATCTCCAGTCCCTATATTCACTTACATCCCAGCTCCATTTAGATAGCATTATCTAGACCTAGTTTTACGGATATTATATACTTTAATTTCCTTCAACACTCACATAACGACAACATTGTACAGTTGTTACCACAGGGATCCCACCTATCGTTCATTAACTGTCACTTTAGTATCTATTCTTCTCTGGTTTATCTATGCTGCCCCACAATATCCGGTTTGTTTTCCACCATCCAATCACATAGTTTCCTCATTTGATACTTTAAGCCAACACAACACACACCTTCCCTCTTTCGGCGCGCTATGCACTCCAAGAAGGTCCTAAAATTACTCAAGAACAGGGTTCCTCGTCCACCACTCTCTACTCCCATTCCTGACGACAAAGGTACATTCACAAACCTATTTTCTTTTATAGTATTGCCTCATTTTACCTTCATATATTACTTTTTTCCCCTCCTCAATTTCTCTTCCGATGTTCGTCCCGCTTCTCACTGAGCGCTCTATACACCTAGATTTTCAACAATATCCTTTACACACACTTCGTGTCAACCCTAATTATCCTTATTCCCTACCAATAGTACACCTATTCCACACAACAATATCCCACCTAACCAGCTACCCTGGTTCCCAAGAGCAGTGTGTAGGGTAGATACATCTGGGCCTAGATGTTTTTGAAACACACTCAACCTCGTGTTGGCACGCCGATAATCTACCCCTGAAGATAATTGTCGATGTTTGTGCTCTTTGGGAACTCTACTTGGGTTTGCTTTCGTATGAGCTCATCTTTTCGGTATCCTTCCCTCCTTCATTATCCCAGCCATACCACAACTTCTCTAGCCATTTACCATGGCCTGCAGTTCACAAAATTCCCACATTTTTTATACCCCCAAAACCCCGATTTTTTCCAGCGCGTTTTTCACAAATTTTTCAATAATTTTCCCACAGCCCCATATGTTCCTTTATCCTCGGCTTTTTAATTCACACCAATTGCTGGGATCATGTTTATCCTTCCCTCCTTTACTATCCCAACCGCCCCACATCTTTTCTAGCCATTTACCCTAGCTAGCATCTCATTTTCCAGCCATTTTACCCCCAAACCCTTCTTCTCTCCGCCACACGCTTCAAATATTTTCCATAATTTCCCCACCGCCCCGCACATTTTCCTTTTTTGTCGGCTCTTATTCCACACCAATTGCTAGCCCTGAGCTTCCACCTTTCATTGTAACCCAATGTACCTCCATTCAATATCATTATACCTCAGTTGGTCTTAGTTCATTTCTATATATCTTGGAGTGTAAATTGCTTTCGGAAAACATTTTGTTCGGCCCTCACCACCGACTCTACATTCCTTCATGTACAACCTAGATTTTCAACACTATCCTTTTCACGCACGCACTTATCTTTCCTTACCCGTCACCACAAAGGAAACTACGCCTTCCTACTTAGCTTAGCTCGTTATTATCCTATCAATCACTTCTTGACACTCACCAGTCCTCCCCAGGTCCCACATCCTCCTACCACAGGATACCCACCCATTTTGCCCCTCACTTCCTTTTTACTTTTTAAATAATATTTTTATCCGAATTTTTTTTTATCCCAAATGTATACATATATATATTTATGGGGTTCTATTTTTACTACTGGGTTCCCCCTTCTCCTTTTTATTAGATTTCTGTTTGTTCATTATTTTTCATGTAATTTTTTTACCATTACATATGTATTTCCATACCAATCAGTCCCCCCCCCCTTTTTTATTATTTCAATTCTATTTTGTATTGTATTTTTTTCATTGGTCAGTCCATTTCTTACATGTTTCATCCCCTCACCAGGTTACTTTTACATTTTCTTTTTCACATTTACATTTTACCATCTTACTACATTTGTTTTTTACTTATTCATTTTCTTAGCTATATATTTATTCGTTTAGTTTTTATTTACATATATATATATTTACTGATTTGTTTATTTCATTCACTTATTTTCTTAATTTCACTTAATTTTATTTATCCATACACTCCTTACCTACACACAAGTGCCCCACATACTCTACCCTTATTCTGTCTCCCCACCTCCCCTTTCCCTACCACAATTAACCACCACAAGTTTAGTTGTCTTCCCTCTTCCTCCCTCCTCTCCTGCTCCAAACAACTGAGTCCAAATACCCGAACAACATATAACATCTTTTACCATCTTTCTACATTTATTTATTTATTTATTTATTTACTTACTTATTCATTTGCTTAGCTATATATTTATTCGTTTAGCTTTGATTTACACATTTATTTCTTTACCTACTTATTTTTCATTTTATTCACTTATTTTTTCTAATTTCACTTTACTGTATTTTTCCGTACACTCCTTACCTACCCACAAGTGCCCCACATTCTCTGCCCTTGTTCTATCTCCCCACCTCCCCTTTCCTTCCAACAATTAACCACCACAGGTTCGTTTGTCTTCCCTCTTCCTCACTCCTCTCCTGCTCCAAACAACTGAGTCCGAATACCCGAACAACATATAAAAACCATTAATAGGCTTATAACGAAACTGGCGGTTACTCACGTGGAACTGTCAAAACACTCGGTGAAGACCCCGGCCCACGATCTTGGTCCTCTGATTGGCGATATATTTGTTTCCGTTCCTCGAACGGAAGTAAAATTCACGCTTGGGGGTCCCCCCATGAAAAAAGGCGATTTGCATCGATGTGGGTAGGGGCGGGAAAATCTTGGACCGCTTTGGTCGATCTGGTTCTTACCGATCATTGGAAGGTCGCGCTTTTTGGGTCTTTAGGAGGCCGTTTGGCGGTGATAAATTTGATGGATTTTCCTAAAACTCTGGTCAGATGTTGCTTGATAACTATTCCCTCCTGTACCGAAAGCTGAATAGTGAGCGAAGAAGAAAAGTGCCGATTTTTGGGTGATCTTTGAGGTAAGTCTGCGCTTTGGCGAGGTCGAGTTGCCTACCTTGTAATTTTTTTAGAGCCGCGGCCAACGGTCAAAATTTCAAATCCTAATAAACTGCTTTAGAAGGCCCCAAATCGCCAAAAAACCACTCACACAACTTCATTAAGTATCAATCTTTTATTATTGAAGATTTGTTTCGTAGGAATCGGAAAAAAGAATTCACACCGAGCAATTATATAAACTCTTCTGAGATCGTTATGAAACTAATCGAAAAACCACAGGTAACCCAATAGACTAATAAGCGGGAAATATACGTCGAGTCTGGGAAGCCTGTGTTTATAGTTATTCTTTCGCTTAAATTCTAGTATTCTACCGAATAGCTTCTTCCTGTACGAAGTTAGACTTTCGTTGACATGTATAGCAGCTTTGTGGCTGATGGCAGATGACTCAGGCTGTGCGTGAACTGTAGGGAGATCCTTAGTACGTTTCGTTCGCAGCTTAATTGCTCCGCTTCTTGTATATCTCATCTCGCTTCGCGCGTCTCGTAAATTTGACAATAAGCCGGTTTTGGACCTTTTTAGTTGGCGGCAGTCTATGAGCTACGGATATGTCCCTTTCATCGAGTTTTACATCAACAAGGCTTGCCATTTCGATCACGAGTTTCGCTGGATCGTCATTTGGGACGATTGGTATACCAGTTATTTCGAGTGAATCTCGACGTGAATATTGTTCTTGCGTTTTCATCAAGGCGAACTTCGAAGTCGTAATTTACACTGCTCGCATTTTCTACCTCTGACTCGACCCTTTCGATTCGGTTTTCAGTAGCTTGAGTTTGCTTCTTCATACCTTGGATCGCTACCAGAGTCGTATCGTATTTGTTGGACAGGAAGCTTTGCGAGCCTCTTACCAAACGCCGCCATATTGGATTTAAGTCCTTCTATTTCACCAGAAATTTCTCGACGAACATCGAGAATAAACTCGTTTTTCCATACAGTACGTAAGTCTTCTAATGTTATGCCCATTTTGACTCAGATTCAGGCACTTTCCTACGATTTCCTATTCGACCGGTCGAATGCGTGACCGTTCAGTCCAAACGACAAACTTCTTTAACGGAACGTTGGGACACAGGCAGCCCAATCTCGTGATTTGTGTATTTATACGCTTACAAATATCGCTTGAACAGTTCATATTATAATCCTTCCAAAACATGTATGTTTCAGTTGTGGAAGCGAGGGAAAATTCGAAAAAAAAACGTACGAATAACCACAACTGAAACATTGTAGGGTGAAGTCGTGTATTTATTTGTCTAACATACATGTTTTGGAAGGATTTATAATATCAACTGTTCAAGCGATATTTGTATTAAGCGTATAAATGAAAAATACACAAATCACGAGATTGGGCTGCCTGTGGAGCTCTCTGGGACCCATCTGTTTGACATTTCATCGTCTCGCTTCAGTGCTCCACTTGAAAGTTCGTAATCAAAACAAGGAGGTATTTTAAACAATTTTAGCATACTCAACATGAACCCAGGGGTTCGTCGCTTCGCTCCTCAAGTTCTCGTCGCTTCGCTCCTCAAACTCGAACCCCTGGCGGCCAGGGTAGGCTAATCCACATATCGAATAGGAGTTATTGTAGTTGAGTCTACGAATAGCAGTTTCAGCGGTATTGACCCAAACGCCTCACTTCAATGTAATGAAGCGCTATTCAAACTGTGTATCTAAATTAGTCGTGCTTGTTTAGGAGGGTGTTGGTGTCGTGTAAGAATGATGGTTTCAATGGCGCTTCATTACATTGAAGTGAGGCGTTCGGGTCAATACCGCTGAAACTGCTATTCGTAGACTCAACTACAATATCTCCTATTAGCGTGGACGTTTGGATACTTTACCGGTCTTTCTGTCGAATGACCGCATTCTATAGTGCTTTGTGTCAGTTACCCTGGATACCAGAGGCTCGAAATCGTCGGTGCGAGCGAAGCGAGACAGTCGTCACGCAAATCCTTCGATCGCGGCACATTACACTGAGTATATTCGTACCTGAGCCCCTCTGGAACCAGTGTAGGTGTCAGTGAGAAATTCTCAAAGCTGCAAGATGCACAACGGTATTCAGTCAGAAGTAAGAGGGGAGCAAGTTCTCATGTCCATGTTTCATGGTATGTGGCAGAATCGATGCCTAGGTGTCGTGATTGGACTCAATATCCCTGAAATACTCTGCAACGCGAAAGAGACAACCATTAGTATCGAGGTCGTAGCAGAAAGAACTGGTTGTAGTTCAACTGAACAACTCTACCCTATAATGCGAGTGCTGGCGCAGTGGGGAATAGGCAAGGAGTTACCGAACAAGCATTTTAGCAAGAACCATGCGGTGGAGCTGCTGAGAAAAGACCGAGGCCCGAGCCTTGGTCATTTGGTTTCTTACTTTTGTAGCGACGAGAACTGGGCGGCCATGTTGGCTTTGCCACAAGCTGTAAAGACTGGTCAATCAGCCCATCAAGTAGAACATGGGATGAGCAATTTTAACTACATGAATGATCTTCAAACCCACCCTTACGACCCTGCAAAGATGCGCGCTGGATGCAGTGAACATGCGATTGGTAGCAAGGAACGAAGAGAGGAATATTTAGAAAACTATAACCATGCGGTGACCCACATTACCAACTTGCAGCTTCATCACATGTTTGCGTCAAGAGGTGACTACGACATGTTTCCTTGGTCATCGTGTACTCGACTGATGGATATCGGGGGCTCTACGGGATTGTTCCTTACTTCTATACTCAAGCAGCCAGGATGTGAGCACATTCAGGGTGTTCTAGTTGATCTACCGGCGGTCATAGAAAAAGCCAAACAAGAAATCTCGGAACATGGAATCCCCATAGATCGCATCCAACTCGTAGCTCATAATTGCTTTGAGCCATTTCCTGAGCTGCAGAAAGTTGATACCATCATGAGCAAGAACCTCTTTGATGTGTTCGACCTACAAGAGAGTGCAGTTGTATTGCGGAATTGCCGCTCTCTCTTCCCTGCGAAAGGCGGTCGTTTTCTAGTTCTCTCAGAATATCAAGCTGAGGCCGGAGACACAGGGAATACCATTGGCGTGAATGGACAGCAGCCTGGGTTCCTGGGTGTCCATATTGCTTCTATTGGTGGAACGTCCAGGAGCAAGAGCGAATGGATGGATTTTCTTGAGAAAAGTTCTCGTAAAGCAGGGTACAAGCTCAGTAGAGCGTACGAGACAGCCTTCGGAGGAGTGACCGTATTTGAACTCATGATTGTTTAAAACGTTCGGCATTTCTTGACCACAGGAAGGCCGACATTTCTTTTTGCCTTGATGTTAGAGTATTTGCGAAGCAATCTTTGAGATAACTGAGAAAAATGGCTGGTTGTTCCATGTAAGAGTTTTAAAGTGCAGTAATGTACATCAGTTTGTAAGCATTATTAAAATTATTAGCCTTTAGAACAAAAGCGCTTTAGATCCAAGAAGAACAAACAAAGGTTTTCCAACAGAAGTAAATTTTATAGAGCAAAGGGGCCAACGTGCACTGTCTTTCCACTCACAGTGCTTTAGAAACGGAGGCCTTAGGGAGCAATAGACCCTTTACTTTTTGTTGGCCCAGTCACTTGTGTATTGTTTCTTTTATTTCTTGTGAATGCATGATAAAATACATTGATATCGAAATAATTCCTAACGATAATCATCATTAAATAATGAATTAATCAGTTTGGTATGTATACGTGACGAATAGTTAAAGGCATAAAAAACAGTCCATCTTAGGTTCTCCCTTCATGTAGGCAGACATGAATTACTATCAAATTGTATTGTGTTCTATTGTACTGTGTATTTCGTTCTATTGTTTTGTATTGTGTTAATTCTATTGTATGTTTGTAGCAATTCATGTGTTGGTACATGAAGGGACCACCCTATCTTATGTAATTTCGTCCAACTAACATTCTCGACCCAGACCCTTCTCTTATTTCTTACTGCGCATGCTCGACGATTTCATCGAGCATGCGCAGTAAGAAATAAGAGCAGGGTCTGGGGTCGAGAATATGTCCAACTACATGTAGATGAAATTTTGATGTGATATTCGCGCAAAAGCAGTTCAGGGGAGTTAAGCCGTTTTGAAATTTTGTTTTCGCTCGCATTTCTCCTTCTTAACTTTAATGTTAACCAAATTAAGAAGACCCCCTGCAGTTTTCTATGGGTAACATTTTGGCGAAAACCCCATGTCGCTACGATGTTGCTTTCTACCTACAAAAATCCATCGCCTTTTCGTTTTGGCCGCAAAGCATGCTGGTCTGCTGAAACAGTTTCATTTTCTATTTCCCAGTCCAGAACTCAATTACATAACGGTTGCAGCGTTAATATCATAGTTTTCGTTCTAAACACGACGAACACAACGTATTGTTTGCACATTCTGCGTAAGATCTGCGAACCTTGCAAAACTGAGGTGGAAGGGATGGAAAATCATGCGTTTCCTGTTAATAACGGTGACCTCCCCCATTAGAATTGCCTTGAATGAAGTTGCAGCTTTAAGGTGATTCCCTTGTTTTGCAATGCGCATTTGTACTGCGCATGTTGGTGAAATCTAAAATCATAGGTAGAAATCAGGCGGTGTTGGACACCCATTGCAAAGCACGATGGGAGAAAATGTAAAATAGCCTCATTCCAACACGGTCGTCGAAGCGTGAACATCTCTGACCTCCGACTTTTGGTCCATTCTGGAGCTTGAAGGTGAAGTCAAATGGCGGACGATACAAACGGACGTAGACCGCTAGCAAGTCGCTACTACTGCGCAAATTTTTCAGAATGGCTAAACATGGTTCCAGATGGCTAACGATGGCAAACCATGCTAGACATGGCACGTAGTTGGCTTGGTCCCGACTTACAGACCAGACCTAGCCAACTATGTGTACCATGTCTAACCATCCCAAGCCATCGTTAGCCATCTGGAACCATGTTTAGCCATTCTAAAAAGAATGCGCAAGTAGAAGGGACTTATATTATTAGTGCTAGCAGTCTAAAACGGACGTTCATAAGGCTTTGGAGAAAGCGTGCGAAACTTTCGGCATTTCTGATTTGATTTCCTCAACAGAGAAAGGCAGTATTATCCTTCGTTTCCCGGAAGGACCGTGGCCATCACAGCTGCATCTATAGGCGACGACCAGGTCGAGAATCGAGAAATTATGTTGCCTCAGGGCAGAATCACGCACTTAAAATTCATACACTGCAGGATTCTTATGCTTTAACAGCTTCAAACTTATGTCGATTTCTCAGAACTAACCCCAACCCTATCCTGTTTGAGCTGCTCTGGTTCTTTGGTCAGCAGGAACTTTTTAAACAGGATTTTTGGTACAGAATTTCAAGCGCATGGTCACAAGTACAACAAATCCGGTAGTTTAGATTTAATAGTGTTACAATTTGTCAAAATCAAGACTGTTCAAAATTCTAAAAACATAAATATTATTAGATTTATGGCATACAAATAAGCGGTCGAGGAAGATTAATGATTTTCCAAAGCCCGTAGGTAGATTCACAATCATCGCGATCTATCGATAGCGCTTCCTATCAGATTTTCCCGGCACACGTCTTATGTAGGACATGTTTCTACACGTTCTGTTTCCATAAGTTTGAAGCTGTAGAACATATTCTGCAGTGCATGAAAGTGCGTGATTCTGGCGATATGTATGTGGCCAAAGTCTGTGATATGGTTGTTTGTCTATTCAGTAGCTAACCGGAAGCGTGGACTTGTATTTAGCTCCGGAAGTTAACATTAATTAGCATATTGGTGCCCGCGAGGACTTCTGGGTAGAGCTGAAATACGAGGCTCACACTTCATGTTTTCACTCTGCTCGGTCGCAGGTATGGTTTTGTGTTGCTATTCTTTTCATTATTATACTCGCTTAGAAACATCCTTGTTAACTTAGAAATATACACAAACACAACGCAATGTCCTAAGATTGTAACTAGATGGTTAATTCGAGTCACTGAATATCAAACAACTAGTGTCGATTTAGAGGTCTGGGACCTAGAAACCGCCATTTTGAATGTCGTGGCAGCTCTTCCAAATATGGAATATGGAATTTTCCTAATATGGAAGAGGCCGCGGGAAGTTCAAAACGACACTTTTGCTTGCTATTTTATTGATATGGCGGATGTAGAAGGCGGCTACATAATTTCTCCTCTCTCGGTCAGTTCGTCGTCTATAGATGCAGCTGTGATGGCCAAGGTCCTTCCGGGAAACCGGCGAAGGATTAGCCTGCGTAGCCCGGCGCTGAGGGGGAAAGGGCCGGCGGAAGGAGAGGGGAGAGGGGGGAAAGGGCCGGCGGAAGCCTCCTCACCTCTCCCAATTCCCCTCTCCATTAGCGCCGGGCTACGCGGGCTAGCGAAGGATAATAAGGGGCAGTCGGCATATTCACTTTGTCCGCGCTTAACCACAGGTACCCCAGGCTCATTATGCGTAACGGTTATTTCCGGCGATATTTGAAATTACAGTAAATGTATGGCGTTTTAGTTCGAATGCCCGTTTGCTCTAAAATAAAATTCAATAAATCGTCAAAATATTCTTACCTGTTTCAAGACATTCCGTCCAATATTGAGGGAGTTACAGTAATTTTCCTTCCCTTAGTATAATTATTGGGAAGATACTAGCAAACTGTACGCCGATCACATAATTCGAATTCACATAAAAATCCCGTACATTGCCAAAATTCCTTCAAATAACGGTTACCCAAAGACAGGTCCTTCACCACACTCAGCTTCCCTTTCACTGGTTTACTTTAACGGGAGAAAAATGCCACGAATTTGCAGTTTTCGAGCTTCGCCGAGAGACGTCTGCGTCTTGATGGCAAATTCATACTGATGACGTTTCGCGGCCAGGATCAGGTCGCGTCATTCTATTGGCTAGTATGCCTAATTATCACATACAAGCCAATCTAATCAATTGCAAATCAAGAATTTCTCGCTCTACTAATTACACCAACGAAACTCATTAAATGCAAGTTCAACTTTATTACAGTCTTTACACCACAATTTATGTACACGTATGACTCGTGGTAGTCACTCGTATTCTTTAGATAGCTCTGCCTGGAGTATTCTGGTTGGAGGAATCTCCAATTCTTGATTAACCTGGGAAGAGAAACGAAACGCGATCAATATATCACACAAACGTCGTGTTTTAAACAATACTTAAACTTTCCAACAGTTGGAAAACGTATCGAGGGAACTTGTGCAAAATAAGAGAACATTTAAAAAAGTATTTTCTTGAGATATCACACATCGCACACTGAGGACAGATGGTATGATTGTCTGTGTGAAATCCCTCAGCTTCTATCCTGTAGCAATGAAAGCTATAGGCATACATCAAACTTCTTTTTTTTATGGAAAGAAAATTTCGTTTCTTGGCCGACTAATAAGTTGTTTATTATATACATTCTAGCTAAGCAACTAATACGGCTGTGTATTGTTACTCGTCATTCGACCCTGGAGTTCGTCGGAATACTTAAATATAAGCTTCTGGCTTCGACGTAAAATACACCTTTTTAAATCTTGGCTTGCCAAATGGCTCTCCATAATACGAATGACGAGTAAAAATACACAGTCGTATTAGATGCTTAGCCGACTAATAAACTATTTATCAATCCTTTATTCAAGTTCAACTCAGTAAATTTAGGCAGGCACCGCGTCCTGTCCAATTTCGTTCCCCAAACCCGCCTATCTTATGGTCAGCGGCAAGATACTTGGCGCTGACCATACGATACGCGGGCTCAGGGAAAGGAATAGCATCCTGTCGCCAAGATAACGCATGCGCTATTGAAAGAATCTTACCCTGGAGTTCACATACTGGTGAAGTAACATCCTCAGCTCAGCGTTCTGTTGAGATAAAGTCCAGACGTTTAGTACGCTTCCTGACACAACGTTTCTAACTAAATGTCGAGAACATTTTACCAGCCCTCGCGTTGTCGACGTTTGAAGTGTTAGTAGCATCATATTTGAGCGAAATAATACTGTTGCTAAGACGAAGGGCCAACGATTAAGATTTCCATGGTACTTCTATATCATGGAACAATACGATAATGTTGGACATAGCAAAAGGTCGTTAGCACTATACTATACAACTACCTTTTCGGTTTTGTATAGTGGGGGGGGGATGGGTGTTCTTGTCTGTGCTCGATTTTTTTTTTTTTTAGCAGTGTTGTTGCACGAATTTTTTTTGCGAAAAAAGCGGAGCCAGAACAAAGCTTTTCCGCTTGCAGGATTATTTTTTTCAACACCGTTGGCTTGCAGGATATTTTTTTTCGAAAACACCCCCCCTCCCCCCCTCAAACGTTAAATGGTCGGCCCCTAACGACACAGTGCAAATCACCGATATACAGCATTTTGCCATGGTTTTTCCATAGCATGGAAATAGAGCTTTCCCGCATTCCGCTCCAATGCCCACGAACAATGGTGATACCAAGTCGAGATTGGAGTAGACATTTTCTTACATTTACTGTATTTTTGTCTACCCCAATCTCGACTTGGTGCCATTGTTCGATCGAATGCGCGAAAGGTCTATTGCTTGTGAAAATCTTTACCTCAGATAATTAATGATAGTAGAACGATACAATACAGGTGGTGTAACCAATGCGTACCTGTTGTCTCAGGGCGTCTGTTTCCTGGATGAGCACGGCGCGTTCTGTTAACACGCCCAGGTATTTATCAAAACCGTCCAATAGTCCGCTCCACAGGCGTTCCTTTTTCTCATCTGTCACTGACGCCATCTTCTCCCAAAATGCCGTATCGGTGCTATGAGTAATCAAGACAAGTTGATGGTATCTTATTCAACATGGTATCTTATATTCAACTCTACGAACACTACTTTCGGAACGTTAGTGAAGTGCATCAATATAACATACGATCACGACCCAACCAAAACCTTTCTCTTCCACAGGCCTATGTCAAATTATGGGAAATTTAGTGTAAAGTTTGCATCTACGAAGATATGGAATGACATACCCCTAACTATCAAAAACGCTTCAACTCTCGACTGTTTCAAAAATAAATTCAAGACCCACCTTATTACGATAGATATCTGAATACATAATCTCCTTCGCTTATTATTTCTCATTGATAATGTATTTTTTTCACAGAGATATACACTATTATACATAATATAATTACACGGACTGCAGCTTATAACTGTTTCTGGGTATATGAATGTTTTATATAACCCTGTTGGGTTCTAAGTTCACGTAGCCCCCACTCTTTGTAAATAATTTAGTTTTGTTTATTACTATAAGTGGAAAAATAAAACTCTGAAACTCTGAACAGATAGAGCATACAAAACATCCATTTATTAGAAGTAAAAGCATGGCATGAGGGAAATTGGTGATTGCATTTCCCCGAGAGCCGAGTTGTGGAAGCCCCGACGCCGTAGGCTTAAACTTTGCTCAATCCAACATTGTTTGATAGTTCGTCATCGTTGGATCAACATTTTTTGTTTGATCAAATGCTAGATGAAATTTGCTTTTGTTCTCAACATTGTTTGACTAGGACTTAGAGCCCATAAGCCCTAGCCAGAAATCATTTATTTGGGCGCAGTAAAGTGTTTTAAATCTTGTTCAATCATTTTTGGGCGATTTATTGTTGTAGTATCGCTATAAAAAGCATTACAAATCCTTAAAATGACGTCATTTAAGGGAGGTTATGCAAATGAATTGAAAATGAATTGAGTCCTAACATTGAATTTCTTCATATATAGTTGTTTTTCAGGTGTCAGACATTCAATACTTACAATCTCAGAGAATGATCTTTTAATAAGTTGAGCTGACATAAAAACAGAGCAAAAGAAACTATATACAGGTTATCCCTTAAATGACGTCATTGAAATTTGATTACTTAATAAACGAAATTGGCAGACTGTAATTATCATTTTTCCTATGTCGGTCATTTTGTTTTCCAGTTTGACTTTTAAATCAAAGATAACTGGCTAGGGCTTATAGGCACTTTAAGAAGTCGTACGAGTCTGGTGCATACTTGTAAAATAAATACAGGCGCAAGAAAAGAAAACAATGTGCTACTAACAACAATAGGTGCTACTGATTCTGCGTATTGTGCATGTGTTTTCTCTCAATGTGTGTTGTTCATTGTTCAATGTCATTTTGATCAATATACTTTTTGAAATAGATGGATACAGCGATGAAACCGCAGACATTTTGTATCAAAGCCACTTTCAAAATCACTTACCCAGCATCCCTTGCAGCCCCTGTACCCAATTTAACGGTTTGCTTTTTAGCCTCCCTGTGGAATGAAGGAAGAACTTCCTTATTTTCTACAATGATTACCATAATTATCATCATCAGTTCTTATTAATATTGATAACAGTTACAATATTCGAAATCATTTAACCGCCTCCTCGTTAGCTCAGTGGTTAAGCTCCGGTCTGTTGTGCGGAAGGACGAGGGTTCAAACCCCGACTAGACCAACACTCAGGGTCTTAAAATAACTGAGTAGAAGGTGCTGCCTTTGTGATCGAACTTGCAAATGGTTAGACCTTCACACGTCTTCACTGATAAGACGGAAAACCGTAGGTCCCACGTCGGCCTCAAGGGTATCAGTTTCACCAAACTGTCACGAGTTACTTTTTGGGGGAGAAAATGTCAAATCCCCACCCCTCCCCCCTCCCTACCCGGACTTAATAAGCAACAACAGTCAGTCTTTAACTTCAACAACACAATAAACAGCGTAAACACGTGCTCTGATTGGTCTATAGCCATGTGTTATTAGAGTACAGATGCACACATGACGTCACGTGCTGCTTATTGTATAATACAAATGGATGTCACTTTGCGGTGGATCTGTCCTCGTATACTTCACACATGACGATAACATGCGACGAGAACATCAGTTACATCACTCGACTGCGTCCCGTGGTGTACTTCTTTGGTCTCGTCACGTTGTGACGTCATCTGTGCATCTATACCAGGACAGACGCATGGCATGAAATCTATTTGTTGACATTTACCTCAACATGGCAATGATCGTGAGGATTCTGCATTTAATGTATCACTAGTTAAATAATCAACATAACACTAACATCAGCAACAAAAACGTTATTGACGACAATAACGGTAAGGCTATGATAACACTTTTCGTGTCCACCATCGTTGACATAGTCTTCAAAAACTCATGAATAATTAATGAGCATTTTGTCCAATCAGATGAAGCAAATCAGTCACGTGCATGCTCCTTTATACCTGATAAAATCTTTTCATTCTAAAAGGCCCGCGGAGGGATTTGAATTCTGTCCCAGGGGGAAACGGGGTTAATGATTGAGACAATGGAATTTCTATTGATGTTTCAGCTGTCTCGTTGAATTGCTAATTAGGATGAACGTTTTATATAAAGAATACTAATGAACATGAAATTTTATATAAAGTTTCATCCTAATTAAGAATTCACTGATAAAGACCCAAAGATAGCAAAAAGTACACGGAACATAAGGTACCTAGATAAAAAAAAATTGCACTAAATTTACTAATATCAGCAAACTACCGAGATACACAGATAATATTTTTAAAATGAAGTTATCCAACTACCATTACTTGTTTGCCGAGCCACTGTTTAGTTCCAATTATTAAACCAAACTCAAAGCCGTAAAATAATAAAAACGTACATTAAACTTACATATTTTGTGCCGGAGTCAAAAATTTAGAGTCTGCCGTCATGTCAGTCACATCGCTTTCCAAGTCTTGAACTTTATCGAGGTAAACCACGACACCAAATCCTTCAAGTGCAGGTTGTACTTGCATTGCGAAACGCCGCTTCAAACAACATAGTATGGTAATTTCTTCATGTCATTCCCTTGAGATATTCGTAATTGCAGGCGGTGATTACTCGAATATTTTGCATGGCGTTGTGAATAGAAAGGTTCAATGGTTCATTAAGTAACCATTCCCTTGAGATGTGCGTCTTTCTTTCATTGCATTCTTAAAGCGTTTTTGAAGCCGTTTAAAACACTCACAGCACGTGTTTTATCAAGTCTAAAAATTCTCGGGCTTCGCCCTCGAATTTTTAAACTTGATAAAACACTGCTGTTCGTGTTTTAAACAGTACGTCATTGGGAGTTCTTTTTTTTAAACTAACAGTTGATAAGAGTAATTGCTAATAACCAAACTGGAGAGTTAGTTGTAGCTGACGCTCAAGCGCTAGCCCTTCGGCAAAGCGACAGCTTAAATAACTAGGGACTTCCTTCCCCTCTGACGCAGACCTCAGTCTACATTTTACATAAACTACGAGTACAAACCTCTGGGGCTGCCTGTGGTCCTCCACAAAACGTCTCAGTGAACAAATCACCTCGTTTGGATGGATTAACTCTTTGGCTTCTGTTTAAATAATAGTTTAGTTTCAGTAATAAATTGATTATAGCAATGATCAGGTAGAGTATAAACTGTAAAACAGTACCTTTCATATCGCGAAAATCAATCGAAAAACGAACGCGGTCAGAAGTATAGCGATCTTACGATAACGGCGATGGTTGTGACGACGGGACAAAAACATATCGAACATAGGAAACGATAAACACCCAATTTCGCGCCTGTTATCGCTTTACACATCCAGATTTTCAAAAAATATGATAAGCATAGAGTTCATTTCACGCCGAACGAATACCGGAGTGTTTAAAGGCGCTGTGTAATGGTTCTGCGCATGTCTGGAATCAATGCTCGATTGGTGGCTGTTAATTGGCTTCAAACAGTTGAAGTCCCTTTTGCTTTCGCGCCATTTCTTGAGCTTGTTTACCTTCGTCCAGATCGTGCCACGTTACCAAGCGCTTGTTCGTCCTGGTCGAACCCAAAATCTGCGAGGTCTTTGCCTTTGCCTTCCAAATCCAAGTCGTTTTAAGCTTGGTTTCTCGGTTGAAAGTGAGAGTAACCTCGCGAAGTTGAGCCTTCTTCTAATATAGTCGGCCTGTACATTTAGCAGGGCAATATTAACTTGTATGCACGCAATTAAGCTCGAAAGCAGCCCGAGCAGAAGGGAAGCCAAAGCGGTAGCACGACCATCCGCCATATTGGATATCTGCTCTCTTTTGCGATGCTGTGACGTTAGCATTTACAAAAATATACGCTTGCGCTGTCCACACGAGAACACGTACACGGCGTTTTCGAAAATATCCATTTTGGAAAGCGTTTTCGAAAATATGCGTTTACGATGACCGTTTTCATCGTTTACGTGTGGACGGAAGGCCCGTAAACGTATTAAAAAATATGCGTTTACAAACGTATACGTTGCGTTAGGTCCCTAATGATAACAGCGAAACGTCACGCGGCTGCGTGTCTCTAAAACCCCGTTTCCTCTGGTCGCGTAGCCTCTTGCTCGTAGCTCTGTTTCTCAACTGATTTTCGTGGGATGAAAGGCACTGTTTCACAGTCTACGTAGAGTCACACAGCGGCAAAACGTCACGCGCATGCGCTTATGATGAGCCGGTCGCGCGCGCGTCTCCTCAGTTTCCCGCCGAAACTAACAGAAAACAGAGGCAACCACCCCTGTTTCTAACTTTAAGCACGTACGCGTATTTACGTGAAAGGTTTCAAGAAAAGTAAGAAACCTATTTAAATGATAAGCCTAGACTTTAACAGGTTGAAGTTTTCTTAATTTGTAATTCACTGTGAGTTTTCTAATATATAAAATTATTTACTACAAAAGTTGTATTTGAACTTGCATTTGAACTCCAGAGCCTTCGTTCTTTCGGCCAGCGGAGCATAACGTTTTGCCGCGATGACAGGTAGATTATTTCTCCAGCCACTTACCAGACCTCCTCGCCTTTATAGAGGACGTGTCAGACACGTGGTCATCTTCTGTTGTCATGGCAACAGAGCCTTCCTCGTCGCGTTTCTCCACCCCACCCTCCCCCTCCTTAGTCTCCTCTACTTCCTTCTCCCTCTGAGGTTCTCTCTGTTCCTTAGCGGACTCCTCCCCTTCTCCTCCCCCCTCGGGGTCTAAGTCGCTTGTATTCTGTAGAAAGTACTGGGCCACGAGGTAGATGTCCTCTTCTGTTTCTATGCCAAGAGCCTGAGATGACAAGTTGTGAATATGTTAGCATCACATTTTATCCCAGCAAGTAATGATCCGCTTAAATTACCAGGAGCGTCCAACTGTTATACATTCGTGAGCCAGCGTGTTCCCAGATCGCGCTATTCTTAGAATCAGAGTACTTTTATGTGACAATGTACTGGCAAACAATGCTTTCCAATGATTTATGAAAAAAGGTAAAGGTATTCATTTATATAGCGCAAATTCTATATGAATATATTCAAATGCGCTTCACAAGGTTATTTTTGTGATACTGATTGCTATTGTGGCGCAATCTACTGCCGTGCAGTAAACAATTACGGCACTGAGCCTTCTTCACATGGGATTTTTCAGTGTTTTATACTACGGAAACACTGGGTGATAAGAATGAATATTCTCATACTACATTAGATATTCATGGCACATCGGCCAATGACAAGAGACCTATCATAATTTTCTTTTGTGCTAGTTGAGAATGCATGCTTTTTTGCAGTCCTAGGGTTTCATGCAGAAACACATGTTAGGCGCTATTTCTTCAGCGGCGCCGAGCAGCACGGATCGACATTCTGAAGGTGGACCTCCACCAAACAGATTCCGGTTACCTTTAAGCGTTGAGGAAACGCTAGAGAATTATCGTCGAATGAGATACTATGAAAAAGGTTAGTACAGTAAACTAAATTAATGCAAAGAGGCTTATTTTTTCGTTGAATTAGTTTTGAAGCTGAGGGAAATTTAGGGGTGAAACAATGACTCATTTCCAAATTTACCCTATCTAGAAATCGTTTCTCAATACAGTTGCGGGTAATTTGCATATTTTTCGTATTGATTTCTAGATACGGTAAATATGGAAATAAGTCATTTTTTCACCCCTAAATTCCCTCAGCTTCAAAGCCCGCCCACTTGCATAATTTAGTTTCTCGTTCTATCCTGGGTTTCAAAGTATCTCCACGTGACCTCGAGCAAGCATCCCCATTGGCCGATGTGCCATGAATATCTAAAGTACAATGAGAAGTAATAGTTCTAATCCGAGCCAATGTGTTGGACACGGTTTCTAGATTCTCGTGCCAAGAAACAATGCCTCGGCTCCGCCTCATTCTCGAACTGCAAATGGTTAGCGGATAAGGACGTAAGATCGTAGGTTCCACTACACTGTCACGAGTTACCAACGTTAAATAAGGTTGCTTACTTTACTTTACTTTACTTTTAACAGCCAAAGACAATAGCTACGAAACAGGCACGATCGATAAGGTTCTAAACAGACGATTTGCTTTATAAACGGAATCGCACTGTAAATCGTAGTTCTAAGATTTTGAAAAATTGGAGAAAGTTTGAAGTCTTCCTGAACTTTAGGGTAATTTAAATGTTTCTACCAATGAGATCTAGAATTTTCACAACCTTACTACCTCTAAGGTTCTAAACAGACGATTTGCTTTATAAACGGAATCGCACTGTAAATCGTAGTTCTAAGATTTTGAAAAATTGGAGGAAGTTTGAAGTCCTCCTGAACTTTAGGGTAATTTAAATATTTCTACCAATGAGATCTAGAATTTTCATAACCTTACTACCTCTCCATGCCCTTTGGTGTCGTACTTCTTACACAAATCATTACGTAAACAGATATTAAATAAGGTATACGCTCTTGCAAATTATTGGGGTGTCTTCATTACGATTAACATGCTAATAATCGTATTTGTTACAAGCCTACACCTCGCTTCCCATCACACGTAGCATTTCATTCACCCAACTCTTAGTTGATAAACACCGTGGTTAAACCAGGAAAATTAAAACTAGCTGTGTTTTCTTATCGGACCAAGCGAAGATTCAAATTTCCTTTACGTAGGGGGTGGGAACAAATGAAAAATAAACGGACTGCAGTCGTTACCCTGAGGAAGTGTGTTGAATTTCCGTTGCGTCCTCGTGGGCGACGACGGCAGTTCCGTCATTTTTCCTCCGTCCGTCCCTCCCTCTCCTCACCCCTCCCCAGGGGTTCGTTTTAGACTCGGTCCTATTCCTCACAATGAGTGAAAACTCGTATTAGCGATCAAAGCACTAATAGTGACCTAGAAAAATAGACTTGCCCACATTCTGTTAAATCTCCCTGGTTAACTTCCTCGCCGACGCAGACCAGCAGCCTGGTAGCCATCTTGGATTCAAAGCGAGACAATCCTTTGTTTTTGCCAGGTTAGCCTCGTTTTGACTATCCCTCACTACGAGGCTATCCTGGCCTCGCTTTGAATCCAAGATGGCCACCAGGTATAATTTAGTGGGAATTCAGTAAAACTTATATACGTGTTATTTTACAAGGCTGGATATTGTTTTGAGGTGAAGAAAGGACGGCTAGACTTGTAAATCAGACGCATGTAAAAGTTAGCCCCTGCTCTAAAAATTATGGTGCAATTTCGTGGAAAGATTCTTTTTATCAAAGTAAATAGAAGTAAACCTATTTAGAAGTGATCGGCTAACGGGGAAAAGGAAGACCGAACATTCCAAAGAATCTAAGATTACTATTTACTGTATTGCTGGGTTGCAACCAATCCCCAGAGATTCAAATAACAAAGGGCATGGCGGCCATGTTGGTGCCACAACGAAAGAAGCTAACGAGAAATCCTTTGTTAACTTCCACCAACATGGCGGCGATGACGTAACGTGCAACCCAAGAATTGAACGGCAGTCTGTTCGATGTAAGAGTGTCACACTTACCGCAAAGATGGCGTCCAGCTTCATGAGTGACTGCTCATCTCTATCGAGCGGTTGCAGTAGCTTGTTGAGTTTGGACTCGACAAGAAAACCCTACAGAAATTAAACACAAATCCAATTAAATTCCTACATCATTCAGCATAGTGCCACACCTGTCAATTAAAAACAATTACGACCAATCAAACACAGCAATGTTCAACACCTGTCAATTAAAAACAATTACGACCAATCAAACACAGCAATGTTCAACACCTGTCAATTAAAAACAATTACGACCAATCAGAACACAGCAATGTTCACTCAAGCTCGTCAGAAGGAGATGAAAACACAAACTCGAGTCCTTCGCAAATTTTTTAGAAAATTCAGCTTGAGATAGGAAATCGATCAATCATTCAAAATGTTACAAAAACTACTTATGGCTTGTGACGTATCAACAGTAACTTAGGAGGCCGGGGAATATTAGCACTAGTAGAACTATTTCTTTTTCATCTGGATATTCTTAACCTGAGTATCAGGCTCACAAGAGTGAAGGCGTAGAGAAAAGAGAAGAGAGCCTGACACAGATCAATAGAGAAAGGCTTTCCGCCTCCAAAGCTTACGTCATCGAGCCATCACTTTTTAACCAATGACATTTATTTCCGGTTTTCGAAAAATTTACATAACCGTCATCACGAGCTTTGGGAATTTATAGTTTTGATATGTCGGCCGGATTTTTATACATCAAAGTTTTTCGATCTCTGTAAAGAAAATGTAAGACCTTAGTATGGTACTTGTATTTCATCTGTTTCTTTGTCTTGTGCTACGACTCTATAAACACAGAGTTCTGCTGCTCCTGTAATTCTCTCAGTAGAAGGTTATGTTGCCGTGGGAATTGTTTGGCTTACAAGGAATGTGCTAAATTTCGCAGCATTCAAGCGGCACAGCTTGACGAGAAACTTGCTGTACGTGTTTTATCAGTTTCAGTGGACTGAGGGCAACATCATGATGACGATCTTTATTTCTCCCGTTGTTCGGTTTCCATAACTGTGAGAAGATCTCTTGAGTGGGAAACAACTGGTATGAAATTCCCGCCAGCAACACTCCGAGGCGTCCTTTCTTTCGATCGACAAGCAAGCCTTCGAGACAAAGTTTTAAGTGAATATTTGGTAAAAACTGTAAAGCGCTTCTAACTGCTTTTATGAAATCCATTTCATTCGTTATTACAAGAGATATTTCAGATACCAAATCGTTGTTCGCTAGTGTAGATTTTAAAGTAAGCTCGCGCGGACCTGACATTTTCATATCCGGTTTTTGAGTCTTTTGTTTTTTTATCCAATCAGCGCTACATCCAGATTCTGGATGTTGAACACGAGTCAATGAATGGATTTGTGTCAGGCCTTTTTCTTTCTCTTCCTCCTGCCCTCTCCCCATTCTCCCTCTCCTCCGCACCCCCCCCCCCCCCCCCCAATAAAAAGGGCCTGATACTCAGGTTAGCCAAATCTTTAATAAAGTGCCCAGAACCAATATAAGCCTGAAAATCGAGAAAAAATAAATTAATGAGTAAAACTTCCCAGCCGTATTACACACACTTTCCCTGTAATAAATTATGTATCATTATTATTTCGCTTAAAGCGCCGATCAAAGATTGCAAGAAAATGCTTTCGATCGAGTTTTCAGTTCAAGAAACTATGGGAGGCACGCACTGAAAAGAACTGTTTTCGCGCGCTAAAAGCTGATTGGCTGTTACTCCAACAGCCCCAATTTAATTGGCTCGCGCGCTTACAAAAAACCTTTCAAGTGTTGTTAAAATAATCCAGTCAAAACCTGTTCGTGACCGGTGTAATACGGTTTCATATTTGCACTCGATTTGGCCCGTATTTGCACTCGAAAACGCCAAGTCGTATAATAAGTAGAGGAAATCGCATGAACTGCTCGTGCTAATACGTGATTTACGGGCACTGAGTGATATTTTGCACTTAAGGACTTTCAAAATATTACTCAATGCCCATAAATCACGTATAGCACGAGCAGTTCATGCGATTTGTTGTTTATAATATACTGAGCAAACATTTGTTGAGAGCATGCGACTGTGCACTCAATAACCTTTAGATGCACTCGTCATTGACCAATCAGAATCCAGGTATTTTGTTGGTATCATAAGTAGAACTAAACCACTCCCGGTTAGCTCAGTGGTATCTGTCGTGCGGGAGGTCGTGGGTTCAAATACCGGCCGGACCAACACTCAGGATTTTAAAATAACTGAGTAGAAGGTGCTGCCTTTGTGAAACAATCTCGTTCTCGAACTGCAAATGGTTAGACCTTCACGTCTTCTCGGATAAGGACGTAAAATCGTCGGCCTCAAGTTAGTTTCATCAGACTGTCATGAGTTACAGACGTTAAATAAAGTTGCTTTACTCTAGGAACTCATACGAAACTTCGTTCGGGTCTTGAGTGGATTTAGCTGCTCTCGCACTTGAAATGTTTTGACTCTTGAGAAAAAAACTTTATATCTTCGTATCATTACGTAATATCCTCAGTGTATATGTTGTGGTTCAATTTACTTAAACGTATTTAACACATACATTCAGTATCGTTTACTTACAGACTCGTCGCAGATCAGTTCTAGTATAGCCTTGATAACTTGGGCTGGCAGTTTTCCTCTCTGTGATCGGCCATCGTAGTCACCTTCCTTAGTAGTCATGCTAATAATACTTTGTTCACGACCTCCGTAAACATCCTCTTCTAAGCCAACTGTGCAGAACAACCGAAGATGTCATATTTAATATGCCATGCAGGCAGCGTATGTCAAAATCCTGCCTGTCGAATCCCCCACCCCCTCGGCCTTAACAATGATAATTCCTCCCCGATATAAGCCCCATTCTGCACATGTATCGAGTAATCGCTCGGTTGTGGCTGTTAATTGGATACAAATGCTTTTCCCATGTTTTCCCTGGTTTTTCCAAACTCTGGAATATGGTTGTTATTTTTCCAGTGAAACTTTGCCAATGTTCAATTCATGACATAATTATGAAATTTCAACATTTCTTAACATAAAGATACAGTAATTCGCTGAAGCATTTTCGTCTTACCCCCAGACATGATTTCATGGGCGACTTGTGTGGCTGATGCCTGTTTTTCTCTTGTAGTTGTGAGTCGAGGTCGGGCATGAGTTTCCATAATATCTCTAAACAAATAAACAAACACTCGATCAATAGCAAATACGTTTAAGTAAACTTCTGGTTGTGCTTCACAGTAATTTGCCGAGGTAATTTTCGTTGTGGATTCATTCGGCTAGCGCCCCGCGAGATCCACAACAATTTTGACCATACGATGACGCAAAACGTGGTAAATAAAAGGACATACCACAGTAAACTGGTTACCATTTACTAGTATAATCAACTAAAGTCGATTGAAGTATGCATGTAACCTGGAGGTCGTTGGGTTCGAGTCCCACTTGGGTCAGATATTTTTTCTCTTTCCCTCGTAGGGCGTGCACACTTAGCACTACAGCTTACCACTTTATATTACATTCTTTACACTTACTAGTGCTACGCGGCAAACATGATTCAATATCATAACTACATATACATATATAATCGCCGTGACCCCATAAAACGCACCAATACCCACGATTGCTCTCATCTGACTTGATAGCTCAGTTGGTAGAGCGCCAGAGATTTTTTCTCTTTCCCTCGTAGGGCGTGCACACTTAGCACTACAGCTTAACACTTTATATTACATTGTTTCCCTTCGTCAGAGCAATTTACTAGTTTTCAGTATTAATAAAGTCTTGAACAGTTTACTTACAGCTTCGGCGGTTCCCATGGCAACCCCAACTGTTGTTCACATATGATCCTATCTTCCTCCAATACGCTCCCTACCAGTCCCCTAACCTGTTCCTCGTTCATGCACCAGATGTCTTCAAACTTCTTCTGGTCAGTTGCCTGGAAATGCCTGTATTATGTTAAAGGGAATCTCGGCTGAAAAACAATATTTGCTCTTAAATGATTGTTATGCATGCCTAAGTCTGTTTCTGTGTTTGTCTCCAGTAAATCGTACACTAGATGTCATTTATGCACCGATTTTCCTATCGATAAAACTCGTTTGAATTTTCTGCGCGCCGCCATCTTGGATTTTATGACGTCACAGTGTTGCCCCTGTTGTCAGAAAACAATAGCTCCTTTGTTGTAACAATAGGGACAACACTGTGACGTCATGAGATCCAAGATGGCGGCGCGCAGGAAATTCAAATGAGTTTTATCGACAGGAATAACGGTGCATAAATGACATCTAGTGTACAATTTACTGGAGACATACACAACAACAGACATAGGCATGCATAACAAACACTTGAGAACAAATATTGTTTTCAGCCGAGATTCCTAAAAAGGGGTCGATTTTAAATGAATACCTTCCCACCACAAGCAACTGTTGGAGTTACTAGCAACATGATCTGATCCACTAGCCACAAAAAAGGTGGGGAGTCCCGAGGGTAATATTTGAACTTACAATAACTCAACTATTATTACTTTCAAGGTGCATACAAGATTCATGTGCGGCTGCCACATCTAATTTAAACAAAACTGCGTCGCCTTCAACAATTTGCGATTCAGGCCCAATCCTACGATATTTGCGATGTGGGAGACTACTTATTTAGTGAATTTTATACCTTTATCTAGTTAAAAACATTATGGTTTCCTAATTTCTTTGATATCTAGCGTTTTAGCCGTTTCAGCCATTATTATATAGTAAAGCCAAAAAAGCAAGCAAATAAATTAACACATTATCACATTAGAAATTAATAAATTAATAAATTAAATGTCCAACAGTCTCGTGTGTTACACTTCATTGATATTTTATAATTTTTCAGAAAAATCATGCACCATTTATCTTCATTTTCTCATTTTTATTTCTCTTTAATCAAGTGACACGAACCTTCGCTCAGACGTCATTTTAAAGCGGTCTCTTTTTAAAATATATCGCGGGTGAAGCTTTTTGTCATAAGACCGCTGGATTCTAAAAATTGCGAACTTGCGACCAAATTTGCATAACTTTTGTTTAATTTCGAGCCCTTTTTATAAACATCTACTCGCAGTTTGCGAGTGTGTAAGCCTAACTTTCACCTACGTATCAACATGATACCGTCATGGAAACTCATTCCTTGTTCCCTTATTACAAGGGTATAAGAAGGCCGGTCCACCGAACAGGGGAAGCCTGCGGTAGAGGAGGGCAGCATTTTTCTAATCCATAAGTATTTGAAAGGAGTACTGTCGATAAAATTGTACTTTCAAGTTTCTTTGAAACAAAACTACAAACTAACGCCTGGTGATAGCCAGCCAATCATAGGAGCGAGTAATCACAAGTAACTCATAAATGGCTTCCCTGTGAGCCAATGACAAACCAAAGCAAAACCAAAACCATTTTGCGTTTGGTTTTACTTTGGAATCTGATTGGTTGGTTTATTGGAGAGCTTAGTAAACGCAAAACCAAAACACTTCCGACACTCAATTGAAATCCGCTCTAGAAGAGAAATACATGACATACTATGTGAATGTCCTGATATGCCTGGCTTCAAACATTTTCGCTAGAGGATGGCAAAGATTAAAGTGGATTCCAAAAGCTTATTCTAGAAACTTGATTTCGGTTACAGTGAACCAATTTCAAGTTGCTCTACATTTATCTTAAAAGCAGTGTTTTACATCCGCTCGAATCTTTGCCATCTTTCATCAAAATTGTCCCAAATTTTCTCCAGTATACCTGGAAAGCATACTCCACTAATCTGAGTAGTTATGTTTGTATTTCGTCATGAGAAAGTTGATCATTTGAGGGTTGATAGTGTCCCAGTGTACGTGCTAATCAGTGTACCTCGACTTTTTCTGTAGCTCCCTAAACTGCTCTGTAATTCTTTTGTAGTCATCAGTCAGGCCTTGATTCTCCTCTCTGGTGAACAATATATCAACACATTAAAGTTGTATTAGTGTGTCAATAATTCACAAAGGACTACAGGGCTTGCGAATCACTGAAAAGCCGTATCAATGACATCAGTATCTAAGTGCTTCATGGTATTCACCTGTATTGCTTTTCCTGTTTTGCCAGTTTTTGTTTCAGGTTATTCAGAACATCCTGCAGCCTGTAGACAAAGCAAGTTTGAACCCACTTAGTATTACAGATAACTTTCTCAAACTCATGAATAATTAATGAAATCAGGTCATCCCATTTTGGTCAGGTGCACTGAACTGTATTCCTTGATACACGATGAAACTCCACATGAAGATCTGATCTTGATGTCCAATCAAATGGGAGATGAATCTTGATGTACATGTACAAAATGAAACGCCAGATCAAGGTTAAGTTGCTCCAATTAGTGAGCCGGCCTGTAACGCTCGAAACGAGCCACAGCATTGGCTTACCCAACAATACAAAACAGCCTAACCTTTAGAAAGTGCAGTACAAAAACAATAGAGCTATAATATAATGGGTGCAATCAGAATAGAGGTTTCAAGTGGTACTGTACTATTCCGATTAGTTCAAACACTGATCAAGACGCTTGCATTTTAATAAGCATTACCTCACAGGAATGGCGAAAAGTTAAGGAAAAGAAGGAAATAAAAATCCACATCTGGTGTGACTCGAACCTCGCTTGCTACCGACTGCTAATTCTCTGTCTTATTGATTACACTATGCAAAGCCTAAACTTGTAACAGTGAATTACAAATTAAGAAAACTTACACCTGTGAGTTTACTTCAAGTTAATTACACTAATTATTTACTAAACACGTTTAAGCCCTCGGAAAATTTACCAAAACCTGTACGTGCTGTATCGATTTCAACAATCTCCTCCCTCGAGCCTGCGTTCTTATCGGCTAGCGGGCATAACTTTTCATAGCCGTGGCGTGATACCACTGGGACTATGAGTCCTTGAACCTTACCTGGTAATTTTACGTTTCTGTTGGGACTTTGTGATCGTGTTTTCTTCATCTCGTTTCTTGAGGACCTGGTCATTGAAGAGCAAATGTATTAGTTTGCAGTCTGGCAACTCAAAGAATCGTTACATGTTTTCTGGGGAGGGGTAGATATATGGGAGGTAGCTTTAACTAATTTCGTGTAAGGCAGGCCTTGCTCTTAAACCCCTTACCCATCCCAGTTCCAGACCTTGAAACATTAAAACGCACCCCATTCTAAAGGTTTGGGTATATTAACGCACCCATTTTTAGAGTAAGAGAACAATTTGTGATCCATTTGTCCTTAGCTTCGGACGACCATCGGGAACAATCTTGGTTGTCCAAAGCCCAAAAGTGCTTGTCCAAAAGCAAGTTGTTCGAATTACAAACAGAAATATGCTTGTCCATGAACAAGTCATGTCAAAGATTTGATTGTCCGAATCAATGTTTCACTTGTCCCGAACAATCGGACATAGGTTTTGGTGCACCCTGCCATTTCACTAAAGATCGTATTGAGAAAAAAGTATTTTATATTGAAAATAAAGGTGGTAACAAAAAAATATTAAGAGTGCCGGGGTGGTGGAAGTCATAAGTGCTTCGCTACACACTGCTGTCTCTCAGATTTGATTATTGAATGCAGTACATGTACACATGGGTGGAGTTTGTTGGTATCTCGCCCTTGTTATATTACAAGAGTTTTCTCCAAGTTTTCCAGTGTTCCTCCCTGCACAAAACCCAACCTACTAAATTCTATTTCGATATATGGTTTAGCCAGGTCTTGGCTTAGCTAACTCCTGGTTCTTTCAATTCCAGCTTTTTTCATATTTATGCGACCCAGACCTTCTTCAGCTTCAATTTTGAAGTCCATCAATCATGTCTTGATACTCCACCTCGATTCTCATTGGATAAAATGTTAATCAAGACAAGACAAATAGTACATTGCTTCGGCATTTGAATGGCTTAGGCACCAAGGCGGCCAATTAGAATCATGATTGGTTGGGTGACAGCTGAGAGTCAGTGACATGTAAATATGAAAAGCCTGTAAACTCATGGTTTCGTTCGTTGGGATCGATTGTCAGATATCGAGTTTGGCACTGTGTTTGTTTGATACACGGTAAGGCAGGCTGTTGTACCATAAGCTAGCCAGCCGTGCAGTTATCACTCAATGTTAAACTCCATAGCTCCGAGCATATAGAACGGTTTTCGATTGAGTGTCGTAAAACCAAAACCAAAGTAATCACAGAACCAATCACGAGCAAGTAAAAAACAAAATGAGCCAATCACGAGCAAGTAAAAACACAATGAGCCAATCACGAACTGAAGTAATTCACAATTGGTTTTACTTGAACCAATCACGAGGAAAAGTAAACGCAATCGTGGATAGCGCGATGGACCAAAACACGTTTGGTTTTAGTTTAGCACTTGATTGGCTGATAATCACAAAACATTTTCAACAGCCAATAGGAAAACTGAGCAAATGCAAAACCAAACCAATCACCGTTCGGCCGACCTAACTCAGTCAATACGTTTTTTTATCATACATGTATAACCACTTTCAAATGTCAAAACGACGAGCAAAAACGGACGTTTTTTTTTCGGCCCGCATATGTCAAACACGTACATGTACGGCCCCATTACGTGACAGTTGTAAATGGTTTTGAAAGGAAAGCGCAAGGGGGCCGTCGGTCCGTACGTCGTGACCTCAAGCCAAATATTTCCTGTCCGGGCCTCCACTTAGTCAATAACTGCCTATTTTTTCACAACAGCTTGTTTCTCTCACCTGAAAGTTGTATTCTAGTTTTTCCTGATTGAGTTGGTAAGTTGCCTTCATCTGCTGTAGTTGCTGCTCCAGTACCTGTACGTCAGTCTCCAGTTTGATCTTCACCATGTTGTACTCCTCGGCGTCTTGTATTCTTAGCGTCTGTAACTGGGTCTCGTAATCTTCTACCCTCTTGCGCCGTGCCTCCATATACTCAACCTGATACAGCAACATTACCGAGCTTTACAATATGGCTATCGTCATGCAGTTTGCGGTCCATACATGTAACTTCCCGTACGGACCACAAGATCAAATCAACGCTGGTTTTGTACACTTCTGAACCATGACATAATAAATATCTTATTAAACACGTTTGCTTGGTCAGTTCAGTAAGTTATGGATACTCCTTTTTCCCTCTCTTTTATGGCCCACGCTTGGGATTCGGTCTATAACTCATGGTACGGACCTCGCACGGTATTTGCTCTGTCCGTACTATAAGTTATGGATCCTCGTTTTTTATTCATGCTTCGTGCTTGGGTCATAAAGTAAGGTACGATACGGATGTCGCGTTCGTTTAATAAAAGGTATCAATTTACAAAGCAACTTCACGAAGCACCCTCACCCTTTTTTCTGATGGAGAATCAAAAAGCTGATTTTTGGGATCACTAGAGATCTTGTCCTATAGGCATATGTAGGATTAAGTTCTGTAGTCAATTTGGTCAGTTTAAAATGGTGGAGAATCAAAATGGTGGAGAATCAAATTGGTGGAGAATAAAAATCGTGATTTTGGGGATCACTAGAGATCCAGTCCTGTATGCATCTGTAGAATCAACTTATGTACTCAATTGTTTCACTTTGAATTAGTTCAAAATGGTGGGGAACCATAAAGCTGATTTTTGAGATCACTAGAGATCTTGTCCTGTAGGCATCTGTTGGTTCATTTCAAAATTAGTTAAAAATAGTGGAAAATCAAAAAGATGATTTTTGGGATCCCTAGAGATCTTTGTGCTGTATGCATCTGTAGGGTTAACTTTTGTATTCAATTTGGTTCACTTCAAAATTAGTTCGAAATATGGTTTCTCATTTTTTGTCCGTGACATGTTCTGTCACCCAAACCCACCTCTTTGTCCCGTCTCTGTTGCATGCTTCCTTCCCATTTCTTCCTGTTGCTTTCTATGAGCTCTCCTCTCTCAGTTACAAAGGATTTCTAAAGTGGAATAAAAATACAATGTTAACAGAGTCTAGGTTTCGCGCAGTTGCGTAGAGTGTATGCAAATGACCCTAAAAATGACTACATGCATGAATTTCATAATGCGGGAAAGTTACGCAAGTTCGAGCGAAGGACGGGGTTGTAAAAAAAAACTGGGCCAACAGTAAGCCAGAGTCTGAACATTTATAACATGCATTATGTTATGCAGTTGATTTGCTGTCACGTACATTGCGAATTGTCTTCGGCTCGAGTCTGCGAGTGTATAGCGGACATGTGAAGCTTCGAAGCCGAGCTGTCTCCCATGAGTCTCTTTTTCTGCGTAATAACTGTTTTGTCATGTTCTGTGAGGATTGGAACATACACAATTTCTACCTCAAAACCCACTCAGCTGCGTACAAGAAACGTACTCTTATCAGCAAACTAAGCATCAACGATTCTTTCATCGTAAAATACGCAGAGTTTTTTTGCGTACGCACAGCCTCTGATCGTATGTACATGTAAGAACTGTTTAATAAGCTGCATATAAGTCTATATGTACGTCTATCTGGGTCAGTTCTTCTCTGTACGCCTTCATCAACTGTTTGATCTGTTCCTCCTCTCTTTCTATCATCAGATCGACGTCTTCTGCCTAAAACAATATCAAACATTATAGAATTTTATAATATAAATCACAGGAGCATCGAGATCTTGAAAAACTGCGGATGCACGAGCGGAACACGAGTGCATTTAGCAGCTTTTCATGACCTCGAAAATGCATTATTTTGTTATAGGACATACATGTAGGAGAACCATCTTCTACCTGTATTTCTTTTATAATATAAAATTCGATCTACGTGGACAGAAATTCTCGAGCGTGCATTATAAGAAAATCAATGAAATCGCGCCGTCCTAAGAGCGTGCATTATTTTGTTATAGAACATGGAGAACCATCTTTTGTTTATTAAATAAACAGTGGGAAATACGTGCTCTGATTGGTCAATAGGCATGTGTTATTAGAGGACAAACGCACAGAAGACGTCACGTAACGTTTTCACAAAATCATTTTGTACGTTTTTTTTCAAATAATTGTATAAATTGTATAAATAACTTGTAGCAAGACCGGTTTCGGAGAACTAATGAGTTTTCCTTCGTCAGTTGCTTTATAAGCGTGGTGGTGTGCTCGTGGGGTTGCGAGCTGGAATGTGACCAACTAGTACAAAATGAGACGAGAAAAACAGTCACTTAACAGGGCTATACATTTACTCCTACATTTTCTATTTTAATAGCTTTAAAGGAACCCCCAGAGAAAAACAATGTCTGCTCTCAAATGTTCCTTACAATTAACTGCCTAAATCTATTGGTGTGTTCATCTCCTGTATATTGTGATTCATGTCACTTATAATAAATTGTTCACCGCCATCTTGGACCTTATGACGTCACCCTGTTGCCCCTACTATTACACAACAAAAGAGCTATTGTTTTCTGACAATAGGGGCAACATGTGACGTCATAAGTTCCAAGATGGCACCACCTGAGAAATTTACGAGCTCCTAAGGAGAGGAATCGCTCACTTAATTAATTCATGAAATGACAATATAAACTAACTAAAATCCTCAAGAAAATGGTGAGGTGAAAAAAATGTGAGATTTTCTGGAACTCGAACCCCGCTCCCACCTACTCGTAAGGCAAACGTCGCAACCACTACACTAAACAACCAATCGTCGCTCAATTGCTGTCAAAGTTGTACATTTTAAAATCACTGCTAATTTATGTTAGTTTATATGGTCATTTCATGAATTAATTAAGTGAGCGATTCCTCTCCTTAGGAGCTCTAGAGAAATTTAAATGCGTTTTATGCACAGGAAAATCGGTCCATAACTGACACCTATAGTGTACAAGTTTACTGTAGGTATCTAGAAGAAACATTTAAGAGCAAACAGGTTCCCTTTAACAAAATCATCCAACTTACAGCTTTTTTGAGATCCTTAACATACTGATCGTCTTTTGATTTTAATTCCTACAAAAAATAAGCAATTTCAATAAATAATAATTAATAACAAAAATCAATGACATCATGTGCTCTGGTTGCTCTCATTAGAGGGTGGGCACTTATTCAAGGAAATACGGTATGGACTGGCTATATCCCATAGTTTTTCAAAATCAAAGATTTTGATGAGATTCTGATGTACATTCATGCATGTACATGTAAATGTGCCCTACAGTAGCATTAAACACCTACGTATTTCTCAGAGCCACATGTCACAATGAATGCCTTAGAAGAAGGGGGTAATGCAGAAAATTGCCTGTGATTTGAGTGAAACGTAAAGAGCAACTGCTCAAGAGTGAAAAATGCAACTAAACAAATTAATAAGGGGAAAAAGCAACTACAGTACCGTGCAAAAAGATTTCAACGCTAATTGGGGATATATCCCTGGGGATATATCCTTTAAAAGGGATATATCCCTTTTTCGTTAAGTGAAATAACCCCGTTTGAAAAGGATATATCCCCTGAAACTTCCCCCAAAAGGGCAATATCCTTTTTTCAGGGGATATATCTCTTTTTCAGAGGATATATCACTTCCCCCGTTGAAATCTTTTTGCACGGTACTGTACATGTACATGTATGTCAATGTACCTGCCTTCATGGTCAGTCTGTGCATGTACATTGTAAGTGATGTAAATATCATTGAAATTCCGTCCGTATCATTTGAAATTTCTATACACTCAAAATTTTTTGATACAGTACCACCGTAAATTATAGGGACATTTACCGCGGCTCTGCCACATGCGATTTTACCTCGAAAGAAACCGCGGTCATTTTTGAGGTGACCACGGTCATTTTTTAGGTGAGCGCGGTTACTTTTGAGGTAACTGTATGCTCAAATGAAATGACAATCGAAATTTCGATGTATTTTCAAAAGATAAAGTAACAAAGAATGAATTCCAACGAAATTCGGTTGCATTTTTTTTCAAACAGCACTGCATGTATAAATATAAGAGGAAAACGTTGCCAGGGTCTTGAAATTGAGCCTTAAGATCTGTGGCCTCAAGTACTCAACTACTACTGATCAACTGACCTCAGGGAACTCAAGACCAGCTCAGGGAGAGGTTTTCTCTAACGTATATATGGGTATATACTTCATGGTAGTGTTCCGTTTCATATACATGTAGTCTCCCTGCATAATCATTTTCTCTACTGTTTTATAGTATTATGCACGGAGACTATATATATGGAACGAAACACAGTACCATGAAGTATATACCTATATATGGACTTCTCAGCTAGTAGATAATTAACATATTTATGTTTTCCCAGGATAATTCCTAATATCAAAAAGGGCCCTGGAAATAAAACATGAAAAGAAAAACTAAATACAAACAACAGTGATTAAAAGTGACTGATTGCACTGAATATTTTTGTTAACATTTAAGAATGCCTACTTGCTGGAAATCATTGATAAGTTTGTCCTTCTCCTCGAACATGGCACCACACGAGGACTTCTGCTCTGTTAACATCTGGAAAATAAAATCACAATGATGATACATGTAAGTACACATGAATGTAAAATTGTATATACATGTACATATACAGAAGGAGGTGTGGAGGTGTGGCCGAGTGGTTAACATAGTGGACTTGCAATCCAGGGATGCTGAGTTTGATTCCCTGTGCGTTCGACCATGTTTGTAAATCACCAGTCGAATTGTCTCCTTGTCAACTGGGATTCTTATTCTGTTTAGTTTAAACATGACCACCTCAGCTTATGCTGCAGTTGCACCATGTATAAATAAGTGCTAAATTATTATTAACAAATTAAACATGTTCAGCAATGTGTAAAGTAAAGAAAAGCAACTCTATTTAACATCGGCAACTTGTGACAGTCTGGTGAGACTGATAAACTTGAGGCTGACGTGGGGCCTACAATTTAACGTCCTTATCCGAGAAGACGTGAACGTCTAATTAACCGGGTTTGCAGTTCGAGAACGAAATTGTTTCACAAATTAAGGCAGCACCTTCTACCTGTGCAGTTATCTTAAGACACTGAGTGTTGGTTTGAATGCATCACCTACATGTACTGCATGACACTGACTGGAGCTTAACCACTGTGCTAACCAGGAAGCAGTGTCTTTAGTTACATGTTTTGTTTCACTAGCATTAATAATAAGAATTGATTGCACCCGAGAAACATAAAAAACCATGATCAGTAAATCAATATACCGGTACTTGTACATTTGTATCTAAAGTGTAGGTGAGTTTTTGTTTTTGTCTTGTTGTTATAACAAAATCATGTTTTACCTCAATCAGGAGGCTTCAGTTTAAGCCAGTTACCAGCAAGTTATTGCCACCTGCATTGCCGCTCACCATCAGTTAGTAAGACAACTTACATAATCAAGAGAGTTCTGCCACTTGTCAGGAGTGCTATCAAGCTACAAAATATGTACTAGCAGTGTATAATTGGCTGCTTGCTTGTGAGCTTTGGATGTACATTACAGGATGGTACATGTACAGCATTCACTCTAGGTAGGGCACATTTTTGGCAATATTCTCACACTTTTACAACTCATTATTGCTATTATGTTCAACATGAACATGACACTTTTCAGTCACTCATACAGTGCTTTCAATAAGATTTGAAGTAAACGGCTATAGATGAATAGTAGGCGGCTGCTGTTACTGATGTGCTGAGTGCCGGAGGAACAAAACCCCTAGCTTTTTTACTTCGATTCTGAGTCCAAAAAAACACATTACGGATCGTAGAGTAGCCGGCGATAAGAGGCAGAGCAAACAGCGGTTCATCGCCGGTAGCCGCCTTCTATTGACAGCACTGCTCATAGGATGATTCAGATTCTGTAAGACACCAAATCATCCCTTTCGAGATTACAAGTCTTGCAAAATTTGAGAAGCAATTTAATTATATGGATTGACAGAAATGTCCCACCGTAATTGCTTTGCTTCTAGAATGAATACTGCATGTATTAAATGTATATACATTATACATACAGGGGTGTACATTGTACAATTGCCATTACAGATTTAATGTTTCCACTCTCACCAAATGCAGGTCTTGTGGAATTTCTTTGGATAATGCATATTCCCATTTCTTGGTAACCTGGAAATAAAACAAATCACAAACTTAAGTCATTAATTTCCAACCTACACTGAATTACTAACGGGACCTGAAACAACCATAAGAGGCTGATCAAAGCCAAGACCCGGCTAATCCACAGATCAAATTGGAATTTAGCGTGTTAGTTTTTGTGGAGAAAGGAAAACCGGAGAACCCAGAGAAAAACTCTTGGAGCAAGGGCGCGATACCTGAACAAACTCAACTCATGATCACGTGGAAGCTGGGGATCAAACCTGGGCCACAGAGGTGAGAGGTGCTTAACCACTGTGCCACCCTGGCTCTACCTACATGTACATGTAGTGTTAAGCTTGAGTGTATGAGACATGTACATTGTAAGATGAATGAGGTTTGGGGCAAAAGCATCAATTTTAGTGATACATAATTCAGTATCAGGGCTACTACAATGTATTAGAACATTTGAAAATGATTGTTATTCAGATATGCCAAGCAAAATTTTGAGTAACACACTTCACTCTCCTTTGTTTCAAATTAGCCAATGGATTTCTGGTTAGCATATTGATCACAATGGCTTATGTCAGAGTGTACATGTAATAATTATGTCCCCTCTCCTATTAGTTTTCCATTTTGTGATAAGGCTGTTTGTTTACCTCTTCAAATTTTTCAGCTGCTGATTTTGCTTCTGCTTCAAGTTTTTCATTCCTATGACACACAAGCCAAACATGTTAGTCATTGTACAGGTACAATGTATCATACATGTATAAACACAGTTAAGCAAATACTTATACTGTCTGAATATGATACATTACAAAAGGATAAAATTTAACATTTCTGTTGCATAACATATTTGTATTGATTCAAATGATAATAAATTTACAGGGAATGCAAATTCGACTGGAAATGCATATTTAGAATTCCATTTGGCAACGATTTTGAACAGATCATAAGCAGATTGCCAATTTAGGTTAATTAAAAAAATGGAATAATTCATAAGAGCAAGTTACACAATCATGTAGCTACCTCTGTCGACGTGACTCTTCCTCTTCAAGTCGTCTCATTGCTTCCCTGGCATCAGCAGCAACAGACACATTGGTCACCAACTCTGTGCCATCTGTCTTAAGCTTCAACAGCCGCTACATGAATATATACATGTAGATATATAAATAGATAGATATACATGTAGATAGATAGATAGATAATTTATATATATATATGTAGGAATAAACACATGTACTAGCTAGGTGATTTAAATACTAACATGAAGTTGTTGCATCTAATTTACATGTCCTAATTAATCCACCAAATGAACAAACAGTAAACAAGTAAACAAATACAAACTATGGAAATATCTAGCTATCACAGTACATGCATGTACATGTGACTGTATGTCTACAAATGTACATACATGTACATGTAGATAATTAGATATGAAATTCATACTACATGTATTTCAGAGCCAAAATTTTGGGTAAGACCCTTTTTTCCACAATTAAAGCTGAACTAAACTTGGGTACGGCTTATCTACGTGTTTACGGTACCTGTCTGCTATCTTCTATCTGCTTTCTACTCTTCAAAGCATCTTTCTCGGAGTCAACAGGCTTCTTTTTGTTTGTGTCCTCACCACTGGCTTGTCTAATGTGTATATCATTCAATAATTATTATCAATAATATGCCATACGGTAATTATTAATTTTCCCCCGCGTGGGAGCTCCCCTATAAACATGTATATTAATTGTATAATCACTCACTGTTCCCGTCTGCACCATAACCACAATTTGACGAAAAGTTATAATTTCTAGACAAATGTAAACATCAAAGATTTTTATTGAATTTTATTTCAAAAACACAGAAACATAAATTAAAGAAAAAAAAAATAACAGTTAATTAATAACAAGTTACACTTACAACGCCATAATACTAATACATACAGCAGATTTCGTATGAGTGGGACTAAACTACAGCATGTACTGTAACTGTGCCGTTACGGTATTGCCGTAATTTGTCCCCTCAAACGAAATCTGAGCTATTAAACTACGCTACTAGTACTACTTACTGTACCTTCTCGCCGCTTCCAATCTGCGTTGAATTCTAAGTCTTCGAGCTGCAATTCGCTCTTCCGCAATAGCAGAATCAACGGAGGGACCATGGTCTTCTTCATCTTCGTGAGAACTCATTTTTAACCCGTCAAGATAGCAACAAAATCCACCAAGATTGCAAGAAACCTGAACCTCGAATCTCCCTCTCTTTCTGTTTTGATGCTTGTTGTTGCTAAGCCTGTGCAGCCAGGCCTGGCAGCAAGAGGCCTGGTGGTATCGTTGTGTTACGATCACCATATGCAAATATCACTGCTGTACAAGTGTACAACTTGCTCACGTGGACGCCATTTTGGATTTTCAATTTTCAATCGAAGAAGCCAAAGCTAAGAGCTACGTACCTGTTTATAAGGCATCAAAGCGATCAGTACACGGACTCAAGAGCTGGAAATTACATTGGTTAAGTTTCTGGCGCGTTTAGAGTTGGATTGACGGAATTTGAACGACATCGTCGATCGACTAGGTTTTAAATTAACAGACTACAGTCAGAGTGATGATTCAATCTATTTGCCTTGCTTAGTGATGTCGGATGATATTACGGACAAAATGGCAAACAGTAAACGATCTATCGAACACACAGGATTCAAGACGATAGAGACTATAGGTCGGCTGGTCCTCTTCGTTATTTTACGATTCTGGAGATTCTGCAGCGCAGCCATGTTGACGCTTTTGCTTCTGTACTGGCTTTACGGTGGCGTTGTTATTTTCTTACTCCTCACTGCAGCTGTTCTAGGAGCCTTATATCACTACCAGGACTCCCTTCTTTATTTCCCAGAACAGCCAATGTCCTCACGGGTTTTTGTTCAGAATCCTAGTTTCCTGGGGCTGCCATATGAGAATTTGTACCTGAAGACACAAGACGGCGTCAAAATAAATGTGGTATTGATCAAACAACTTCGGCAGCAGGCAAATGCACCAACAGTACTGTTTTTTCATGGTAATGCAGGTAACATAGGGCATAGACTCATTAATGCCAAGGCATTGCATAATCATTGCGGCTGCAATGTACTGTTAGTGGAGTACCGGGGGTATGGGAAGAGTGCAGGGTCTCCTAGTGAAAATGGTGAGTATGCATCAATGATGATCGTGAAGGTTGGAGACCGGCATGCATGTTTTATTAACAAATACAGGCATGCACTGACTGTACGATGAACCAAAAATATTGAATACTGCATGAGGCCGAATGCAGTATGAAGAACTTTTTAGTTCATCATACAGTCAGCAAGTGTTTGTATTTTGTCATTAAAACACAATCATAAAGTCCCTAACCCTTTTAATATTCCAACTGAGCGCACAGCGTGCTGTGGTCACCAATAAAGCACTGTCATTAGCCAATCACCTGCTTGGATTTGTCAATAAAACACGTACACCAGTCTCTATCTTTTAATATTCCAACTGAGCGCACAGCGTGCTGTGGTCACCAATAAAGCACTGTCATTAGCCAATCACCTGCTTGGATTTGTCAATAAAACACGTACACCAGTCTCTATCTTTTAATATTCCAACTGAGCGCACAGCGTGCTGTGGTCACCAATAAAGCACTGTCATTAGCCAATCACCTGCTTGGATGTCACTGTCATTAGCCAATCACCTGCTTGGATTTTGTACTGTGCATGAAGTAGGAATATCAATAATATAATATAAATAATACATATGGTGTATTCACATCATTTATCAGGGCTAAAAATAATGGCCGGTCAGTCGCCGGTCAAGATCAGTATTTGGTTGAAACTGTAGTAACATTGACTGGTTAAAATGACCGGCAAGGCAAAGATTTGACCGGACAAGTTCCAATTCTGGCCGGACATTGTCCGATGACCGGCCGTTATTTTTAGCCCTGTTTATCTACATACATTGTAGCTCTGTATCTGAGAGGTAATAACATAATAGTAATAGAGTCCAGTGCTAGAACTTAACAGTCATCAACTTGTCCAAAACAAGTAAAAATTGTCAATGCATCGAGCAAAACAAATGTACATGCTTTCAACTGCACGATCAAAACAAACAATGATTGGCTGATTCAAAATGACCCACATATTTAGAATATTTAGAATTCCTTTGGTCTCGATCGTTGACTTGATCATCAAGAGAAAGTTTAATTGCATTCTTCAGCATCGATTTTTCATTTGGAATTGGAGGGATTGAACCCAAACTCGGTCAAGACATGGTGAAACTATGGCTCTATGAGATGCCTTTAGCCATTTGGAAAATGTTTGGAAATTTAGCCAGAATTCGGTTTGGAGTTAGGGTCACCGGTGATTTTGGGTCAAATTTTGTCATTGAGTTGCAGCTGCCTTGTATTTTTTTCTCCCTCTCTGATCTCTACCTGAAATTCTCTTTGCAAAACTCGCTAAATAGAAAGCTTTTCCCCTAAAAAACACCACACAACACTCCAATAACTACTAATCTTTATTTCTTGAGTAGATTTAGAGCACAATATCGCTAAAGTTTCATTCCAGGAGTGAAAATCTAACTCTGTATCATTTCTCGGTAATCTTTGAATTCGTAGCCACAGTGAACCCAAAACCAGTTTTGAGGACGTACAAACCTAGAGGATGGTAAGCCTGTGGAAAAGTACATTTTCCGTCCACTTGTTCCCTGGATGAGTAGATTTATTTGTTCTCTAAATATGATTTTGATTCAGAACCAGAAAATGGCACAAACAATGAAAACAGTGATGATTTTACCTGCGATTGCTGACACAAACGAAAGCAAAATTGTTCATTGTTTGCTTCACGTATCTTGTTAACTCTCATAAATCACATGGCAGAGGCCAACTCGAAATATTTGTTACTTTGGCCTCTGCACACAAAACTGTAATATTCTTCTTTTTGCCTTATATTTTTTTCGCTTCCTGTAATTGACAACTTACGTAAATTGTATCTTATAAAAAAAATCAGTTTGAAAATAAAAAAATTGAATCTGAACTGAAACATAGCAAAACAGAAAATAATTATCATAACAAGTAGAGAAATGTACATGGTACAAAGTTGTTGATTTAGGACCCATGTTTTACGTGGTATTATGGTGTTGCTTTAGAACCCATATTTTACATGGTATAAAGGTGTTGATTTAGGACCCAACCCATATTTTACATAAAAAAGGTGTGACTGGGAATTTTAAACATTTTAGTAGCAAGTTGTAGGCAGTGGATTTGAATTTTGATATGGACAACTGCCAGTTGTTTACCTGTTGACACCATTATACATTGTAGTCCAGCTCAGTTCACAGTTTTTGTATATATTCAATCTTCTTTCTCAAAGTCATGAATAATTCATGACATAATCAGCCAACCAGGATCTCGTATTAGGTCAGGTGGATGACTTTGGAAACACAATGAAACACCAGTTGAAAATCACTAGTGTTTGAGAACTGATTTGAAACATGCGGTGAAACTATTCTTAATCATCATATTCATAAACCAGTCAAACAAATTACAGCATACATAAGTATGACTTTACATGGAGAAGTGAAGGAGAAGACGGAAATAAAAATTGGTGTCCAGAGTGTGACTTGAACCATCATCCTCATGGCTGCTCTTGACTACTAGTCCGCTGTCTTGCCCACTACACTATCAGGCCATTTGTTGAAATGACCGTGACAAAATAACATTCACAACCCTAGTAGTCTATAATTGCATGCTATAAAATGCCAGGCAAACAATATTTTATAATGATTTATGAATGTAGGTATTGTTTTCGATTGCGAAGTTATATAAAAAACTCAAGCTTCATGTTTCACCAGGGAATCCAAACACCTCGAAAGAATAAAAGCACTCGGCCGAAGCGGCCTCGTGCTTTCATCTTTCTCAGTGTTTAATTTGGATACCCTGGTAAAACACTAGCTCTCGTTTTTTATATATAACATAAATATGTACATTAAACAATGAAAATGCTAACATTTGAAGATGTGGTCCATTCAAGAACAGACTGCTTAAGTGACTGATCACATTGTAAATTCTCCTTAGTGTTCTTTGTTTTCTAAATGAGAATTTAGAACTTGATCACAGTAAGCAATTACACTGTTCTTGCATGGATGCCTTTCCTGTTGCTAAATAAATTATTGTGAGCTATGTAGCTCGTTTAATAGATGTCCAAGAAAAAAACATGGAAATATATATTGAAAGTTTACATGTAACCCATGCTTTTGTACAACCACAAACCTATCAGCGCTTTCATAAACTGCAAAAGGACTGAGACAGAGTGTAAATTTAATCAAATTTGATTTATCAATGAATGTCACCACAGGAAAGACTTCATCAAAACTAGTCTGTTTAATGAGTTTGAAGATGTTTGAGTAAATAAGAACTAATTGATCGAATAGCAAGCATTTAAAAATCACAGAAATAAGAGAGCTCAGTATGGTTTGGGGTGACGCCATTCCCCCAAGTTTTAAAACACTTCCTAGTCAGTTATTATTTACTCAAATATCTTCAGACTCGGCAAACTTAATCATTTCCATGTGGTCTTTCTTGTGGTAAAAAGTTCATAAAAAAGTTTTGAAGTGGTTTAAATTTACACTCTATGTCTCAGTCCTTTTGTAGTTTACAAAATAAAAAATATATAGCTAATAGATGGTACCTTTTTGATTTCCAGTTATTTCCTCATGGACATTAGTGATGGTACATGTAATTAAGGAGTAAATACTAACCTATAGCCATTGAACTCTGCAGGCTTCCAGCTAGATGCACAAGCTGCCATGGAACATCTTCTTAATCGTAGTGACATAGACACCAATCAGATTATTGTATTTGGGAGGTCGTTAGGTGGGGCTGTGGCCATTGACCTGGCTTCTCAGCCAGAATACACTGATAGGGCATTTGCACTTATAGTAGAGAACACATTTGTGAGTATACCAGCAATGGCTAACCAACTGGTTAGTGGACTTCACAGACTGCCATATGTTTGCTTTAGAAATAAGGTAAGTTAATATTATAATATTAAGTAAAAGTATAAGCTAAACTACATGTACAGAATACTCAGTAGTCATGAATTTGAGCCACTGCCAAGCCATCGAGCCAAGCCATTGAGCCACCAGTCATGTGCTCCACTTGTTTATGCATGAATGTGATCCACTGTCTAGACATTGTGCCACCAAAATCATATGCTCCACTTAGCAGTTTATTCATGAATGTGATCCACTGCCGAGCCATGTCTTGGGCGATCCTGTACCACTCGAATCTAGCCACAGTATTGGCTTTCCCAACAATATGAAACACCCTAACGTTGAGAACGTGCAGTGTGAAAACAATAGAGCTACAGTATAATGGGTGCAATCAGAATACAGGTCTCGAGTGGTACAGGATTACTGCATGTCTTGGCTTTGGGTACGTTTTCCACTTGTGAATATTATTTAAAGCCAAAAATAAATAAGAGTAAAAGGATTGTAATATTTAAACATTGGAATAAAATCACAGTAAATTAATTGATCAGTGTTTATGATGTCACAAATGACATATCATGAATATTCATTAGACTTCTCTCAGGATTAGGTTTCCTGTGCAATAAAGCTCTGAATGTCACTAATATTACAATCAAAACTTAACTTGATGGAATTAACTATTATTTTTTTCCTTTCTGTTGAAATTACCTCCAGTTCGACTCTCTTAGTAAAATTCCCAATACGCGAGTGCCGACACTGTTCCTGTCAGGCCTGTCTGACCAGCTGATACCACCCAAGATGATGAAAACTCTCTACCAGGTAATTACTGGTTATTTCATTGTTTTCTATGGAACATGGGTGCATATTTCAGGAGAAATTTATATTATTTAATATACAAGGAGCATTTAGACAAGTTGTATTCCAAAATAATAGAAATTTCAAGACCATATTATCCTATAAATAACAAATTTACCTGACGATAGAATGCAAAATTCCTTGGGTGACAAAAGTTTTGAGTGGCAGATGCATCTGCAGACTAATTAAATAATATGTATCCAAAATTCTTCAATTCTGATTGGCTGTTAAAGAAATGGTGCAAACTTTCCTGCATTTAGATTTGCCTGATCTAACCATGAAATACCAAACTGTATTTCGTAGAAAAACCATGAAATACTGCCCAGTTTTCCATAGTAAAGCTGAACTCTGGTTGGCTGAAATATAAGATGTATAGGATAATGCCGCAGAGTATATATCCCCTTGGGTTGTCTGCACTACAGTGGTTTTCGGTTGAGTGTTGTAAACCTAAAACCAAAGTATTTGCAGAGCCAATCAGGAGAAAAATGCAATGAGCCAATCACAAGAGCAAGTAAAACCACATGAGCCAATCACAGGAGCAAGTAAAAAATGCAATGAGCCAATCACAGCAATAAGTAAAAACAATGAGCCAATCAGAAGCAAGTAAAAACGCAATGAGCCAATCAGAAGCAAGTAAAAATGCAATGAGCCAATCACAGGAACAAGTAAAAATACAATGAGTCAATCACAGCAACAAGTAAAAAGCACAATGAGCCAATCACAGGAACAAGTAAAAACGCAATGAGCCAATCACAGAACAACTGCATGAAACACATTGAGCCAATCACGGGAGCAAGTAAAAACAGAATGAGCAAATCAACTGAAGTAATTTGTGAGTGGGTTTACTTGAACCAATAACGAGGAAAACTAAACGCAATCGTGGATAACACTTGCTGAGCAAAAATTGATTGTATGATGACCGAAACAATGTTTGGGTTTAGATTAGAACTTGTTGATTGGTTGATATTTACAAAAGAATTCAAAGCCAATAGAAAACCTAAAAAAAAAACAAAAAAAAAACAATCACCAAATTACTTTCGACACTCAATCAAAACCACTCTAAGGCCCGGTTCAAACGTGGATCATCTCATGAGCCCAACCAGATAGACATAAGATCGACTGTGGATTAAGACGTCGTACCTAATTCAGTCGCTCCGAATGATACTTAAGAGGTCAGCAGTAAACAGACAGTGAAACAATGGCGGAAGGAATGGCTAACTCAGAGACAACTAGAACAATGGTTTTTCTTCTGGAAATGATTGAACGAAATAGAAGAAGACTGCATTAAATTATGTTGTTAAATGAAGGAGATTGCTGCTAAATTTGTCTCCCGTCACTGCGCTCTTGAGATTTTCGGAGAGCAATGAAACCGTCGCCAATCTGCAATCGTTTGTGTTGCATATGGGCAACTCACAATTCATGCAGTAGTATTTAGTGGTCGCAAAATATACGGGTACGTGCCGCTCGTCAGGGTATGTTTTTTTACAATTCTTAGCCTGGAATAGGGTATATAAATCACTGTTTTGGTCTGGAACAGGGAAGATGTTGTATACCAGCTGAAGGTGGTTCTCCTGGACCAGGTAGTTTCCGATCATCAATATCCAGGATGCATGGTCCAAAGTATTATAAAGCAGCTTCTTGTGAATGTAGCCCTGGTCACATAGATCTCGTACAATCTCTTGTTTCTAGTCTGGATTTTACCTGGAACAGGGTCGCAAAAATGGACTATTCCATAAAAAAAATGTACCCCCCCCCCCTATCGAGGAACTTGGATTTCTTTGGATTTCTTCAGGGGTCCACGCCAAAAATATTAAATTCTTCAGGGGGTAAACCCGATCAGAGCATGGAATTCTTCAGGGGGTCGACATAATCGGGCCATTTTCGGTGGATTTCTTCAGGGGTATAGCACATTTTCCAATTTCTTCAGGGGTTTTGCATTTTTGGTAAAAATATGATTCCTCCTCGATAGGGGGGGTGCGGATTTTTAATGTAATAGCCCAATACAGAGTAAGGGTTTCAAGGGCTCAGCGGGTCAGCGGCACACCGGCCCCCATCCGGGTCTTCATGGCCTATTTGTCTTTTCCAGGCAGCCATTCCCCCCCCCCCCTCCCCCCCGCATCTTTGCACATAATACCTGCGCGTAATAAACTATATCCAACCAGAACTCATGAATTGGATTGACTGAGAGGCGGCAGTATTTTCAAACTTTTGCAACAATGCAGAACAATAACAAAGAGAGATTTCCACATTTATAGCCGGGAGAAGTTGAAAAACTGAAGCAAAATCCTTTGAATAACATCACGACAAAAAGCACAAAATAATATACGCGGATGAATATTATTAACAAGTAATCATATGGCTTTCTCGTGCAATTCTGGATCAATTTGGACTCGTGAGATTTCATGATCAATTCAAAAAGCTCAACTTGCATTCGCCATACGGGCTCATGCAATTTCGATACTCTTTGAAAATCTCACTCGTTCAAATTAATCCCGAATTGGACTCGATTCCATATGATTACCTATACTAATTGCAAGTTCCATAACATGATCTAACATTGCTCTTTTTGGTGTTTGACTATGCATGTACATATCTAGATATGTGAGGTGTGAGATAAAAAGCTGTTATCATCATTTTGCACATCGTGACAGACTAAACATTATATTTTTAATTATAGACATCAGGGTCGTCACTCAAGAAACTCGAGTTATTTGAGGGTGGAAGCCATAATGATACATGGCAGTGTTTTGGCTACCTGGATGCAATTTCACGCTTTATAAATGAGGTAAATAAAAACTATAAGCTTCTGATATGTGAGAAGTAATTCCCAGACTATGGTTATATCAGAAAGGGTACATGTATTTCTGTGTGATGCACAAATTAAGTTATTCCTATAGTATGTTGGTATTCCAGTATCCAATCAATCAATCGTTTATTTAGACACGTAACGTCTAGGAACTAAAAACTCGTTCAAACGTGCACATGTTAATAAAACTTATCAATAATATACATAAATCCAATCTAAATATGTACACAAGCATTATTTCCTAAACGGTTCAAGTAAAATGTGCGTACAATACTTAAACGTATAGTATCACATAAACATATGTAGTGTATGTAAACGCCCTTAAAATTAAGCTACTAAGAAAGTAATCTAATATACATAAAGGAACATTATTTGCGTTCAGCTCTACTTTGCTAAGTAACATTTTAAAAACCTTAATGTTAGAAGCTTCGCGTACTGCAGCGGCAGGTTATTCCACAAAAGTGACTAGTTATATATGAGTATAGTGTGAATAAGGGAATAACCTGACCTTTTCAGGGCAGAATGTTTTATCCAGCCGCGTAGTACAATTTGCAGCACGAGCGTAATGGTACGACAGCTGGGGAAAAAAACATGACCCAACAAAAGTCATTTTATCAGTATTATTATAAAAATACAAAGCCAATTGAATTCTGGCTAGTTTTTCATCTTAAGAGTTTGCCATTTTCACCAAATATTTCCTTTTTTTGCGTATTGCTTTGGTGAGGTTCCGTGGGTGCTTCACACTTTCAACATTACTCACTGGCGACAAGTTGGTGGGATTTGCACCAGAATGGCTTCCCGTGTTAGTGCCAAAATCTGATTGGTCTAAATGGATAGGATGACGATGCAAGAGCCAATGAGATACAGGGCTACAAATGCATTCGCAGCCCGCCAGAGCTCGCCGGTTTTCAGCCCAATACATGCCCGTTTTCATGAGGGCGGTTTTCCATTTGGCCGCGTATTTTGATGTTTTTCTTTGTTTCTAATGCAGGTCCACCAGGGCCGTGCGGATGGGGTTATTGCTGCTCCTGTACCAAGTGATAAAACACCTTCCAGTAGTACTGTTATCAGCATGCATAGTGGTGGACGTACACAGGATATTTGAACTATTTAAAATTGAATGGGGATTCTTGGAAATACTGATACTTTCTTTAGTCTAAAGGTGATATTTTTGCAGGGTAAACGTTTGCATAAGCTAGACTGTGGATTTTAGTTTTGACTATTTCCTTTCACTTTTAAGCAAAGCACAAAATAAGCAGGAACCTGTATTGTGATTCTGATTTGGACTCCAGGTACTCCACTTAGAATAGTACTTAGAAGTACTATTTCAAACAAGGATTGTATAGTGTTTCCTCAGGGGATCCAAATATCGAGACCCGAGAGGCGTAGCGTCGAGGGTTTTATCGTTTTCGAAATATTTGGATCCCCTGATGAAACACGAACAATGAGTGTTTAAAATTGCTTCTCATGCGAGTGGCTAAACCGAAAATTTACATACGCTTCTTTTCCAACATCATTTACAGTTCAGACTGTTGTATATAATTATTCAATAGATGGCATATTATTCTTTTTTGCTAGCAGTGATTTCAACTAGCATACCAGTAGTGTAGTGGTGAAGAGTTAGTACAAGCAGTTGGAAGGGTCGAGGTTTGAACTCCAGTGAGGCACACGTTTTCTTTCTATGTCGTTTCTTTACTTCTTCACTATCAGTATGTAAGTTAAGTTAGTGGTTCATGAATATGATGATTAAGAACAGTTTCGCCACTACCGATGAAAGTCAGTTGAAACACTTGTGATTTTCAACTGGTGTTTCATTGGGTTTCCAAACTCATCCACCTGACCAAATGCAGTCCTCTGATTGACTAAAAAACTCATTAATTATTGGAGGGAGGTTGACCCTAATAATGCCACGACAAGCAGCATTATTGCCGATATGCAAAACAGCTAGTCTTGAGGGATTACAATACAATGAAGATAGCCCTAGTAGTAGGACAAACAGCATTGTTGTCGATATATTTATATGCAAAACAGTCTCGAGGGATTACAATACAATAAAGATAGTCCTATTGCTAGGAATACAATAAAGATAGCCCTATTGCTAGGGCAAGCAGCATTGTTGTCGATATGTAAAACAGTTTCGAGGGATTACAATACAATAAAGATAGTCCTATTGCTAGGACAAGCAGCATTGTCGATATGTAAAACAGTTTCGAGGGATTACAATACAATAAAGATAGCCCTATTGCTAGGGCAAGCAGCATTGTTGTCGATATGTAAAACAGTTTCGAGGGATTACAATACAATAAAGATAGCCCTATTGCTAGGGCAAGCAGCATTGTTGTCGATATGTAAAACAGTTTCGAGGGATTACAATACAATAAAGATAGCCCTATTGCTAGGGCAAGCAGCATTGTTGTCGATATGTAACACAGTTTCGAGGGATTACAATACAATAAAGATAGCCCTATTGCTAGGGCAAGCAGCATTGTTCTCGATATGTAAAACAATCTCGAGGGATCACACTACAAGGGTCAACGTACACTCTTTAGCATATTATTAAGTTATGTCATTGTCTCAGCAGTTCGGCTAAATAAGCCCTGGTCAACCATTGTTGTTGAACACGATCCAACTTTGTTGGGTTCGCGGCAAAATGCTGTCTAGCATTGACAGACGACTGAACCAACATGTAATTGGCGATAATTTAAAAGAATTAAATATGACTCACATGAAAGCGATAGAGACTATTAAAGTGCGAAAATAAAATGGCTAACAGCGTTGGCGGCGTGTCTCGCCGACGGGGGGGGGTTCTTCCTATATTCGGCTGGTAGGCGTATTTTTTAGGGTTTGAAATCGGCGATTTAGTATTTTTTTTAGGGGTTGTCCAAGCAAAATCCATTTTTCAGGGTGATTTTTAGACCATAAGGTACATTTTAGGGTGGGACATTTTTCACGGTTTGGAATTTTTTTAGGGTATTTTTCGAGGTTTTCCGACGGTCACCGCTACCCTTTTTACCTTGAAGAACCCCCCCCCCCCCCCCCCGGGGTGTCTCGCTTCTCGATACAACTTTGTTGGAAGACTAGCCAAACACTACGACATTTGTTAGTCGAACAGAATTGTTGGATAAAATGTGTTGACCAAAAGCAAACAGTTCATCCTACAACATTTGATCAAGCAACAAAAATTGGACAACCACGAGCCAACATGGGTGACAAACTGTCGAATATTATCGGTCGAGCAAAATTGGATCGTGCAATATAATGCAACATAGACCAGTTCGCGGATAATTCCGATATTTCGAAAGGGGTGAAAACATGGCGCAAAATACAGTATTTGTATGGGAATCGAATTTCTGAAATATTCACTGTTTGCAAACTTAAGATACCAGGTAAAAGATTAACTGATCAAAATTTAAGGGATGCATCTGTGCTGGGAAGTGTGTAATCGTGTTTTAAGCTTTCCATACATTTGTCTGTAAAGTTTCCCGCGGACTTTGACTCGTTGTTACAGACACTCACGTGTCAGTGTTATAAACATTTAGTTAAGAACAATACGAAGTATTCTCTTTTACTCAAGATAGTTTTTTCGCATTTGTTTGACCCGGTCTTTGAATGCAACATGCGACACATACAACATGCTGCATGCTGATGATGTATGAGACAACCTGCTGTATATGGGGAAGGGGGTTATATACATTGTCAGGAGCCCATAACCCGCAGGAGCGTGCATTTCGTATACTGTCCCTATGTCACAGCGTCCATCCCGTATACTGTCCCTATGTCACAGCGTCCATCCCGAATACTGTGCCTATGTCACAGCGTCCATCCCGTATACTGTCCCTATGTCGCAGCGTTTTCACAAGTTAGGTTATTTTTAGAACGGTTTCCCGCTATTCTTGGGTTGCAATCATTCATATAAGGGAATAAAATCATTATCTCCTTGACTGCTCCCGCTGATTAAGGGTAAGGGTTACTCTGTCATCAATAAACAACTATAGTCGCTTTGTTCACGTTTTGATGGTTGTTGAGTTTTAAACCTTATAGCAAGGGAGAATATAACGCCTGGTTTCCATATGATCGTCCCGATCGCTTGAATCTTTTGTTCGGTGTGAATGGAAGCGTAAATTAATACGAAGAACAAAAGAATCCTGCGATCGAACCGATGGGACGATCATATGGAAACCGGCCCTAAGTCGTCTCCTATTTACTTCTTTTCACTGCTCTACAATTTGAGTTCCAAGGGCGTGAAAAGAGGAGGGGCTAGCAGCTGGACTCGATGCGTAAGCATTGTCCAGTAATAAATGTTGATGTTACAAAGAGAAAATCAGTAAGAAAAGATAGTAAAAATAAGAAAAGATAACCCATGCATGCAAGTAAAATAAATAGGTACCCAGTGGGTACGTGTGTCTACTGTATGCGTGTAAAACAGCTGCACAGGTTTATTGAATGAATTTAGGAGTATGCGCAAAGCACCGCTGTATTCTCGAGCATGATTGGTTCTACCGCTATGGTTTGGTTTTAAAACCCGAACTAAGTAAATACTGACTGGGAAACACTGGTGATATTGAGTTCTTGCAAGAGAGCACAAAAGAAATCTGATGGCGCCGAGTACATCCACCTAGAACTTCAAAGTATCTTTGAGAACCTTTCATTCGACCGGTTTGACCCTGTTGTTCGCGTTCGGCTTCTGAGAATTGCAACTAATTTATGCATCTGCTACGTCATCAGTATGAAATTTTCTGCCTCGCTCCCCAGACGTCTCTTTCGCGAGTGGGGGAGCGATAAGAGTCGGCTGGTTTACCAGGCTACGCGCGAGACTGCCCCTCCCTCGCTACCCACGATGGGCACAAACGACCATAAAAACGGCATGAGTTCTATATTTTAAAAAGTTTTCAATGCAGACGATTGAATTTTAATTTAGTAGGATGTAGAATCGTAAATGGAATATAACGTGATAATTTAAGCTATGTTACTACCATTGTGACGTCACAATGACGTCATTTATCCATTTGTAATACGTTTCTTATAACTGTTCATTATCTCTAAAAACGGAATGTCGTATATCGTTAAAATCTCCTCGTGATGAGAATGAAGGAATCGAAAACCCGATGTCGACTGGTTAAGGAAATCAAAAGTTTTGAAAGTTTGAATTTTGTCGATTTTCCCACCAAAATTTGGCGGGAAATAAACAACACAAAAGCATTTATGAAAATATCGCTTCATTTATCTTTTAGAGTTGTAAATACTGTTGCATGACATTTTGTCCAATCATAAAACACGTTGGTGCATGGCTAAAATCGTATGTTTTTAGAATTTTGATTTTTTTTTTTGTCCATAACCGGTTTAATTTCGGCATGCTAGTATCTTCGAACATACGGAAGTAAAAATACAAGATAAAATTCAGCAAGAACAATAATTACAGCACAGGGATAATCCTGTCTAATTACTCGGGCTGCCTGTGGCAGGTACGAGTCTAAATCTGCAGGCAGTTACTTTTCGTTCTGTGTAGCAAAATTTCTGCGCATGCGTTAACTTATGCATTAATTGTATACGCGCACCTCGTGGCGCTAATAGATTTCTCTCCAGTCCAGTCGCCATCTTGAGATTATGCGGACGCTATTCTTGTTTGAGGTACGTTTCGTAGGTTTTATGCCACATTTCATTTTACTCTCGGTCATAATACATACCAGCGCAAACACCGTGATCGGTAGGCCAACACTAAAATAATTTTGACCGCGTTTTTGGCTGGTTTACCGATCTCGTATCGAGACCTGTGTACGTTATACAGGTATACTGAATAGCTGATTTATAGCGAAATATAGCGATTTACTAGCAAATATATATACTGTGGTTGAGCAGTTATGGGTTACTATCCTCTATCGAAGTCTGAAGACATCTGAACCTCCTGAACTGTGAAAGCAACACTGTCACTCGCCAACACGAGGCCAGAAATACACACTCCGCACATAATAAATTTATGATGAGCAATATTCAACTCTCAAGGTAAACTTAAACAAGAAACCTCTCACGGCTGAGGTATTGGTTCGAGAAATAAAAGGTTTCCAACAATTCCCTTTATAGTTCTGAAAATGAGCAGACTGAAGTTTTGGGAATGAGGGTAAAGCGTTTACTGATTAGAGATAACCAACAGGCATTTCAGTTAATAATCTTTACTCCAACAAATACCAATATGGACTCGTAATGGCTCATCATGTATAGCAAGAACAGCAGATAAAGTTACACAGAGGAACACAAATTGACCACGAATACAATTAACATGACTTCCAGAGAGAACAGCCGCGGAGAAAGAGCCGCGAGGCAGCGAGCTGCGATAAAGAGCCGCAGGGTAGAAAGAACAGCAGAGAAATATAGCGATAGCTCCATCATGCACAGGATGGACAGGATACAACTTATAATATATCATCTATAATTAGTACTTGAAACCTGCAGTATAACAGACCAGCAGACTAAATTGTAAACGTGTGTTACATGAATAAGTAGTGTTTACCGTAAAAGGTCAACTTCTTCAATTTACATACGAGAAAAACAAAAATGTTAAATTACATATATATAATCAGAATACAGGTGGAAGAGAAAATATATAAGCCCTGAGTGGGATTCGAACCCACGGCCTCGGTACACTAGTCCGATGCGTTAACCACTACACCATCAGGACAACCACGCTGGAAACGCAGCCGACTTTGCGTTTTTGTGGTACCGTGAGTTTTCCCAGGCATTTTCTCTTTCGGGCTCGGGACGGGAAAGCCCATAACTTCCGATCTAAGCTTTCAACCTAAGGATCAATAATGATTCACAGGCACAGATGTCTAACCTAGGAATCGCTCTCTCTATATATACTTAATATATATATATATATATAGTAGGGGAGCAGAAAATGAAAGTCGCCGCGCTACCGGCCACTGCTAAAGACTGCTAAATTCAGCTAATAATTCTTCCCTTTGGTTATTACTAAGAGGATTTCAAATGAAAGTGTATTTCATCTTCAATCTCATTGGGAATACGCCATCAGAAATCCGAAGAAGGGTAGTCCAAAATATAAATCCTGGAACGCAAAATATCAAAGAAAAAAACCTGCCTTGCACAACGGCAAGGGGCCCAAAAAATGGCTGCATTGATGGCCCGAGTGAAAGCCCAAATGGGCTCTTGTTTTGTGCTTAAAAGTGGCTAGATTAGGAGATGCCCTCATCCTGTTCATTCCAGTGTTTCGCACCCACGTATTTAAAAGAATGTAGGCCAAACGCAGTGGTCTTAACTGTCGGTATTTTTAGCTTCATAATAATTCAATAGTTATGCTTGAGTTTTAGAAGTATTTACAAAATTCGCGGCCGTGTTCTATCGGAGATATCCGGCTCGGGTCTGTATCTACTGTACAACACGGCCGCAAATTTTGTAAATAGTAGAGCTTTAATTAATCCTTCTGGGTTGTATATCTTGCATCCTCCACTTTATTTTATGTATGTACTATTGTACTTTACTATTGTGTGTGGAATAAACCACCTATTCCCAGGCTTGGTATATAACGTGTTACAAGATACGGTGATACGGTGATACGGTGATACCAAGATACAGTGATACAGTGATACGGTGATACAGTGATACGGTGATACGGTGATGCAGTGATACGAACATCTCAAATTTCCATTTTTTTAAGCGGACGCGAAATGGCCCCGCTAAATACAGGTTTCTGTATGAAACGGACTGTTGTATGGGTCACTTGAGCTCTTGCAACCGTGGCGTGACGCTAATTTAACGGTATTATCTTTCAGCATGACTGCTTTGTCTGACTATTTTGTTATTTAATTTTAACTTTTGAACGTTACGCATTTAACATTGAACCACTTTATTGCCCTTGTTGAAGAAAGGTTTTTGCAACACAAATACGAAATTAACGCTGAAAGCTTTATTCTCATTGGCTACTAGATTTAGGGACGGACCATTTGAAAATTGATGGGGAGGGGGCCCGGTTTTTTTTGCTCGAATTTTTTTACGACTTCTCAGTTGCTGCAAAAACATTTTCTGGTATCAGAACCTTGCACGATTTTTTTAAAGTTTCGCCCTTGCTTGATTTTATTTCTGGGTGATATTGCAATTCCGCAAAGTAGTATAGTCGGCGTCAGTTAAATACCACTTTTTCTTGTACAACAAAACTCAAAAGGTTGTGAATGTTATGGACGCCTTGTTTTCTTGCACAAGGGGCGTCATAAAGTGAATTCAGAAATCCACTTCATAACGCCCCTTGTGCAAGAAAAAAGGCGTCCATAACATTCACAACCTTTTGAGTTTTGTTGCACAAGAAAAAGTTGTATTTAACTGACGCCGACTATACTACTATGGGGTAACTAAGGGTCATTCAAAGTGTCACTAGACATTCTTGTACGTAAAATCCAACTTGATAATCCTATTAGAGATATGATTACATATAGTTATATCGATCTCTTCCACTATGGATTATATATCGTGCCTCCCTCTAGAAATTCTGACTAAGATCGTAGAGCATGCAGATCCTTGGTCATTCGCAAGCCTCTCAAGGACATCGAAACGCCTAAACGATGCCGCATCTCTTGCGCGCTACAAAAACGTAGACCAAGTGTTCCGTAAACTAGCACTATGCTTTGGTTTGAGGTCTACTCATAGTGACGACGATCGAGACGAATTGGCTCGAACTTTCGGTATTTCCGCAAGCCCCATCGACGATAGCTTTTCTCTTCTCTACGCCAGCGAATATGGTGATCTTAATGCTGTTAAGTGGCTCATCAAGCACTTACGTTTCGATATGATGGATAGACACGCCAATCACGTTCTACGCGCTGCCCTTGAGCATGGTCATCTTGGTATCGCTAAGCGGCTCATTAAGCACTTCCAGTTCACCAAAGAGGATAAGGCCGTCAGTTTTGCTATATTAGGTGCCAGTAGGAATGGTCATCTTAATAACGTTAAGTGGCTCATGCGACGTTTTCAGATAACCCTAGAGTATGAATGCATTGATCTTGCTATAGAATACGCCTGTAACAATGGTCATCTTGATACCGCTAAATGGTTCGTTAAGTGGCAGTACTCCCAGCTCACAGAGGACGAAAGGGTTGTACTACGCAACTACATGGATGCTCATTCTGCCACGTAGGAAGCCAAAGTGTCACTAGATATTCGCGCACCTAAGAAATCCAAACTTGAAGTATATGTTAAAGGAATGATTATTATACTGTATATTACCACTAAATGGTATTAGTATATATTCTTTATTCCACAATACTAGCTTACGTTGTTATCTTAGTACGCATTAACACCATACAGATCGAACATGTCGAAGAAGAACTCAAATGTAGACGCCGCAATAACTTGTGATTGGTTGATGAGAGGGAAGGACTCAAAATGTCCAAAGAAGATTTCGAAGACAACGAAGTTCTGTTCCCAGCATAACTACCAAATCTCAAAAGGCTGTGCCCCATACGTACCATGCTCGAAGTGCGGTAAAGGATGTCGTACTGATTACGAGCTTTGCTCAGGATGTGACCGTCTCACCATCAAGGTGAAGTCTTCCGGTGTCTATATAAGACGCGCTAAGAAGTCCAGCAAGAAGCTAGAGGATCCAAGAAAGGAGGAGCCAAACATGGTGGAACCGGAGGTAGCATTGCCCGCTGAATCAAGAGTGCTGGAACCAGTGGAAGGTCTTGGAGAGTCTCTCAACCATGCGCTCAACGAGGTGTTGGCTGCCTTGAGGAACGAGAAGGACGCTTAGGAATAGCCACGAAAAAAGAAAAAAGGAAGAATGAAGAAGGTCGTTGCGTGGCCCTCTTCATTCCTCTTCTTTTTTTTTTTTCTATTGAACGTACGACATCTATAGTTGTATCATGGACGAGCTAGTCAGATTGTTTGGTCCTGGAATTTGTAGAAGCCTGAATATCAAACCACAAGTGGAACGTATTAACACCAGTGAAACATGTTCTGATTGTCTCTGTCCCTTGGAAGTACAAGGAACGGAATTCGTGTGTCCCACATGTGGTCTTGTTTCCGAGGTTGAACCATGTACAGAAACTAAGATCGACATTATTACTACTCGACTGCATATAGTAGGTCCGGACGGGTTTCAGTATCAAAGTGATCTAGACCGCGCAAAACCAAAGCAAAGCGATGATGACATAGAACTGAAACGACGAACGCTACTACAAGAACTACGAGCATACGACACTATTTACAAACAAAGTTATGATTTATCGTTCCCTATGAACGCGTTAGAAATCGTAGCCGACGCATTCACCCAAGTAATGAAAGTTTGTCTCAAGCGTAGTGATGCTAAGAAAAATATTTTAGCTGCTCTACTCTACCATGCATGCATACAATGTGGATTCGTCCGATCTAAAGGTGAGGTCGCTCGCTTCATGCAACTAAGAAACGAAGGCATCCATAATGGAGAGGTCTTCATACGTTCTCTGTGTGACGACGATAAGATTGATGTAGACTTGGATGCTGAGCGCATAGTTCCTCACATTGCGACGACTTTCCTACAACTAGATCTTGTAGGAGTACCTAGGGACGTTCAACAAATAGTCCACGAGGTCGTTACTAAGGCAATGGAAAACAATATAGGCCCCAAATCAATGCTTAAGACGAAAGTCGTTGGAGCAAGTTACGAGGTGCTACGTCGCTCCGGATCGTCTATGTCTTTTAAGGATGTCGTTAAGCGATGTGGCATATTTGGAAATGCGGTCAAGCGTTTTGTCAAGGAGTTGTCTTCTTACCATTCCCACTTCGAACCAATCTACACTAGACATAGGCTAACTAGCAGTAGGACTTGGCAAAGTGAAAGTGAGAACCATGTTCGTTCCTTTCATAGGAAACGTTGATTCTTACATTCCAAGTTTTTCTCGCATTTCCTTTTGCACTTCTTGCTTGAGTTCGGCTCGAACCCGATCCGTGCTTTTTTCACCTATGGAAGCCTTGCGACGAATTTCAGATCTCATGATCTCATACTTATTCGCTTCGTTCAGGATGAGACTGTATTCAGAGTCGGATATGTTTTCATCGCGTAAGGCCTTCGATACTAGATCGCGAATCGTATTGATTTTCGCCTTTGCCAACATAGTTGTCCTTTCATGCTTAGAAACCTTCATTCCTAACTTCTTAGCTCCAAGGGTTGTAGATGCTGAAATTAATCCACATAGTCCACCAATGACTCCAAGTGGTAGACCAATCACTATTCCAACCCCAGTCAACGCTGCGCCCAATCCAGATCCAGATAAGATCACAGATAGACCTCCAGTTGCCACTGCGATTCCATGAACTATTCCTTGAGAACGTGCATATTTCTTGCGCACACCTTCGTAGTGCCTTTCTTGAACTTCTATGTCCGAAAGCGTGTCTCGGATCGTTTGCAGTCTAAAGTTCTTTCCAGTGTCACTAGCAATCTGTGGATAGATACTTGGTGCTGATGGAAACGGTTGAATCGAATCGCCTTCCATTGTAACGCGTTATACATATAGCTTACTCAAGCTTCAACACGTATCGTATCGGTCGACCACGGAAGTCTACCACGTTGCCTTTCTCATCACGAATTGTCAGACGAAGACTGCTTTGCATTGTCCCAAGAGCTCGAGTGGTTGTTGGTAGTAGAGAGGCGTATGTCGATTTTGCGAATCTTCCACCACGGATCGTAATGCTAGCGAGAACTGTCGAGTGCTTTCCATCTAGAATTGAAAAGCTGGAATCTACGACATCGCAGTGTACGTATGCTGTGTGGATATCGTCGAACCTCAGATCGTGACTTCTCCTTTTGAGCGTCTTACTATCTTGCCCATAGTCATCTCCGTTAACGCCCAACAGTGTGCAAAGATTTTTACTGAACCGGATTGGTTTAATAACCCTTAGAATGAAAGCCTTACTAGGCTCAAATTTGATAATGCCAGCATCAATTGCGGGTTTTAAATCTTGTTGAATGCTCATTATATCATGGTGCCCTTTAACGATAGCGTGTGGAAACATAACGCCCTCTTCTATAGCCCAATGGAACGAAGCCTTCTTCGCTAGATTCCACCAACTATTCTCAAAAGTGACCTCAACTAGTGAAATGTTGTTGATAAGAATTGGATCGTCGAAGTAGGCAGTATGGTCAGCCGATGTTGTGGTGATATATAAGAGAACCATCTTATATGTTGAAGGTATAACTATATATATGTATAGCTTCAACATGAGGAGGTCTGGAGGTCTTTTCAGTTACCATTACGGAGGGAAAGACGAAGAGGAAGAGGTCCCAACACCGAATGCTAACATAAGGTCAAAGGCTGAGAATCAAGCTAGGAGAGAGAATCAAGCTCGGATAGATAGAAAAGATGTGGAAAGTAGAGAGGTTGCAACCTTGAATGCCAATCTGTTGGTGAAGTTCAAGAAAAGATATCCACATGCAGATCTTCACAAGTTCTATGTCTCTACGGAAGTGAACGGTCCAGGCAAATATTCGACGAGTATTTGGTTTCGAGATGGAGATTCTAGCTATGTCATTTACGGCAATGATGTCTCAAAGTTACCTGCAGTCACTCAAAGACGCATCGATGACGCATTGTGGGATGTGCATAAAGGTTTCCCATCTACGTTGACCCTAGATAGAAGTGCGAAATATCCTATTACAGCAGTTCCTCCTACTGGACCGGCACAAGATATCGATCTCACTAATCTATGGATATATGCCACCTCAAAGAATAGGTTCAAAGCAGGCGTTCGAAACATATTCAAGGAGACCGTCGTAAAGCATATGACAGCAAATGAGTCCTACCATTGGTTACATGGTCCGGATTTCAAATATTGGCCTCAACAATTGAATTTCGCAACGTGGTGTGCGACTTCTGGATGTGGAGTGTCATTGTTTGATCCTATTTTCAAAACGTATCCACCAGTCGTTCAGGGGTTCCTACGATTTCACGTTTATTTCACAATACGAAGAATTCTGCATGAACTTGGTGGTGCCAATGGAGTTCCTTTACCTGGTAACTCTCATTTCAAGCAAATGGATAACCTCTATAACAAAGCAGCTCTTGAGAAATTGTGCATTGAATTTGGTATATCTCGAACACCAGATTTCCCACCAGACTTCCGATGGCACGGAGGTAGGAATCACGGATTAGGAGACGTATTCCTTTTGTATGGTGATGGCTACAAGAACGTCCACGTAATCCGAAGCTACGACAAGGAAGCAGACACATGGCCCAACCACAATAACTTATTTGCAGACGAGAAAGGCAGTGTGGACAAGGGCGATCTAGTATCCTTTATTCGGAACGACGAACACGAAGGAAAGCAATACAATTGGTTTACGCCACCAATCGGAAAGGGTTTGACAGATGCTGGATTGGGTAGGTTGAATAGATCTGTCGAGGCTTTTGGACATTGCATGCTTGGTGCTCAAGCCGACTTGAACGGATCCATCATAGATAGCCATAACGTCAAAGAAAAGTTTAAGAGCTTAGTCGAAGACGCTATTCTCGAAAACGACTTAGTGGTGAGCTACAAAAACTATCTTACCGCTATAAAATCAACGCATAAGAGGCTCGATCTAGCAATAGCTGTAGGCGTGCGATTATTGCCAAGCGATCTAGTGTACTATCTTGGTAAGAAAGATGGCTATAAGAATCCAATCCCGAAAGCTACGAAAGATATGGTGCTAGGCACTAACGACATCAATGCAGAAGGCAAAGGACATTCACCTCTTCCTATGAAAGGCCCACCAGATAAGAAATTGGTGCAGCCTCTCGAGACGCACAAGAAACAAGTTCCTGTACCAAAGGCAAAGGCAAAGGCAAAGGCAAAGGCTGGCTCACAACATGAGATTAATCTCGCAGTGACATCCATTGCCGCAGCTGGAATTGCATGGATGTTGTTTCGTTAACGTCGTTTGTATTGCTCTATCGTGATCACCACTATTGCTACGATGAATAACCAAACGTTCTGTGCTAGTACTCCCAGAGCTTTACCAGCCATAGTAAATATGAAACTCGCAATCGATCCAATCATTCCAGGTAGGATCTGTCCAAGTTTCTTTCCCATTTCTTTCAACAACCCCCCAGTCGTTTGCAATCCCTTCTTTACTGCATCTGCTGCTTTATCAATACCAGTCTTTATTGGTTTCGGTACGGATTTCGACAACAGGGAAACTATCGTACTAACGATAGCGCCAATAGAAGTTACTACTGCAAGAACGGTCATTCCATGCTTTCTGAAAATGTATTTGATCCTTTCACGTAGCGACATACGTTTTAGTATGGCTTCTTCTTGACGTTCGAGTAATTCTATTTCGTTATGGATGTGTATTTTCTCTTCCTTAGCCGCTTCCTTCTGGTCCTCAGTTGACGTTAGATCTTGAAGTATACTATCTTCCATTTCGAGATGTTCAATGGCCTTTTCTTGACCTTGGAGGACTTGTTCTGCTCTTTCTGCATCCGTAGGGCCTAGGGCAAATTTGAGATCCTTACCCATACTTTGGTATCTTTCACCCTTCACTGTGGTCAAAGGTATGGGCTTCTCTTTACTTCCAAGTGCGTGAAGGTAGATTCTACCCCGTTCCTTATCGGCATCCCATACTTTAGTTATCTCAAGGTCTCCACGAATCCCTACATCCGCATAGTGTTCCCATACAGCATCGAATAACATTTGTTTCGTTCTATCCGATATGCCTGTTTCGAAGAATACGTGGCGATCGCTAAATTTAGGCCGTTCGATTCTATCCTCATCCAGCAATTCACTAAGCTCTCCATCTGTCAATGACGTTTCCTGATACTTCGGTCGAGCACCTTCTTCATTATAATTGCGTCTAGTTTTCAGGTTGAGTGATTCACTAGGATCCACATTCGTAGAGTCTGACGCCAATTTCCGTGTTTCTTCATTGACAGTATCATCGTTGTCGTAGTCTCTTCCTCTTTCAGCTTCATCAGTTCTTTCATCATACCTACCCTCAGAGGCCATGTTAAACATAATTATATATATAGTTATATTCAACATGATCTCATCGAAGTTGGATCCCACACAAGTACGAAGAGAGCCTCATGCACTCAAGGCTCCACGAGACTTGTATAGGAAAACTTTCACTCGATCATCTGCCAATCCAGGTGAGACTCTATACGTAGAAGTTCCAAAGCTAGCAGAAGATGTAGTACTAGTACCGGGCAGCTTAGCGCTATTGGGCGACATCGTACTATCTGGTGGACATGCGAATAACAGAGTCGTTTCGAACGTTGGACGCTGTTTGGTCATGCGTAGAATCTGTAGGATGGGAGCTGAAACAGTAGAAGACCTTGTCAGGCCAGACCTCCTACAAACATACTCCGATATATACCTATCTACGCAGGAGAGAGAGTCTAGAATACAACAAGGCATTCAATCAGAGAACTTGAATAAGCTACGCTCGAAAGCTGGTGACGCAAGTACTTCATCTGCTGCAGACAACGCACTCCTAACTGCATGTGGTTCAAAGTATAGGATTCCATTAGATGTTGACATTCTGACACAACATGGAGTTCTATATCCACATGCCTTAGAAAGTACGATTACATTCGAGTTGACTCTAGCGTCTGCCAACGAGGTTGTAATTGGATCGGATACGACGAAGATAGGTACGTACCAACTTACCAACATCCAACTAGAATACGAAGCAATCAGGAACGAAACGCTGGCTAGTAATGCACTTCACAAATATGAAATAGGTGCTGCATTCCTATACAACTACGCTGTTCACTTCAAGACAGTAGATATCGCTAAAACCTCTGATACTTTGATATCTCAAAACGTTAATGTTCCACGACGATCCTTTGCTGGACTACTTCTACTATTCATAGATCCACCTACCATTGGCACGCGAGATAGTGAAGCATTCTCGAATCCAGATATCTTGAAGGTAGAAGTAGATGTCAATGGGATTCCCAACAGACTCTTTCCAAGCGGCATGCTTCCCCTAGATTTCTGGGAGGCTGCAAGAAGCTGGTTTGGTACACCCAATACTTCTATGACTCCAAAGAAGTTCTTTGAAAATAGATTCTCTATTCTAATCGATTGTCGCACAGCAAAAGATTCCACCGTTCATGGTGATGGCTTGGCACAAACCGGCAGTGGAAAGGACATCGACATTCGCATACATAGAACTGCTAAGGGAAGTGGAAATGTGAAAATGCACATCTATGTCCTTGCGGATGCTCAGGTCACGATATTGAACAGATCTCTGCAGAGTATATTATACTGATGGATTCTCTCGTAGAGCACGTGCCGTTCAATGCACTCATAGTCGGTCCAACGAATTGTGGGAAGACTGCGTTTCTCATAGAACAACTTCGTGGAGCATTTCGTGGTAAGTTCGATTACATAGTACTGATTTGTCCTACGTATGCCCACAACAAAACTTATCGTGGATTTGCAAATCGAGATCCTCGTTTCTTCGTCATATCACCACCGCAGGATGCCATCGATGCTACTTTGAGTATTTGCGCAACATTTTGGTCAGGTACCAATACTCTATTGATTCTTGACGATTGCGCCGCATCGAAGGACGTAAAGAAACGAACTGACAAGCTAGTGGACTTAGCCTTTTCTGCACGACATATAGGGATTTCCGTTTGGGTGCTGTCCCAACAACTAACGAGCATATGTAAACCCTTCCGTGAGAACGTAGCTATCGTAGTAGCGTTCCATACAGCATCGGCCGTAGATGGTAAAAAGATATTTGAGGATTATGGAGGCTCTCAAGAATGTAAAGAGTTACGAATGATACTTGGATCCCATAAGTTTGCTCGCATGTGCTTCTGTCTCCGTCATCCTTTCGAGGTAGTGTTAGAGCTCCCAGCATCTATAACATATTATGACTGATAAGGAAATACTCGAGATATTCGGTGAGGACGTAACAGGTCCACCACCAACCGATCTAGACGTTACGTCAGACAATCGTGAATCACTTTCGATCTTAGCCGCAACAGGCGTAACGAAAGAATACTTAGGTAAGAACTTTTCTCTAGGAGACATCTCTAGACTTCCTGAGAAAGAAGTAGACAAGTTGCATAGGAGGTATCAGGCCGTTCTAGCTAAGCAAGTAACGAAAGGCTTAGTCGACGGTGTGACACGTCTAGCTACCCGCCTAGTTGCCTACCTAGTACCAATAGATTCTCAAGAAGCCCTGATCAAGGACCTACAAGAAGACCCTCTAGTCCGCAACGAAATCAGTGCTGCGACTGGCCTACTATCGCTCAAAGCCGGTCGCCTTGTAGCTCTAGCTAGCGTCCTATTCCACATATCTGGTCACGTAGTCATTCCTGGTACAACTGTTGAACCTTCACATATACCTACTATATCGAAGCAAGATGGAAGGACAGACGGATCAGATAACTGCGAATCCTCCGACGACTGCACCAACTAAGATAAAAAACCCAAAGCGCGTCGCAGCTGGAAAAGCACTAGCGTTAAGCAACAAACTCGCTAAAGAAGCTCAAAAGAGAGAGTTGATGCGCGAAAGCGAATCATGTAAAGAAGTCGACGTAGAGAAAGGTCGGTTCGAAAGCCTGACTATCCTCGCAGTCATTGGTACTGGCGCTACATTGTTTGGCACGTACTTTGCGTACAAGAAGTATGTAGATGGTAATAAGCGTGTTGCCACCGTTAGCACGACACAACCTGCAGCTCCGGCAAAGCCAACGGCACTAGACATGGAGTAACACTTAAAGACTCGAGATCATAGTAGTATATATCTAGATGGAGAAGGAATTGACGAAGACGGCAACCGATGCAGTCAAAATCGTTGGACTCGCTGCTGGTATTGGGTGGATCGTAAAAAAGACTACCAAGGAATCTATGCTTAGCGATCCTTCTTCTTCCCTAGCGAATTACGCAAAGTGGACTGCCGTGATACTTGGTAGCTTATACGCAAAGGAATATCTTGAGAAACAACTTGAGAAAGAAAGAAAAGCCCAAACCTAAATCTTGAGAAACAAAAGATCATACCATAATGGCGGCAGCAATTGGAATGGCCCTCCTCGGGGCTATATTGAATGCAACGGCATTTACTGGTGGTGGCATACTAGCTAGAATGCTTGGAAAAGATGGTGATGTAGATGCAGAACGAGAGAGACACGATAGGGCCACCGAAAAACTAGAACGTGAAATGAAAGCGTATAGAATCAAACGTCAAAGCTTATATGACTATGCACAAGAGCAGGAAGGTCTTGAACGCAAAGCACACAACGATCAAAGAGATACCAACGAAGCCTTAGTGCGATCCGATAAGTTACGTAAGGCGCTTAAACATCTCAAAGAGATGAAAGAACCCCGCTTATCTGACTACTACAAACCCTCAAACAATCAGAAGACTGGTGAGTTGCTCTACGTTGGGGGTGGAATGCTAGGCGTTGGATACACTATTAGTAAATGGATATAGATACTACTAAGCTACTAGTAAGTTACCTAAGCTACTAGTAAGTTACCCTAAGCTACTGGTGAGTTGCCCTAAGCTACTAGTAAGCTACTAGTAAGTTACCTAAGCTACTAGTAAGCTACTTAAGCTACTACTAAGCTACTACTAAAAAAAAAAAGGAAGAATGAAGAGGGTCACGCAACGACTTTCTTTATTCTTCCTTTTTTTTTCATCTGTTGAAGGTTAGAATGTATAGATGTATGATGGATTCTAAACTTGCGAATATCTTCTATGGGCCTATGGGCTATTGGAAAGGTCACACTGCAATTGGCAAGCTATCGGTAGCAGCGAAAGCATCAGAAGACGTGGCTAGGAGTTGGTTGGAAAAGCAATCTATGTGGCAAATATATCTACCACCACCAAAACACATTCCACGACCACATTGGACTGTATCGAAACCAAATGAAGTCCACCAAGCTGATTTGATATTTCTACCACACGATCGTCCTGGACGTGGAAGGAAACTATATAAGTATGCATTAGTGGTAATCGATGTAGCTTCTCGATACAAAGAAGCCGAACCTTTGGCATCTAAAGATAGTGGTGAAGTTGCTGCGGCATTCGAACGAATCTATAAACGTAGTCCACTAGAATGGCCAAAGACTTTGCAAGTAGATCCTGGTAGAGAATTCATGGGACGTATGTCTGAAACGCTAGAACTACATGGTACGAAAGTTCAACGAGGTGAGGCTGGTAATCATAGAGCGCAAAGTTTTGTTGAAAGAGCAAATAGGACTCTAGCTGAGAGATTGTTTGGATATCAATATGCACAAGAGATGGTACTTACTTCGGAAGGATCAGATGAGCGTAGTAGAGAATGGGTAGTTCGTTTACCAATGGTTATCAAAGCCATGAACAGTGAGGTGACTCGGTTGACTGGTAAAGAGCCTTCGAATTCTGTAGTGGCGCAACAAGTAGATCTGAAGACTCCTACGTATTCGCGCACGGTTGGATTGAGAGAAGAGCGTCTACCATTCGACGTCCTAGTTCGATATCTCTATGCACCAGGAGAATTGGAAGGAGGTGAAAAACGTAGAGCTACTGATCCTGTGTGGAGTTTGCAGATATACACCATTTCGCGAAGTGTAGTATCTTCGGGACAGCCTGTGCTTTACTACCTTGCGAAGGAGAAGGACGCACCCAAACGTGGATTCGTTCGTGAAGAGCTACAAGTCGTTCCTAGGGATACAGAACTACCACCAAAAGGAATTCTGTTTGTACCTAGACGCTAAACAGCGTACTCTATTGGCTCGGTGTGGATTCCATCGGGAAGAACGCGTCTTTTGTCGTAGTAAGCCGATAGCCCAAGCTTCCGTTGTTTGTAGGTTGCTATGCCTTCTGGCGATAGTCGGAAGCCTCGGTTATTTGCCATGTCGATACTACCCTGGAGGGCTGCTTTGAATCGTTCCCACGAAATGTCGTTGTGCCGTCTAGACATACCTTTAGCGGAATACTTCTTGCTGCCACCTGTATCGACGTAGTAGGCTTTCGAGCATAGGGCAATGGCGCGCTGTCCTTCGAATTCGAGTTTGAAGAGTCCTGGTGTACGACTGCTCCATTCGTCCCAAGCTAGCCATTCATTCCTTTCGGCTTCGAAATCTTCTCGCAGTTCCGGTCTTACAACCTCATCGAGGCTATTTCCCGAGATGGCAATGTAGGCACTGTCTGTGTCCATCTGTATATATTCGAAATCATTGCGATCAATGTACTTGTCGATGAAGTCATAGTAGAACTCAAGCATACGCAGCTTTGCGAGCTGGTACACAGCGATACCTACTTGGAAAGGGCGTTTGATTTGGATCTGGTCCTTTCGGCTCTCGAGTTCATATGCATCACCAATCTCTTCCAGGTCTTCGAACCAAACACTTCGCAATGCTTTGTCCACAACCTTCTCATCTTTTGTATAGGTGACCTTTGTTTGGCGTCCCAAGTCTTCGAGCAACTTTCCATAGGCGCTGTTTCCTAGCAGCTTGAACACATCTGCCAGCAAAGCCTCACCTTTATCTTCATCTCCCATACGACGTGCCTCAGTGACTTGGTCCACGAACCATCCGAAGATTTCTTTGGGTTCGTAATCTATCGTGCGGTAGACAGCAGTGATCACTGCGCCGTGATCTACATACCAAAGTAGAAGAGGAGCATAGAGTAGCAACTTCTTTCCAGAGAGACTTCCAACTAACTTCTTTTCCTCGCTGAGCTTTCTACCTGTCTTTGTGAGGTAGGCCAACATTTCTGGAGGGATTGCTTCTTTGGGGATTTTCTTGTTGTAGAAGAAGGGTGGCATCTCCTCAAATTCCTTCCACAATTTCTTTGGTATCTCGATGTCTACTTCTGCATATCCAAACCACGTTCCACCAAGTAGACATTCAACGAATCCTTCGGTGGCTGGACCTGGATCGTCATAGTGCACAACCTTTTCTTTTCCACAAGGCATTTCGAATTCCATGGTAGAAAGATATAGGGCGTTGGCATCGTATCCAAGAATCTTACGACAAGTCTTAGTTCCTCCCTGATGACTACGAATCTTAGTCACTCCTGCTTCGTGGAGTCTGGTGAACACTATGCTTGGACCTCCCACGACAGCGTCTTTCAGCATGCGGTAGGCTTCCTTACTTGGAGCGTACATCTCAGCTCCCCTTTCTACACTACCTCGAAGTAGGAACTGTAGTGAGACTCCTGGAATGGACACTGCGTCTTTCAGCATGTCTACTCCTTTCTCGTGATAGAAATCTCGCATCTTTTCGAGTGCCTCTAGGAATGGAACTACATCTAGGTCGTTGTAGTATCGTAGCCAGTCTGCAAAGGTTTCCATTCCTTTGTCGAGAAAGGTGCACTCACAGTCTTCGAACTCTGACATAGATAGTAGATGTTCTCTTTTCAACTTCGAACCCCACTCTGGATAGTCTGGTAATCCAATGTGATCCAACTTGTCTGGAGAATCGAACCACTCATATGGGAAGAAACTCTTTTGCGATTCGCATCCATATGCCTTGATCCAACGTTCATAAGAAGTTCCAGGTCCAAGGTAGTTGATCACATCAAGGAAACGGAAATCTGGGGTCAATAGGAACATAGTGGAATTGGCTTTCTTTGCTACCAGGATCTTTGAACAGGTGTCGGCAATGATTCCTACGAAGTGCTCCCTGATCAGATTAAGATCGTACCTGCCAGAGTTGAATCCCACTACTGGAACTTGGCGGATCCATTCGTCGATCTTCGCTTGTTGTTTCTTTGGTAGGGTGTCAAAAGAGAATTCAGGTGTCTTGGGGCAGAACTGTTCTGCAATGACTTCTTGGATCGCTTTCGCTCTTCGCTGGAGTTCTTCGACGAAGGCTTCGATGAGTTCTTTTGGATTGCGTCGACAGATGTGGGTTGACTTTCGATTGTATGTGTCGGCAATTGATACTGATATTGGGACATGGACGTTTTCGATGGTCAGGTGGTCTGTTGGTTGTCTTCCTTTCGTTGTATCGAGATAGGCTTCGAAATCGTAAACTATGAAGTGTGGGTAGACAGTTTGTGTTGGTGTGGGGACCGGTTTGTTTTTCTTCTTTGTAGAGCAACCCCAAGCTTCCACTACTGTATAACCAGCTCCTTGTAGCTTTGCCGTTCTTTCACAGGTCTTGAGATAGAGCCTCCTTTCCCTAGGGAAGCATTTCGGGCAGCCATGGAAATAGCATCCATGAAATTGAAAGATGGTTTTCGAAATAGGTTCGTAGCCGTCGACCGGCGCTCCTTCGATCCAATGCTCTCCACCATGCCCACAAGCTGCATGATGAATGTGTTGTCCAATCCTTTTGGTTTCGCGTTCCAACCAGCATAAAGCGACTTTGCTGGCTGTGCTCTCTGGCCAGAAGGCTTTTTCGTATGCCGACTGGGGTACTGTGATTACTTTTCCGGGGCAAACGATCTTTGTTTCGCCACGCCTGCAACGATCTGCATGACGGTGAAGGTCTGAGGCTTTCGTGAACCGTTGCTTACAATCGTTACATACGTAGATGTGCCCTAGCTTGTTGATGTTCTTGATGTAGAAGGCATGTCCGTCGTATATCCCAATCGTCATCGTATGCTTGTAGTGAGCTGCATGTCGCGTCAGATGCCAAGCGCCGTCCTCCGTGGGTTCATACACCCGAATACCGATTCCAAAGTGTAACTCGACTTCCTCCAGCTGGTCTAAGGAAGTTCTGGGAACGTCTTGTGTGGGTGCTGTCAGGCGATAGAAGTTCTGGGCAAGTTTTCGAGCTTTGACGCAACACCTATCTACTCTTGCTCCTTCATGCATGGCAAGGCAGCGCCAAAGACATAGGTTGTCGCCATATCGATCAAGGGCAAGCATTCCTTTCTTAAGGCGAAGCCATTGGGGCAGTGGACCTGTTCCCAACAAAAGCTGACGATCGATCACGACTTTGACATCTACGTAGATCCAACGAACGAAGGCCCATTGGGTATTTGGTCGAGTGATGTTGTCGGGATTCAATCGAGCTGTCTCCTTGCTATTGATCCACTCTTCTGCATCTTCTAGGATGTTCACCCATGGAGAGCCTGGGACAGTCTTGGAGAATAGAATCACGCGTCCGTCATTGACATTGCGAATGCGATAGGTGTAGCTATAGCGTAGGTAGAAGCTGGTGGTTACCTTTGCAACTAACTTTTCCATGATCCTAGGAGTCAAGTCTCCTGCCACACCTTGGAAGAAGCGCCATCGGATAGTACGGCGACCTATCTCCATCCCCTCGAGCATTCCATCTCTCTCCTCTAGAATGGCACCTGCCTCTCGAGCTAGACTCCGTGGAAGTGGTTCACTACGTGGTCTCACCATTCTCCCTTCGATATAACTATGTGTTAGGATAGCTTTAACAGGTACTCGAATTTGGATTTTATGTGTAAGGACGTTGCAGCGATATAATTATATGTAATTATATCTCTAATAGGATTATCAAGTTGGATTTTATGTACAAGAATGTCTAGTGACACTTTGAATGACCCTTAGTTACCCCATAGTAGTATAGTCGGCGTCAGTTAAATACAACTTTTTCTTGTGCAACAAAACTCAAAAGGTTGTGAATGTTATGGACGCCTTTTTTCTTGCACAAGGGGCGTTATGAAGTGGATTTCTGAATTCACTTTATGACGCCCCTTGTGCAAGAAAACAAGGCGTCCATAACATTCACAACCTTTTGAGTTTTGTTGTACAAGAAAAAGTGGTATTTAACTGACGCCGACTATACTACTCGCAATATCCGGGTTTCTCCGATCTAGTGAGATGGCTTTCAGAAGCTCCAACTACAAAAATATTTTATGGTTGCTTTGTCGCATTTCGGAGGAATCGTATTACAAAACCGTGCAGGGGAATATCAAAATTCGATTTGGTTATCATGCTTTCGGTGAAAAGGCGAAAACATAAATCCGACTAGATATGCGGCAAACACGTCAAGAGCTCTCTTTTCAGAATTTCCCAATTCCCCAACAATTTTTTGTTTTGCAGCAGAGTTATCAATTGACATTGTGTAACAAATTCAGACAAATCGAATCAATTCTTCTTGAGTTAGAGCTTTAAATAAACTCTATTTTGGTTGAAAATCGAAAGCGTAGAAAATAGCCCAAGATTTCCCGAAAATGCAATGTTGATTTCCGATCAAAGCTACGCGCCGCATCGAGAATATTTTATAGCCGGTTCTAGTTTTCTTATGACTTGGAAAATGGAAAAGACGAAAGGTCCTTGAGGGACAAAGCCAAAGCGAACACCTCAGTATAAATGACAAAGGAAGGGCACAGAACTCGGATCAAAGGCCTTAAATGCCAGTGACAGCGATTTGCAGGAGTCTGAAAGGCCCTGAAACAGCACGACAAATAGCGAGATCGTGGTGTTGGTTTCAAGCGATTCAGAGTTTTTTTATGCTTCCATCTAAGCTTTTTTGGAAACAAATCTTCTCTTGGCTGGTTCCTATCAATCAGATCAATTCTTCTTTATGTTCAGATGTGGACCACTCGGCACTCTGTCTGAACTTGTCGGGTTTTGCGAGGCTCGTAGTCGTATGCATTGTTTGGCCTTGTTTTGCTTCTTTCCAAGCTAAGGGCATCCTGCTGGAACTTAGCCCTGCTGGAGCATTTAGCCCTGCTTGCTTTTTGGAAGACATAAGGCAAACAACCCATAGATCGGGGCTGGAAAAACGTTTCTCAATAAACATGAAATGAATTTATGCTAGCTTTCGTTACGGGCGAGTGAGTACATTTCATGTGTTAATTGACCTGCTGTCAATCAAACATAACTTTTTACTTCCGGTTAAAAACTTCCTTTTGCGTACTGATTTTTTTTAAACAGTTTTTGGTATGTGAAAAATTGCTGCCAAAACTTAGCTTGAATTTCAGCCGTCTCCTGCGGTTCGGAGGAACGAACCAGAGGAGACGGCTGAAATTCAGGCTAGCCAAAACTACATTTCTGTGGGAAAGTATTTTTCCCCCATTTTTTAAATTTTAAAGAAAATTTGAGATATTCGTATCACTGTATCACTGTATCACCGTATCGCCGTATCACTGTATCACTGTATCACTGTATCTTGGTATCTCCGTATCATTGTATCTTGTAACACGTTATATACCAAGCCCTATTCTCAGCAGTCTTACCCAAGTACGAATAAGAGGCGCAACTTACAGAATCACCTCACCATTTGAGCGAGGTCGCCAAACCTTAGACATCTAGTCGTCCTCTCGTCTGTGGTTTGATAGCCAAGCAAGTTCTCCACCCACCATAGCGCCATTTATGAACGTCTTGGCTCCCCAAGTACAAACCGAAGACCCTCCACCGGCTCAAGCTAACCTAGGTGTTAAACTATTTCCGTTCGTGTTTCTTTATTTTGACGCGTTTCTCGGCTTCTTGTGTGTAAGTCATGAGTTGTGTTTGGCTATTTGTTCCCTCATGACTCTTATTGGCATGCTTTATTGTAGTGCATGTGTTATGTGAGCGGTCTCGGTAGAGTTTTTCTACACCGCTCTTCTTATTTTAGTGATGGGATGTGTTTGGCTATTCATAGCCTGATTACGTAGTATTTCTATAACCTTCACCTAATTGCGTTGAGTGATACAGTAGTTCTGTAACTTCCGATGGCTCTACCAACAAGCATTGTGAAACACCTATCTTTAAATCAAAGTGCCCCGCTGAGCTTTGAAATCACATATCGAAGAGTTAAAACGAGTTTTTATCCGGTCCAAATCAGCGCAGAATTGCGTTTTTTTTTAATCTAACACTAGCCAAACGTTTTACCTAATGTATACAGCGGTCAGTGTGTGACCCAGAGGTCAACTGGCCTATGTACTCTCTGAGAACATGTGCTGAACATGAAAACGAGGCAAAAATCCTTTCTTCGTGTATTCTTGACCACCTTTCAAGTAAAAATCATAACACTTTACAGAATTGTAGAAACTGGTTGCTTAAATCCATGAGTGTTACCGTTGCGAAAAATTAGGTGGGAAAATACATCGCAAATTTGTATGACAAACTTTTCAAAACGGGGTGTGGAAAAAGCCCTTACCTTAAGTTTATCCTCACTTAATTTTAACCAGTAGCGATGTAGGTACACAAATTAGCCTTTTCTCCTTGTCTGCATTCAAAATCAGCAGAAATATAGGCGAGAGAAGGCCGGAATTGATCATTTCCGGCCTTGAATCTCGCCGATATTTCTGCTAATATTGAATTTATCCCTAATTTCACGAGTCACTATTTGATAACCGTTAATATTATGGAGGGCAAATTATGATCCAGAAAAAACATTGTTAAGAGCGCGTAGGCGGCGTTAGAAATTTCAAATGTGAAATTACGAATTACGCGTGAAATTTCAAGGTGAAATTAGGGACTAATTTGTCCTTTATGGTATTATCGAAATAATACACGTTTTGTTGCACTGCATTCCAGGTTACATATGAATGAATTGTCTGGCGATTCCACGGCTATTTTAAATACGCAGTACATGAAGAAACCACGGCATAGTAAGTTATAATTCATTTCTGGCATATAAAGCATTTCTTCGAGTGTTACTAAAACGAGTAACGCAGTAACGAGTAACTGAGTAACGGGAAAACGAGCCAACGACCAAAAATTGCAAATGGTAAAAAAATTAGAAAACGAGTAACGACCAAAAATTGCAAGGGATAAAAAATAATTGCTACAAAAATGATGTTGAACTTCGCCGTTTATAATTATAGGGTGTATTTTTAGTCCGCTTTAACCCCGGGGGAGGGGGGGGGGGGGGGAGACTCCCATATAAAAGTGACGGGCATGCTCGTCGAATATTTTGCGAAGAACACCTAAAAAGTAACCCTGCTAGCAGAGGTTCTTTTCTCTTACCCTCTCTCCACTACCCTGGTTCCAGAGGGGCTCAGGTACGAATATACTGTAATGTGCCGCGATCGAATGAGTTTTGATTCCCCGAAGGAGTTTTGTTTTGCGTGACGACCGTTGAGCCCCTCTGGCCGCTCGAATAGCCAACCTCAATCTCATGCCCATAGCCTCGCTTTTATGTTTACAAGTCCAGTCAAACTGGTTTCGACTCAGCGGTTAATTTGCATGTCACTTTCACGTGGTGAAGTCGTGTGTGATTCAAAACATAAAACATGCCGTTGTCGGGATTTGTGAAGATAAAGGAAAATTCTCCTCGATTTACTTCGTCGGGTTTGATGTTTGGATCTCCCAATGAGCATGCTTTGATTCCTCGTTGTTTTAGCTCTGTTATGTGGGAGTAAATCAGGGCATATAGAGGGCAAACCACCAGTACAATTGCTCGTTTTGGATAATCGAACGTGAAGACCAGGTATGAGTTGGAAGCTGATTTTACTTTATAGCCAGTAGGCCGTACTGAGAAGACATCACGCCGCTTCAAGAACATTAACAGACTTCAACTCGTTTATTTCGAGGCTAACTCAAACCTCTATTAACTCTGCTCAAATTGTACAGCACTGTGAAACATTAACGTTTGTGTATAATCTGTCAAGACTCGTGAACCGGTTTGTAACACGATCTCAGGATGAAAACCAATCAAAATGTTCCTTTGATCCGAATGCCTCAGTTTCCATGGCCACAACTCAATCAACCAATCAGGGACGAGGTACAGATTCTGTACCGGAAGAAACGAAAATCTCTACTCGGGCGGCCAGAGGCTCGTCGCTTTGCGACTCGTGCTGAAACTGCGGCTTTATTTCAGCTGGTCTCGCTTCGCTCGCCCCGACGATTTCGAGCCTCTGGTATCCAGGGTATCTCTCCACTAACGAGGGAGAAAATAACCTCCGATCCGAACGGTTTTCTGTTGAGCATGCGCCACGGTATCTGGATTTCCATTGGCCGAGAAAAACGAGACGGTAATTGTTTACGGCAAGAAGAGACGTGGGAAAAATTAAATAAATTTCCTTCTTCGAGGGTGATGTTGCTTTCCTCGAGGTTTGTCACAACTGCTTTTAACGCTACTTCGAACTCGCTCACGTTCATGTTCACTCCAAAAACAGATGCCATCTTGAAACTGCAGACTCTAGACTGGGCGGTGTTTTAATAGTATCAACAAGTCATTCGTGTGTGACGTCGACCTCGAAAAACCGGTTTTTAAATTGGTTATTAAACCGGTTTGTCATGGGACTTACCTCCAAAAAGCTGGAGGCGGCAGAGGTTCATTTCTCCCTCGTTAGTGGAGAGAGGGTAACAGAAAAGAACCTCTGCTAGCAGGGTTACCTTTTAGGAGTTCTTGTAAAAATTTTCGACGAGCATGCCCATCACTTTTATATGGGAGTCCCCCCCCCCCCCCCCCCCCCCCCCCGAGGTTAAAGCGGACTAAAAATACACCCTAGTATCACGATTCACTGATCCTTTTGTTTAAGCCTGGTGGAAGCATAAGGAGCCTTACGTTCTAGTGAAAATCATGGAACGGAGACGTAAGCGTAGCTCGACGGAAGCATAAGCGGAAGGAACGGAAGGTTTCCTTCTTCTTACGTCTCCGCTTCTGCTTCCATCGCTTCCGTCGCTTCCGTTCCAGTGAAAACTAGTCAAACGTAAGCAGAAGCAGATGAATTTAGCCAATCAGAATACTCATTCCCAGGCACTTAGCAATGTAAATATAGCATGCAGGCGAGGTTTTCGCTTCTGAACGAGGCTTATGCTTCCGTCGTGTTAATTTTCACTAGAACATTAGTTTCTTATGCTTACGCTTCCGTTTCTGCTTCCGTCGCTAGTGAAAACCTTTACTTTTGAGACGCCAATATAACATGGTATTGGCGTCTCAGAATACCAGCCTCTGATTGGCTCTTGCGCGAGCCCTTGCAGTTTCATGGGTTCCAGGTCAAGTTCAAAAGTAGTTTGTTCAACAGCACGATTTCTACAATTTCACCTTCAAAACACTGTAAATTACAAGATAAGAATTATTCAATCCTAAAGGTAAGGTTGACATTGTCGTTTCCATCAGAAATCTAACACTCTTATCCGGTAAAAGTACAAGAGATTTCAAAACACGTCGCGAAAGTTTTCTCCAGTCAAGCCGTGAAACCGTTGCCATAGATATACTAGGCGCCTTTTGAGAATTGAAATTACGATCAGCATAAGTTTGGTGCTTCATTCTCTTCTTTCTTTTAACAATTCCCGACTTAACTGTTGAATCGCGATACAAAACTAATTGCGATTTTGAGACGCCGATACCGAATTTATATTGCCGGCGTTGGAAGAAAATATATTTTTCGTATTGGGCTTCGTCCAATACGAAATATATTTTCTCCCAACTGGCCGGCAATATAATTCGGTATTGGCGTCTCAAAATCGCAATTAGTTTATATAATTATAAACGGCGAAGTTCAACATCATTTTTGTAGCAATAATTTTTTACCCCTTGCAATTTTTGGTCGTTACTCGTTTTCTAATTTTTTACGACTTGCAATTTTCGGTCATTACTCGTTTTCCCGTTACTCGTTTTAGTAAAACCCCATTTCTTCTAAACTCTTATAACAGCTTATAAGCTCGTGGAAAGATATGGACACATTATAGATCAGTGTTAAAAGCACATGTGTATTTTTTATGCACGTTTGGTACGAGTAGGGACACCTTTTCCTTCCTTTGAAGGGGTTACGTACCGACTCTCTGGTAAGTTTTGTACCGACCGTTGAATTCCCCGTCAGCCCAGCAACGGGAAATACCATTGGTCAGTTTTACAGATCTGTTTGGGTGCATGCCCCCCCCCCCCCCCCCCCCCCCCTCCCCCCTCCCCCTACTGCACTGTTGCTACTGCACTGTTGCTCAAATAATAAAATCGACCGGCGAAAACTGATAGACTGACCCACGCGTCCCTAGGGAGTGATTAGAAGACGGAGCTGTCAAAAAATATGATCCTTTCGACAGCACGGTCGGTACAAATCTTACAAGAGAGTCGGCAGTCCCTACTTACAGACAACCAACTATGCGTACCATATCTAGCCATCGTTAATCATCTGAACCATGTTTAGCGATTCTAAAAAAATTGCGGAGTAGAAGGGACTTGCTAGTCAGTTTGTGCAAACAATAAATTTTGCAAATAGAGAAAGAAACTGAGAATGTTTCGACAACGTTTACCTTTTATTAGCTATTGCCGAATATTGGTATAAAGTGAAATACATGCAGAAATTTATAAGACTTATACATGAGATATTTTTTATTTTTTATTGTATATCTACAATGGAATGACAGAAGCGAAAGATGTGTGTTTGGTTGAAGAAATGCTAGTAGAAGAGCCTTTCAAGGTCAAATCTTCCCTGTTCGTAAAAAAGCTGGGTTTTTGGACGTGGTGGCCGAATAGAGTAGGAATTCAATTTCTGAATCTCTCCATCGTCGTAGCATTCGAGCAAAATATTACGGGTCTTTTTAAACGAATACATTGATACTATTTATTTCGGAAAACTCGTCTAAATCGTTCTTCACGTTGCCGTCGTACTTCCCAGTGGTTTCTTAATGTTTAGTTTTCGCGCCTTGCGACTGCAACCTCTCCCCATGTCCTCTCGACCATATCAACCATCGCAGACACCAGCCATCGTCGGATCGTAAGGTCCCTATAGGCGAATCCTTGCTGACGTCATTGTTTACATTTTTGCCTCATTAGCATAAATTAAACTTCAAGCTACAAACAAACAGACTATATCAGTTGAAAGAGAATTTTAAACTGAGTAACCACCGAACATTTGAGGTTGATATGTTAAATATTTACGGAGAAATTGACTTTTCAAAACTATAAAATGGGCTGGGGGGCAAGAGTTGCTGACAGCCATACATTCATTGTAAATTTTGAGCTTTTTAAACGCTTATTCCTCAAAATATATTTATCATATCACTCTCAAATTTTCGGTGATTATGAAGTGTGACAATCTCTTTCGGTTTATGGACTCTGTTTGTTTGTATGTACGTCGCTTGAAGTTTGATGTATGCTAATGAGGAAAAAACGTAAACAAGGATTCGCCTATTAGAGAATCTCTCACTCGTCAACTTACATCTCATGAGACTATTTATTAATTAATTAATGTCAATCTTTATTATTATTATTTCAATTTATATTCCTATTACAAATATGCAGTTGTTGAGTATATTAATAGACTTGAACTTTATAAGTCTGGCCTATTATCGCCGGAAACAATGGCTAGAATTGTAAAATGCACGTGTAAACGTTTTCTGTTGGCCCCAGGTTGTAGACTCCGATCTGACCTAGCCAGAGACTTAACTTCTCCATACAGTAATTAATACATCGACTTTATTTGAAAGAAAGTGAAGTAACAATATTGGTTAACTACTAAATCCAACTTTAATAACAAAACTACCTTTATGAAACACCTATTTTCAATCTGTTCGTATTTATATATTTATTTATTCCTACATCGAATGATTTCCCGGTTTCAAAAATAATAAACAACTCTTCAGCCCCCTCTCCCTGACTTCAAACCCAAGGTGACTTATGCGATTTTATTTGCTTTGTTTTAAACAACATACACTTATAGAGTTTTTCACTGAATGTTTTACTAACTTCTTGCATTTGTAGGTTGTTTCACAACTAAGTGTTCTGCAGTGTACACTAATATAACTGGAGGTACTGAATATCTTGCTACGCTTCTTGCATTTGTAGGTTTTTTTCACCATTATGTGTTCTGCAGTGTACTATAAGATGACTGGATTGACTGAATGCCTTGCTACACGTCTTGCATTTGTAGGGTTTTTCACCAGTATGCGTTCTGCAGTGTACACTAAGAATACTGGATCGACTGAATGTCTTCCTGCACTTCTTGCATTTGTAGGGTTTTTCACCAGTATGTGTTCTGCAGTGTACACTAAGATGAGTGGAGGTACTGAATGCCTTGCTACACTTCTTGCATTTGTAGGGTTTTTCACCAGTATGTGTTCTGCAGTGTACTCTAAGATAACTGGATTGACTGAATGCCTTGCTACACGTCTTGCATTTGTAGGGTTTTTCACCAGTATGCGTTCTGCAGTGTACACTAAGAGTACTGGATCGACTGAATGTCTTGCTACACTTCTTGCATTTGTATGGTTTTTCACCAGTATGCGTTCTGCAGTGTACACTAAGAGTACTGGAGGTACTGAATGCCTTGCTACACGTCTTGCATTTGTAGGGTTTTTCACCAGTATGTGTTCTGCAGTGTACACTAAGAGTACTGGATTGACTGAATGTCTTGCTACACTTCTTGCATTTGTATGGTTTTTCACCAGTATGTGTTCTGCAGTGTACACTAAGAGTACTGGATCGACTGAATGTCTTGCTACACTTCTTGCATTTGTATGGTTTTTCACCAGTATGTGTTCTGCAGTGTACACTAAGATGACTGGATCGACTGAATGTCTTGCTACACTCCTTGCATTTGTATGGTTTTTCACCAGTATGTGTTCTGCAGTGTACACTAAGATGACTGGATCGACTGAATGTCTTGCTACACTTCTTGCATTTGTAGAGTTTTTCACCAGTATGTGTTTCGTTGTTAATAATAACAGCACTTGATAAACTTACTGGTTTACTTCTGCTAGTGGATATCATTTGAGCAGGAGGGTGTGATGAGTTAGAAATTTCACCTGATTGTGAATCTCCAATTTTTAAAAGACAGCATAGCGCTAAACCTATGTTAGCACTCTCCTTGGACTTAGAGCACTAAAATCAAAAACAGAATCAAATTAATGAAAGTTTTGTTAAAATCAGTCACAATAGAAAGTACATGAGGAACATGTTGAAGTTCAATAAACTAATTAAACTTAATAAAATACATGGTTCAATATTTTATACCATGTACCCCGATGTTATGTAATGTTAGGAAAGGTAACAAAGCTGTGAAATCTAAAAGTAAAATACTTTATATGTTCTGCTAATGTATTCGATTACAGCTTTAAGGGCCTCGATCATGCTTTTAATTTTTACAGCTGCTTAAAGGGATCAACGTCCATTGTCAACTGAATTGAACCTTCAACTTTCTTTAAAACAAAATATTAAAATAACACCGACAGAGATGGGAGAGAAATATCATGGGAATGTCCTGATATGCTTGTCAAACTTTTTTCATAGAGGATGGCAAAGATTAAAATGGATTACAAAGGCTTATTCTTGAAACTTTATTTCGGTTACAGTGAACCAATTTCAAGTTGCTCTAAATTTCTCTTCAAAGCAGTATTTTTCAACCACCTAATTGACATCCTTCATCAAAATTGTCTCAAATTTTCTCCAGTATATCTGGAAAGCACACTGCTAATTACTAACTGCTAATCTGAGTAGTTATTTTTGTCTTTCGTCAAGAGAAAGTTTAGCTATAGGATTGACTGTGCCCCTTTAGGATGGAGTAGATGCACTTATTTAAGAAAGGCTGAAGAACAAGTTTCCTGACCAAACAGCTAGATTTATGGAAATTGTTTCGTTTGTCAAAACAGAGTCGACTCTAAATACATATAGAAATTAATTTATTTGTCTATTATAGAAATGACGGCCAATGCATATACAACAGTCCGCGTTTAGCCTCTGCATTTTCGACTTAAAGGAGAAAAGGAACACACATTTCCCTGGACAACAAAGCTAATTATTTAAAAAGGTATTTGCTCTAGTATTTAGCCAAAAGCAATATTAATAGTGCCTGCTAAAACCAAATTAATTATTCGCTTTTGGATGTCTTTGGGAACTGCAAATACAAGAACCACACGCCTTCGGATCTTTCAGAAATGTACCATAAATCAAAGAAATTATCAAACAACATTTCAGCGTAAAACGGCTACCAAACAAGCAATATGAGAGCACGCGAGATGATGAGGGTTCAAACTCTACATGTAGCTCTTGTTTGACAACCAAATCTCTTACTTTCTGGTGCATTCAAGTCTTATATGGGTTGGGTGGTGTTCATGCAAGCATATAGAACCAATAAATAAACAAACAAACAAACAACTAAGATAAATTAGAATTGCTAAGGAAATGTACAATTTGTGCCAGGGTGGCTTGTAACATGTTTTAATGTAAACTGATAGCCCATGTTCAATGTATGTTTTACTTGTCACGCACAAAGGTTTCAATACAAGGCTCTGGGGTAATTTAAATATATTCTTTTCTCGGAGAATACAATACATTTAATTTACCAATTAGGGAAGGTTATACATTTAATATGGAAAGGGGGGTATGAAGATGTTGAAATTGAAACTGAAAAAATTTCATCGCGCGCGATCACCCCCCCTTGTAACTTCAGTATTTTTTCGACCCTCCCCCTACATACCCTAAAATATTTTCAGACCCCCCTCAACATTTTTATACCCACCCTTTGCATATTAAATGTACCTTCCCTTATAGCCTCATATTGAAACCTTTGTGCATGACAAGTGAATCAATATTAAAGAAAGTGAATGCGTTTACGTTTTTGTTTAGTTGGATCAGACAATTAATGCCTGGGGACACTCTTGTACATTTGTATATGACGGTCATGTACCATAATGTGTGTGTACCGGTACCAATCCATCATTAGGGAACATTATATGCCCTTTGCTGTTTCTGCTTTATAGCTGACATGTCTTTCAATGATCTACCTAATTGTTTATCATACTCAACTCCAAGAATGTATGCCGATGGCACTAGTATTATATTCACAAACAATGACATCAATAACATTTATAGAGCAATGGAATCCGATTTAAAATGCATCAATGACTACACTTACAATGTAACATGAGCAAGACGGGATTTATACGTACAAAGGTTCAAAGGGTCGTTTATTTCACACAAAAACACACAAAAGGAGATATACATACATAAAGAAAAGTTTGTGAAGGATACAAGAGATACAACCCAGAGGGGTTAATCACAAACTCGTGCAACCTATTTGTTATTTATGATTAATCTAAGATGGCTGCATAGGCACACAATTACTGTATTTATAATTAGATAATTTTAAAGTTAAAATACAATACTGAGTTCATTCTATTCATGTACAAGAGAATTAGCTTTGTACACAAATATGAATCACAGTGTGGAGATTAGATACTTTTGAAGTGTTTCTTAAAATGTTTATTTGAAGAACTGTTTTTAATCTCTATTGGAATGTCGTTCCAGGTTTTGACGGCTGCATATTTAACGCCGAATTTGCAATAGTTTAGATTTTGTTGTGGCAAAAAATGTTCTTATTTGATTTAGAGTGAGTGTTATAATTATGAATAAGGGACACGTCGTTGAAATAACTCGAAAATATATCTGGAAGTTGATTGATAGAATGTCTATGCACTAAATCACCGAGTTGGAAGTCCACTATTTGAAATATATTTAAAATATTAAGCTTGTTGAATAAAGGTTTGCTTGGGGTTTTGAAATCACAAAAAGTAATGACTCAAAGTGCTCGCTTTTGTAAAATGTGGATAGGTTTAAGCTTGGATTTATAATTGTTTTTGGCTATACAATAGCCTACCCCTAAAACAATACACAGTCACCCTAACCCTAAAACAATGGGATTCTTTTTTTAGTAAAGTCCAATAGGATACGACCTACAGAACAGTGAAGTCTAACCGAGTGGACAGATTGTCACTTTTTTTCACTCAATAAACATGTTTATTTATTTTTGTAAGATTAAACCTTAGTTATTAAATGACGACAAGAACATCAAAAAGTAATCTCAAAACTTTATAAATATTTAACAGATTTTATACAAATTTTACCTTTCATTTATCTTGATAATTATTATTAATGTAAGGCCAATATATTTTTATCTTACAATATACATTGTACATTAAACTGATTTTGACATCATGTTCAAACTTGAATGTGCATCCCATGATTATATATTATTCACAACATACAACAAAACCATACGCAGTCTGTACTTTCAGTGTTGTCAGTACAAACCTGAGCAACGGCCCCTAGCAGGCCGATCACTTACACAATTAGACAAGATATCTTATAGCTGACGGCTTGTACAACACTTAACATAATGTTGTCAGTAGAAGCCAGCAACCAGCCCCTAGCAGGCTGATGATTTACACGATTGAATAAGTATGACATCTTATAGCTGACTGCATGTACAACACTACATGTTGTCAGTAGAAGCCAGCTCCAACCATGCAGCCCCTAGCAGGCTGATGATTTACACGATTGAATAAGTAAGACATCTTATAACTGACTGCATGTACAACACTACATGTTGTCAGTAGAAGCCAGCTCCAACCAGCCCCTAGCAGGCTGATGATTTACACGATTGAATAAGTAAGACATCTTATAGCTGACTGCACGTACAACACTACATTATGTTGTCAGTAGAAGCCAGCAACCAGCCCCTAGCAGGCTGATGATTTACACGATTGAATAAGTAAGACATCTTATAGCTGACTGCACGTACAACACTACATTATGTTGTCAGTAGAAGCCAGCAACCAGCCCCTAGCAGGCTGATGATTTACACGATTGAATAAGTAAGACATCTTATAGCTGACTGCATGTACAACACTACATTATGTTGTCAGTAGAAGCCAGCAACCAGCCCCTAGCAGGCTGATGATTTACACGATTGAATAAGTAAGACATCTTATAGCTGACTGCATGTACAACACTACATTATGTTGTCAGTAGAAGCCAGCTCCAACCAGCCCCTAGCAGGCTGATGATTTAAACGATTGAATAAGTAAGACATCTTATAGCTGACTGCACGTACAACACTACATTATGTTGTCAGTAGAAGCCAGCAACCAGCCCCTAGCAGGCTGATGATTTACACGATTGAATAAGTAAGACATCTTATAGCTGACTGCATGTACAACACTACATTATGTTGTCAGTAGATTAGCCAGCAACCAGCCCCTTAAGCAGGCTGATGATTTACACGATTGAATAAGTAAGACATCTTATAGCTGACTGCACGTACAACACTACATTATGTTGTCAGTAGAAGCCAGCAACCAGCCCCTAGCAGGCTGATGATTTACACGATTGAATAAGTAAGACATCTTATAGCTGACTGCACGTACAACACTACATTATGTTGTCAGTAGAAGCCAGCAACCAGCCCCTAGCAGGCTGATGATTTACACGATTGAATAAGTAAGACATCTTATAGCTGACTGCATGTACAACACTACATTATGTTGTCAGTAGATTAGCCAGCAACCAGCCCCTAGCAGGCTGATGATTTACACGATTGAATAAGTAAGACATCTTATAGCTGACTGCATGTACAACACTACATTATGTTGTCAGTAGAAGCCAGCAACCAGCCCCTAGCAGGCTGATGATTTACACGATTGAATAAGTAAGACATCTTATAGCTGACTGCACGTACAACACTACATTATGTTGTCAGTAGAAGCCAGCAACCAGCCCCTAGCAGGCTGATGATTTACACGATTGAATAAGTAAGACATCTTATAGCTGACTGCATGTACAACACTACATTATGTTGTCAGTAGATTAGCCAGCAACCAGCCCCTAGCAGGCTGATGATTTACACGATTGAATAAGTAAGACATCTTATAGCTGACTGCATGTACAACACTACATTATGTTGTCAGTAGAAGCCAGCAACCAGCCCCTTAAGCAGGCTGATGATTTACACGATTGAATAAGTAAGACATCTTATAGCTGACTGCATGTACAACACTACATTATGTTGTCAGTAGATTAGCCAGCAACCAGCCCCTTAAGCAGGCTGATGATTTACACGATTGAATAAGTAAGACATCTTATAGCTGACTGCACGTACAACACTACATTATGTTGTCAGTAGAAGCCAGCAACCAGCCCCTAGCAGGCTGATGATTTACACGATTGAATAAGTAAGACATCTTATAGCTGACTGCACGTACAACACTACATTATGTTGTCAGTAGAAGCCAGCAACCAGCCCCTAGCAGGCTGATGATTTACACGATTGAATAAGTAAGACATCTTATAGCTGACTGCATGTACAACACTACATTATGTTGTCAGTAGATTAGCCAGCAACCAGCCCCTAGCAGGCTGATGATTTACACGATTGAATAAGTAAGACATCTTATAGCTGACTGCATGTACAACACTACATTATGTTGTCAGTAGAAGCCAGCAACCAGCCCCTAGCAGGCTGATGATTTACACGATTGAATAAGTAAGACATCTTATAGCTGACTGCACGTACAACACTACATTATGTTGTCAGTAGAAGCCAGCAACCAGCCCCTAGCAGGCTGATGATTTACACGATTGAATAAGTAAGACATCTTATAGCTGACTGCATGTACAACACTACATTATGTTGTCAGTAGATTAGCCAGCAACCAGCCCCTAGCAGGCTGATGATTTACACGATGGAATAAGTAAGACATCTTATAGCTGACTGCATGTACAACACTACATTATGTTGTCAGTAGATTAGCCAGCAACCAGCCCCTAGCAGGCTGATGATTTACACGATTGAATAAGTAAGACATCTTATAGCTGACTGCACGTACAACACTACATTATGTTGTCAGTAGAAGCCAGCAACCAGCCCCTAGCAGGCTGATGATTTACACGATTGAATAAGTAAGACATCTTATAGCTGACTGCATGTACAACACTACATTATGTTGTCAGTAGATTAGCCAGCAACCAGCCCCTTAAGCAGGCTGATGATTTACACGATTGAATAAGTAAGACATCTTATAGCTGACTGCATGTACAACACTACATTATGTTGTCAGTAGAAGCCAGCAACCAGCCCCTAGCAGGCTGATGATTTACACGATTGAATAAGTAAGACATCTTATAGCTGACTGCATGTACAACACTACATTATGTTGTCAGCAGATTAGCCAGCAACCAGCCCCTAGCAGGCTGATGATTTACACGATTGAATAAGTAAGACATCTTATAGCTGACTGCATGTACAACACTACATTATGTTGTCAGTAGAAGCCAGCAACCAGCCCCTAGCAGGCTGATGATTTACACGATTGAATAAGTAAGACATCTTATAGCTGACTGCATGTACAACACTACATTATGTTGTCAGTAGATTAGCCAGCAACCAGCCCCTAGCAGGCTGATGATTTACACGATTGAATAAGTAAGACATCTTATAGCTGACTGCATGTACAACACTACATTATGTTGTCAGTAGATTAGCCAGCAACCAGCCCCTAGCAGGCTGATGATTTACACGATTGAATAAGTAAGACATCTTATAGCTGACTGCACATACAACACTACATTATGTTGTCAGTAGAAGCCAGCAACCAGCCCCTAGCAGGCTGATGATTTACACGATTGAATAAGTAAGACATCTTATAGCTGACTGCATGTACAACACTACATTATGTTGTCAGTAGAAGCCAGCAACCAGCCCCTAGCAGGCTGATGATTTACACGATTGAATAAGTAAGACATCTTATAGCTGACTGCATGTACAACACTACATTATGTTGTCAGTAGATTAGCCAGCAACCAGCCCCTAGCAGGCTGATGATTTACACAATGAATAAGTAAGACATCTTATAGCTGACTGCACGTACAACACTACATTATGTTGTCAGTAGAAGCCAGCAACCAGCCCCTAGCAGGCTGATGATTTACACGATTGAATAAGTAAGACATCTTATAGCTGACTGCACGTACAACACTACATTATGTTGTCAGTAGAAGCCAGCAACCAGCCCCTTAAGCAGGCTGATCACTTACACAATGAATAAGTAAGACATCTTATAGCTGACTGCATGTACAACACTACATTATGTTGTCAGTAGAAGCCAGCAACCAGCCCCTTAAGCAGGCTGATCACTTACACAATGAATAAGTAAGACATCTTATAGCTGACTGCATGTACAACACTACATTATGTTGTCAGTAGAAGCCAGCAACCAGCCCCTAGCAGGCTTATCACTAACACAATAGGATAAGTAAGACATCTTATAGCTGACTGCATGTACAACACTACATTATGTTGTCAGTAGAAGCCAGCAACCAGCCCCTAGCAGGCTGATGATTTACACGATTGAATAAGTAAGACATCTTATAGCTGACTGCACGTACAACACTACATTATGTTGTCAGTAGAAGCCAGCAACCAGCCCCTAGCAGGCTGATGATTTACACGATTGAATAAGTAAGACATCTTATAGCTGACTGCATGTACAACACTACATTATGTTGTCAGTAGAAGCCAGCAACCAGCCCCTAGCAGGCTGATGATTTACACGATTGAATAAGTAAGACATCTTATAGCTGACTGCATGTACAACACTACATTATGTTGTCAGTAGAAGCCAGCAACCAGCCCCTAGCAGGCTGATGATTTACACGATTGAATAAGTAAGACATCTTATAGCTGACTGCACGTACAACACTACATTATGTTGTCAGTAGAAGCCAGCAACCAGCCCCTAGCAGGCTGATGATTTACACGATTGAATAAGTAAGACATCTTATAGCTGACTGCATGTACAACACTACATTATGTTGTCAGTAGAAGCCAGCAACCAGCCCCTAGCAGGCTGATGATTTACACGATTGAATAAGTAAGACATCTTATAGCTGACTGCACGTACAACACTACATTATGTTGTCAGTAGAAGCCAGCAACCAGCCCCTAGCAGGCTGATGATTTACACGATTGAATAAGTAAGACATCTTATAGCTGACTGCATGTACAACACTACATTATGTTGTCAGTAGAAGCCAGCAACCAGCCCCTAGCAGGCTGATGATTTACACGATTGAATAAGTAAGACATCTTATAGCTGACTGCATGTACAACACTACATTATGTTGTCAGTAGATTAGCCAGCAACCAGCCCCTAGCAGGCTGATGATTTACACGATTGAATAAGTAAGACATCTTATAGCTGACTGCACGTACAACACTACATTATGTTGTCAGTAGAAGCCAGCAACCAGCCCCTAGCAGGCTGATGATTTACACGATTGAATAAGTAAGACATCTTATAGCTGACTGCATGTACAACACTACATTATGTTGTCAGTAGAAGCCAGCAACCAGCCCCTAGCAGGCTGATGATTTACACGATTGAATAAGTAAGACATCTTATAGCTGACTGCATGTACAACACTACATTATGTTGTCAGTAGATTAGCCAGCAACCAGCCCCTAGCAGGCTGATGATTTACACGATTGAATAAGTAAGACATCTTATAACTGACTGCACGTACAACACTACATTATGTTGTCAGTAGAAGCCAGCAACCAGCCCCTAGCAGGCTGATGATTTACACGATTGAATAAGTAAGACATCTTATAGCTGACTGCATGTACAACACTACATTATGTTGTCAGTAGAAGCCAGCAACCAGCCCCTAGCAGGCTGATGATTTACACGATTGAATAAGTAAGACATCTTATAGCTGACTGCACGTACAACACTACATTATGTTGTCAGTAGAAGCCAGCAACCAGCCCCTAGCAGGCTGATGATTTACACGATTGAATAAGTAAGACATCTTATAGCTGACTGCATGTACAACACTACATTATGTTGTCAGTAGAAGCCAGCAACCAGCCCCTAGCAGGCTGATGATTTACACGATTGAATAAGTAAGACATCTTATAGCTGACTGCACGTACAACACTACATTATGTTGTCAGTAGAAGCCAGCAACCAGCCCCTAGCAGGCTGATGATTTACACGATTGAATAAGTAAGACATCTTATAGCTGACTGCACGTACAACACTACATTATGTTGTCAGTAGAAGCCAGCAACCAGCCCCTAGCAGGCTGATGATTTACACGATTGAATAAGTAAGACATCTTATAGCTGACTGCATGTACAACACTACATTATGTTGTCAGTAGAAGCCAGCAACCAGCCCCTAGCAGGCTGATGATTTACACGATTGAATAAGTAAGACATCTTATAGCTGACTGCATGTACAACACTACATTATGTTGTCAGTAGAAGCCAGCAACCAGCCCCTAGCAGGCTGATGATTTACACGATTGAATAAGTAAGACATCTTATAGCTGACTGCACGTACAACACTACATTATGTTGTCAGTAGAAGCCAGCAACCAGCCCCTAGCAGGCTGATGATTTACACGATTGAATAAGTAAGACATCTTATAGCTGACTGCATGTACAACACTACATTATGTTGTCAGTAGAAGCCAGCAACCAGCCCCTAGCAGGCTTATCACTAACACAATAGGATAAGTAAGACATCTTATAGCTGACTGCATGTACAACACTACATTATGTTGTCAGTAGAAGCCAGCAACCAGCCCCTTAAGCAGGCTGATCACTTACACAATGAATAAGTAAGACATCTTATAGCTGACTGCATGTACAACACTACATTATGTTGCCAGTAGAAGCCAGCAACCAGCCCCTTAAGCAGGCTGATCACTTACACAATGAATAAGTAAGACATCTTATAGCTGACTGCATGTACAACACTACATTATGTTGTCAGTAGAAGCCAGCAACCAGCCCCTAGCAGGCTGATGATTTACACGATTGAATAAGTAAGACATCTTATAGCTGACTGCATGTACAACACTACATTATGTTGTCAGTAGAAGCCAGCAACCAGCCCCTAGCAGGCTGATGATTTACACGATTGAATAAGTAAGACATCTTATAGCTGACTGCATGTACAACACTACATTATGTTGCCAGTAGAAGCCAGCAACCAGCCCCTTAAGCAGGCTGATCACTTACACAATGAATAAGTAAGACATCTTATAGCTGACTGCATGTACAACACTACATTATGTTGCCAGTAGAAGCCAGCAACCAGCCCCTTAAGCAGGCTGATCACTTACACAATGAATAAGTAAGACATCTTATAGCTGACTGCATGTACAACACTACATTATGTTGTCAGTAGAAGCCAGCAACCAGCCCCTTAAGCAGGCTGATCACTTACACAATGAATAAGTAAGACATCTTATAGCTGACTGCACATACAACACTATGGTACATGTATGTAGCCTCCTCTTTCTATTTCTACTGACAACCCTGGACTTTAATGTCTTGTTAAGCTTTGTGTAATCTTAACGATTACGATATGTACATGTACATGTATGTAGAGTGGGCTTGAAGGAGAGCAGACTGTTTAACCCTTTCACTCCCAAGAGTGCCATATGGCACTATTACTGGTTACTTGCTTTGAGGGTTTAAATCTGACTAAGTTCAAAGAGCAATGCCCTGAGATTCCCACACACCTTAATGTGTAGAGAAATGATCCTATTGAACTGCATTAGGCATATTAAAAATGAATAATTTCATCTACATGTAAATCCTCCTTTCTTTGCATACATGTAAGTTAACTATAGCTGACATTATTTCACTTCAGAAAAAGGGACTACACTGTAAAATGACAGTTACAGAAAAAAACAATTGTCCTCAGATTCTAGATTTTCTCACAAAAATGCATATTTCACATAAAATTTAGAGTTTCATGTTTGCACTAACCTCACTTTCTGTCTCTAAGCTAAATTCATCCATAATGACCGCAAAGCATGCCGGGGAAACCCTACCAAACAGCGACATGGCACTTCCCCATCTTCACTCTTCAAAATATATAGTCTAAAGCCATTTTGACCTAATAGCTTCATATTGGAATCAATGGCAAGTAAATATTGTCCAATATTCCAAAAAAGCTATAATGTATGATAGGTGGCTCCAGACCCCCATTTATAAAGCCCACTCTAAAGTGACAGAAGAAGTCCTAGCCCATTCACAAGTGGGAAATGAAGCTTGTTCTCTATCACAATTACACTGGCACACTGACTCGGTTCTTTGAGAAAGTGCTGATTGAAGCTCTTATCAGACTTAATGGTGTCCTCCAGCATTCTATAAAGGGAGAAAAAGACTTTAAAAAGCCTTAAATTCTGTATCCCCCCAAACAAACTTCCCTCCAGCTCTGTAGAGATCTGACGTCAACATATCCAAAATGGCTGACAAAAAACTTTGAGCCCCCAGTATTATAGGTCAGTTGAAAATTCCATGGTAACAGTGACTACAGTTTTCTTAGGGGGGAGGGTTCCTTGCAGTCTACAAAGAGCCAAAAATCAGTTAAAAGCCCTTGGGATCAAAGGGTTAACTGGTTATGTAAAATAGTTGTATAGTTGTATTTAACAAGTGGATATTTATTGAGCCACTTCGGCTCAAACTCATAAATTATTCACGATGGTAAGCCACCAATCACTGGATGTATACCACACCATGTGCATGCAGTTGGATACCCAGTGAAAACATGTATACCACACTATACCAATCAATAGTGTAACTGGTAGTTCAGTTTTCTTTATTTTACACTATTCATTTAACACTTTCACTACTGGAGCGGCCAAAAGCGGCCAATATGAAGCATGTACCTGGGAAAAAGTATTGCATCAAACCTAGACATGCTGGAAATACGATGTTGCGATATTATTTCAAGGGATGAATAACTTCAAAGTCAGAGCTATAACAGGAATTGTTCGACTCTCCAACTTTGGAGAAAAACGCATTTGTTTTGGAGATCGTTGTTCGTTTCTAAGATTTTTGCGAATTTTGAGGAGCTGAAAATCGGCTCAAAAAAACCTTCCCATTCGCACTTGAAATCAAAAGCCAACACAAAATAACCACTCAGTCGTTACAGTACCTTGTTTAATCTTTCCAACCAGCAGGTTTGTTTGCACAAAACACACCAAGCGACTGTGAACCACGCCGATGTTTACACTGCATTTCACTCAACCACATTTTCCTGCTCCCACCTCCAATTGCATGCTGGGTAATCAACAAATAAATCACAATCACCCCCCCTCTGGGACTCCTGTAGGTTTTTTTTATAAGTCTTTTACCCCTACAACCAAGAGCGGTGATTTGGACTCATGCCGTTGCTTTAAAGTGACAAAAACACATCATAATAGGTTGAGCAGGGGGAAAAGACAACCAACTGCAGGATTTCAAGGATTTCGGTGAAGAATTATTTCATGCGTCTTAAAGCAGAAACACAACAGAAAAATCCTGTGAAACCCCTCACAATTAAGGCCTACTAATAGCAAACCAAGTACTTTTCAGCCGTCCTCAGACTTAATGATGTCCTCAAGCCTTCTTACAGTGGCTTATTTGTCCAAAATTAGAGCACATTTCATTGGAAAACCTACAGAAGAAACCATACCCACCGCCGCCACCGAGTCCGTAGAATTCTGCCGAATGGCATCATGGGGAAAGTTTGAGCCCTTGGTTTAAAAAGTCAGCAGTATTTAACTAGCCCAGGCTAGCCAAACTGGAACCGAGGGGGGAGGGTTGAGTTAGCACTCTGCATTTCACCAATTGAGCCCAAACGCATCCAGGAGTGAAAGGGTTAATTATAATACAGTCGGTTCAGGTATCATTAAAATAATGAGAATAACTAGTTATTTTAAACACAATAATGTAGATGAAGGTGTGCAGTGGTAAAAGGAGCTTAAGCTTTCGAGTTAACCACTGCCACAAGGAAAATAAATAAGGCTTCGTTTTTCATTAGGGGCCTACAAACACCTTGAAACAATAAAAACACTCGGCCGAAGCGGCCTCATACTTTCATTGTTCTCGGTGTTTGGATCCCCTGATGAAAAACTAGCTCTTGTTTTGGAAATAGTACATCACTATTCACCAACACTGAGGTGAACAAATGTTTTAGTATATACCACACTGCAGGTGAATAGCCAGCACCAAATAGTTATTTTATTTCTGTTATTAAAAATGGACAAAAACTTGTGGGAGGTGATTGCTGCTTCACTCGGAGGTGAATATGAAATCACATTCACCGTTCAAGTACTTAGCCAATCAGAGCAATATATGCGAAAAGTAATATTCACTGGTGTAGTATATACTAATACCAAATAAGGTAGCTGAGAATGGAGTGATTCTTGACCTTGTATATTGTTTGGAAATTAGTGGATAAAGGCAAGAGCTCCAGGTATAATGCACCAGTCAATGTAAACCCCCCCCCCCCAAACTCGGGCATGACCGGGGACTTGGAATTTGGGGTCAGTGAAAGTGAGAAAATGCCCTTGCCCCTGGGGACATGTTGCCGATCCAATGCCCCGCATATCCCTGCCCCCCGGGGGAGTCTAGGGAAAATGCACAACACATTTGAAATGCGAATGAACAAGAAATAAGCGCAGAGCCTTCAGTAATACTGGCCAGCAGGTAAGCTCTGGGTGAACTCCCGGTTAAGTCCCCGGTACAGAAACCGAAGAGGTGAAAGCCAGCGAATTCCCCACCTAGCGGGGATGAATATGGTGGTGAATACGAGGTAAATACCCCCCCTTCGCGCTCATAAGTACACGTGAGATCGCGTCACTTGTTACCAAGGAAACTTCATGCATGCGCGACAGAGAAAGCGTCGGATGTCGGCAGAGGTCTCTCTCCCTCGCCTTCCATCAGTTACCAAGACAGAGAGAGAGAGACCTCTGCTAGCAGGGAACTCTCGTCCTTGAAGGGCTCCTCAACCTACATGTACATGTAGCAATCTATTTTGGCTAGATAAGTATTAAGGGGCTCTTTTTGGTCTTTTAAGTGTGCGAAAACACTTGAGAATGGCAACCTTCGTGTTGTGTTGGACAAGCCGAACTATGATTACTCTAATCAGTCTAGGTTTACCGGTTGATCTTTTGTTAGCCTACGAGTAGCCGTTAACCCACCGAAAAATCAGGGGGAATGTCTAGTTAGTTCCCTCTGATTTTTAGGTGGGTAACGGCTACTCGCACTCGTACGCTAATCTTTTGCCCATTCGATACGATCAGCTGATATCCTCCTGTGTTATTTTATCTGAACTATGAACTGCGATAAGAAATAAAGAGTTTTACCTTCAAATAGGAACAACTTCAGGACTGAATTGGCGAATGACCTCGAGAATTACATGGATCAACTGTGTGCAATTGTTCGGTTCCCGCCGAGCGGCAAAACGACACGCGCATGCGCCTTAGATGAGCCCAGCCCAACCTCGTTCCCAGGGATCTTTACGCGCCTAATCAAAGATGGCGTCGAACGTACCTGGTATACCACACCGCGGTAAAACGTCACGCGCATGCGTATTTGCTATTTCTTGTCGGCGCGCGGCCGCCCCCAGTTTCCCGCGAAAACTGAAATGAAACAACAGGCACATACCGGTGATTTTAAAATTTCTGTTTAAAAGTATCCATATGTGAACTGTTTTGTCAAAAAATAAGAAAACTACTTAAAAGATAAGCCTAAGACTTTAACAGGTTGAAGTTTTCTTAATTTGTAATTCACTGTGAGTTTACTAAGTTATAAAATTATTTACTAAAAAAGTTGAAACCCTCGGTAATTTGTATTTGATAGCAGAGCCTTCGTTCTTTTGGCCAGCGGAGCATACCGTTTTGCCGCGGTGTGCTGGTATACAGGCCCGGGGGGTAACTCCCATATAAAAGGGGTAGGGATGCTCGTCGGACATTTTCGATTTGACCCCTAAGTGGTACTAAAATGGGCGTGGCTCAAGCTTATTTTGACCCCTAAAATATAATAAAAATGTAAATAGATAACCGCTTTTTTTGTTCAATTGACACCCGACCCCTAAAAGGTACCGCTTTACATAGAAATGTCTGTGTTTGATCGTGGATACCCTAAGTGGCATCAAACTCCTGATTTTGACCCCTAAAAGGTAATACGAGCATCCATGTACCCCTCACATAAGGCTGTCCCCCCCGGGTATACAGGTTGGATACCTCTTTAAAGTTGTGTTATTGATTGTCCTGTGTATTCCTGGGGTCATTTTAGCCACTTTAACAAGATTTCCAATTCACCGTCCCAACAACAAGGCTGGTGACTTCACCTCGCATCCAACGATGGCGATCGCAGAAAATCCCGCTCGTATCGCGAATTTACAACGCGTGATTTGCCTACTCCGGCTTGTCCAGTTATTAAGAGGTTATGTCCCTGAGCCACAAACTTTACAATCTCTTCTTGTTCCTCGTTGAGCGCCCTGTCATTAAAACACCAAAACCCCATCTTTAAAATTTAATTGGACACGCGCTTTACTGTGCCGCCGCTATAATTTAAACAAGTACAACTAATATGTTAATACATTACAAACTGTCAGTAAAGATCCTACGTCATGTCATATAAACATCATAATCGGGTCAAGCCTTATAAAATATAAATCACTTGGGCACTGTAGAGATCAAAGTTCATGTATCGGCGATTTTTTATCTCAGTTTGTTTTTATTCGCGCATATGTGAGGTTTCTAATAAATGTTTGTATTTATATATAAATGGCAAACTGTCGATTGTAGCTCCTCTAGGCCAAAGTTATATATCACATAAAACTTTTTAAAAGTACAGTATTTTTATAATCACTCGTTCATACGATCGCGGACTTCGTTTTTTTTTTTTTTTACTATTTCTGCCACTGGATGCGCACGTACTTTTACACAAATAAATTATGTGCGCATATGTGAGGTTTTAATAAATGTTGTATTTATACATAAATGGCAAACTGTCGATTGTAGCTCCTCTAGGCCAAAGTTATATATCAAATAAAACTGTTTAAGTGAGTACAGTATCTTTATAATCACTCGGTCATACGATCGCGGACTTCGCTTTTTTTTTACGATTTCTGCCACTGGATGCGCACGTACTTTTACACAAATATTTAATTTAGCTAACACTATTATACTTACATTTCTTTGTAAACAATGAAAACGAAATGCACACACTGGCGGCTAGTTCCGTAGTGGGAGTTGATTCAGTTTTCAATGTCGACTTGAGCAGTTTACAGGCAAGAGAGTTTTTAAAACCACAAAAATTTACAAAACTTTGCTGGCAAATGATGTTGTGATTTGGATGTCGTGAGCGGGTTTTCCCGGGAGCGATTAATTTTTTTATTTTTTGTCCCTGATACGATTGGACGGGGAAAACCTTTAAATTAAGCTCAGGCTTAATTTTGTGTGTTGAAAAATATAAGGCTTTGTATGGGAATTTACGATTTGTGAAATATCTCAGTGTCCTCAGTAAATATTTCAATAAAGTAAATACCTTATTATCACTTATTTTCGCGAGACTTAATTTTCGCGATTTTCGCGATTTAAAAAAATTCGCGAAATTGAAGTCCCGCGAAAAAAAGGTGCCGCGAAAATTAAAGACGCGAAATTTAGTGACCTTTATAAAATCCTTTATTTAAGTTTTCCGTCTGCTAGGAGTTTACATACGAGTAGGAGGGCTCAAATTTCAGTTCAACGCATGTCCTTATTCCTCATCGTCTGACTCATCTTGCTGAATTAGTTCCTGTAATACTTCCTCAGTACAGTCTTCAAATTTGCCATCGGCATTTGGCTCCCTATAGTTCTCTGTGATCAGCTGCTTTAGCCTAATTTTTTTTAAACTAGACTAGCGAGCAGCACGTCTGCGAACTTTTAGTTGTAAAACGTATTTATTTCCTTAGAAAAAACGAGCACCAGTGTACTTGATTCGCGAAATTTCATTACCTTGAAAAACGGGGATTCGTCAAAATCGCGAAATTTAAGTCTCGCGAAATATTTCTATTCCAAATTCGCGAAATTAAAGTCGCGCGAAAATAAGTGATAACAAGAGCGCCAGTTGAAATATCCTGAGCCTATTGGAAGGCTTTCGCACGAGTGAAGTTAGATAAAACATTAAACTGCTTACATTTGAGAGATGGAACTCCAAATTTGAGAGAAAATTCCTCGCGCCGTCGTCCCCCATCGCCATCTTGATTTCACTGTATTCAATTATGTAAATAAATTAACCTGGCGATTGTTGCGTGACCAGCACAGTGCAATGTGATTGGTGTGAATTTGACCTTTAACGCATGCGCAGAACGCTTGCTGCACGGAATAAAAATAAAAATAATAACGACTTGCATTTTAAGACTCGGTGCTGCCACAGGCAGCCCGAGTAATAAGGTTAACTTCTCTGAAGAGTAGTTCATGTCGAGAGGGTTAAATTCGTCGAAATCGCTTGAAATCGTCACCAGACAACAAGAAGAACATCAACTACTCTTCAGGAAAGTTATATTTACTTTATTGAAATATTTACTGAGATATTTCGCAATTCGTAAATTCCCATACAAAGCCTTATATTTTTCAACACACAAATTAAGCCTGGGCTTCCTGTGCTCCAATTCACCCTTCTCACTGACAGCGGCCATGTGCACCGCGGCAAAACGGTATGCTCCGCTGGCCAAAATAACGAAGGCTCTGCTATCAAATACAAATTACCGAGGGTTTCAACTTTTTTAGTAAATAATTTTATAACTTAGTAAACTCACAATGAATTACAAATTAAGAAAACTTCAACCTGTTAAAGTCTTAGGCTTAGCTTTTAAGTAGTTTTCTTATTTTTTTACAAAACAGTTCACAAATGAATACTTTTAAGCAGAAACGTTAAAATCACGGCATGTGCCTGTTGTTTCATTTCAGTTTTCGCGGGAAACTGGGGGTGGCCGCGCGCGGACAAGAAATAGCAAAGACGCATGCGCGTGACGTTTTGCCGCGGTGTGGCGGCCATGTTGGATATAAACAATAGATTTTGCGTGGCAGCCTCGCACTGAGCAGATTCAGAACGAGTTTAGCCCGCAAAAACAAAGGTTTTTATTCTCCTGGGACTCAACATGGCCGCCCCGTGAGAAAGGTGAATACCTGACAAGCGTCGGTGGAGTACGTTGCGTTATCTGTAAATATCACTACGTGTTGCTTTCTTACAGTATCTGCTTTTTTTTGTAATACCTAACTTTGACATCTTGAATAAACTATGTATGTCATTCCTTTAGTACTGGGCAATATACTGATCCCAACAGTGGAATACTTAGCCTGCGAATACAGCTATCTCGCATCGGGAACCATAATCAAAACGTGGCTCCCGAGAGAGACGTCTGCATCTTGAGAGGGAAAATTCCATACTGATGACGTTTCGCGGACAGGATCTGGGCGCGTAATTTGATTGGCTAGTATGCCTAATTAATTATCATATAAAAGCCACTCAAATTACGCGACCAGATCCTGTCCGCGAAACGTCATCAGTATGGAATTTTCCCTCTCAATATGGCATATGGCGCCGCGTCCGAATTAAGATTGAACCTGGGCCACAGAGGTGAGTGGCGAAGCGCTTAACCACTGCACCACCCCGGCTCCCATTTTGGTCTGTAATTTTTTTTAATTATTTATGCGATAATTCCGTGTCAGGTTTGTAAAGGAAATCTTACGAATCACGAGAGGAAATGGCCATTTTCACAGATGTTCCTTCTTTTAACCCGACTAGTTAGAGTATCATGAAAAAGCCTCTAAAAATCGTTTTTTGTTAGATTATAAAGGGGATGGTTATATATTTTCTTGGGGGTCATGACAATGGTTTGCACAGGGAAGGGGAGGGCCACCAAAAAAAATAAGATATTTAGGCTAAATGCAATTTTTGACAGTCGCACTTCAATGAAAACGTAAAGATGCGTGAAGATCAACAAGTATTAATCACTGCCGGGTGCCACTGAACGTAAACGAAAACAAGTTATTTACCAAAATTCAATCAACATTTAGGACATTAAGAGTACGTTTGGCTGCATGCAAAGAACAGCATAAATGCCCCGGGCATATGTCACGACAACATGTCAAAAGGCCTGACATAGCAGCATTCAGCCGGAAGTCAAATCGACGATTCGGTAAATTGTGATGTCAGTCAGTAAGGTACCCTCTCTTAGTATTTTCGGGCTACCTGTGTTACCATATGGTACCCTGGCTTAGTTGTTTTTCAGTATTTTGCAGTTTTTCACTCGTGTTCTACTCGTGTTCACTCGTGTTCGACTCGTGTGGAGTTTTAGATCAGATCTTGTTTACAGGGAAAGCTTCGCGTAAGTCTTTGACATTTGGTGTGGCAAGACTCCAAATAAACGGCGCTAACGATAGCTTCGAGTCGTACGCGTGCATCAATATTGATGATCTACCAGAAGGCTCATCCCGTATCATTAAAGACGACTAAACCCTCGCTCGGATATAGGAAATCGAGCGCCCGATTCAGCAAAGAAAGATTCCTCGGCCAGTTTACATTTTTAGCGCTCAAGACGAGTTGATTGTTCGAAGCCCTGCGTCAAGATATGATTGATGGGTGTCAATCAAAGAACTCGAGCCGCGCAAAATCAGAAACCCCGTTCGTGGACGAACGGGGTTTTCAGAATCCCAGGGTCTCCATTTCCCTCCCCGGCTATATTTTACGCTCGCCCTATTCTCGCGCAGTCAAAAAAGCGTAAAACCCGAAACACAGAAACGGTTGCTACCCAGGCTAGATAAAGTATTAAAACGAAAAGGAAAAAGCGATATAGATTACAAAGAATTAGCGACCGCAGAAAAAAAGAAAAGCCTAAAAAGGAAAAAAGATTGTTCTAGATCTGATCTAAATTAGAAAAGTTAGTAATGACAAAACATTTAAGCAGAAAACTATTAAACTGTTTTGTGTTTGAGTGCTTTCTCCTAGGATTTGTGTTTTGGTATTTACCCGTCTGAAAAGAAGGCGAATAGCGAGCCTGATTTAAAAATAATTACCTTCAAGAGAACGTTGGCACAAACAACACAAAGCTTTCAGTAAAGTGAAGTTAAATGTAAAAAATGCATTCAAATTAAAACCTCCGACATGTCTGCATGCTTAATTTCTACTAGTTTTAATTTCCGAGTCCGATATGCCGCCACAAAAAAATGCATCTCTACACATTGGCATCAACAACATTTTAGTTGGTTTATATGTTGCGACGTTACAAAGTAAATATTAAAACTAAAAGAAAAGCATATTGTGTTTGTGATTTCCTCTAGGTTTGGGTTTAATAAATACTAGTTTCCCGTTAATTGTTGAAGGAGTGGATAGCGTTATCCATAGTATAAATCCCTATATCAAGCCGTGGATCAAATCTAGCCGTAATGCACGAAAGTAGACATCGGTCAGCACTTTGTCCGTGCACAGGGCAAAGCAACCGTTAGGCCCAGCAGGGGTGGATCCAGGGTAGTTTATGTGATTTCCGTAAACTACTCAACTTTTTTCAAACCTCTAAATTTTAGGTAGTTTATTACTAGGAGGGGTGGGGTGGGTGGGGTAAACTACTCAGAGTAAACTACTCAGTCCAAACCCTGGATCCACCCCTGCCCAGGATGGATATTTGGTATCATTGTTAACCGCGCATCGTTAAGGCGGGTAAAAAAGTACTCTATTTTGATTTTTTAAACACAGGTTCCGATACGCCGCCATGCATGTTTGAATTTGGCGTCATTGTTCATAGCAAACATTACATGCAATCTTCCCACGTTGGCCGCACAACTGAACAAAATGTCAGATAAAAATGCTAAAGACGCATTTGAGCAGAAAATCTTCTCTGCCTGCATACTTTCTACTTTGAATTGATTTCGTGGTACCAATTCGCCGCCAAGTTTGAATTTGGTATCATTGATCATCGCGTATCTTTCACGATTATAATTAGCGAGTCCAAAAATTAGAATCTCCACACGTTGGCACAAACAAAATAAGTCTTTGAAAGTTAGATGAAGATGTTAAAGTTGCATTTGAGAGGAAAATCACATGTGTGCCTGTGTGCTTTGTATCAGTTTTGGTTTTTTTAGGCCGCCAGTTAACTGTCATATTCCGCCATCTTGGGGCCTAGTGAATTGTGTCCCCAATCTCATGCATTTAAGGCCGAATAGCGATGATAACATTTACCTGTTAGCACGATGGCATAAATGCATATAAGCTTTAAAATCAAAGTTTAGTTTACTTATTAAAGATGCATTTCAGCTAGAAATCTCTCTTGTGCCCGCGTGCTTTGTATGAGTTTTCGATGTTCTTAGGCCGCCGGTTAGTGAACTGCCGCATTCAGCCATCTTGGAGTCTAGTTAATTGTGTTAGCAGTCCGTTAGTAAGGCCTACCCTGGGTTCCAGAGGCTCGAAAGAGAGTTAAGAGGGGCCTGGGGAAGAAAGTATCGTCGCTCCGCTCCTTGAACTCGAACCCCTGGCAACCAGGGTTAGTAAGGCCGAATAGCGATGATAAAATTTGCAAGTTAGCACGATGGCACAAACGCATATATATTTTGAAATTAAAGTTTGGTTATTAAAGATGCTAGAAATCTCTCTTGTGCCAGCGTGCTTTGTATGAGTTTCGATGTTCTTAGGCTGTCAGTGAACTGTCCGGCGGCTAGATTGTAGAATACCTCACCACTTCCGGCGAAAGATCACTTGAAAAGCCCTTACAAATTGTGCAAAATTATCCATTTAGCTCAGGTGTATTTAGACTCGTTCTATGAAGGATTTGGAGTTGAAAATGGGTAAGATTTATTTGAATTTCAGGGTTAGGTTTTTACAGGGTTTGTATGAGAATTTGAGAAAATGCATTATTAATGAACCAAGTGGTGGGGTATTCTGCAATCGTTCCCTGTCCGGCATATTCAGCCATCTTCGAGTTTTAGCCCCGAAAAAGTAATTTCTTTTACTTTTTTAGAAAAGTAGACCTCGAACTTCGGGGGGTCTGAAGAGAATACAGTTTATACATTATCTTGAGAATACAGATTTTGTAGCCTAAATTTCGAAATTGTTTCCAAATACAGCTCGCATTTCAAGACTTTTAGATCGTTAATTTGATCATTAAAGTGGAGTTTGAGAAGCCATGTAAAACACCCAGAGCTTGTTTTAGAAGCGAGTTTCTAAATACAGTGTATTTAGAAATTGCTTCTAAAACAGCTCTTTACATATTACATATTACATATTACATATTACATATTACATATTACATATTACATATTACATATTACATATTACATATTACATATTACATATTACATATTACATATTACATATTACATATTACATATTACATATTACATATTACATATTACATATTACATATTACATATTACATATTACAGGGTAAGTAAGTAAGTGCGTAACTTCAAAACTAGCCTGCGAATACAGCAGTCTCTCATCGGGAGCGATTCGACAGAAGGTCTTCACCTCCCAAAACCTTGTATTTTATTGGACCCCATTTGGATTGCACTGACAAATAATTATATTGTTTAGGGTTAGGGTTTGTATTGTTTCACCGTATAACGTCATCAGTATAGAATTTTCGGCTTCGAATCGCGGAAGTCTCTCGCGGAACGCGTTTTGATTGTGGCTCCCGATGCTCGGATGGGCGGGTACAATGTAAGACAATTGAAATGTGCTTCACACTGGAGTTATTTTTGTGATACGGACTGGCATTGTGGCGCAATGTGCTGCCGTGCAGTTTACAACCATGAGTGATTGAAAGAATATCTATTCTTTCTCGAAATAATACAACAATTTCAAAATTTAGCGAGTACTTTTAATTTTGCGGCAAAGAATAAGAGTTTTGCTGGAAGGATAAGATTAAAATAGTCAGACCATTTCCTCCAGTAACTGAGAAACAACATGTTCTGGACGTTTGACACAAGTCCTTGAATAGTTTGGATCAGTCACGGTTTCTGGGAAACCCCCACCCCTCCCCCACACCTCCCCCATACTTCACCCTAACCTTTAATGGTTAATCGTTAATAGAACTGCATATCCAAGGGAGGGGTGGGTGGATTTGTGTCAGGCCTTCTTTTCTTTTTCCCCTCTCCTCATTCTTCCTCCCCCCCACCCCCACAGCGCCTGATACTCAAGTTACCTTAAAGGCGGACATACGCACCCGCGTGAGTTGTCCCTTTCTTTTTTCCTATTTTTCCCTATTGATTTTCCAAGTGTAAAGAGCTTGTTATAACCCTAAAATATTCCAATTCCAATTTCATCAATTCAACAACGAAATTCCCAGCACCGATTTTTAATAAGTGTTTAACTTACAGTTGAACGAACATGAATAATTCAGGTCACTATATACCTGAACTGGCTATGTGTACTGAGCGGACAAAACAAGTAATATTTTTACACATTTAAGACAGTGAAAATGCACTGGTTACACTGCTTCGTTAAAAAAAACCTACAATACAAACTAGCTTTCATTGATAATTCAGTATTACAATACGATACGATACAATTCATTAGCCCCTCCCACAAGAGCTTTTCAGAGCTAATTTACAACATTTGTTAAGCAATTTAGTGCTATTTCGATTTACGATAATTGAATTAAGCTAAGCTAACCTAAAAATGAAAGATATACTTATATTTAATTACTATTAAAGTGTTGATCAATAATGACTGAACCATTCATTACAAATACAATTTTAATTACTTAATTTACTCATTTCTAGCTTAGCGAATGAACAGCTAAGGTTGCCTGCCAGATGTGTTATCATACGTGATGGAGTAATATTATAATTAAGAAATATAGATCACTAGAGTTGGAAATCTGATCAAACACTAGTCGTTTGGAACTGGTGCTTCATAGGATGCCAAGATGCATCCATCTGATGAAGCTTCGAACAAGGGTGTCACGAGGTATCAAGACCCATGCATGTGACCAAATACAGTTCCTCCATTGAATGAATATCTCATGAATTATTCATGAATTTGGGAATGACTTTTATAAGCTGGTAGTAACTGACTCTATATCAGCGTCACAGGGGATCAGTTCAGAAATCCATGGTCAATGCGGTCGTTTGTTAAGTATGGATATGTTGCGTACTCCAGTGCTGCACTCCTTCACACAAAAAAGTACGTTCATCTCTTGCATTTAACAACATCGTGCGGTTGGTCAATTATCGAAGGTAAATGTTTCCATGAGGATTCGCGATACCAGTTAGATCTGGAAGAGAACTAGATCCACAGGGATCATGAATGGGCCAACATCTGTCGGTACGTGTGTCGAATACATAATATAAATTCGAAGCACGTATCAAAGTTCCACATTCATTAATTTGTACACTGTTAGGTACAACATCAGCGCATTTCCCACCGGTCGGTGTCGTATTGATAACTTTGCATGCAATATTACCAGCAACAGAATTGACAAAGTCACCAGTGACTGGAGAACATGAAACCCAGTTGTTAATGTTTGACTTGATTAGGAACTGAGTGCCGATCGATGGCCAAAGCGACCACTGAATCGCGTTGTAATCCGTCTCGTTCTTTGGGGCTGTTGATGAAGCGGTGACATTTTGACCATACCCACTGGGTCGAGGTGTGACGGCGTTACTGCCGCTGTTAAAAGGTGAAACATTGGTAAACTTGTAAGACCAGGCTAGTGTCCAGCCTCCCCCATCCGTGTTCATATCACAATAGGCTTGAAAGGCGTTGTCATGGTTACCCCAATCAGGATCGATCCAATATCTTCCCGTTCTTATGTTTGGATTGGCTGTTTTTAGTGAAAGGCATGTTTTAGCTGGTATCTTGGCTGACTCTCCAATACCTAGAATACAAAATAGCTTTCATTGGTAATTCACTATTACAATACGATAAGATACAATTCATTAGCCCCTCCCACAAGAGCTTTTCAGAGCTAATTTACAACATTTGTTAAGCAATTTACTGCTATTTCGATTGACGATAATTGAATTAAGCTAAGCTAACCTAAAAATGAAAGATGTACTTATATTTAATTAATATTAAAGTATTGATAAATAATGACTGAACCATGCATTACAAATACAATTTTAATTACTTAATTTACTCATTTCTAGCTTTGCGGCCTTTTTAAAACTACGCACCGTGATGTAGGTCCTGATACTAAAGAGGTAGGAGCATTCCAGGACTTTGTCGCGTAATTAAAAAAACTAGCGGTCCGACATTTTACGGTATTAAGATCGTCTTTCTGCCATGTTGCCCGAGAATGACTATCTGATATTGCTATTATCACACACACGGTCCTGCCGCTATTGACGACCGCATGCGCACATCTGTTGTATGGATTTGGTTTGTTTTTGTTCACTTTGCTAAGTACAACAGACTACACGCGCGGCCTCCTGTGACATTGTAAGTTGGAGATCTTGTCGTGATATTGCGTGACGCTAAATTTGTAGTGACAGATCTATTGCTGGTTTTCACTCAATCCCCAGAGATTCAAATGACAAAGGGCATGTCGGACATGTAGGTGCCCCAACAAAAGTAGCCAACGAGGAATCTATTGTTTAAGGGCACCAACATGGCGGCTATGACGTCAAGTGAAAACCAGCAATACTAGTTATGCACTGATTTCGAGTGGTATACTGTCACATATCCAATGAGTGACGATACAATTCCAGCCTTTTGAGTGGCTGTATAATTCCAGGCTTCTGATTGGCTGCATGATTCTGCGTGGCATGGGATAAATATAATAGTCTACGTATAGACAGCACTGAATAACAATCTCGTACCCAGACCCCGTTTACTGAATAACGTGACGCGCGTAGACAATGGGACGACTGCAGCGTAAACAAAAATGGCAGAAATTTCAAATTTAGCGAGTACCATGTTTTCTGCAAATAATAAGAGTTTTGCTCGAAATGTAAGATCCATATTCTCAGAACATTTCCTCCAGAAACTGAGAAACATGACATATGTTTTGGACAATGTAGTTTAAGTTTTGGCCACTGGGATAAAATTGCCTTCAAACACGAAAGATTTACCGCCAACAGATAGAGTTTTCGGTAAAATTCCCGCCGATTTACGCGCATGCGCCCTAGTTATTCAGCCCTGTTGTCTACGTAGTTTAAAATGTACTGCAGCCAAAGTAACACGTGAGTTTTCCAAATTCTTTAGACACAATCCAGATGATGGTTTACCTTAAAATATATTCGTTTATTTCTTGGACTTTCTTCTTTCTTCGTAGGGCCGTATAAAGATGGCAAATGATATTTAGGGCTTCAATTCTCAAGCGCAGGTATTACATAAGTGTGGTGACAGTCGCTAAAAGTACTGGTTGGATGTAGAAAGTTTTGGAAGAAGTAAAAACTTCGACAACTAGCTGTAGAGGGCTAAGGATCTTACAACTTCACAACAAACAAAATGAAACAATATATTGCCCAAAAAATGATATCACCAAAAATTATATTATACGCCGTCTGGGTGGTTTTACCTTTTTGCCAGAGTAAATATTAAAAAAAAAATCATTTTAATAGCTCTGTTTTAGTTGAACATTAGAACTTACCGTGGCAGGTGTATCTTATTCCATCTTCATTCATCTCACAAGCCAATCCAGAACTGCAAAACTTGTCACTACATCTCCTTAGTGCACGGTTACGGTAGGTCATGTAGCGTGCGTTAGAATGAGGGACCAAGTCGTCTGGGTCCGACAAATGAGTTGCATCATTCAATTCACATCGACCTTGATCTGCATAGTAGTTGATGCTGTAGCACTGAATATTCGCTGCACAAAGCTTTCTGCATTCACCAACATTGTTAACCATTGTGGTCTGAATCGCGTGATTATAAAGAGCGTGATTTGTTTGCTCGTATTCACTGAGGCAATCTTCTGCTCTGGACTGTTGCCATAGTAACAACATGTGTAGCAGCAGCATTTCTCCAGTTGCTATGGTTACCACCGTTGGAGGTGAGATGGGGTCCTAGTCCTTCGTCATAAAAAAAGACAAATCAGCCGTCTAAATGGGATATACCCATTTTAATCCATTGACTAGATAGTTTTACTTGGTTTTGCGAACTTCTATTGAATTGACTTTCATTGAACAATATGGCGGTCTTTCAAATAATGAAAACCAGAATCAACACTGTTTAGAACTGTTTAAATAAAGCGTTGGATCCAAAGCATTTCTTGGTTTAATTTACACTCGTATTGAGCAATCAAACCAACTCTCAGAACGGTTTTCCTTTGAGCTAATTTTGTGTGCGGTATGGCATGACCAGGGTATTACAATTCCCAGAACGGATTTCCTTTCAGCCAATCATATAGCCAACATCTAACTCATTGCATTTCTAATGAGGCGATCTTAATATATTCAAAAAAACTAATGATGTCCCTCGAACAAAGGCCATTCTGCGCGATGGAAAAGCTCAGAAAGTCATTAGATATTGAAATGAAAATTTCAACACAGAATAAGTTAGGTTTAAAGCCGAAGCAAGTGTCTACTGAACTAGACAACATACTGGCACCACTCCTATTCAGTATATATACGAATGATCTCACCTCTGTACCAAAGAAATGTATTGCAAAGAGTTATGTGGACGACACCAAACTACTTATATCATGCAATCTGAGAGATAAGACATCTACATTAACTGATATAGAAGAAGATTTATTTAACGTCAGCAAGTGGTGCTGTCAGAACCGCTTATTACTAAACTAAACTCTTAGTATTTGGTAGTAGACAGAAGATAGTTGAACTAGAATATTTTAAGATTTCATTGCTAGGAAAGGACCTGTTACCAGTGTCAGGGAGCCTTTTCCTGAACTGAGAGGATTCTCGTAGAGCTGACGACAACCAAGGTTGGATAGTAACGTACTTTATTACTGGTCTCAACGACTGGCAACTTATATTGACTGACCATGAGGAATCATGGACTCGCCATAACGAATCATGGACAGCTCTTACTCGCTTTATTCGTCTATCTTCGTCTATCTTCTTCTATGTTACAAGATATTCGTTTTGTTTTATATCATTTACAAACAATAACGTTATTAGGTGAAACTAGAGATCAAATATCATAGTTTGAGCGTAAAACATTAATATACGGGCCTTTAGATATTTTCCGTAGTAATCCAACTTGAAGTTAGTAACTAATTTGCATTGACGGAAAGTTCAATGGATTTGGTACCTTTCAAAGTAGGGAACTGTAATTAGAAATACTCAAATCTTATTGGCTTGTTGTCGGGATCGCTTGGTATAGATAGATTAAGATATAATCAATAGTTAATTAGTTCCCTGTTTATAAACACAGGTTATTGGAAAATGAGTTTTATTCAATGTTGTCAATGGATCGAAAGTGACCTTAGTAAATACAGGCTCGTGACCAAACCAATTTAACAAAAGAACCGTTTCATTAAAGTAACTCAAATTTGGATGCGTCGAGCGTGGGCTAAACTAGAACTTGTTAATTTATTATATGTTTCTCCTAAAATAGATTTGTGTCTAAAATTGTAAGATCCCTTTTCTTAACACAAGCAGTAGTAATTTCGGAAGAAATTGAAAATTCCCTTTGGACTAACAAATTTCTCGGCAATAGTTCTCCCGAAGTCCTTTAGAGGACAACATTTTATTTGATTGTGTTAAATTTTGGGATGAGGGCCGGGGATGAACATAGAACATTGCGCAGCTTTAATTTTTCATTCCATACTGATTCTGAAGGAAGGGAATATTTACTTTATTCTGTTGGTTTATCTAAAACGAACTAGGGTGGCTTGAAACAGGGCGTACGCTAATGTTGAGTGTCCAGGGCGATGTGTTGTTCGAATTGTTGAGAGCTATATGAAGCGATGTCCAAAAGAGGCATTAGAAAAGGCATTTTATTTGAAGCCGTTGAAGAAATATGAAAAAAAGAATTATGGTATTGCAGTGCCATTTTGGTCATAATAAACTTCATAATAAACTTCATAATAAACTTCATAATAAACTTCATAATAAACTTCATGATGATTGAAGCTGACGTGAAGGGGTATTTCACAAACCATTCTTTGCGAGCAACCGCTGTGACTAGATTGTTCCATGAAAATGTGGATGAAAAATTGATTAAGGGTGTAACTGGCCATAGATCAGAGTCTCTGCAGGGTTACAAAAGGGAATCGGAAGACCAACTGGTTAAAGTTTCTAATGTTGTGCAAGGCACAAAAAATGCAAATTTAGCGCTAAAGTCCGCCGCTTTGGAGATTCCAAGTAATTCGGGCAAAATAAGTATGTTGAGGTTAATTAGGTATAAATGCAAAGAAATGTCAATTAAACGGGTTATTATTAGAGCGCCTGAAGTGGAATAGTAGGTCATTATTTTGGCCAATAATGACCTACTGTTCCATCTCAGTGACTACAGTAATGAGTAATTCAATTCAATTCATCAGCCTCATTCTTCCCTGCTGAATTCAAAACCCTCCCCGGCTATGAAAGTGTGTATTAAAAAAACAAGAACATATTTTTAAACCTCTCTTATCAAGCTAGTGCTAACGCGATCGTGAACACTTTCTAAGTTACAATCTTCATAAGTAGATTTAGAATACCCAAAAAAATATCAATTCTGATTGGATGAGAGCTAGTGTATTCCTATTAAATAATAGAGTAGAAAATTTGGAAACAGAGGGCAATTAGGACATTCCCATGGAAACAGGAAAACATGAGCGAGAATTTTCTTTTTAGTTGGTGGTGAAGAGAAAAAAATGGATGTTAACCTTCCTCAACATGAGCTTTGTATCTCTGGGGTAAATTTGATACGATTTAAAACACAAAATATATACGATAGGCATTAATTCATAACGTCTTGTCAACAACGCCTGGAAACTAATATTTAGAATTTCGTCTCGCTTTGTATATCGTTTAGTAGACAATATGCAAAAAATCGCACGATTCTCGACTACTGGTCACTCGTAATATTTTAAAAGTTCTCTCTTTCAAACACCTTATTGCATGAAATTTATAGATACAAAAGAATACATTGCGATGCGCAGTGTTGTGTGTTGGAATTATTTCAAAAATGTTCAGTTTTATATGACATGCAGCATTCCAAAAGTTCGGTTTATTTATTGACCTCACCTCTCAAGGGACTACGTGATAACACATCTGGTACAGAGGTTCCTCCGTTGGCAAAAGACGCGGCAGACTTATATGCAACTTTGTGTTAATGCCTTCAAGCTTCCCTAACTACTAGACCCGACTGAGAAGAAGCTGTGAATAATATACCTTAGCTTAGTAGAAACCGATTAGCGTTCTAGCTGGATCCTGCAATATGATTGGCTAAACTATTCGCTATCTATTCTGTGATAGATAGTGAGTAGCGAAATATGTAATTTCTGACGGTTGAGAGACGTAGGAACGAATTAGTCAGAAATTGATATTCTGATGGCACGAGGTAGAGGGTCTGGTATCCTCTAGGGATTGCTGGTACTATTTAAGCATGGAGAGGGAAAGGTGAAGTCAATCTACGTCAGTCAGTCAGTTGATTAGTTGCTTTTCGTTTCGATTTGATATATCGTTTTAAGGACTGCTTATCTCGTCCCCGGAGGTCTGTGCCATTGCATTAGTCGGGGAATACGTTTCCACACAGTTTTTTGGCCACATATAAAGTGTGGTTTTTTAGTGGTTTTTCGTATCTGACGTGGCACATTTCATGTATTGTACATGATGTACATAAGTAGGGCGTGTATGACGCACTGTAATTATGGCGTGATAAATCCCACTGCCTGTCACCCTTAATAAACTATTCAATATGAACGTCTCGGTGTTGTGTAGTCAGAATGACCGGTTTCAAAAAGCAAAACAATGGAGACCAATAGCCCAGTTCCGAGATATGCCTCACTTCCTACCTACAAAGGAATCAATACGAGGCTCCGTGCATAATGCTCAGTCGTTCGTGACAAAGTGCAGAAGTGAATGGGGTATCCTGTAATGGATCTAGCTGTGGTTGCATTTTCCGCGAAGGTTTGTAGGCAAACAATTGGCATTTGAAAAAGATCGTTTGTGTCAGTGAATGCAATTTTCGTACAGAATGTTTTAAGAATCCATGGTTTCGTTACTATTACCGCGCGGTCAAAAAAAACCTTTCGAGCCGACAGAGCTGAATAACTAACCTCGACCCAGACCCCAGACCCATTTACGTGACGCGCGGGGACTCGGGACGACTGCAGCCTATACAAAAGTGACGGACATTTCAAAATTTAGCGAGTACCTTTAATTTTGCGGCAAAGAATAAGAGTTTTGCTGGAAGGATAACATTAAAATAGTCAGACCATTTCCTCCAGTAACTGAGAAACAACATGTTCTGGACGTTTGACACAAGTCCTTGAATAGTTTGGATCAGTCACGGTTTCTGGGAAACCCCCACCCCTCCCCCACCCCTCCCCCACACTTCACCCTAACCTTTAATGGTTAATCGTTAATAGAACTGCATATCCAAGGGAGGGGTGGGTGGTTTTGTGTCAGGCCTTCTTTTCTTTTTCCCCTGTTCTCATTCTTCCTCCCCTCCTCTCCCCCTCCCCCACAGCGCCTGATACTCAAGTTACCTTAAAGGCGGACATAATGTACACACCCGTGTGAGTTGTCCCTTTTTCTTTTTTCCTATTTTTGCCTATTGATTTTCCAAAATATTCCAATTCCAATTTCATCAATTGAACGACGAAATTCCCAGCACCGATTTTTAATAAGTGTTTAACTTACAATTGAACATACATGAATAATTCAGGTAACTACATACCTTAACTGGCTATGTGTACTGAGCGGACAAAAACAGTATTATTTTTACATCTTAATACATTAAAAATGCATTGGTTACATTGCTTCGTTAAAAAAACGTATTTGTAGATTATTGTTTTAATGGTTCCCAAAAAGTGACTATTTCGATTATTGGTACATTAAGTCTAAAAACATATTTAAAAAACTAAACTGGACGTTAACGTAAACAGTTGGTGTTATATGGGGGTAAAACGTTGTGTAATTATAATAGTACATTTGTATTATGGCGTCATTTTACTACAACTGCCAGAATCCTTTTCAATTCTTTTTCTTATTCAAATTTCTCAACTCCTTTGAGAATTCCAAGACAATGGTACAAATTAGAGGAACGAAAGTATCCGCGCAAAGGGTTCTGGTAGTTGTAGTATGTGACGCCATCGTGCAAACGTCCTATTGTCAATGTCGCGCTTTCGTTGTCTTCGTCAGAGCCGTACTCGACGACTCTTAAGCTGGTAGTAGCTGACTATATATCATCGTCGTCTTACTAGGGGCAAGGGAAAAGTTCAGAAATCCATGGTTACTAGTCGTTTGTTAAGTATGGATATGTTGAGGATGCATACTCCTCTGCTGCATTCCTTCCCACTTGTAAAAAAAGTTCATCACTTGCAAAACAACATTGTGCGGTTGGTCAATTATCGAAGGTAAATGTTTCCATGAGGATTCGCGATCCCAGTTAGAACTGGAGGAGAATTAGATCCACAGGGATCATGAGTGGGCCAAAGGTTGTTGGTACATGTGTCGAAAAAATAATACAACTTCGAAGCACGTAACATTGATCCACAACCAATATTTTTTACACTTTTAGGTACAACATCAGCACATTTTCCCCCGGTCGGTGTTGTGTTGATAATTTTGCATGCAATACTACCAGTAACAGAATTGACAAAGTCACCTGTGCCTGGAGAACATGAAACCCAGTTGTTAATGTTTGACTTAATTAGAAACTGAGTGCCGATCGATGGCCAAAGCGACCATTGAATCGCGTTGTAATCCGTCTCGTTCTTTGGGGCTGTTGATGAAGCGGTGACATGTTGACCATACCCACTGGGTCGAGGTGTGACGGCGTTACTGTCGCTCTTAAAAGGTGAAACGTTGGTAAACTTGTAAGACCAGGCTAGTGTCCAGCCTCCCCCATCCGTGTTCATATCACAATAGGCTTGAAAGGCGTTGTCATGGTTACCCCAATCAGGATCGATCCAATATCGTCCCGTTCTTATGTTTGGATTGGCTGTTTTTAGTGAAAGGCATGTTTTAGCTGGTATCTTGGCTGACTCTTCAGTACCTAGAATACAACACTAGCTTTCATTGGTAATTCAGTATTACAATACGATACGATTCAATTTATTAGCCACTCCCACAAGAGCTTTTCAGAACTAATTTACAACAGGTGTCAAGCAATTTAATGTTTAACAAGTTTTAATATTGCTATTATCACAGACACGGTACTGCCCCTGTTGACGATCACATGCGCACATTTGGTATGTTTTTGTTCCCTTTGCGCAGTACAAAAGGCTATACGCGCAGCCTCCTGTGATGACTGGCCCCGAGGGAAACAGTGAGTTTTGATTCCCCTCGATCCTCAACTCCGTCTCGGGGAACATCGAGGATCGAGGGGAGACGGAGTCGAGGGGAACATCGAGGATCGAGGGGAAACAAAACTCACTGATTCCCGAGGGTATAGTCATTAAGTGATTTATTATATAGACATAAGTTTTACTAGAGGCAAAGTTGTGCATAAATACAGGACCTACTTGATACGAGCGAGGTTTGTCGTCTTCTCTTCGGGAAGATGCTTTTCAACACAAAAGGCTGCCAGCGTCGCTACGGCATTTTTAGTATCGTTTTGTGTCTTTCTTGCATCCTTTTTTAGCTACCAATTTCTCGCGCTTGATAAAGATGTAAATTGTTTCTTTGGAGCTGGTTCCATTGTGAACGCTTTCTTTCGACGAAAAATCAGCTCTAGACATTTTGGTAAACAAATATGTCCCGCCTTTGGCTATAGCTAGTGGCGCGCGCGACACATCACACCATCTTCTGTCACGATGTCATCACGTGGCGGGGAACAATTGATGAATTGTTGCCCGCGCGGGAAACATTGGATTTTGAAGACTGCCACGTGACCCTGAATTAGCCAACGAGAGCGTGCGTTGTGTCTGGAAAACTTATGGCTATGTAACAATGTAAATTGTAAGTTGGAGATCTTGTCGTGATATTGCGTGACACTATTTTTTTAGTGATAGATCTATAATAGTTATGCACTGCTTTCGAGTGGTATACCGTGACATATCCAATTCACTCTTTTCACGTGGTGGCCATCTTGGATTCAAAGTGAGGCAATCCTTTGTTTTTACCAGGTTAGCCTCGTATTGACTATCCTTCACTACGAGGCTAACCTGGCAAAAACAAGGATTGCCTCGCTTTGAATCCAAGATGGCCAACCACGTGAAAAGAGTGAATGAGTGACTTGATTTCTCAGTATACACACGATACAATTCCAGCCTTTTGATTGGCTGTATAATTCCAGCCTTCTGATTGGCTGTACAATTCCAGCCTTCTGATTGGTTGTACAATTCCAGCCTTCTGATTGGCTGTACAATTCCAGCCTTCTGATTGGCTGTATCGTTCCAGCTTTCTGATTGGCTGCATGATTCTGCGTGGCATGGGATAAATATTGTTGTCAACGCAGACAGCGCTGAATAACAATCTCGTACCCAGACCCTATTTACTGAATAACGTGATGCGCGTAGACTAGGGACGACTGCAGCGCAAACAAAAATGGCGGAAAATGCAATTAGCGAGTACCTTCATGTTTTCTGAAAATAATAAGAGTTCTGCTGGAAAGATAAGATTCATATACTTAGACCATTTCCTCCAGAAACTGAGAAACATGACCTATGTTTTGGACAATGTAGTTTAAGTTTGGGCCACTGGGATAAAACTGCCTTCAAACACGAACGATTTACCGCCAACAGATATTGTTTTCGGTAAAATTCCCGCCGATTTACGCACCAGCTCGCGCATGCGCCCTAGTGATTCAGCCCTGTTGTCTACGTAGTTTAACATGTACTGCAGCCAAAGTAACACGTGAGTTTTACAAATTCTTTACACACAATGCCTTAAAATATATTCGTTTACTTCTTGGACTTTCTATGTATCCATAACAGTAGGGCGGTATAAAGATGGCAAATGATATTTAGGGCTTCAATTCTCTAGCGCAGGTATTACATAAGTGTGGCGACAGTCGCTAAAATTAGTGGTAGGATGAAGAAAGTTTTGGAAGAAGTAAAAACTTCGACAACTAGCTGTAGGGGGCTAAGGATCTTATAACTTCAATATATTGCCCAAAAAATCATCTCACCAAAATTTATATTAGACGCCGTCTGGATGGTTTAATCTTTTCGTGAGACCAAATATTTTAAAATTAATCATTTTAATATCTCTGTTTTAGTTGAACATTAGAACTTACCGTGGCACGTGTATCTTATTCCATCTTCATTCATCAAACAAGCCAATCCAGAACTGCAAAACTTGTTACTACATCTCCTTAGTACACGGTTACGGTAGGTCATGTAGCGTGCGTTAGAATGAGGGACCAAGTCGTCTGGGTCCGACAAATGAGTTGCATCATTCAATTCACATCGACCTTGATCTTCATAGTAGTTGATGCTGTAGCACTGAGCATTCGATGCACAAAGCTTTCTGCATTCACCAACATTGTTAACCATTGTGGTCTGAATCGCGTGATTATAAAGAGCATGACTTGTTTGCTCGTATTCACCTAGGCAATCTTCTGCTCTTGACTGTTGCCATAGTAACAACAAGGGTAGCAGCAGCATTTCCCCAGTTGCTATGGTTACCACCGTTGGAGGCGAGATGGAATCCTAGTCCTTCGTCATAAAAAAACACAAATCAGCCGTCTAAATGGGATATACCCGTCTAATCATTTTTGTTAAACATCGATTGAGTGCACACGATTAGAAGGTAGAGGAAATCTTCTCAGCAGGGTTTGACCCGGCAGTGTAAATATTACAATGTAAAGGTTAACAGTTGCTAAGTAACGCCTAATCAAATTATAATCGATTTAAGTAAAGATTTTAAAAAATACGTTACGGGATTATCGTAGTGGTCATGACGTCTGCACTACACTACAGACAAAGGGTACGAGTTCGGCACGAGTATGAACCTTTCTAATCGGCATTATCAGATTGTGTTATCAAAATCGAGTAAGATATGATATGTTTATTCACCTTATCTCTTGATTGAGACATAAGTATACAACAATGATTACAACAATGTTAAACAAAACTAACTAGAAAAGAAAAAAAGAAAAAAAACATATATATGTAGATGTAGATATATTAGGTTACCTTACTACTAATTTCTTCATATAACTCCGTTATTTGTCTGATGTGATTACAACTTGTCGTTAAGATAGTTCAATCATTCATGGAGACGATATAATAATAAAGACTAGTAGGATCAAATGAAGAGAAAGATGGATTTATGAGAAATAAATTATTCGAAAATAGAGATCTAGCTTGGGCCAATTTAGGATGGCTACACTGAAATAGGTAGTGGAATTCATCTCCAACTTCATTAGCACTACAGACTGCATAGTCTTTGTTCTCTTGGGATGTTGCTGTACCGACCATATTCAATTGGAAATTTGTGTGCCGATAATCTTAATTTAGTAACAGCTTTGCGCGTTTTAAAGTCGTTAATTTGGTTTAGGTAATCCTCATAGTTGTAAATGTACTTAATTCTTTAATATAATTCTAATTTTGATTTTTTAATTGCCCTTAATTATTTCATCTCTCTCTTCATTCCATTTTGCGTATATATAATTGTTTTAACTTAATTGCTAGAGCTTTTTCCTTGGGATCTAGAGATGAGGGAGTCGTAAACGTAAAATCTAGTAACTTTAGTAAGTAAGATACGGTAGTAAACCAAGAAGATACACCATTATTACTTAAATTACTAGAAACTTCCAACGCTTTGATAAGGAAAGGATTGTCATCGTGTTCAAGTAGGTGGAAGATATATTTAAGTAATGTTACGTACATAGGAATATGTAAGGGAAGAATGCCAAGTTCAGATCTTACTATACTGAAGTAGTTGATTTTGAATTAACTCCAAGTATCATTTTACACATTTTAAGATGTAACTTTTCACATATTAATTCAGCATAAAATATTTTCTCTTTTAACTTTATAAATGACGAATGACGTTTCGTATATGCTCCCCAAATTTCACAATTATATGTCAAAATAGGGCGTATCAAAGTGTTAACAAAATTAAGAAAAGTTTTTAAGGGTGTTCCATGATGTGGATGAAAATCTTTCAATAAGCTGAATAGAACTCTTAAGCCTTTATTATATAAATTTTCCTCATTTACTTTAAAAGAACCAGGCGGTGTTAAAACTGTACCTAGGTATGTATAGGACTGAGCCGCTGGAACATTATTTCCACCAAAGATACAGTTGATATTCAGTTTGCGTCCAGATTTGTTAAAAACCATGACCTTTGTTTTCTTCAAGTTTATATTAAGTTTCCATTTTTTGAATAAGAATGAAGATTATCTAGACAATTTTGTAAACCACTCTCACTTTCTGATAATAGTAGAAGATCGTCAGCATATAAGAGACAATTTAATTTTAACTTCTCTAAAGACACAGGCTCAGAACCATGTGTAAAAATGTCAGGTATGTCATTGATAAAAATGTTAAAAAGGTTTGGGCTTAAATTACAACCTTGTTTCACTCCGACAAACGACTGGAAGTAATCGGTTAAACCAGCGTTTGTCTTAACACAAGCTCTGATATGGTCGTACATATTAATGATAATAGCTATAAAAGACTTGCTCTTTCCAATTTTAATTAATTTGTAAAAAAGACCCTTTCTCCAGCCAGAGTCGTACGCTTTACTGAAGTCAACGAAACAAGCGTAAACTTTCTTTCCCTGTCTGAAGTAAGAGTCCAAAATAGTTTTTAGAACAAAAATGTGATCTGCTGTTCTATAGGATTTGCGAAAACCAATCTGATTTGGTTTTATGATACCATTTCCCTCTAAGAAGCTAGTAAGCCGTGAATTTAAAACAAGTGTAAAAAAATTGCCTAAACAACTATTAACAGTGATTCCACGATAATTGTTAGGCTCATCGACTGTACCTGATTTAAAAATTGGGGAGATATAACCACCATTCCAACACTGAGGAAAGCATTTAGATTGAAAAACCAAATTAAATAATTTGACGAAATGGTCAGAATGAAAATTGATGCAACATTTGATCATTTCATTACTTATAGAATCTACGCCTGAAGCTTTGTTATTTTTTTAATTTCTTACTTATTTGCAGTAATTCACTAGCAGTAAATAGTTTATCTAAAATTCCAACGAACTGAGTAGCGAATGTATCTATATTTGAAACGAAAACGTCCACCCCTTTGTCAAAAGGAACGTTTTCGGAACGTTTGGCACTGTTTAGGTTCTTAAAATAGGAAAACCACTCTTCCCTATCTATTGTCGATGCTCCTTGTTTTTTGGGATCTGATTGTGATCGTAAAGATTTCACTAGATTCCAATATTCTTTCTGATTGTTTGATTCGAGTGTTTGAATTTTGGTAAGAATGTCGTTCTTGAAATTGTTTTTCTTGAATTTTGTTAGTTTTTTATATATCTTAAGAGTGTGACATTCACCTCTCAAGAACGGGCATGTAGGAAACTTTTGGATCAGGTTACTCATTTGTATTATTTCTTTTTTTAAGTCCCAGCATGATTTATCGAACCATTTTTGTGGTTTGATTTTTCTCTTTTTTCCAGTATGATGACTGTGTTTCTTAGCGATGAGCGAGATATTGGCAGCATCTACGATTATTTTTGTGAAATCTGATACATAGGTTTCAGATGTATTATTTATTGAATTACAATTGAGAGACTGAAACTTATCTGAAACAACTTTAGATTTAATAATTGACGAAAATCGTTCTTTTGATATTGAATCCATTTAAAAGAGACAGGATATTTATTCAAATTAGATTCATTATCATTCACTCGGAGCATTCTGATGTTCAAAGCAAATGAAATTGGTGAGTGACACGAATTAAAGCTTGGTGGGTTAACCGTAAAGAAAGCAACTTCCGGTAAGATATTTTCACTAACCATAGCATAATCGATTACACTTGTACCATTGTATTTAAAACAGGTAAATTGACCAGAGTGATCTCCTTTAGTTCTCCCATTTAGGATTCTTAAGTTGAAAGCTATGCACGTTTCGATTAAAGATCTACCGAAACTAGATATGTGATTGTCACGATTGTCTCTGTTAGAGGGTTGAATATCGTTATCATCAAAACAAATCGATGAATTTGAAATGTACTCGGTAAAATCTTTTAGCGAACCCGTCCTTGCGTTAAAGTCACCACAAAGTATGATATCACCTATTTTGTCGTAATTGAGTAGCCTGCGTTGCGGCTCTGGAGTATCGGAGCGCAGCGAGCGGAGATTAGGGGGATTGGGGTGAGAGAAAAAAGAGAGGGGGGAGGGGGTGGGGAGGAGAGGAAAAGAGAGCCTGCCGGCAGCCTATGGTTATTTTGATAACTCTCGGCCTCGGTATTGCTATTGGCTAAAATGCGTGATTGACAGAAACAATTAATATGGCGACAAACATACCGAGAATTCCCTCAGCGATGAATTTAAAGAAAGAACAGGAGCAAGGCTATTACAGATCTTTTGTCTGGAAGAGATGTTCTGGCTGTAATCCTAACTGGGTTTGGAAAAAGTAGGATATTCCAAGCATTCATTAGTGTTAAAGACGTCGAAAATGATGGCCGGGTTGTCATTTTGGTTATTGCTCCTTTGGCTAGTATTGTGAAAGATCAATTGAACCCATTGAACCAGTTAAGTTCCTTAAGTTATCCTGCTGCCGAACTTTCAGACCTAAAATCCGAGGAACTACAGAAGTGCAACTTCAAATTGCTGTTTAGTTCTGCAGAAGAAGCAATGCCGGAGTAGGAGGGAGGAGGAGGAGGGAGGAGGAGGAGGGAGGAGGGAGGAGGGAGGAGGGAGGAGGGAGGAGGGCGTTGCGGGCGTTGTGGGCGTTAGCGGGAGTTAGCAGGGGGTTAGCGGCCGCCAGCGGGCGTTGTGAGTGTTGTGTCTAGTTTAGCTAGACTTTCTAGAGTTACTAGACTAGATACTTTGTAGTCTAGAACGGTTAGACTAGAAAATAATACAATTTCTAGACTAGACTAGAAAATGATAGCTAAAGTAGAGTTTTTAGACTAGACTAGACTGGCTAGGTCATTAATTTTCCTCTCCTCGGTAAAAACACAACTGTCTGCAGCATTTGTCAACAAGAAAACAAATCAATGAAACATAAATCAGTGTAATCTTGTAACATGGTACATTATATCAACCCAAGAACTGAGAAATAAGAAAGTCATCAACTCCGCGAGGATAAGGAAAACGAACTGTTTTTAAAATTTGTGTTTTTGAGATTGAATAAACTTTGTTTAATTTATCTGGTGGTTTGTTTTTATTCGTATGGTAATTATAGTTCAGTTTTAGAGAAGAATTTGCATCTCAAGAGTTTTCCTCAAAACAATAGGCCCTTCAGTTATCGCTAATCCCTAATAACAATAGCAGAGTTGATCTAATCAACCATACCGGATTTTGTATACAATTATCTTATGAGTTATTAACTGTAAAGGAAAATAATAAAGACAGTTTAGAGCCTATCACGAGTAGTTTGTTCTTACTATTTACGCTACAAAGGGGTTTAGATATTGCGAGATATGTTTTAGTTTTTTCATTCAACTTCGAATGAATTTTAGATGACTTCCATCTTGTTGCTACTCAATTTCTTGAATGTATTCAGGGCCGACGGCTCCTGGTTTTAGAGATGACCCCAAACAATAGGTTTTGCCCAAACATGCCCGAATAGATCGATGACCTCATCCAAAGGAACAATAGATAATGGGAGCGCCACACTTTATTCATGAGACCCAGACAAAATATAATTTATTCACCCCCATTTTATTCATGAGAGCGCCGCATTTTATTCATGAGAACGCCGCATTTTATTCATGAGAGCGCCGCATTTTATTCATGAGAGCGCCGCATTTTATTCATGAGCCCCAGACAAAAGATAATTTATTCACCTCCATTTTATTCATGAGAGCGCCGCATTTTATTCATGGGAGCGCCGCATTTTATTCATGAGAGCGCCGCATTTTATTCATGAGCTTCATACAATAGAACTGTGACGTCATTGAATGAATGAGAGCGCACCAAAAATTAACATAGCGCAACAAAAAACCGGCTAATTCCATACGCCCTATACTACTTTTAGGCCCTGTCTGCACATGTTTTTTCGGAGTTTCAGCTGACATTATTTTACGCTCGAGTTGAGATTACTTGAGATTTCACGCGTAAGTCTGACACATATTAAACATGGTTTTCACTTCCGCCACATGATGATTGGATGAATCGGTCGAATGACTTACTAATTTTATGCATTTTAATTAGTGGGTGGATACCAAAATAACCATGGGTTGCCGGCAGGCTCTCTCTTCCTCTCCTCCCCACCCCCTCCCCACTCTCTTTTTTCTCTCGCACCAATCCCCCTAATCTCCGCTCGCTATGCTCCGATACTCCAGAGCCGCAACGCAGGCTAGTAATTGAGTAGCTGTCTCTGTAATGTATCAAACGGATCATTTTGGTTATGTGATAAGAAGCTTGAATTACAGGGCGGTATGTATGCTGAACAAACATACGCATCATTTCTTAACTGAAAGAAAACCTTGTCAAATTTACACCATAGAAAAAAAAAATCATCATTTAATATGATTTTAATCCCTTTTCTTAAAGAATATTTTATTAAAATTGTAATTCCCCCAGAAAATCGTTTTGTTTTAGGATGCTTTGTCCTAGTTTTTGAGAAACTGTAAAAACCAGGAATTTGGACTTTGTAATTAGAGGGTAACCATGTTTCTAAGAGAGCGACAAAGTCGTATTTGCAAATAATGTCAATGAAATGTGGGTCTTCTAGTTTACCTAAAAGACCCTCAACGTTAAAAGAACAAAAGGAAAGGGAATTTTTATGTTCCATGACTCCTTTAAGGTTAAACTTGGTAGACCGTTAAGAAAGATAGTATTACCGATGTCTCAAACACCGAGGAAATTGTACATGAAAAACTATTTGAAGCAAAAGAAAAGTTGTATTTTTAACTTACACGAGGGGATATATAAGGTTCATTGGCTGCTGTAACCCTGGTCGGAAGGCCAAGGGTTGATTGGAATACACTGGATGAAACTGCTGACTTCCTAAAGGAGGTTGTTGTAGTGGAATCTGAAGCAGCTGTGGTGAAGAGGGTGCTAACGTGTGCTGATCATTAGCAGGTCGATGAAGGGTAGACATCAATAGAGATACAGACTTTAATTGTGAAATTAACTCCTTCGTTAGGTCGTTAGTTTCGTAAGAATGCTGATTCCCGGGCGATCTTGGGAGGTGTTGGTCCAAGCTCGGAGGACGTGTAAACTGTTGATTCACTGAGTTATCAGGATGATACGGTTTCTGGAAACCCAGAACTGCACGAATTGCACCCTTTAAGTTTCCAGCTAAACGCTTTACACCAATGTTCCTAGATAAATGTTTCCGGTCGAAAAGACAATCATTGTTATTGATATTTGAATGTGAAGTAACCATGGAGCTTGATGGGAGTTGGGATAGGAACTTTGTGTTTAGGAACATGTTTACTTCTTTTACTTGTGAAATGAGATCATCATTTCTTGGAGTGATTTCGGAGATAACCAGTTTAGTGTGAGGGAACGTTTGAAGGGCTATGTTGACAGTTCCTGTAAAATCAGCGCAAATATCAGAGACTGGGGATGACTCAACGTCGTTAACTCCGACGTTTAAAACGATCACTTTCGGAGAAGAGAAACGAGGAGCGCTCAAAAACGATTTTGCGTTTTCCAGATTACCGCATTTGATGATGGCAGTTTTTTGGCCCGGACACAGTCTTTTCGGGTCGATAAACTTTCTATTGGAGTCCATTAGTACTATAACATCGGCATAAAATTTCGAATCGGAAGTACCAGAAGGATTTGCTTTGTTCTTAACAGGTTGCTTGGTTCCTTGAGGGATCAGAGGTGTTTGGTCGTTGTTAGGATTTTCGTGGCTAGTTGACATTTGGGAGTCATGCAGGTTAATATAATTATTGCTGGATTCCTTTGGCTTTGTTGTAAGATCGATGTCCGGTTTATTTGTCCCAGTATCGACTTGGTCTTGTGGTTTTACTTCACACGTGGAGACCATTAACGTGTCAATTGTCGCCTCCAATATTACTAATTTGTTATCAATAGACTCTGTGTTTCCTTTGAGAAGGTTGGAGTTTCCTTCCACTTCTTTGACCCTCTTGCCTAAATTGTAATGCTGGTCTTGAATACTGTTTAGTTTGGCGGTTAACTTTTAGTTTTCATCTTCAAACTTATGTACTATATGCTTTCCAATCGGCTAGCTCCTGTGCTGTTTGATTCTTCATGACTGACATTTCATGTTTCCACGCTGCTTTTGCGTCGTCAAGCTTGCCTAATAAATCTGATTTAATTTTATCTGCTCTCTCGATTTCTTTTTCTTTTGCCTGGAGTTGCGACAAGGTGTGATTAGCAGATGAGTTTTCCATCTTGGATATTATGTCTTCAAGTTTAGACATTCTTTCGATTAAGGTGTCGTGCTCACCACATACCGATTCGTTGGTGCTTTTAGGTTTAGATTTCATTGTAGTTTTTGTTTTCGACAATTTCTTACTTGAGATGTTCCAACTCGTAATCCGATAACAACAAATCACTCTCGGAAATATCAATAGCAATGCCAGAGCAAATTTCGTAAGCTTCACTTGGTGGATTCCCTTTTTCCAAAAGATCCACCATTTCACACAACACAAAGAACTCACGTTCGACCCAATGGTCACGGAATAGCCCCTGCACCATGATCTTGCACTTAGTGCAGTAGAGTGTTATAGTGAACAGCCTTGAGAATTTATTGGTCTCATCTTCATATTGATCCACTTTCACGATATGCTCGACCATCTTATTTGAGCAATCTTTCGCATCTTGCCAGTTAACCAATAATTCATCCTTATTGCCTAGTTGAATCCAGTATCTTGTTTTAACTGCTTTAATCCAGAGATTAAACCGATCACTTGAAGTCGAAAATGTATAGGCTTCACCTGATCAGAGGCCTTGGGTGATTCTGAATCTAACACGTCACATACTTTGGGCGATTTACCTTTGTAAGTAAAATTGCGGTAAACTGTAGTCTGTTTCTTGGTGATTACCTCAGAAAGGTTCATAGTAATCATATGAACAGGTTTATCATAAACAATTTCCTCAGATTTGTAGTATAGCGCAGTTATACAAGAAATATACGGAGCAGCTCAAAACGTGACACTAGTGCGCACAAACATAGAGTATGCGGCCACAGTATGGGATCCTCACACAAAGACCAAACGACCCAAAAAGTGGAAATGGTGCAGCGCAGAGCGGCTAGGTTCGTCTTAAATAGATACCAGCGAACATCTAGCGTCGGCGATATGTTGCAACAACTGGGTTGGGAGTCACTTGAGAGCAGAAGGAGGGCAATGAGGCTGGCAATGATGTATAAAATACACTACCGTCTTGTTGCTCTGGATGGACTGGAGAAACTGATCCCCGAGCAAAGGAAGAGCAGGCACTTAGACACCCTGAGTTATAAAGTAATGAGCTCTAGAACGGATTATCACATGTATTCTTACTTTCCGCAAACGATTAGAGAGTGGAACGGCCTTCCAGATGATTTAGTATTGGCACCCAACCAATAAGTAAGGTTATGCGATTACATATACACAGAAAATCAATTATCAATCTCTGGAGCGTCATACAGGGATAATGAATTGGTCACTTAGACTCTTTCTGCTCGACACTAAATGAAAATCTAATTGTTTGAACTTCAAAACTCATATTATTGTAGTTTTCAGATCTTCACGTATGAATATTTAATTTGATCCTAAAACCAATTATGGTATCTTTTGTATTTGCGTTTTTTTTAGTTATCGTAGTGCAAGTTGAATTATAAAACAAGAATATATTTTTAAACCTCTCTTATCAAGCTGACGCACTCGTGAACACTTTCTAAGTTACAATATTCATCAGTAAATTTAGAATATCCTCAATAAAATTTCTCAATTCTGATTGGCAAAGACCTAGTTTATTTCTAAGTAAAATAGTACAAAAATAGGAAATAGAGTGTAATTAGACATTGCCATGGAAACAGGAAAACATGAGCGATAATTTTCTTTTTAGTTGGTGGTGAAGAGAGAAAAATGGATGTTAACCTTCCTCAACATGAGCTTTGTATATTTGGGATAAATTTGCTACGATTTAAGACACAAACTATACAACGATACTAGGTATTAATACATGATAACGTCTTGTCAACAACGCCTGGAAAGTAACATTTAGAATTTCGTCTCGCTTTTTATATCGTTTAGTAGACAACATGCAAAAAATCGCACGAATTTACTCGTGCTATTCTCGACTACTGGTCACTCGTAATGTTTTAAAAGTTTCTCTTACAAACACCTTATTGCATGAAATTTATAGATACAAAAAATATATTTCGATACGCAATGTTGTTTAATTTGTTATAATTCTTTCAGAATATTCAGTTTTATATGACATGCAGCGTTCCAAAAGTTCAGTTTATTTAGTAACCTCACCTCTCAAGGGACTTCGTGATAACACATTTGCTATAGAGTTCCTCCGTTGGAAAAAGACGCGACAGACTTAACTTTGTGTTAATGTCATCAATCTTCCTTAACTACTAAACCCGACTGAGAAGAAGCCGTGAATAATATACCACCAACTAGCCTTCTAACTTGGATCCTGCAATCTGATTGGCTAAATGGCCGGTTTCAAAAAGCGAAACAATTTCAATTTTTAAATGAGCGAGTGGAAACCAATTTAAGACTAACCAACCAATTGGTTTCCACTCGCTCATTTTCGAGCTTCTAGTTTAATTGTTAGGTAATTAACTCTAACTCCCAGGGAAAATAACATAAAGTTAATCGAATCGACGTGAGTTCGAGTTAGCGCTTGTGGCAGCAAATTACAGAACAGTTTGTGCGCATTTGAACACCAAACCACACTTGACTTCTGAAAACAAAACGTGTCTTATTTACAGAATTTAGAGAGAAGTTGCTGGCGTTGTCCTTCTAAGAAACTCATGCTGGAAGTTCATCAAAATAATGAGTTCGAGATAACGGAGGTTGGTCAGTGGGGAATATTAATTGTCAAGATAGGATCCGAAATCTTGCCCGAGTTAGTGAAAACTTTAGAGAGTTCGAGTTAGCCGGGGGTAAATTTAATGTAAGAGATGTAGCAGACCAGGAAAAACTGCATTTAGTTCGTGTTAGCCGGTATATGATTTAATTTCCACTGCGGTACATGTAGCATAAATTCCTTGATCAAGTTAAAAAACAAAGCTATTAACTATATTCTGGGGGCGGTATAAAGGCATCACAAACAACATCCTTCATTATTATTGACTTATTGATAAATAAAATTTGATTTCGATTGCATGCAATGGATAGGCGTTTCATTATGTCATTCAGGAGTCGCACGTTAGGATGCGGGACGGGAGACCTTTAAACTTATCAAGAGAATAGAAAATCAAGTAGTGATTTTCACCTAATAAATATTTAGTAGAGGGGATTGCGTTCTATTATTAGATTAAGACTAGTGTATATTTGTGTCAAAGGTTCGTTTATTTCACACATATACATACATAAAGAAAAGTTTGTGAAGGATACAAGAGATACAACCCAGAGGGGTTAATTACAATCTCTTGCACCCTATTTGTTATTTATGATTAATCTAAGATGGCAGGATAGGCACACAGTTACTGTATTTATAATTAGATAAATACGATACTGAGTTCATTCTATTCATGTACAAGAGAATTAGCTTTGTACACAAATATGAATCACGGTGTGGAAATTAGATGCTTTTTGAAGTGTTTCTTAAAATGTTTATTTGAAGAACTGTTTTTAATCTCTATTGGAATGTCGTTCCAAGTTTTGACGGCTGCATATTTAACGCCGAATTTGCCATAGTTTAGATTTTGTCGTGGCAAAAAAAGGTTCTTATTTGATTTAGAGCGAGTGTTGTAATTATGAATAAGGGACACGTCAGGACACGTCGTTGAAATAACTCGAAAATAGTATCTGGAAGTTGATTGATAGATGCCTATGCACTAAATCACCGAGTTGGAAGTCCACTATTTGAAATATATTAAAAATATTAAGCTTGTTGAATAAAGGTTTGCTTGGGGTTTTGAAATCGGAAAAAGTAATGACTCGAAGCGGTCGCTTTTGTAAAATGTGGATAGGTTTAAGCTTGGATTTATAATTACTGCCCCATATTAATGTACCATATGATATATATGAATATATAAGGTTGTTGTAAATATTTTTAAGAATATCCAAGCTAAGATAATGCCTGACTCAATTTATATTGTATTTATTGTTCTAGACAAGAAGCTTCTGATTGGACTTCAATCGAGTCCTTTCTGTTCAAAGTGAGTAAACAACACGGAATGACTCAGAGAACTTTAACCTTGAGGTTTCGATGAAACTGTCAGCAGCAAAATACATGCATGAATGGAGATTGTTTGAATACATTTTTGACTTACGAAATAGTCCGAAGCATATCTGTGAGTTTATGTGGTGAGAAATTGAACATTCCTTTTGTTAGCACATCCTTTGTAAACATTTACTGTTAAAACACTCCATTTCGGCCCCAGAAGGGTAAAACAATACCGAAGGTATTCATAATATTCAAGCGATATCGATCACAAGCTGATTAGGCCTAGATACAAATAAAAATCGTAAAATCGCCTAAATATCTATCGAGAAATTCCCCAAAAAAATATCTAAATATCTCGAAAAAAATTCTAAATATCTCGAAACATTTTCTAAACGTCTTGTTATATTTCTTATAAAAATCACAATTTGTACTAATTTTGACTGAATAAGAACAAAAGTTTCATAGCTAACGATTACTGATTCGAAGCATTATAGTGCAGCCTCCACATAGTCCTCTGTTGCTGGTCTCCAAACATCGTTACGAGTAAATGAAAAAAACTCTTTCGGCTGCTGCGGCAGATGATGGCTTTTTGAATACCGGTTTCTTTACGGCTGATGAAAATACGCATAAAACATATAAGAAAATTATAAATATCTCCCAAAATATCATTTTTTTCTAAATATCTAGAACTTTTCTAAATATCCTAGAACCTTTTAAATATCTAAAAAAAATCCTAATATTTGTATCTAGGCCTAAAGCTGATCATCCTAATTATTAGTAAGTTTCCTCGCCAAATTTTATTCTTAAATTCAATCACTTGATCATCTAGTGCACGCACTGTAGCCTGTAGTGGTCGGACAGAAAACTGGACTTACGATGCCGAAATGCAGAACGAAAATTAAACCGCTAACGAAGAGAGAATAAACTCGAAAAGAACGAAAAAGTGCGAACCACTGCGATAATGAGAGCGCAGATACAAAAGCCCCAATGCTAGAAGCTGTGCGATCTGTTGCAGCAGAGTAGAAAGTTGGCAGGAAATCAGCAGGCTTGTCTTTATTGGTATTGGGTGACCGGTAGCACGCAAAGACAATGAATCTAGAGCTGTTGTGGCCTTTTACATCAATACAAATGCTCTCAACTGTACTGAGCGGGAAAAAAAGTATTATTTTTACATCTTTTAAAACATTGAAAATGCATGCATTCACTGGTTACACTGCTTCGTTAAAATAACCTATTTGTAGATTATTGTTTTAATGGTTCCCAAAAAGGCAACTATTTCTATTGTTAGTACATTAAGTCTAAAAACATATTTCAAAAACTAAACTGGCGTTAACGTAAACAGTTGGTGTTATATGGGAGTAAAACGTTGTGTAATTATAATAGGACATTTGCATTATGGCGGCAATTTACTACAACTGCCAGAACCTTTTCAATTCTTTTTCCTATTCAAATTTCTCAACTCCTTTGAGAATTCCAAGACAATGGTACAAATTAGAGGAACGAAAGGATTCGTGCAAAGGGTTCTGGTAGTTGTAGTACGTGACGCCATCATGCAAACCTCCTATTGTCAATGTCGCGCTTTCGTTGTCTTCGTCAGAGCCGTACTCGATGACTCTTAAACTGGTAGTAACTGACTCTATATCATCGTCATCTTCCTCAAACTAAGGTGCACTTTGACCTGACTATTAGGGGCAAGGGATCAGTTCAGAAATCCATCGTTACTGCGGTCGTTTGTTAAGGAATGGATATGTTGAGGATGCATACTCCCGTGCTGCACTCCTTCACACTTGTAAAAAAAGTTAATCTCTTGCAAAACAACATCGTGCAGTTTGTCAATTATCGAAGGTAAATGTTTCCATGAGGATTCGCGATCCCATTTAGAACTGGAGGAGAATTAGATCCACAGGGATCATGAGTGGGCCAATAGCCGTTGGTACATGTGTCGAAAAAGTAATACAACTTCGACGCAAGTAGGGCAGATCCACAACCTTGCATACTTTTTGCTTCGTAAGGTACAACATCAGCGCATTTCCCCCCGAATTGACAAAGTCGCCTGAGCCTGGAGAACATGAAACCCAGTTGTTAATGTTTGACTTGATTAGGAACTGAGTGCCAATTGATGGCCAACGCGACCATTGAATCGCGTTGTAATCCGTCTCGTTCTTTGGGGCTGTCGATCATTGATTGAGGGCACACGATTAGAAGGTAGAGGAGATCTTCTCAGCAGGATTTGACCCGGCAGTTTAAACGTTACACTATAAAGGTTAACAGTTGCTAAGTAACGCGTAATCAAATTATAATCGATTTAAGCAAAGATTTAAAAAAATAGTTACGGGATTATCGTAGTGGTCATGACGTCTACACTACACTACACCATGTACACCACACTACCGACTACACTTCACTACACTTTACTATACTACACTATACACTACACTACATGACGTCTACACTACACTACACGCAGAGAGTTCGAGCCCGAGTAGGAGACTTTTTAATCGGCATTATCAGATTATGTAATAAAAATTGAGTAAGGCTAAAATATATTAACAAGAGTTAGTAGAGAGAGTTGTAACGAAGCACTGAATGGAGCAGAGCTCTCCAACAATAAGCAAAAGCACAGCTCAAAGAAATGGCCAAAGGAGCGATGCGAAGCACTCCTAAAAGGACCGAAACATGATTTAGATTCAGTCGGGTATATCCCATACATAGTATACTCCGTGATAAACCTGAATCAGGATCGTAAAATTTCTTTGTGATTTTATAATATATTTATACTGAGTTTCTATTTGAGAACTTTATCGAAATTAGATCAGACTTTATTTCTCGATAAAAGATCCTTTGCGAGAAACAGAGACAATATGCTTCAGTGTATATTATTATCCGCAACACTGAATCATTCATAACGACAACTTACTTCATTATTTCTTAATTTTCTCGCCCCCGGCCCCACGCGATTACATATACACAGTAAATCAATTATCAATCAATTATCATCAATTATTATCAAGCAGGGATAATGAATTGGTCACTTAGACTCTTTCTGCTCGACACTAAATGGAAATACAATTGTTTGAACTTCAGAACTGATATTATTGTAGTTTTCAGATCTTTGAACTTGTTCAGGAGAATTTGAATCTTCAAGACGCGTGAACCTAAATCCAATTCATATTTTTTATCTTTCGCATTTGCTGTTTTTTTAGTTATCGTAGTGCAGGTTGAATTATAAAACAATAATATATTTTTAAACCTCTCTTATCAAGTTAGTGCTAACGCACTCGTGAACACTTTCTAAGTTACAATCTTCATAAGTAGATTTAGAATACCTAAACAAATTATCAATTCTGATTGGATGAGAGCTAGTGTATTCCTAAGTAATAGAGTACAAAAATTGGAAACAGAGTGCAATTTGGACATTGCCATGCAAACAGGAAAACATGGGCGAGAATTTTCTTTTTAGTTGGTGGTGAAGAGAAAAAAATGGATGTTAACCTTTCTCAACATGAGCTTTGTATCTTTGCGGTAAATTTGCTATGGTTTAAGACAAAATATATACGATAGGCATTAATTCATGACATAACGTCTTGTCAATAACGCATGGAAAGTAACATTTAGAATTTCGTCTCGCTTTGTATATCGTTTAGTAGACCACATGCAAAAAATCGCGCGGATTACTCGTGCTTTTCTGGACTACTGGTCACTCGTAATGTTTTAAAAGTTGCGCATCGTAAAGTTGTTTGTTGTAGTTCAGTTTTATATGACATGCAGCGTTCCAAAAGTTCAGTTTATTTATTATTTCACCTCACCTCTCAAGAGACTTCGTGATAACACATCTGCTATAGAGGTTCCTCCGTTGGCAAAAGATGCGGAAGACTTATATGCAACTTTGCGTTAATGTCATCAATCTTCCCTAACTAGCTACTAAACCCGACTGAGAAGAAGCTGTGAATAATATACCTTAGCTTATAATTAGTAGAAACCAACTAGTGTTCTATCATGAATCCTCGGCAATCTGATTGGTTAAGCTATTCGCTATCTATTCTGTGATAGATCGTGAGTAGCGAAATGGCCGGTTTCAAAAAGCAAAACAATGGAGACTAATAGTCCACTTCCGAGATATTGCCTCACTTCGTACCTACAAAGGAATCAATACGAGGCTTCATGCATAATGTTCAATCGTTCGTGACAAACTTCAGAAGTGCTGTAGTTCATTTATTTATTTAAGGATTAAGCATAACATGCATGGTGCAGAAACAAAAGGACACAAAGTCCCCTACAAGGTATAACACCGGTAACCCAGCCCACAATAAAAACCCGATCACACCCATTTCCAGTTACACCTTCTGATTTAGATAAGATAATAAAGCAAAAGAAGGATATAGCAAGAACAGACATTACAAGCATTGGCACGGCGACACTTAGGGACGGACCATTAGAAAAGTTATGGGGGGGGGGGGGTGGGGGAGGGGAATTCTCAAGCTGCATGAATTTTTTTACTCCAGTTTGCTCTGCAGCAATTTTTTTTTCGGCTAAGATCTCATGCACGTTTTTTTTTTATATATATTTTATGTACTAATCTATTCAATTTGGAATATTAAGTTATTCCAAAATTAGCTATCTTTCTACTTAACAATTCTTGTTTTAAGTAAACTTTAAGAGCCATGCCCCTGTGAAAATCTATCAGTTTTTTGGGTGGATGATAGAGAACAATAAAGTTCTGGTTTTTAGACATTTTAGCATTCCAATGTGCATTTCTTATCTTTCAGTTGAGTGGTTTATGCTATTCCTTACAAAATAAACGCAATTGCTCAATACTTATTTTGTTTTATTTCACAGGTTTTCGGTGCTCATTCTATGTTAGTATACATTTTTTTTTATTTAAAAAAATTGTTAGAGTAGAAGAAAAAATACTTTGTTCTGGTTTATAATGTTAATATAGCGGAAGAGCATATAGGAAACAAGTCGCTATATTCATGAATAGAGAACTCTCATTTATTATCAGAGGGCTGAATTGAACTTGAAAATAATAAAAAAAGGTTTAACAATTATCAACAGCTGTTTCACTGTGACTTATGTCTTGGGAAGAGTACGTTTCATGCTATGGAAACTGCATGCATTTATATGTTGACTATGCAATTTCATCCCATCTTTCTTTCCTGTCATATGAAAGAGGTCAAGGACAAGAGATGCAGCAATTTTTTCTTTCAATTTCAATTTTAATTTTTTCACTGAATGAATGAGCAGGTTTATACTTCCGATAAAGAATCATATGAAACTTATCCCATACAAGCGAGAACATTTGCTCTTGCTAGTGTCCAGGCCAGTGCGGACAGCTTATTTCCGTATTCCGCATGCGTAATGTAGTCGTTCAAAGAAATAAAGCAGACGACTGTCAACACAGAGGTAAAACGTGTATCCAAAACCCCTATGCAATATAAAATTTATCGACGAGATTTCGTCGAATTTGTCACCAATAATGAGGAAAAAGGCAAAAAAGATAATAAACTTTACGATGAGGGAGCGAGTAAAAATACTGATAAGTGGTACCATTCGGTGATGAAGCTGTATATAGCCCGTTCTTATTGGGCTATTCCATTTAATATCCGCACCCCCCCCCCCTTATCGAGGAACAGGGTTTCCACCTCCATATGAGCTACCCCTGAAGAATTCCACCTCCATATGAGCTACCCCTGAAGAATTCCACCTCCATATGAGCTACCCCTGAAGAATTCCACCCCCGTATGAGCTACCCCTGAAGAATTCCACCTCCATATGAGCTACCCCTGAAGAATTCCACCCCCATATGAGCTACACCTGAAGAATTCCACCCCCATATAAGCTACCCCTCAAGAAAAGAAATGGCTGCACTTTAAAGCATTCAGAAGTCAGTGTGCAATTTGGTAAAGATTCGCATAAAACCATGCAATTACATAACACAGATAATCAATGTTAGCCGTGTTTTTGTGTTGACCCAGCTGGCCATGGCCTAATGTACTTAATTAATTTCTATATTTCTCAATTCTGATTGACTGAGACTGGTGCAATTTACATTCATTTGCACTGTTTGGTTGTAGCAAATTGCACTCAAAAATAGGAATTTGACAATGTTTAAAAATGGCAAAATTGTAACCTCAAAAAAAGACTTGAATTGCAAATTCTTTTTGTATAATTTTAGATTAGTTGTTAATAATAACATATGTCTTATATATTTTTAATAAGTTGTTTCCGGGTATTACCAGGAAATCACATGGGTTTGACATGCAATTAGAAATAAATACACACCGCAGTTTTGTTAAAGACCAAATTTGCATTCGACCTACCTACTTATCGTGGGTAAATTATTGTAAACAGCAATCCAATCCATATCAACTCCTATCTTCTCCCATGGACGTATTGTAGGGATTGAATGACAGAATGCTTGTTCTGATGGTGACTGTTGCAAATCTCACAAGTAGGAATGTAACAATCAAAACACGATGGCCTCGAGCAATAAAATGACAGTAAGGCACATGCATGCAGTCTTTCATTGATCTTTAATATTCGTAGCAATTAATAACGGTGATGAAGGAGGAAATTAAATGCCAAGAACGCACAGTCTTTCATTGCTCTTTAATGTTCACAGCAACACGTACGACGGCAATGAATGAGGAGGAATCAAATGCCAGGAAGGCACAGTCGTTCATTCATTTTTAATATGCCCAGGAACACAATCATGATGAAGCAGGAGAAATTAAATGCCAGGAAGGAACAGTCTTTCAATTAAATGCCAGGAAGGCACAGTCTTTCATGATCTTTAATATGCACAGGAACAGGATGGTGACAAAGGTGGAAATAAATACCAGGAAGGCACAGTCTTTCAGTGATCTTTAATATGCACAGCAACATGACAGCGATAAAGGAGGAAAAATGAAATGCCAGGAAGGCACAGTCTTTCAATTAAATGCCAGGAAGGCACAGTCTTTCATGATCTTTAATATGCACAGGTGACAAAGGTGGAAATAAATACCAGGAAGGCACAGTCTTTCAGTGATCTTTAATATGCACAGCAACATGACAGCGATAAAGGAGGAAGAATGAAATGCCAGGAAGGCACAGTATTTCATGATCTCTAATATGCACAGGAACAGGATGGTGACAAAGGTGGAAATAAATACCAGGAAGGCACAGTCTTTCAGTTATCTTTAATATGCACAGCAACATGACGGCGATGAAGGAGGAAGAATTAAATGTCAGGAAGGCACAGTCTTTCAGTAATTTTTAATATGCACAGGAACAGGATGGCGACAAAGGTGGAATTAAATGCCAGGAAGGAACAGTCTTTCAATTAAATGCCAGGAAGGCACAGTCTTTCATGATCTTTAATATGCACAGGAACAGGATGGTGACAAAGGTGGAAATAAATACCAGGAAGGCACAGTCTTTCAGTTATCTTTAATATGCACAGCAACATGACGGCGATGAAGGAGGAAGAATTAAATGTCAGGAAGGCACAGTCTTTCAGTAATTTTTAATATGCACAGGAACAGGATGGCGACAAAGGTGGAATTAAATGCCAGGAAGGAACAGTCTTTCAATTAAATGCCAGGAAGGCACAGTCTTTCATGATCTTTAATATGCACAGGAACAGGATGGTGACAAAGGTGGAAATAAATACCAGGAAGGCACAGTCTTTCAGTTATCTTTAATATGCACAGCAACATGACGGCGATGAAGGAGGAAGAATTAAATGTCAGGAAGGCACAGTCTTTCAGTAATTTTTAATATGCACAGGAACAGGATGGCGACAAAGGTGGAATTAAATGCCAGGAAGGAACAGTCTTTCAATTAAATGCCAGGAAGGCACAGTCTTTCATGATCTTTAATATGCACAGGAACAGGATGGTGACAAAGGTGGAAATAAATACCAGGAAGGCACAGTCTTTCAGTTATCTTTAATATGCACAGCAACATGACGGCGATAAAGGAGGAAGAATTAAATGTCAGGAAGGCACAGTCTTTCATGATCTTTAATATGCACAGGAACAGGATGGTGACAAAGGTGGAAATAAATACCAGGAAGGCACAGTCTTTCAGTTATCTTTAATATGCACAGCAACATGACGGCGATGAAGGAGGAAGAATTAAATGTCAGGAAGGCACAGTCTTTCAGTAATTTTTAATATGCACAGGAACAGGATGGCGACAAAGGTGGAATTAAATGCCAGGAAGGAACAGTCTTTCAATTAAATGCCAGGAAGGCACAGTCTTTCATGATCTTTAATATGCACAGGAACAGGATGGTGACAAAGGTGGAAATAAATACCAGGAAGGCACAGTCTTTCAGTTATCTTTAATATGCACAGCAACATGACGGCGATGAAGGAGGAAGAATTAAATGTCAGGAAGGCACAGTCTTTCAGTGATCTTTGATATGCACAGGAACAGGATGGCGTAATGGTGGAATTAAATGCCAGGAAGGAACAGTCTTTCAATTAAATGCCAGGAAGGCACAGTCTTTCATGATCTTTAATATGCACAGGAACAGGATGGTGACAAAGGTGGAAATAAATACCAGGAAGGCACAGTCTTTCAGTGATCTTTAATATGCACAGCAACATGACAGCAATAAAGGAAGAAGAATGAAATGCCAGGAAGGCACAGTCTTTCAGTGATCTTTAATACGCACAGCAACATGACGGCGATAAAGGAGGAAGAATTAAATGTCAGGAAGGCACAGTCTTTCAGTGATTTTTAATATGCACAGGAACAGGATGGCGACAAAGGTGGAAATAAATACCAGGAAGGCACAGTCTTTCAGTTATCTTTAATATGCACAGCAACATGACGGCGATGAAGGAGGAAGAATTAAATGTCAGGAAGGCACAGTCTTTCAGTGATTTTTAATATGCACAGGAACAGGATGGCGACAAAGGTGGAATTAAATGCCAGGAAGGAAGTCTTTCAATTAAATGCCAGGAAGGCACAGTCTTTCATGATCTTTAATATGCACAGGAACAGGATGGTGACAAAGGTGGTATTAAATGCCAGGAAGGCACAGTCTTTCAGTGATCTTTGATATGCACAGCAACATGATGGCGATAAAGGAGGAAGAATTGAATGCCAGGAAGACACAGTCTTTCATTGATCTTTAATATGCACAATTCGCATTGAAAGACCTTAGTGTTCCTTCAGACAGTTCAGAGTTTCCCTGACAAACCGGTCAGTCGTATTTTGTGGGATTATATCGAGAAGTTAAGAGAAAATTATATTCTGAGACGATCGAAAGCGGGACGATCCAGCTGTTGCGGATAGAGGTTTGTGTTGAACAGGATATGTTCGAGGGAGGACTCACAACGACAGTAAAATATTTTACAGAAAGAAACCTGAAGACTGTCTAGCTATCAGCAATTAAAAATGGTAACGTAAATATAAGTCCTAAATTTGACTCAAACACCAGTGTTTGCTTATCAATGTTTGCTTAATATTATTAGTGTCACGAAATGTGTCCGTGCTACAGCCGAGGACAAGGGAATTACTCTAATCGAAATCTCAGACATCCATCTTAGGGACTGTTTACTTCTAAACAAAGATAGAATAGTTTGAATTAGACTGCCGGGCCGGTATCAACTATTTTGAAAACCGTTCCCGGCTGCCGGGTATCTAGCCACAGTTTGTACTAATAGTGTAATATAATATGGTGATGATATGTAATATGCAAATTATCTAGGACATGTGATTGATGTAAATATATTAGAGATACGGGAGAATAAAAGATTAGTAGCGATGTGATCCGAAGACATATAGTGTGTATTAGTAAAGTGAATACTAGAACCCCATAGAATACTAAATTTGGCGACGAGGATGATCGTACTCTAGTGATGGCGACTACACTACAATTACCGGCGATCCAACCTTTCTCTGTTTCGTGTGATCAAACGACGCTCGGGCAGCGCTGGTCGAAATGGGTGAAACATAAATAAGGCCCGATTCAAACGTCGAACTTTTCATGCGCCGAACCTAATTACATCAAAGGAAGCCGCCTGATGACCTTTTGTTTCAATTGCATTCGGCGCATGAAAAGTTCGACGTTGGAATCTGGCCTAATATAGCAGTTAAAATTGCCAAATCAGTTGGTGTCATTTATAGCTGTCGTAAATTTCTCAATCGTAAAATCTTAAATAATTTGTATTATAATCTTATATATCCATATTTATCTTACTGTACCAGTACATGGGGTAGTGCTTATAAAACAAATCTACATCCTCTATATATTCTACTGAAGCGTGCGATACGTGTAACAACTTTCTCGGATTTCATGGCACATAGTAGGCCGCTATTCTGTGACCTTGGAATATTAAATATTTATGAAATAACCAAATTACAACTTGGGGGACTTTCTTTTAGACATCAAAATAATTCGTTACCTAGTACTTTCAATACACTTTTTAGTAGAATTTCTGAGGTCCACAGATACAATACCCGATCGAGATCAAATAAGAATCTTTTGTCTTTTATCCCTAGAGCGAACCTAAATTATGGAAAATTTAGTGTCAAATTTGCAGCCTCGAAGACTTGGAACAGTATACCTTTAGATATAAAACAATCGCCTAGATTGAAATCTTTCAAAACTAATTACCAAAATTATCTTTTAGCGCTTCCTCCTGAATATTAATGATAAATTTCTGTCGTTTGCAGCTGTCGTTTGTGCTATTTACTAGTTTTGCTCTTTCTCGCAGATATAATACTTAACCTAAACTCTACTACTTTAATCCTATTTTTAAAAATACATTTCTTTCTTTTTCACTCTATAGTTTACACAAACTCTTATACTAGATCTAGTGCACTATCTACATTCACTTTTTATATGTCCTGTATTTGTCTTATATATCTATTAATTTAAATTGGTAACCCTCGTGGTTTTATGCTTGTGCTCCTCCACATTAGCAAATATCTTTTGTCGCATGTCTTAAATGTAATGATTTGTGGAAATAAAAACATAACCTTCTCCGATAGTAAAACACAAGGAGCTCGTCTAGGGCGAGAAACCCCAAGTAAACAGCTGACCGAGCGGCCTCTGACATGAACTGCCCATCTTAACAATCTCTGAGGCTGGTGACAGTTGAATGGCTATTCAGAAGACGTGTACCAGTAATAGTGCGTTAGTACAAACCAATCGGAAGAGGGTACATATAATGGTGCTACTCCGCTGGGGGTCCAAAACAAGCTTTCGTTCGTTAATTCGCAAACGGACTTAACTCCGGGGGTTCAGTTCGGATGCGACGCAGGCTATTGGAAACCGGCCATTTCGCTACTCACTATATATCTATCACAGAATAGATAGCGAATAGCTTAACCAATCAGATTGCCGTGGATTCATGATAGAACACTAGTTGGTTTCTACTAATTATAACGGGTTCTTCTCAGTCAGGTTTAGTAGCTAGTTAGGGAAAATCGATTACATTAACACAAAGTTACATATAAGTCTTCCGCATATTTTGCCAACTGAGGAACTATATAGCAGATGTGTTATCCCGAAGTCTCTTGCTGAGGTGAGGCCGAACTTTTGCAACGCTGCATGTCATATAAAACTGAACATTTTTGAAATAATTACAACAAACAACTTTACGATGCGCAATGAATTTATTAATTTTGTATCTATAAATTTCATGCGATAAGGTGTTTGTAAGAGAAAACCTTTTAAACATTACGAGTGACCAGTAGTCCAGAATAGCACGAGTAAATTCGTGCGATTTTTCAGTTGCATATGGTCTACTGAATGATATACAAAGCGAGACGAAATTCTAAATGTTACTTTCCAGGCGTTGTTGACAAGACGTTATGAATTAATGTCTATCGTATATATTTTGTGTTTTAAATCATAGCAAATTTACCCCAAAGATACAAAGCTCATGTTGAGAAAGGTTAACACCCATTATTTTCTCTTCACCATCAACTTAATAGAAAATTCTCGCCCATGTTTTCCATGGCAATGTCCCAATTGCACTCTGTTTACAAGTGTTGTACTCTGTTACTTAGGAATACACTAGCTCTCATTCAAACAGAATTGATATTTTTTGAGGTACTCTAAATCATGAAGACTGTAACTTGTGTTCACGAGTGCGCCAGTAGCACTAGCTTGATAAGAGAGGTTTAAAATATATTCTTGTTTTACAATTATTCAACCTGCACTACGATTTTTTTGTCTTTATTACAAAGGGAGCGGTCATTAATTACTAGTGGGGAGGGCTAAGAGGGCTAAGATTTTTTGGGCTTCGATTTGGGGAGGGTCACAAATTTTTGGGCGCCTGTTTTAACAATGAAACTTTTACAATATTTTTAGGCTACTTCAATCGACCATTCAGCTCCACCTTGGAAATGTCCCTTAACCAGCAATCAGCGCGTGCTGGATGCTGCTAATGGGCAACGTTCGAGACCTCAACCATTCTGCTTGATAACGAGGTTTTCAGGAGTAAAACAAAAGAAATGCTTTCCAATTTTGTTAAAAAAAAAGACGTCATTTTTTTTATGTTTTGGGGAGGGCCAAGATTTTTTGGGCTGATGTTTTGGGGAGGGCAAATATTAACTACTTATTAACCGAGCGTGAGGTCTGTACAGAGAAATATCAGAGCGCGGTTTTTCTGTACAGACAGAGGCTGTGCGAGGTCTGTACAGAAAAACCAAGGTCTGATATTTCTCTGTACAGACCGAGCAAGCGAGGTTAATAAGGTGTTTATTATATGGCATATTTTGTTTTAACTTTTTAAGTTTTAATTCGACGGTTCGTGTACACAAACACTGCAGCGGGAAAATCCGTATTGCCCGTGGGCATTACGGGAGAATTCCGCCCGCTAAACGGCCAATCAGCGCGCGCCATTTGACCGGAAGTATACAATATTATGATAAAAGAACAATCTGATAAAAAAAAGTACTAAATCTACATACAAATCTAACATCGGCAATTAATTATACAATATTTAAAGAGCTAAATTATATTTAAAAATACATATATTCATAAAACTATTTTTAAAACATTCCGTATTTATCCTTGGCCATAAGCTTTCTTGTCTCCATGGTCTTAAAGTTAAGTCCTTGATGCGAGGCAACAATTCACTAAGTGGATGAGAACTAATTTCCCTGATCTTTTTACATATAGAGCGATCAGTGGTGTCCAAAAGGAAAGTTATATTTACATGAGAGGATATGTATCTACGTTTATGACAGCGAGTTAAAAAACTTGGATAGTAGTAAGTTCAGGCGGACTGAAGCAGCATAAACTCGTAAACCATAGTTAACTTTAGGGAGTGCTATAGATGTAAACAGATGATCGATTTCTTTCTGACTATAACCTTCTTGCCTAAGACATCTTAAAATATATAAACACTTAATGGCTTCATTAAGTTTAGTACGCCCATGGTCATAAAATCTACAATTCGATTAAAATGTAACTCCTAAAATTTTAAGCGTTGAACATTGAGAAATATTGTCAACGCACGGATAAGTGCCCGTCGAGAATTTCTTCATAAAAATAAGTTCCTTGCACTTTGACGTGTGAAAAGACATTCCATTAACATGAGACCAACGTTTAAATTGACTTATAACTTCTGCTGCAGTATCATTACAATTCTTAAAAACTTTGACAAGGATTGTAGAGTCGTCAGCATATTTAGTTAATGTCGATCATTCACAGGTTATATCTATATTGTTGTTAAATAAACTGAAATCTAGTTGGACTTCTTTGCATTGGCTTTTGTATGGTTTTCCTGAGGTTTCTTTTGTAACTAATACTTCCTTTTTCCCCACAAGTTTTTAGCCGATTTTAAACGTTTTTCAAAGTTTCAATAGTGTTTGCCCACCTTTCATTTCATTCTTTTCATTTTCTTTTATTTGTACGGTATATTGTGTGTTCGTACCTCAGTTTGATTACCATGTAACGGATACGCAAAAGCTCCCTAGATAAGCATCATTGCCTTTGGAGTAATTGCTTCAAATATTGTTTAAATAAAAAAATATAGTAAAAAAATAAACTGAATAGATAAGGTCCGCTGACACTTCTCTGAGTTGTTCCCATATCTACACTAAAAGCAAGTCTCTGTTTTCGTTCTTTTAGAAAGCTAATGTACCAGTTAAACAAAAGAGTTAAGCGGTAAAGATTTAAGTTTTTCTACTAAAAGATTGTGTTTAACTTTATCAAAAGCTTTCGAAAAATCCATTGAGAACATTCGTACTGCAATACAGTCGGGATCGTCTAGAGCCTTCAGTGATTCATGTCGTATCCTAATTAGCGCATCTGTGCAGTTTGCACCCGTACGATAAGCAAACTGGTTGTTATTAGTGTGTTCCTCAAATATTCTCTTACAGAAACTAGTGTATACTGTTCTCTCAAACAAACGAGCGATAACCGAGGTTATGTTAATTCCTCTAAAGTCTGGAAATTCGGAAGGTAGGTCAACTTCTGGGATTGACTTAACATTAAAAAGTTTCCAATTATTAGACCAGGTGTGTGAGGAGAGAGACAAATTCCAAACGTGAGTAATGGTTGGCGTGAACAATGCAGCATTGTCTCTCCATACCCAGAATGGAATACTATCAGGTCCGGTGGCAGTTTTCTTCACTTTAGATAGAGTTGAAAAACCTTGGTTTCACACAGTTGAGGAATATTATTAAGATCACTTTCCATAGTGTTAACTGTTCAAGGCTCTGTGTAGGCAGAGATCGCCAAAATATTCATTAAGGCCGGTTAGGAAGGTTTGATCCAATACGACGTTTGGTTTGTTTTTCCGAAGACTGAAGAGCGTCAACTTTCCTTAGAGTAAGTTCATTAGCCTTTGAGTTGGTTGTCAGAATTAGACGCACGAGCTTGTTTCTTCATTAGGAATTTCACAAGAGGTGACACCCATGGCGGGTCCCCAGTGGACAGTGTAACCATCTTTTAGCGAAGCAGTCATCAATCAGTTTATATAGTGTTCTCCAGATTATTCACGGCGGAGTTAATTTCAGTTGCTCTGAGTACATCATCCCAATGACACAAGTTTAACTTTCTTTCAAACACTATCCTGCGGTGCTCTCTATAATCACGAAATGACAGTTTAGTTTTGATAGGCTTTAGAGTTACGCCCTGCGGGAATGACTACAGCAATATGATCCGTCTTACAGAACTGTTCAGGCCTGTTAGCGAGGCAAAAATTCCTCTAGTAGGAAAGTCCACAAGTCAGTTGTGTAAGGCCAGACATCATACATATAGAGTGTCAATGTTCAGATGTTACATATCGCCTCCACACAATACAACACTGTCAGGGTTAGAGTCCAGAAACTCATCAACACGGTTACATAATCGGGTGATAAGCATTTCGCGTCCGATACTTTAAGGTTATTTCGTATGTAGATGCCACTCCTCCATTCTCACGCTTATCATAATTACCCCAATTCCTATCACGACGAAAAAGTTACCATTGAGATGAGTCTCAGATATTACACTGCAGATATCAACGTCAGCATTACATAGATTGGCTCTTGATGTAACGGAAGCCTTGACACCATGTTTCTTCTTATTAAGGTTGCACACGGTAAGAAACACACACTTAGGTTGACCACGCAGTGAAAACAAGACCACTGGCTTAAGTACCTAAGCTATATTACGAAGTGGCTACTACGTGTCCCCAATTAGTTGCAAAGCTAAATACATTTGAGACTTAAATAAAGTTACTTACTTACTTACTTTTTACTTTACTTCGACTGCCGACGTACCCAGGCTACGCGGATATTTCTAGAATTGCGGGGTATTCTGTAGTTAAGCCCTCTGTTTCTCGCAAAGGATCTTTTCTCGAGAATTAAAGTCTGATCTAATTTCGATAACAGTTCTCAAATAGAAACTCAGCATAAATATGTTATAATATTATAAAATCACAAAGAAATTTTACGATCCTGATTCGGGTTTATCACGGAGTATATAAGTATGGGATATACCCATCTGAATCTAAATCATGTTTCGGTCCTTTTAGGAGTGCTTTGCATCGCTCCTTTGGCCAAGTACCCCGGGATCGCTACTCAACGAGCAGACGTTTCTTTGAGCTGTGCTTTTGTTTATTGTTGGAGAGCTCTGCTCTCTTCAATGCTTCGTTACAACTCTCTCTTCTAACTCTTGTAAATATATTTTAACCTTACTCGATTTTGATAACACAATCTGATAATGCCCATTAGAAAGGTTCCTACTCGGGCCCGTACTCGTAACCCTTTGCGTGTGGTGCGGTGCGGTGCGGTGTAGTGAAGACGTCATGACCACTACGATAATCACGTAACTAATTTTAAAAATCTTAATAATTAAAATTTTTTTTTTTTATATTCGATTATAATTTGATTACGCGTTACTTAGCAACTGTTAACCTTTACAGTGTAACATTTAAACTGTCGGGTCAAACCCTGCTGAGAAGATCTTCTCTACCTTCTAATCGTGTGCCCTCAATCAATTATTTAAGAAATGATTAGACGGGTATATCCCATTTAGACGGCTGATTGGTCTTTTTTTATGACGAAGGACTACGACTCCATCTCGCCTCCAGCGGTGGTAACCATAGCAACTGGAGAAATGCTGCTGCTACACATGTTGTTACTATGGCAACAGTCAAGAGCAGAAGATTGCCTCGGTGAAAACGAGCAAACAAGTCACGCTCTTTATAATCACGCGATTCAGACCACAGTGGTTAACAATGTTGGTGAATGCAGAAAGCTTTGTGCAGCGAATACTCAGTGCTACAGCATCAACTACTATGAAGATCAAGGTCGATGTGAATTGAATGATGCAACTCATTTGTCGGACCCAGACGACTTGGTCCCTCATTCTAACGCACGCTACATGACCTACCGTAACCGTGTACTAAGGAGATGTAGTGACAAGTTTTGCAGTTCTGGATTGGCTTGTGTGATGAATGAAGATGGAATAAGATACAAATGCCACGGTAAGTTCTAATGTTCAACTAAAACAGAGATATTAAAATGATTAATTTTAAAATGTTTTGTTTCACAAAAAGGTTAAACCATCCAGACGGCGTCTAATATAATTTTTGGTGAGATGATTTATTTTTTGGGCAATATATTGAACTTGTAAGATCCTTAGCCCTCTACAGCTAGTTGTCGAAGTTTTTAACTTCTTCCAAAACTTTCTTCATCCTACCAGTACTTTTAGCGACTGTCACCACACTTATGTAATACCTGCGCTAGAGAATTGAAGCCCTAAATATCATTTGCCATCTTTATACCGCCCTACTGTTATGGTCCAAGAAGTAAACGAATATATTTTAAGGTATTGTGTGTAAAGAATGTGGCAAACTCACGTGTTACTTTGGCTGCAGTACATGTTAAACTACGTGGACAACAGGGCTGAACCACTAGGGCGCATGCGCGTAAATCGGCGGGAATTTTACCGAAAACAATATCTGCTGGCGGTAAATCTTTTCGTGTTTGAAGGCAATTTTATCCCAGTGGCCAAAACTTAAACTACATTGTCCAAAACATATGTTGTTTCTCAGTTTCTGGAGGAATGGTCTGAGTATTTGATTCTTATCTTTCCACCAAAACTCTTATTATTTGCAAAAAACATGAAGCTACTCGCTAATTGCATTTTCCGCCATTTTTGTTTACGCTGCAGTCGTCCCTAGTCTACGCGCGTCACGTTATTCAGTAAACGGGGTCTGGGTACGAGATTGTTATTCAGCGCTGTCTATACGTAGACTACAATATTTATCCCATGCCACGCACAATCATGAAGCCAGTCAGAAGGCTGGAATTATTCAGCCAATCAGAAGGCTGGAGTTATACGGCCAATCAGAAGGCTGGAATTATACAGCCAATCAGAAGGCTGGAACCATACACCCAATCAAAAGGCTGGAATTGTATCGAGTGTATACTGAGAAATCAATTCACTCGTGGGATATGTCACGGTATACCACTCGAAAGCAGTGCATAACTAATATAGCTCTGTCATTAGTGTCACGCAATATCACGACAAGATCTCCAACGTGTGTAGCCTGTTGTACTTAGCAAAGTGAACAAAAACAAACCAAATCCATACAACAGATGTGCGCATGCGGTCGTGTGTGTGATAATAACAATATTAAAACTTATTAAACTTGTTAAGCTCTCAGATAGTCATTCTCAGGCAACTTGGCAGAAAGACGATCTTAATACCGTAAAATGTAGGACTGACTTCTATTGGTCACCGCTAGTTTTGTTTATCACGCGGCGAAGTCCTGGAATGCTGTTAACTCCTACACCAGGACCTACATCATAGACCCATTCGAAAAATGGCGTCCAATTTAATGAACTATTGTTTAGTACTGACTAGCCTCGCTTACACGTTAAAAAGCTTTTGTGTGTACTGACTAGCCTCGTGTTCACGTTACCAGGACAATAGCTTTTTAAATTGGACGCCATTTTTCGAATGGGTCTATGGTACGCAGTTTTTAAAAGGCCGCAAACCTAGAAATAAGTAAATTAAGTAATTAATATTTGATTTGTAATGCATAGTTCAGTCATTATTAATCAATACTTAGTAGTTAAATATAAGTACATCTTTCATTTTTAGGTTAACCTAACTTAATTTAATTATCGGCAGTCGAATTAGCACTAAATTGCTTAAAGTGCATATAAGCCCTGGCCAATTATGTTTTTTTAAAGCTTAGACCTTAAAAGGTAGAGAAACAATTCCGAAATAAAAATGTTTTCATTATTTTTTTAGCGACTAAACTTCCATATGTAAAATAATTTCCGCGCACCTTCGGGGACTGGGACGAGAATAAAACGTGACGTCATCAACAGAACTCGTCTCTTCGCCGAATAGATAACCGAGAAAGGTGAAAATATCGCGCTAAACGTTTCGGAGAGCTTTATTCGGCAAGGCCTTTCATGCAATAGCGCATCGAGCGTGTTCTGTTGATGACGCCAAACTAGACCCAGTGCCAATTTTGTAAAGCGTTCCAGCGCGCTTGATTTTCGTCCACAGCAACCCAAGACACGTTTTTGGGCAACTTTGAACGGCCAATACACCATGACAAATAAATCAAATCAACTTTTTATTCCGGAATCCTTTGTCTATGGCCTCTAGTCTTTTCGTAAGAAATATAATTAGCCAGGGCTTAAATGCACTTTATCTGTTGCAAATTAGCAATGAAGAACTCTTGTGGGAGGGGCTAATAAATCGTATCGTATGTTATTGTAATACTGAATTACCAATGAAAATTAGTTTGTATTCTAGGTATTGGAGAGTCAGCCAAGATACCAGCTAAAACATGCCTTTCACTAAAAACAGCCAATCCAAATATAAGAACGGGAAGATATTGGATCGATCCTGATTGGGGTAACCATGACAACGCCTTTCAAGCCTATTGTGATATGAACACGGATGGGGGAGGCTGGACACTAGCCTGGTCTTACACGTTTACCAACGTTTCACCTTTTAACAGCGCCAGTAACGCCGTCACACCTCGACCCAGTGGGTATGGTCAACATGTCACCGCTTCATCGACAGCCCCAAAGAACGAGACGGATTACAACGCGATTCAGTGGTCGCTTTGGCCATCGATCGGCACTCAGTTCCTAATCAAGTCAAACATTAACAACTGGGTTTCGTGTTCTCCAGGGCCAGGTGACTTCGTCAATTCTGTTGCTGGTAATATTGCATGCGAAGTTATCAACACGGCACCGACCGGGGGAAGATGCGCTGATGTTGTACCTAATCGTGTAATAATTCATGATTGTGGATCTGGGCTACGTGCTTCGAGTACCTATTATTTTTTCAACACACATATCGACAAATGTTGGCCCACTCATGATCCATGTGGAGCTAATTCGCCTCTAGTTCTACCTGGGATCTCAAATCCTCATGGAAATATTTACCTTCGATAATTGACCAACCGGACGATGTTGTTTTGCAACAGATGGACTTTTTTTTACAAGTGTGAAGGAGTGCAGTACGCATCCTCAACATATCCATTACTCAACAAACGACCGCATCGCAGTAACCATGGTGTCTGAAATGATCTCCTGCCCCTATTAGTCCACCTTAGTTTGAGGAAGATGACCATGATAGAGGGTCAGTTATTACCAGCTTAAGAGTCATTGACGACTCCGACGAAGACAACGAAAGCACGACATTGCCGGACAATTACACAAAGTTTACCCCCATATAACACCAACTGTTTACGTTAACGTCCAGTTTAGTTTTTGAAATATGTTTTTAGACTTAATGTACCAACAATTGAAATAGTCGCCTTTTTGGGAACCATTAAAACAATAATCTACAAATACGTTTTTTAACGAAGCAGTGTAACCAATGCATTTTCAATGTCTTAAAAGATGTAAAAATAATACTTGTATTGTCCGCTCAGTACATATAGCCAGTTCAGGTGTGTAGTTGTATGTAGGGCGTGCACACTTAGCACTACAGCTTACCACTTTACATCACATCTTTGAATTATTCATGTATGTTCAATCGTAAGTTAAACACTTATTAAAAATCGGTGATGGGAATTTCGTTGTTCAATTGATGAAATTGGAATTGGAATATTTTGGAGTAAAAGCGACCTTAGCGAGCTCTGTACACTTGGAAAATCAATAGGGAAAAATAAGGAAAAAGAAAGGGACAACTAACACGGGTGAAGATCAGGCCCTGTGGGGGAGGGGGAGAGGAGGGGAGGAAGAATGAGGAGGCGTATGACCGGATTGAGCTATATTTAGAACAGATCTCACGGAACCTCTCGTGCCCACACTTTGAGAATCCAATCAAACCATAGTCAGAACAATGCAGTGTTAGTAAATCACCTCAAAGAACAATAGATCATTCTTAATCTCGATAATTACGGCAAGCGTGCACGGATCGTAGCAGAGTCAGAAGGCAGTTACCCGGGCAACATGTTCTAAAAATAGCTCGAACCGGTCATACGCTGACCGACGGGTATAGTATATATGGACGCTCCTGGTAATGGGCTCCTGGTCTGGGTCAACACATCCTCCCCGTTGAATTCACAACTATCCTTAAATGGAAAACACGCTTGAAATAACGATAATCGTAATTCTAATGACTCTGAAAACCAGTCAAGGATAAAGATAAACATTTGTTACATTCCAAATGGCGGTAGGCCGGCTTAGTGTAGTAGTGATGACGTCTTCACTACACTGCAGTACACGCAAAGGGCTACGAGTTCGAGTTCGAGTCCGAGTAGGAGCGCTCAAAATATATTTTTCCTCTCTTTACCTTCTCTTCTTGTTTACATGTGAACCCTAGCTCTAGGTGAGTGAGAACCCGTCGTTTACCCGTGAACTCGTCCGATGGTTAGGGTTTGGTTTGTGGTTCGGGTTAGGATTTGTCGTAGAATTAACGATTATCATTGTTCCTAGCGTGTTTGCCATTTCAGGATAATTGTTAATTCAACGGGGAGAATGCGTTGTCTGGGTCGAGGTTAGTTATTCAGCTCTGTCGGCTCGAAAGGGTTTTTCTGACCGCGCAGGAATGGTAACGAAATCTGACAAAACCATACATGGATTCTTAAAACATTCTGTACGAAAATTGCATTTCCTGTCACAAACAATCTTTTTCAAATGCCAATCTCTTGCCTACAAACTTCCGCGGAAAATACAACCACAGCTAGAGCCATTACAAGATACCCCATTCACACCAAAACTTAAACCTGATTAAAATGTTTAAAAACCTGTTTAAAATAAGGTTTAAAATAATACCTGTCGTGTAATATGTAAAACACAAGGAGCTGTTTCAGAAGCGATTTCTAAATACAGTGAGAGGGGGTTGAAAACCGAGGTTTTTCAACCCCTTCTCACTGTATTTACTTGCTTCTAAAACAAGCTCTGAGTCTTTTACATGGCTTCTCAAACCCCACTTTAATGATAAAATTAACGATCTAAAAGTCTTGGGGGAGTAGGAAAGGAAAAATGGTCGTCGTAAAATAATACTTAACCAAGAGAGTAGAAAGGAAATATTTTTAATACCTGCGTCGCAGAACCGAAACGATTCCTTCAACACCAACAACGACAGCCAAGCGTTTCAGAATGTTTCATTTCTGCTCTCAGTTGTCATAGGTCAATTTATTTCTATTGTACCATAAATACCATCAATATTGGGCGAGTTGTCACATTTGCAGTGTTAGGACATAGGCCAAGATGTTTCATTTGTACTAGTGTGTTTGACAACAACACACAGAGCATATCCTTTATATTTGGACTTCGAAATAACAGTGGTATCTCGCAAAATCAACTGATTATCTAGTTTTCCTGTATGAGTGTGTACCCTTGCGAGCGTGGCCGATAACTTATGCCAGAGATCCTCCGGGGGGGGGGGGGGGGGGGGGGGGGGACTATACGGGGCTATATGGGGACTGTACGGGGAGGCTCCGCCCGAAAGGGGCAGGGATTTCACGAGTTCAAGTATAGAAAAGGGTAAAGAAAACTGTCATTTAGGTATTTACAAGGGCCTTTCAAAATATCTCGAACAGACTCACCTAACAGCTGATTTATCCACGTATTTTAAGGGTTACTCAAGTGAAAAGTTTAGTAAAAGTCGCTCGATTGTTGTGAAAGGTGTACCATTATGGAAGGTATATGAAAGGGTTACCTTTTCTGTTAAAATGGTATTTAAAAGGGTAAGGGTTTGGACCTTGGGGGGGAAGCCTCCCCGTATAAAACTTCGTCGAGTACCCCCCCCCCCCCTCCCCCCCCTCCCCCCCCCCCTCCCCCCTCCGGGCTGAGATCCTAAATATTGAAATGTATTTGGAGACAGAGAAGCAGCATTCTTGATTTCGAGCGGCTTATGAAAAGTCCGTTCAATTTCAACTAGAAGGATGTAAATGCGAACGACTAGAGAGATGTGCTAAATCGACCAGTTTACGGTTCACGTGCAGTTGTTCAAGTCTTTTGTTTTCACCATTGTCTAACATCTGGTGACTGACAAATAAACAAACCATTTGTGCAACTGCGTATGAACCGTAAACTGGTCTTATTGACTAATTAAGTTGGTCGTAAACAGCGAGTGCCCTAGTCTCCTTTGCTGATCTTTCTTAGTGTCGGTCCGTTCTCTCCCTCCCTTCCTCAGTGGGGAGGAAGGGAAGGGACCAACACTAAGAAAGGAGGCTACGGGTGTCCCAGAGCTTAGGTTTTCTCCAGTTGCTCAGAGAACAGAACTGAATTTTTTTTTCCAGCTGTTCATTTGCTCCAACTCTGCTGCCGGTTTATTCATAATAAATTTTCCCATTAAATATGACCCGGCTTCATTGCCTTCAAGTGTTTGTCGTGGTGAGATCAGTCAACTGCCGCCCGCTACGTACAGTTTCTTTCTCTTCTCTAGATCTCTAGCTTTTCTCTGAGCTGAACCAGGAGTATACCACACAGGAGTGTTCCTGTGCCCTTGTGTTGGCCCCTAACACAGAAGATGGTGTGTCAATTTATAGTCGCGAAGTTCTGGTATGCGCCGGATTACGTTGTCTTTTGTTCTCTTGCGCTTTAGTATGTTTTAGCAGTTTGAACCGTGTTAATTACATTTTTCCGTGCATCCTGATTGGTTAAAAGTGACGGCCTTCTACTTATCCTACTCCTGTAGATTGCAATTTTTAACTCAACCCCTCTCCTCTAGCAGTAAATAGCAGCCAATCGGAGAAGGCTATAACAAATGAGGTAATTAATATTCCTCCAATCAGGAGGAAGGGACACATCTTGTCCCTAGTTCAAATCTATTGGCGCGGTACGATCAGTCAGTCACCGCTCCTCGGTTCGCTTATCGTCAATTCATGGCTCTTCTCTCACGGAGTCATGTCATGGAGAAAACATCTGGGACCAGTGTGATTTCACTATTACGTCAAACAATTAGCCAGTCACGACTTGTCAATTTGGAGCTAAATATAGCCATGGTTCAGGTTCCAAACTGATGCCTACCAAACAAAGTAAGAGATGAACTCCCCTAGTGTTCCCTAGATTAAATCAGATTTTAAAAATCGTGAAATGGGTTACCTGTGACTCCGAGAGAGAAGAGGAGGACTTCACATTCCACAGGGAGCCCATCATCTGATTTCTTCAAAGATTAGAGATGCCTGCGGAAGAGGCTAAGTGTTCCCCTATTTACACGTATGTGTACAATTTCTCTCTCATCGATTGACCTCACAATTTTCCAGGATGACCTGGAATAATCGATCTTCCATATTCTTTTGAAAAGAATTCAAGACAAACGGGCGCCTGATTATCTATCGTCTTTTAAATTTACTTCTGTGTACAATGCCGCCAGATCTGATACTAAGTAGTATAGGATTCCTGTCCCACGCACAAACAGTCTCTGCAGAACATTTTTTATTCAGTTATTAACCGGCTGGGACGCTCTAGATACCGAATGATATTAAAGATGGCAAGTCAATAATTTCACTTAAGAAACAGTACTTTCAATTTTCAATGTCTAAGGTGACACTCCTGATAATTTTCGTGTTAGTAAAACTTATTAATGGACTATGATATATATATATAGCTAGGTAAGTGAATCAGATGCATTGTAATATTTTTTCTCTTATTAGGATTTATATTTATATGTTTTCATATACCGCTTTCGCTTTCAAACTTTCAGAGTGATCTTTGTATTTTGTTATATTCTATCGTTTTTGTTAGGGCCACAAGGGAGAATACGGTATTTACTGTAATTGTGCACCCTCTTTAAATAAAGTGTTATCTATCTATCTATCTAGATGAGCAAGTAAATGAATTTAAGAATAAAATTTGGCGAGAAAACTAACTAATAATTAGGATGATCAGCCTGTGCATGCTGGATATCGCTTGAATATTATGAATACCTTCGATATTGTTTTACCCTATAATAATAATAATAATAATAAATATACTGAACTTTTGGAACGCTGCATGTCGTATAAAACTGAACATTCTGAAATAATTCTAACAAATTACACAACATTGTTTCTATAAATTTCATGCAATAAGGTGTTTGTAAGAGAGAACGTTTAAAACATTACGAGTGACCAGTAGTCGAGAATAGCACGTGCGATTTTTTGCATATGATCTACCAAACGATATACAAAGCGAGACGGAATTCTAAATGTTACTTTCCAGGCGTTGTTGACAAGACGTTATGAAGTAATGTCTATCGTGTATATTTTGTGTTTTAAATGATAGCAAATTTACCGCAAAGATACACAGCTCATGTTGAGAAAGGTTAACTTCCATTTTGTTCTCTTCATTACGAACTAAAAAGAAAATTCTCGCCCATGTTTTTCTGTTTCCATGGCAATGTCCAAATTGCACTATGTTTCCAATTTTTGTACTCTATTACTTATAGGAATACACTAGCTCTCATCCAATCAGAATTGATATTTTTTTGAGGTCTTCTAAATCTACTTACGAAGATTGTAACTTGTGTTCACGAGTGCGTTATCACTAGCTTGATAAGAGAGGTTTAAAAATATATTCTTGTTTTATAATTCAACCTGTACTACGAAAACTAAAAAAACAGCAAATACAAAAGATACAAAATTGTGAACAATTGGTTTTAGGTACAGATTAAATATTCACGCGTCTTGAAGATTCAAATTCTCCAGAACAAGTTCAAAAATCTGTAAACTACAATAATATAAGTTCTGAAGTTCAAACAATTGGATTTTCATTTAGTGTCGAGCAGAAAGAGTCTAAGTGACCAATTCATTATCCCTGCATGACGCTCCAGAGATTGATAATTGATTTACTGTATATATGTAATCGCATGGGGCCTGGAGCGAGAAAATTAAGAATTAATCACGCGTATTTTCAAACTTTTCACCAAATTGCCCAATTTGGTGACAAGTTTGAAAACAGAAGTGATTAATTCTTAATTTTCGGGATCCCATGGGATTACTTGTTTATAATATAGAACATAGGAGAAAACCTGATTCAACATGACCGCGACTTGAACACTTTCAAACGTTTTGTCCAACTCGCCTTGCTCTTAGATGTTGGATATTTACTTCCATTCTAGTATATATTCTAGTATACATTCTAGTATACATACAAATGACTAATACAGGAAGATAAATAAAAATAATAATAATGTTCAATATCAATGTTTAAAGTCCGAGAAATAAATAAATAACTTAATTTGAATAAGTTATTAAAGTCGCCTCAACCAGGGCGGGGGCCGCATAAGTTGGATGGCAGGACCAACGGCGGCACCGGAAAAGACGTTGATGTTGCTGCATTAATTACATCAACGGGTAGGCGATTCCACACCCGGACAGTTCCAACGATATCACTGCGTGAAAAGCAAAATTTTCTAGAATCTTCGGGTATCGAATACTTCTTCTTGATGTCATGTACACCTAGAGTATTCAAGATGCAGTACACACGTAACGTCCAACTGAGATATTCGTATTGAACACGTAAGAACACCTCGCATATAAATCCTGCCGGAATATTCTAGGACGTAAACCTCGCGTATAAGATATGTCTAGAGTATGACGATCGCACTTGATGTACACCTAACGTTTGCGGGCCGTCAAACGTATACCTTATGTTTGAAGGTACTCCATTTTTATTGGGCTAGAAATTGGTCTGCCAGGCAAAATCCAGTTTTATACTGAGCTCAGCCGCTCATCTCAGTCAGTGATAATGATTCGAAGAAATACGTATACAGCAATCAACTTCAGTTCCTAGTCATACAGCAAAGGAGAACATCGATAGCCAAGCTTAATTGCAATGTATGCAAAGGACACTGGTTCAGACGCCCCCTTTAACTGATATTTCTCGAGTGTGATGAATACACTCCTATTCAATAGAGTATTATTTGACTGTGCAGCCTTCATTCGCCTGCAATTAAATAACGTTCGTGCCTCGAAAACCTCAGAATACTAGCCGCATAGTTTCCCCCATACTCTCGAAAATGTACCTGACGTAGTCAGTAGCATTTATGGACTGTCCAATACCCTTCGTTCCCCTGTAATTACCGTTTTTGCTTTAATAACCCCTAGAGTACTAGAAGTCTCTACAAGTACTAACTTCCCGCATGTACTACTCATATATAAATTCGTCGTAGTCAGTGTAGTATTCTTGGCCTGACTGTATGCATTTTTGACCCTACATTTTGCGTTTACGGCTTCAGTTAAAAACCCAGAATTCTACTAGTGTATAGTTACAGTGTATTCTAGAAAATTCGTCATATTCAGTCCCCCCTGTATTTCGCATTTACGCATAGAAAACCCCATAATCATGACTAATATATACTTCCCGTATACTCTGAAAATTCCTTGTACGGCTCACCGCCTGCGCCGCTACGCCAGACTCACCCAGCTGAAAGATGTTAATAAACGTCTGGTTTATATGACAAGGATTTTGGGCACAGCAGCACACTCCAAACAGGCGCGCGCGACAACCGGTTTAGTGATCACAGAATCTACCCTTCATTTTCGGGTACGCATGCATGACAAGGGCATCTACTACAGTACTTACCCGCTTACTTGAGAACCTAGAATTTAAGAACCTGTTAGCCTAAAAATATCAATTTAGACCCCCTTTACGTAAGAACCTATTTAGCCTAAAATTTGAAAAACAGGTTCTTATTTAACCTAACCCCAACCTAACCCCAACCTAACCCCAACCTAACCCCAACCTAACCCCAACCTAACCCTAACCTAACCCTAACCTAACCTAACCCTTAAATCAACATTTAGCCTGATACTGAGAATTGAAATATCTACTAAAATGGGTCATGATCACATATTGTCCAAAGGCCAGGCCGGTTTTGGCATTAAATTAATATACATGCCGCCCTTCTTCCAGCCACTGGTATCATATCTTTCTTATAAAAATAAGAACCTGTTTAAGAACCTAAATAGCCTAAAACTCCACTAAGCACCATTTATATAAGAACCTGTTTAGGCTAACTTGGAAAACCCTAGGTTCTTATAAGCGGGTAAGTACTGTATCATAACCCGACAACTTACTTTCGTTCCAAAATTGCTACATTGCTCACAGGCAGCTCAAGCTAATTATCGCGGTCATTAGTAAGCAAATAAATTGAAAGATGGTGAAGTCATCAAAATTCACTTGCCAACCGCGAGTTTATTATTTCAGTTCGAGATAGCGAGAGATTCGAGCTGAACTGAATTCGAGTGGGAATATACGTAGAGGTGTTCACGATGAAAATGCAACCCTTTCTCATTAATCATTTAAAGTTTTGAATTATACATTCCGAAAAACCGTTTGACCGAGAACAACCTGTCCGCCGTGGTTTACCGTATCGTCTTGATTGCGTTCGCTTGAAACTGCCTCCTACATGCGAGAGCAGTTTACCGGTTCACCATATAAATAGTCGGTGATGCGCTAAATTGGTAGCTGTACTTGACAATAGTAATTAGGTAACTATCAATACACGGCGGTGTGTTCTGTGGCTTTGGGTCTCGGTAGTTGTCTCCCATGCAGTCAAGTAAAGGCACCGAGAGTTTCCTTGGAATTCAAAGACCTCTGGGGGCCCCGACATTCAAGGGAAGGCCATGTTTGAAGATGAAAGCTTTTCAATGTTGGGGTCGCGTCTCACATTGTAGGTGGGAGTCGGATTCATGCGCTGTGGTCTAGGGTTTTTTTTTTTTATCTGTACGCTTGTACGAACCGTATACAAACATTTCATTTTTAGACGAAATGGCTCAACAACAACAACTGGCTACACCGGGTTTACTCCGATGAGTAAAGTTTTACTGGGTCAGAACAGGCTCGCCTAAACACTGTCCAAAATTCAAATGACTCGTAAAAATACAAGGCCGTATTAGCTGCTTAGCCAACTGCTAACCTATTTTATTGCCAGTTGGGGAATATGGACGAATTCTAGCCGTTTTTTAAGTAAATTTTCAATCACTGTATACATGTACTCCTGTGGAGCTATAACGACGGTGGGATGCCTGTGGTTTGTGTGGGATGTATCGTATTGCATTGTGGTACATAGTTTGTGCCGCCATTTTGTCATTTTTCAAACGACGAAGTGCTGTTATCTGGGAGTACTTTACAATATTTGTGCAGATGACTTCAAGGACAAAGCAAAACAGACTCCAAACAACTCTGACCATCAGAAGAATATCCAGGTAAGATTATATACGAATTTGAAGGTCCAATTTGTGGGGTTTACCCGGAAAATATGAATTTTACTCTAGTAGTCTAGATAGCGGAGTAGCGGTTAGAAATTATCACACCTTCGAATTCACCTCAATCCTCATGCCGTCCTGTTGTTCACTACTAAGACAAGTTTCAATACGGAATCTCTAATAGAAAAACTATGCTTCATTCGTTTTAGTAAATGAATCATGAGTTTTATAGAGTGTTTATTTAAGAAGAAGTTTCTAGCTGCCCTATATTAATATACGGCTATAGTCTATACTATAAATTGGACCGACAAAGCACGTTTCAAACGCCGGCAGAGCTTCTGTTAAAACAAAACTACATATTAAAAAATAACACCGAAAGATAGAAGAGAAACACTATGTGAATGTCCAGCTATGCTTTTTAAACATTTTTGATAGAGGATGGCAAAGATTAAGTGCATTACAAAAGCTTATTCTACAAAATTGATTTCGTTTACAGCGAACCGATTTGAAGCTTAAAAGCAATAATTTTCACCCACTCGAATCTTTGCCATCCTTCATCGAAATTGTCCCACATTTTCTCCAGTATACCTGGAAAGCATACTCTGCTAATCTGAGTAGTTATTTTTGTTTTTCATCATGAGAAAGTTTATTATGTTGATGTCATTTGGGGGTTGGCAGTGGAGTCTCACTGGTTGTTTACCATTTACACAGAAATTCCAGGTGGAATGTAAATGGTAAACATTTTTTGGTTCGTCCCATGGAAAATTTCCGAAATTAATGGAACGTCTGAGAAGGTAGTCCAAAATTCCCAACCGGAATTTCTGAATGGGAAATCGTGTACCATTTACAATTCCCAGTCGGTCGTACCAGTTCCAGACCTTATATGGAGCAATTTTCATCTGGAACGGTTGGTGTACAAATGGTAAACGTTTTTCCAATCGGGAAATTCAGTTTGGGAAATTTTGTGTACCATTTACACTGGAATTTCCAACCAGAATTTCTGTGTAAATGGTAAACAAGAGCTATGTTCCGGGTGGAGGTGGACCCTCAGAGCGGGGCCTGGGAAACGCACATACATGTATGTTATGACAGTGGTGTATTGTTTCCTATTAGCTGTTAATTTCTCTTGTAGACACTTGTGGTGAAACATATAACATTTTTTTTTGCCAAGTGACTTGAAATTCATTTTTTGAGAATTGAGAACCATATGCATTTGCATTAGAGAGAAAAAGATCACAATTTACTAGAGTTGAGAGCGTTGAAACTCTCACTAGCATGCTCTAATCGTAACAACTTTAGAATACCCAGCCACTAAAACTTGGGAGTTGTAGCTACTGGCTACACCCATGTACATGTATGGTGTAGAGATATATATTGGCTACTTGACTAGTAACATGCCTACGTGCTTGACTACATGTACATGGCTATGTGCTTGACTACATGGTTACGTGGCTACTTGACAACACAGAAACATAATGCTTCCTAAATGTTTCTGTGAATTAATGAAAACCCTTACCCTACATTTAAACCATCAACAATGAGAGTTTGCTAAGTTAAATGTAGGGTTCTTTAGGGCTAATCACTAAACAACACAAATATAATGCTTCTTAAATGTTTCTGTGAATTAATCCAAACCCTTAGCCTACATTAAAAAAAACCTAACCATCAACAATGGTGCTCACTAATTTAGGGATTTTTAGAGCTAATTACTAAACAACACAGAAATATAATACAATGTACTTCTTAGATATAATCCTGCAAACTGATCTAAACCCTAAAGTTTACATTTAAAAACCCTAACATCAATGAATGAACAATGTCAGTTCCCTTTTTAGAATCTTGAAAAAGTTACCTACATGTAAATGTAGTTGAAAAAAATACCTGAAGAAATCATTACCTGAAACAAACATCAAATTGACCTAGGTTGAATCAATTTGAAAAAATGCATTTTGGCAAGCACTGGGGACTCGAGCCGGTTCTAACTCAGGGGGCATTTGGCTCCCTTGTCGGGTAGCCACAGTGACTAAGTTATTACAATGTACATGTAGCTATTGAACCAGATTGAATTTGTAAATGATCAATGCATCATACAGTGCGGTTTGTGCTAGCAATAACTTTGGAAAATGTCTGAAGTGACCCATTTCTAAATATTGAATAAATTCTGATTTTAAAATACTTGTTATTTCCAACCACGAATGCTGTCATAGCCAACAAACAGAAAAGTCGCCTTCGGAAGAACTCTCTGATGCACTGCATTCTTTACAAATTCCCTGAGAGCAGGACAAAATAACTCTGAATATCGAAAGGCATGGAAATGAGTCTTTGATAATCCACGTACTTGCATGCTGTCTTCCACAATGAAGCTTAGAGGATAACTTTGAAGCTTAGAGGCATTGCACAAATGATACATGTAGGCTCACATGGCAGAGAAGCTTGCAGCCTGTAAAACTGCTGGATTTGTGAATAATAATCTAAACCGTTACAACATACATGTACCTTCAACTACATGTACATGTAGTCTCTTTGCATCCACACTTGTGTACAGACCATTGTATAATTTGGCCATACTCACACTTGAATTGACCTGGCATGCTTTATTTTCTACCATATACTTTTGCCATGCTTGACTATAAACAAGCATTAATGTGTTTACTTGTCAACTGATGCATGTGTTTACAAGCCAAGTAGCCACATAGCCATCTCTACGCCATACAATTGTGTGTACAGGTATGTAGCCATTAGCTACAACTCCCAAGTTTTAGTGGCCGGGTATTCTAAAGTTGTACCCTCCAATCTTTTCTGCAAGGGAAACTTCTATTATGTTTGTTCTCTGTCTTGTCCTCTACATATTTTCTGTATTTCTTTGTTGTCTTTAAGTTCATTTAATGTTGGTACCCTTCCCTGCTTGCAAACTTCTATTCCTCCCTTCCTGTAATCAGAATGGAAGGGGAAAGAAGGCTCTGCCCCCAGTCACAACATTGGGTATTGCGCATGTGTTGCATTACTAAGCAACACGAAAACACTTTTGCCACGCTTGGATGGGTTGACCAATGAGAAGAAAGTGATCCCACAGTAACTAGTATGCAAACTAATGATTTACATTGGCGGGTGCGCAATATCATAGCGGGCTCAAATTTTACAGAAGCATATGTGCTGTATGTTTTTATAATTTATTCGTCCATGGTTGTGGACAGCGGTTAGATCAAACAATGTTGTGATGGGGACATAGCCTTCTTTCCCCTGCCAGTCTGAATACAGAAAGGGGAGAATGAAGGTTCTGCATGCAGGAAATTTGGTACATGTACCCTTGAGTCTTGAACAATAATTTTTCCCCTAATGTACATACTAATACACGTATGTAGTATTCGAGCTCTGCAAAATTTGAGAACCAGAATTAAAGCAATAACACTTAAAATATTTCCAGAAAATTTTACCAAATCAAATATTTATCGATCGCAATACCACTTTGAAAATAAATAAGTCCAACCAGTGAAAGAACTTGCACGGACATGTATATGTTTTGGAAGCAGAACTGATTTTAGACAAATGATGCAGCTGTCTGGATCCAAAACAACTTGGTGAAATAATGTACATTGCTAAAATCTCAATATTTACTTGAACAATGATACTGAAAGAAAGGACAGTTGAGTCAAAGCACTACACAATAACAAGCAAAGTTCACAGCATTTTCCTGCATTTCTTCAGTTAAATTATTTAGCCAAAAAGATGGTTATGTGAACAAACAAATTCTTTAATGTTGACTCATTCAATGTTGATTTTTTTTAAGGGGGAACTGAACTCTAAAATTAATCCAATGATTATACAAAGATGTATTTGAAAGAAATAAGTTCTGCTGTTTCATTTACAGTATCTCTGTTGCATGTCTATGAAGAGGAAATTTGTTTTCAAGTTCGATTCTCCACTGATGAATGTAGATTGTGTGGTGGCTCAATTCAGTGCTAATTTCCCCATATCATACATGTACATCACACATACCAAGAAAAAGCAATCACACCTCCAGCACAAAGAAAACACAATGGTCCACAATTAGAAGCGGTTATTCCAGCTTTTCAATGTTGTGGACAGCATAGCAAAACTAATTACAATGTACGTGTACATGTATATCCCATACCTACATGTACTTCACAAAGTACGTGTACAAGACTTATGCCATGTAAATATAGTGGAGGTTGTTAGGAAGGTTTTCAGATTTTCTCTTTGTAGATGCACAACACAAAATAGCAGAACTTATTTATTTCGAATACTATGTCTATGCATAGATGTTGGGTTGATTTTACAGCAGGGTTCAGTTTTCCTTTACGCAAGCTTTGAGCCACCAATAAATTACTGTCATTCTTAAAGTGCTAGTGACATGATTTTGATTTTTTCTCAGAATTTTACAACATGATGGGGCACATCAACCCTTAAAGTGCCTATCACCCTTTTGTAATTTTGATAGCTTATGAACCTCCGAAAAGTTTTGAGTACTTCTGTGAAGAAAGTTTTGGTTTAAAGTGAATACTTTATGTTCTACGCTTGTTTGAAATCGTGTAAATGTGACTTTTCCTGACCCATGACCGCGTAAGTAAAAGCCTGGGTCGAAATCTGGGTAGACGTCATCTTGACATCATGTAATTAATTCGGCTTTGCAATCATTTGAAGAAATACTTAACATGTTGACTAAAATGACTTTTTTCTTTACTAACAACTCAAAAACTGTGTATATTTTCTATGCATCGATGTTGTTGTGATAAAAAGGCGCCATGGAGAATAATGAATTAATGAGATGACGTCTACCCAGGTTTCGACCCAGGCTTTTACTTACGCGGTCATGGGTCTGGAAAGGTCACAATTACACAATTTCAAACAAGCGTAGAACATAAAGTATTCACTTTAAACCAAAACTTTCTTCACAGAAGTACTCAAAACTTTTCGGAGGTTCATAAGCTATCAAAATTGCAAAAGGATGATAGCTGGCACTTTAAAGTGCCTATAGCCTTTTTGCTATGACCTAGTTATTTTGGATCCATTACCAGCTGCATCATTCATCTAAAATCAGTTCTGCTTCCAAAACATATACCGGTACATGTCAGTGCAAGCTCTTTCACTGGTTGGACTTAACTGATTTCTTTTCAGAGTGGTATCGTGATCGATAAATATTTTATTTGGTATAATTTTCTGGAAATATTTAAGTGTTATTGCTTTAATTCTGGTTCTCAAATTTTGCAGAGCTCGAATACTACATGTATTCAGATTGCCCATTTCCTATTTCTAGTAAATGGGTAGACTGTGAACAGTCCCTTTATCTTACTTGGTCTCTATATAGTCACGAAAAAACAATGTTTTGGCCGAGCGCAGATTGGGTGCGAACGAAATCCCCAGAGGTAGGAGGGTAGGGGAACAACAGATTCTTGCTAAATGGAGTAGACTCGATCGTCCCTCAACAAATTGAGGAACTCGGTAAAGGCAGAACTCTTGCTTGGCAGTGCATATATTGTTGTCACCAATATCCCTCAAAACTTCCTTTGTCTTTCCGAAAGCTTTCGCTTTCAGGCAAAATCCCTTGGACTTTATCATTATTCAATAATTCTTCTCAGAGGCACGATTACCAGGAGGACAGAACGGCTTTGCTCGACTTGCTCGGGTTCTGTTTGGGGAGCAAAAAACTTTGGTAAATTAAGCTTTTGCCAATTAACCTTTTGGAAGCATGGCCAACACATTTTTGTTTTGTAAATTATTAACACACTCAATGGCTTGTTTTTGTTCATCCTTTAAAGTGCCCCTACGATCAAATTTTGACATATCAATGTTTTTGCATATTCATAAAGTAGAGTTCATATATTATTACCAGTTCAAATTGTTTTTCGATACAACAACAGGAAGTCTTTATAATATTTTTTTAGCTCCGAATATTGAATCTACACGTCCGCCATTACTGGAAGCCGTTCCCTTTGTTCAGCTTTAAACAAAGGTTTACTCACCGGAAGTGATGTGGAGGCATATTTCTACTAAAAACGTCTTCACGTACATAAGAAGAAAGTTATATTTATCTTTGCGAGGTTGGCTACTTTTTTATGCACACTATTTCGCGCCACGAGGTTGTCGTGTTAAGTGTATGACATTTTTTTTCACTTCCGGTGAATAAACCTTTGTTTAAAGCTGAACAAAGGGAACGGCTTCCAGTAATGGCGGACAGGATTTTACCGGTAAACTCTCCTAAAATTTGTGGTTTAACATGCCCATTTGGGAATATTTTTTACTATTTCGGATATTTCTAATACTGATTGACCTATAGACACTGAAAAAGTGGCAAATCGAAATGGTAAATTTTTCGTCGTAGTGGCATTTTAAGATTAAGCCACCAAGCTGATGAGAAAGCTTCAAAAAATTGATAACAATCCAAATCTCTCTCTCGATTGAACGAAATGGAATATCTGTCTGACATCTCTATTGTTTAATTGACCAATCATGATTTTCAGTTGCTGTAGTGACTGAAATTGCTGAACCTTCACTTTTCTTTTGTCCTCCTACCCTCCAGGAATTTCGTTCACGCCCAATCCACGCTCGGCCAAAACGTTGTTTTTCGAGTTTTTTGTGACGAGACCAAGTAAAATAAAGGGACTGTTCGTAATCTAGTAAATGGGTGAAGTGGCTAGCCCGACCAACCTCTGATAGTGGAGTATCAGCCATTCAAAGTGGGTATGGTGTGTCCCAGGAAAATCCAGGCAGGCCACCTTAAATGATTTCAGTGATTCAATTTGCCAAAAAAAACTATTTCTTAAAGTGTATTTTCAAAGCTTTTTCTCACCACAGGAAGCCTGGTTACTTTTTTCTCAACTGTGCTTGTGGTGGCTTGTAATGTCACAACCAGAACACTAGTTCTCTCTCAAAATGGCAGATGCGAATTCCAATACTGAAAGTAAAGTGCAGTCAAGCGACTTTTCTTTGACATTTAGTGAACAAGTCTCTAGTTTAGGATTTGATGGTTAAAATCCAATTTGACCTTTTGTGCCATATTTCGAAGCTTCAGAGGCCAAAGGAGGCAAGGTAATGCAGATGGAAATTGTGTACAAAGAAGAAGATACATGTACAATCTTTTTTTAGAATGGTACGTGCATGTTTTTTTTTACCAAAACTAAGTATCTGGTATCTGTGCTCGTTTTCTAGTTGAAGAAATAAATTAAAGGGTTAAAGGGGACCTCTTTAAAGAAGTATATTGACTCATAATAATTAATCACATTGTGTTGTTGATACTGAATTTAACTGAATTGAGCCACCAAACTGCACAGAACAAACAGGAACTTTATGTACTGCATCAGCTACATGTAAGTTGTCCCTTATCCGAGTATGTAAACTAAACAGATGATATTGTTAGATGACAAGTCTAAAACCACATCTCAGACTCGGATAAGGGAAAATCTTAGCTGATGCAATGTATAAAGTTCCTGTTTGTTTGGCTCAGTTTGGCAGCTCAGTTCTGTTCAATTCAGTGTCAACAAGACGATGTTCTGGCTGTAATCCTAACTGGGTTTGGAAAAAGTAGGATATTCCAAGCATTCATTAGTGTTAAAGACGTCGAAAATGATGGCCGGGTTGTCATTTTGGTTATTGCTCCTTTGGCTAGTATTGTGAAAGATCAATTGAACCCATTGAACCAGTTAAGTTCCTTAAGTTATCCTGCTGCCGAACTTTCAGACCTAAAATCCGAGGAACTACAGAAGTGCAACTTCAAATTGCTGTTTAGTTCTGCAGAAGAAGCAATGCCGGAGTAGGAGGGAGGAGGAGGAGGGAGGAGGAGGAAGGAGGAGGGAGGAGGGAGGAGGGCGTTGCGGGCGTTGTGGGCGTTAGCGGGAGTTAGCAGGGGGTTAGCGGGCGCCAGCGGGCGTTGTGAGTGTTGTGTCTAGTTTAGCTAGACTTTCTAGAGTTACTAGACTAGATACTTTGTAGTCTAGAACGGTTAGACTAGAAAATAATACAATTTCTAGACTAGACTAGAAAATGATAGCTAAAGTAGAGTTTTTAGACTAGACTAGACTGGCTAGGTCATTAATTTTCCTCTCCTCGGTAAAAACACAACTGTCTGCAGCATTTGTCAACAAGAAAACAAATCAATGAAACATAAATCAGTGTAATCTTGTAACATGGTACATTATATCAACCCAAGAACTGAGAAATAAGAAAGTCATCAACTCCGCGAGGATAAGGAAAACGAACTGTTTTTAAAATTTGTGTTTTTGAGATTGAATAAACTTTGTTTAATTTATCTGGTGGTTTGTTTTTATTCGTATGGTAATTATAGTTCAGTTTTAGAGAAGAATTTGCATCTCAAGAGTTTTCCTCAAAACAATAGGCCCTTCAGTTATCGCTAATCCCTAATAACAATAGCAGAGTTGATCTAATCAACCATACCGGATTTTGTATACAATTATCTTATGAGTTATTAACTGTAAAGGAAAATAATAAAGACAGTTTAGAGCCTATCACGAGTAGTTTGTTCTTACTATTTACGCTACAAAGGGGTTTAGATATTGCGAGATATGTTTTAGTTTTTTCATTCAACTTCGAATGAATTTTAGATGACTTCCATCTTGTTGCTACTCAATTTCTTGAATGTATTCAGGGCCGACGGCTCCTGGTTTTAGAGATGACCCCAAACAATAGGTTTTGCCCAAACATGCCCGAATAGATCGATGACCTCATCCAAAGGAACAATAGATAATGAGAGCGCCACACTTTATTCATGAGCCCCAGACAAAATATAATTTATTCACCCCCATTTTATTCATGAGAGCGCCGCATTTTATTCATGAGAGCGCCGCATTTTATTCATGAGCCCCAGACAAAAGATAATTTATTCACCCCCATTTTATTAATGAGAGCGCCGCATTTTATTCATGAGCGCGCCGCATTTTATTCATGAGCTTCAAACAAATAGAACTGTGACGTCATTGAATTAATGAGAGCGCACCAATAATTAACATAGCGCACCAAAAAACCGGCTATTTCCATGCGCCCTATACTACTTTTAGGCCCTGTCTTCACATGTTTTTTCGGAGTTTCAGCTGATATTATCCAAGTTCGTATATTATTTGTTTTGAATTTTACGCTCGAGTTGAGATTACTTGAGATTTCACGCGTAAGTCTGACACATATTAAACATGGTGTTCACTTCCGCCGCATGATGATTGGATGAATCGGTCGAATGACTTACTAATTTTATGCATTTTAATTAGTGGGTGGATACCAAAATAACCATGGGTTGACGGCAGGCTCTCTCTTCCTCTCCTCCCCACCCCCTCCCCCCTCTCTTTTTTCTCTCGCACCAATCCCCCTAATCTCCGCTCGCTATGCTCCGATACTCCAGAGCCGCAACGCAGGCTAGTAATTGAGTAGCTGTCTCTGTAATGTATCAAACGGATCATTTTGGTTATGTGATAAGAAGCTTGAATTACAGGGCGGTATGTATGCTGAACAAACATACGCATCATTTCTTAACTGAAAGAAAACCTTGTCAAATTTACACCACAGAAAAAAATCATCATCATTTGATATGATTTTAATCCCTTTTCTTAAAGAATATTTTATTAAAATTGTAATTCCCCCAGAACATCGTTTTGTTGTAGGATGATTTGTCCTAGTTTTTGAGAAACTGTAAAAACCAGGAATTTGGACTTTGTAATTAGAGGGTAACCATGTTTCTAAGAGAGCGACAAAGTCGTATTTGCAAATAATGTCAATGAAATGTGGGTCTTCTAGTTTACCTAAAAGACCCTCAACGTTAAAAGAAAAAAAGGAAAGGGAATTTTTATATTCCATGACTCCTTTAAGGTTAAACTTGGTAGACCGTTAAGAAAGATAGTATTACCGATGTCTCAAACACCGAGGAAATTGTACATGAAAAACTATTTGAAGCAAAAAAAGTTGTATTTTTAACTTACACGAGGGGGATTCATTGGCTGCTATAACCCTGGTCGGAAGGCCAAGGGTTGATTGGAATACACTGGATGAAACTGCTGACTTCCTAAAGGAGGTTGTTGTAGTGGAATCTGAAGCAGCTGTGGTGAATAGGGTGCTAACGTGTGCTGATCATGAGCAGGTCGATGAAGGGTAGACATCAATAGAGATACAGACTTTAATTGTGAAATTAACTCCTTCGTTAGGTCGTTAGTTTCGTAAGAATGCTGTTTCCCGGGCGATCTTGGGAGGTGTTGGTCCAAGCTCGGAGGACGTGTAAACTGTTGATCCACTGAGTTATCAGGATGATACGGTTTCTGGAAACCCAGAACTGCACGAATTGCACCCTTTAAGTTTCCAGCTAAACGCTTTACACCAATGTTCCTAGATAAATGTTTCCGGTCGAAAAGACAATCATTGTTATTGATATTTGAATGTGTAGTAACCATGGAGCTTGATGGGAGTTGGGATAGGAACTTTGTGTTTAGGAACATGTTTACTTCTTTTACTTGTGAAATGAGATCATCATTTCTTGGAGTGATTTCGGAGATAACCAGTTTAGTGTGAGGGAACGTTTGAAGGGCTATGTTGACAGTTCCTGTAAAATCAGCGCAAATATCAGAGACTGGGGATGACTCAACGTCGTTAACTCCGACGTTTAAAACGATCACTTTCGGAGAAGAGAAACGAGGAGCGCTCAAAATCGATTTTGCGTTTTCCAGATTACCGCATTTGATGATGGCAGTTTTTTGGCCCGGACACAGTCTTTTCGGGTCGATAAACTTTCTATTGGAGTCCATTAGTACTATAACATCGGCATAAAATTTCGAATCGGAAGTACCAGAAGGATTTGCTTTGTTCTTAACAGGTTGCTTGGTTCCTTGAGGGATCAGAGGTGTTTGGTCGTTGTTAGGATTTTCGTGGCTAGTTGACATTTGGGAGTCATGCAGGTTAATATAATTATTGCTGGATTCCTTTGGCTTTGTTGTAAGATCGATGTCCGGTTTATTTGTCCCAGTATCGACTTGGTCTTGTGGTTTTACTTCACACGTGGAGACCATTAACGTGTCAATTGTCGCCTCCAATATTACTAATTTGTTATCAATAGACTCTGTGTTTCCTTTGAGAAGGTTGGAGTTTCCTTCCACTTCTTTGACCCTCTTGCCTAAATTGTAATGCTGGTCTTGAATACTGTTTAGTTTGGCGGTTAACTTTTTGTTTTCATCTTCAAACTTATGTACTATATGCTTTCCAATCGGCTAGCTCCTGTGCTGTTTGATTCTTCATGACTGACATTTCATGTTTCCACGCTGCTTTTGCGTCTTCAAGCTTGCCTAATAAATCTGATTTAATTTTATCTGCTCTCTCGATTTCTTTTTCTTTTGCCTGGAGTTGCGACAAGGTGTGATTAGCAGATGAGTTTTCCATCTTGGATATTATGTCTTCAAGTTTAGACATTCTTTCGATTAAGGTGTCGTGCTCACCACATACCGATTCGTTGGTGCTTTTAGGTTTAGATTTCATTGTAGTTTTTGTTTTCGACAATTTCTTACTTGAGATGTTCCAACTCGTAATCCGATAACAACAAATCACTCTCGGAAATATCAATAGCAATGCCAGAGCAAATTTCGTAAGCTTCACTTGGTGGATTCCCTTTTTCCAAAAGATCCACCATTTCACACAACACAAAGAACTCACGTTCGACCCAATGGTCACGGAATAGCCCCTGCACCATGATCTTGCACTTAGTGCAGTAGAGTGTTATAGTGAACAGCCTTGAGAATTTATTGGTCTCATCTTCATATTGATCCACTTTCACGATGTGCTCGACCATCTTATTTGAGCAATCTTTCGCATCTTGCCAGTTAACCAATAATTCATCCTTATTGCCTAGTTGAATCCAGTATCTTGTTTTAACTGCTTTAATCCAGAGATTAAACCGATCACTTGAAGTCGAAAATGTATAGGCTTCACCTGATCAGAGGCCTTGGGTGATTCTGAATCTAACACGTCACATACTTTGGGCGATTTACCTTTGTAAGTAAAATTGCGGTAAACTGTAGTCTGTTTCTTGGTGATTACCTCAGAAAGGTTCATAGTAATCATATGAACAGGTTTATCATAAACAATTTCCTCAGATTTGTAGTATAGCGCAGTTATACAAGAAATATACGGAGCAGCTCAAAACGTGACACTAGTGCGCACAAACATAGAGTATGCGGCCACAGTATGGGATCCTCACACAAAGACCAAACGACCCAAAAAGTGGAAATGGTGCAGCGCAGAGCGGCTAGGTTCGTCTTAAATAGATACCAGCGAACATCTAGCGTCGGCGATATGTTGCAACAACTGGGTTGGGAGTCACTTGAGAGCAGAAGGAGGGCAATGAGGCTGGCAATGATGTATAAAATACACTACCGTCTTGTTGCTCTGGATGGACTGGAGAAACTGATCCCCGAGCAAAGGAAGAGCAGGCACTTAGACACCCTGAGTTATAAAGTAATGAGCTCTAGAACGGATTATCACATGTATTCTTACTTTCCGCAAACGATTAGAGAGTGGAACGGCCTTCCAGATGATTTAGTATTGGCACCCAACCAATAAGTAAGGTTATGCGATTACATATACACAGAAAATCAATTATCAATCTCTGGAGCGTCATACAGGGATAATGAATTGGTCACTTAGACTCTTTCTGCTCGACACTAAATGAAAATCTAATTGTTTGAACTTCAAAACTCATATTATTGTAGTTTTCAGATCTTCACGTATGAATATTTAATTTGATCCTAAAACCAATTATTGTATCTTTTGTATTTGCGTTTTTTTTAGTTATCGTAGTGCAAGTTGAATTATAAAACAAGAATATATTTTTAAACCTCTCTTATCAAGCTGACGCACTCGTGAACACTTTCTAAGTTACAATATTCATCAGTAAATTTAGAATATCCTCAATAAAATTTCTCAATTCTGATTGGCAAAGACCTAGTTTATTTCTAAGTAAAATAGTACAAAAATAGGAAATAGAGTGTAATTAGACATTGCCATGGAAACAGGAAAACATGAGCGATAATTTTCTTTTTAGTTGGTGGTGAAGAGAGAAAAATGGATGTTAACCTTCCTCAACATGAGCTTTGTATATTTGGGATAAATTTGCTACGATTTAAGACACAAACTATACAACGATACTAGGTATTAATACATGATAACGTCTTGTCAACAACGCCTGGAAAGTAACATTTAGAATTTCGTCTCGCTTTTTATATCGTTTAGTAGACAACATGCAAAAAATCGCACGAATTTACTCGTGCTATTCTCGACTACTGGTCACTCGTAATGTTTTAAAAGTTTCTCTTACAAACACCTTATTGCATGAAATTTATAGATACAAAAAATATATTTCGATACGCAATGTTGTTTAATTTGTTATAATTCTTTCAGAATATTCAGTTTTATATGACATGCAGCGTTCCAAAAGTTCAGTTTATTTAGTAACCTCACCTCTCAAGGGACTTCGTGATAACACATTTGCTATAGAGTTCCTCCGTTGGAAAAAGACGCGACAGACTTAACTTTGTGTTAATGTCATCAATCTTCCTTAACTACTAAACCCGACTGAGAAGAAGCCGTGAATAATATACCACCAACTAGCCTTCTAACTTGGATCCTGCAATCTGATTGGCTAAATGGCCGGTTTCAAAAAGCGAAACAATTTCAATTTTTAAATGAGCGAGTGGAAACCAATTTAAGACTAACCAACCAATTGGTTTCCACTCGCTCATTTTCGAGCTTCTAGTTTAATTGTTAGGTAATTAACTCTAACTCCCAGGGAAAATAACATAAAGTTAATCGAATCGACGTGAGTTCGAGTTAGCGCTTGTGGCAGCAAATTACAGAACAGTTTGTGCGCATTTGAACACCAAACCACACTTGACTTCTGAAAACAAAACGTGTCTTATTTACAGAATTTAGAGAGAAGTTGCTGGCGTTGTCCTTCTAAGAAACTCATGCTGGAAGTTCATCAAAATAATGAGTTCGAGATAACGGAGGTTGGTCAGTGGGGAATATTAATTGTCAAGATAGGATCCGAAATCTTGCCCGAGTTAGTGAAAACTTTAGAGAGTTCGAGTTAGCCGGGGGTAAATTTAATGTAAGAGATGTAGCAGACCAGGAAAAACTGCATTTAGTTCGTGTTAGCCGGTATATGATTTAATTTCCACTGCGGTACATGTAGCATAAATTCCTTGATCAAGTTAAAAAACAAAGCTATTAACTATATTCTGGGGGCGGTATAAAGGCATCACAAACAACATCCTTCATTATTATTGACTTATTGATAAATAAAATTTGATTTCGATTGCATGCAATGGATAGGCGTTTCATTATGTCATTCAGGAGTCGCACGTTAGGATGCGGGACGGGAGACCTTTAAACTTATCAAGAGAATAGAAAATCAAGTAGTGATTTTCACCTAATAAATATTTAGTAGAGGGGATTGCGTTCTATTATTAGATTAAGACTAGTGTATATTTGTGTCAAAGGTTCGTTTATTTCACACATATACATACATAAAGAAAAGTTTGTGAAGGATACAAGAGATACAACCCAGAGGGGTTAATTACAATCTCTTGCACCCTATTTGTTATTTATGATTAATCTAAGATGGCAGGATAGGCACACAGTTACTGTATTTATAATTAGATAAATACGATACTGAGTTCATTCTATTCATGTACAAGAGAATTAGCTTTGTACACAAATATGAATCACGGTGTGGAAATTAGATGCTTTTTGAAGTGTTTCTTAAAATGTTTATTTGAAGAACTGTTTTTAATCTCTATTGGAATGTCGTTCCAAGTTTTGACGGCTGCATATTTAACGCCGAATTTGCCATAGTTTAGATTTTGTCGTGGCAAAAAAAGGTTCTTATTTGATTTAGAGCGAGTGTTGTAATTATGAATAAGGGACACGTCAGGACACGTCGTTGAAATAACTCGAAAATAGTATCTGGAAGTTGATTGATAGATGCCTATGCACTAAATCACCGAGTTGGAAGTCCACTATTTGAAATATATTAAAAATATTAAGCTTGTTGAATAAAGGTTTGCTTGGGGTTTTGAAATCGGAAACAGTAATGACTCGAAGCGGTCGCTTTTGTAAAATGTGGATAGGTTTAAGCTTGGATTTATAATTACTGCCCCATATTAATGTACCATATGATATATATGAATATATAAGGTTGTTGTAAATATTTTTAAGAATATCCAAGCTAAGATAATGCCTGACTCAATTTATATTGTATTTATTGTTCTAGACAAGAAGCTTCTGATTGGACTTCAATCGAGTCCTTTCTGTTCAAAGTGAGTAAACAACACGGAATGACTCAGAGAACTTTAACCTTGAGGTTTCGATGAAACTGTCAGCAGCAAAATACATGCATGAATGGAGATTGTTTGAATACATTTTTGACTTACGAAATAGTCCGAAGCATATCTGTGAGTTTATGTGGTGAGAAATTGAACATTCCTTTTGTTAGCACATCCTTTGTAAACATTTACTGTTAAAACACTCCATTTCGGCCCCAGAAGGGTAAAACAATACCGAAGGTATTCATAATATTCAAGCGATATCGATCACAAGCTGATTAGGCCTAGATACAAATAAAAATCGTAAAATCGCCTAAATATCTATCGAGAAATTCCCCCAAAAAATATCTAAATATCTCGAAAAAAATTCTAAATATCTCGAAACATTTTCTAAACGTCTTGTTATATTTCTTATAAAAATCACAATTTTTACTAATTTTGACTGAATAAGAACAAAAGTTTCATAGCTAACGATTACTGATTCGAAGCATTATAGTGCAGCCTCCACATAGTCCTCTGTTGCTGGTCTCCAAACATCGTTACGAGTAAATGAAAAAAACTCTTTCGGCTGCTGCGGCAGATGATGGCTTTTTGAATACCGGTTTCTTTACGGCTGATGAAAATACGCATAAAACATATAAGAAAATTATAAATATCTCCCAAAATATCATTTTTTTCTAAATATCTAGAACTTTTCTAAATATCCTAGAACCTTTTAAATATCTAAAAAAAATCCTAATATTTGTATCTAGGCCTAAAGCTGATCATCCTAATTATTAGTAAGTTTCCTCGCCAAATTTTATTCTTAAATTCAATCACTTGATCATCTAGTGCACGCACTGTAGCCTGTAGTGGTCGGACAGAAAACTGGACTTACGATGCCGAAATGCAGAACGAAAATTAAACCGCTAACGAAGAGAGAATAAACTCGAAAAGAACGAAAAAGTGCGAACCACTGCGATAATGAGAGCGCAGATACAAAAGCCCCAATGCTAGAAGCTGTGCGATCTGTTGCAGCAGAGTAGAAAGTTGGCAGGAAATCAGCAGGCTTGTCTTTATTGGTATTGGGTGACCGGTAGCACGCAAAGACAATGAATCTAGAGCTGTTGTGGCCTTTTACATCAATACAAATGCTCTCAACTGTACTGAGCGGGAAAAAAAGTATTATTTTTACATCTTTTAAAACATTGAAAATGCATGCATTCACTGGTTACACTGCTTCGTTAAAATAACCTATTTGTAGATTATTGTTTTAATGGTTCCCAAAAAGGCAACTATTTCTATTGTTAGTACATTAAGTCTAAAAACATATTTCAAAAACTAAACTGGACGTTAACGTAAACAGTTGGTGTTATATGGGAGTAAAACGTTGTGTAATTATAATAGGACATTTGCATTATGGCGGCAATTTACTACAACTGCCAGAACCTTTTCAATTCTTTTTCCTATTCAAATTTCTCAACTCCTTTGAGAATTCCAAGACAATGGTACAAATTAGAGGAACGAAAGGATTCGTGCAAAGGGTTCTGGTAGTTGTAGTACGTGACGCCATCATGCAAACCTCCTATTGTCAATGTCGCGCTTTCGTTGTCTTCGTCAGAGCCGTACTCGATGACTCTTAAACTGGTAGTAACTGACTCTATATCATCGTCATCTTCCTCAAACTAAGGTGCACTTTGACCTGACTATTAGGGGCAAGGGATCAGTTCAGAAATCCATCGTTACTGCGGTCGTTTGTTAAGGAATGGATATGTTGAGGATGCATACTCCCGTGCTGCACTCCTTCACACTTGTAAAAAAAGTTAATCTCTTGCAAAACAACATCGTGCAGTTTGTCAATTATCGAAGGTAAATGTTTCCATGAGGATTCGCGATCCCATTTAGAACTGGAGGAGAATTAGATCCACAGGGATCATGAGTGGGCCAATAGCCGTTGGTACATGTGTCGAAAAAGTAATACAACTTCGACGCAAGTAGGGCAGATCCACAACCTTGCATACTTTTTGCTTCGTAAGGTACAACATCAGCGCATTTCCCCCCGAATTGACAAAGTCGCCTGAGCCTGGAGAACATGAAACCCAGTTGTTAATGTTTGACTTGATTAGGAACTGAGTGCCAATTGATGGCCAACGCGACCATTGAATCGCGTTGTAATCCGTCTCGTTCTTTGGGGCTGTCGATCATTGATTGAGGGCACACGATTAGAAGGTAGAGGAGATCTTCTCAGCAGGATTTGACCCGGCAGTTTAAACGTTACACTATAAAGGTTAACAGTTGCTAAGTAACGCGTAATCAAATTATAATCGATTTAAGCAAAGATTTTAAAAAATAGTTACGGGATTATCGTAGTGGTCATGACGTCTACACTACACTACACCATGTACACCACACTACCGACTACACTTCACTACACTTTACTATACTACACTATACACTACACTACATGACGTCTACACTACACTACACGCAGAGAGTTCGAGCCCGAGTAGGAGACTTTTTAATCGGCATTATCAGATTATGTAATAAAAATTGAGTAAGGCTAAAATATATTAACAAGAGTTAGTAGAGAGAGTTGTAACGAAGCACTGAATGGAGCAGAGCTCTCCAACAATAAGCAAAAGCACAGCTCAAAGAAATGGCCAAAGGAGCGATGCGAAGCACTCCTAAAAGGACCGAAACATGATTTAGATTCAGTCGGGTATATCCCATACATAGTATACTCCGTGATAAACCTGAATCAGGATCGTAAAATTTCTTTGTGATTTTATAATATATTTATACTGAGTTTCTATTTGAGAACTTTATCGAAATTAGATCAGACTTTATTTCTCGATAAAAGATCCTTTGCGAGAAACAGAGACAATATGCTTCAGTGTATATTATTATCCGCAACACTGAATCATTCATAACGACAACTTACTTCATTATTTCTTAATTTTCTCGCCCCCGGCCCCACGCGATTACATATACACAGTAAATCAATTATCAATCAATTATCATCAATTATTATCAAGCAGGGATAATGAATTGGTCACTTAGACTCTTTCTGCTCGACACTAAATGGAAATACAATTGTTTGAACTTCAGAACTGATATTATTGTAGTTTTCAGATCTTTGAACTTGTTCAGGAGAATTTGAATCTTCAAGACGCGTGAACCTAAATCCAATTCATATTTTTTATCTTTCGCATTTGCTGTTTTTTTAGTTATCGTAGTGCAGGTTGAATTATAAAACAATAATATATTTTTAAACCTCTCTTATCAAGTTAGTGCTAACGCACTCGTGAACACTTTCTAAGTTACAATCTTCATAAGTAGATTTAGAATACCTAAACAAATTATCAATTCTGATTGGATGAGAGCTAGTGTATTCCTAAGTAATAGAGTACAAAAATTGGAAACAGAGTGCAATTTGGACATTGCCATGCAAACAGGAAAACATGGGCGAGAATTTTCTTTTTAGTTGGTGGTGAAGAGAAAAAAATGGATGTTAACCTTTCTCAACATGAGCTTTGTATCTTTGCGGTAAATTTGCTATGGTTTAAGACAAAATATATACGATAGGCATTAATTCATGACATAACGTCTTGTCAATAACGCATGGAAAGTAACATTTAGAATTTCGTCTCGCTTTGTATATCGTTTAGTAGACCACATGCAAAAAATCGCGCGGATTACTCGTGCTTTTCTGGACTACTGGTCACTCGTAATGTTTTAAAAGTTGCGCATCGTAAAGTTGTTTGTTGTAGTTCAGTTTTATATGACATGCAGCGTTCCAAAAGTTCAGTTTATTTATTATTTCACCTCACCTCTCAAGAGACTTCGTGATAACACATCTGCTATAGAGGTTCCTCCGTTGGCAAAAGATGCGGAAGACTTATATGCAACTTTGCGTTAATGTCATCAATCTTCCCTAACTAGCTACTAAACCCGACTGAGAAGAAGCTGTGAATAATATACCTTAGCTTATAATTAGTAGAAACCAACTAGTGTTCTATCATGAATCCTCGGCAATCTGATTGGTTAAGCTATTCGCTATCTATTCTGTGATAGATCGTGAGTAGCGAAATGGCCGGTTTCAAAAAGCAAAACAATGGAGACTAATAGTCCACTTCCGAGATATTGCCTCACTTCGTACCTACAAAGGAATCAATACGAGGCTTCATGCATAATGTTCAATCGTTCGTGACAAACTTCAGAAGTGCTGTAGTTCATTTATTTATTTAAGGATTAAGCATAACATGCATGGTGCAGAAACAAAAGGACACAAAGTCCCCTACAAGGTATAACACCGGTAACCCAGCCCACAATAAAAACCCGATCACACCCATTTCCAGTTACACCTTCTGATTTAGATAAGATAATAAAGCAAAAGAAGGATATAGCAAGAACAGACATTACAAGCATTGGCACGGCGACACTTAGGGACGGACCATTAGAAAAGTTATGGGGGGGGGGGGGGGGGGGTGGGGGAGGGGAATTCTCAAGCTGCATGAATTTTTTTACTCCAGTTTGCTCTGCAGCAATTTTTTTTTCGGCTAAGATCTCATGCACGTTTTTTTTTTATATATATTTTATGTACTAATCTATTCAATTTGGAATATTAAGTTATTCCAAAATTAGCTATCTTTCTACTTAACAATTCTTGTTTTAAGTAAACTTTAAGAGCCATGCCCCTGTGAAAATCTATCAGTTTTTTGGGTGGATGATAGAGAACAATAAAGTTCTGGTTTTTAGACATTTTAGCATTCCAATGTGCATTTCTTATCTTTCAGTTGAGTGGTTTATGCTATTCCTTACAAAATAAACGCAATTGCTCAATACTTATTTTGTTTTATTTCACAGGTTTTCGGTGCTCATTCTATGTTAGTATACATTTTTTTTTATTTAAAAAAATTGTTAGAGTAGAAGAAAAAATACTTTGTTCTGGTTTATAATGTTAATATAGCGGAAGAGCATATAGGAAACAAGTCGCTATATTCATGAATAGAGAACTCTCATTTATTATCAGAGGGCTGAATTGAACTTGAAAATAATAAAAAAAGGTTTAACAATTATCAACAGCTGTTTCACTGTGACTTATGTCTTGGGAAGAGTACGTTTCATGCTATGGAAACTGCATGCATTTATATGTTGACTATGCAATTTCATCCCATCTTTCTTTCCTGTCATATGAAAGAGGTCAAGGACAAGAGATGCAGCAATTTTTTCTTTCAATTTCAATTTTAATTTTTTCACTGAATGAATGAGCAGGTTTATACTTCCGATAAAGAATCATATGAAACTTATCCCATACAAGCGAGAACATTTGCTCTTGCTAGTGTCCAGGCCAGTGCGGACAGCTTATTTCCGTATTCCGCATGCGTAATGTAGTCGTTCAAAGAAATAAAGCAGACGACTGTCAACACAGAGGTAAAACGTGTATCCAAAACCCCTATGCAATATAAAATTTATCGACGAGATTTCGTCGAATTTGTCACCAATAATGAGGAAAAAGGCAAAAAAGATAATAAACTTTACGATGAGGGAGCGAGTAAAAATACTGATAAGTGGTACCATTCGGTGATGAAGCTGTATATAGCCCGTTCTTATTGGGCTATTCCATTTAATATCCGCACCCCCCCCCCCCCCTTATCGAGGAACAGGGTTTCCACCTCCATATGAGCTACCCCTGAAGAATTCCACCTCCATATGAGCTACCCCTGAAGAATTCCACCTCCATATGAGCTACCCCTGAAGAATTCCACCCCCGTATGAGCTACCCCTGAAGAATTCCACCTCCATATGAGCTACCCCTGAAGAATTCCACCCCCATATGAGCTACACCTGAAGAATTCCACCCCCATATAAGCTACCCCTCAAGAAAAGAAATGGCTGCACTTTAAAGCATTCAGAAGTCAGTGTGCAATTTGGTAAAGATTCGCATAAAACCATGCAATTACATAACACAGATAATCAATGTTAGCCGTGTTTTTGTGTTGACCCAGCTGGCCATGGCCTAATGTACTTAATTAATTTCTATATTTCTCAATTCTGATTGACTGAGACTGGTGCAATTTACATTCATTTGCACTGTTTGGTTGTAGCAAATTGCACTCAAAAATAGGAATTTGACAATGTTTAAAAATGGCAAAATTGTAACCTCAAAAAAAGACTTGAATTGCAAATTCTTTTTGTATAATTTTAGATTAGTTGTTAATAATAACATATGTCTTATATATTTTTAATAAGTTGTTTCCGGGTATTACCAGGAAATCACATGGGTTTGACATGCAATTAGAAATAAATACACACCGCAGTTTTGTTAAAGACCAAATTTGCATTCGACCTACCTACTTATCGTGGGTAAATTATTGTAAACAGCAATCCAATCCATATCAACTCCTATCTTCTCCCATGGACGTATTGTAGGGATTGAATGACAGAATGCTTGTTCTGATGGTGACTGTTGCAAATCTCACAAGTAGGAATGTAACAATCAAAACACGATGGCCTCGAGCAATAAAATGACAGTAAGGCACATGCATGCAGTCTTTCATTGATCTTTAATATTCGTAGCAATTAATAACGGTGATGAAGGAGGAAATTAAATGCCAAGAACGCACAGTCTTTCATTGCTCTTTAATGTTCACAGCAACACGTACGACGGCAATGAATGAGGAGGAATCAAATGCCAGGAAGGCACAGTCGTTCATTCATTTTTAATATGCCCAGGAACACAATCATGATGAAGCAGGAGAAATTAAATGCCAGGAAGGAACAGTCTTTCAATTAAATGCCAGGAAGGCACAGTCTTTCATGATCTTTAATATGCACAGGAACAGGATGGTGACAAAGGTGGAAATAAATACCAGGAAGGCACAGTCTTTCAGTGATCTTTAATATGCACAGCAACATGACAGCGATAAAGGAGGAAAAATGAAATGCCAGGAAGGCACAGTCTTTCAATTAAATGCCAGGAAGGCACAGTCTTTCATGATCTTTAATATGCACAGGTGACAAAGGTGGAAATAAATACCAGGAAGGCACAGTCTTTCAGTGATCTTTAATATGCACAGCAACATGACAGCGATAAAGGAGGAAGAATGAAATGCCAGGAAGGCACAGTATTTCATGATCTCTAATATGCACAGGAACAGGATGGTGACAAAGGTGGAAATAAATACCAGGAAGGCACAGTCTTTCAGTTATCTTTAATATGCACAGCAACATGACGGCGATGAAGGAGGAAGAATTAAATGTCAGGAAGGCACAGTCTTTCAGTAATTTTTAATATGCACAGGAACAGGATGGCGACAAAGGTGGAATTAAATGCCAGGAAGGAACAGTCTTTCAATTAAATGCCAGGAAGGCACAGTCTTTCATGATCTTTAATATGCACAGGAACAGGATGGTGACAAAGGTGGAAATAAATACCAGGAAGGCACAGTCTTTCAGTTATCTTTAATATGCACAGCAACATGACGGCGATGAAGGAGGAAGAATTAAATGTCAGGAAGGCACAGTCTTTCAGTAATTTTTAATATGCACAGGAACAGGATGGCGACAAAGGTGGAATTAAATGCCAGGAAGGAACAGTCTTTCAATTAAATGCCAGGAAGGCACAGTCTTTCATGATCTTTAATATGCACAGGAACAGGATGGTGACAAAGGTGGAAATAAATACCAGGAAGGCACAGTCTTTCAGTTATCTTTAATATGCACAGCAACATGACGGCGATGAAGGAGGAAGAATTAAATGTCAGGAAGGCACAGTCTTTCAGTAATTTTTAATATGCACAGGAACAGGATGGCGACAAAGGTGGAATTAAATGCCAGGAAGGAACAGTCTTTCAATTAAATGCCAGGAAGGCACAGTCTTTCATGATCTTTAATATGCACAGGAACAGGATGGTGACAAAGGTGGAAATAAATACCAGGAAGGCACAGTCTTTCAGTTATCTTTAATATGCACAGCAACATGACGGCGATAAAGGAGGAAGAATTAAATGTCAGGAAGGCACAGTCTTTCATGATCTTTAATATGCACAGGAACAGGATGGTGACAAAGGTGGAAATAAATACCAGGAAGGCACAGTCTTTCAGTTATCTTTAATATGCACAGCAACATGACGGCGATGAAGGAGGAAGAATTAAATGTCAGGAAGGCACAGTCTTTCAGTAATTTTTAATATGCACAGGAACAGGATGGCGACAAAGGTGGAATTAAATGCCAGGAAGGAACAGTCTTTCAATTAAATGCCAGGAAGGCACAGTCTTTCATGATCTTTAATATGCACAGGAACAGGATGGTGACAAAGGTGGAAATAAATACCAGGAAGGCACAGTCTTTCAGTTATCTTTAATATGCACAGCAACATGATGGCGATGAAGGAGGAAGAATTAAATGTCAGGAAGGCACAGTCTTTCAGTGATCTTTGATATGCACAGGAACAGGATGGCGTAATGGTGGAATTAAATGCCAGGAAGGAACAGTCTTTCAATTAAATGCCAGGAAGGCACAGTCTTTCATGATCTTTAATATGCACAGGAACAGGATGGTGACAAAGGTGGAAATAAATACCAGGAAGGCACAGTCTTTCAGTGATCTTTAATATGCACAGCAACATGACAGCAATAAAGGAAGAAGAATGAAATGCCAGGAAGGCACAGTCTTTCAGTGATCTTTAATACGCACAGCAACATGACGGCGATAAAGGAGGAAGAATTAAATGTCAGGAAGGCACAGTCTTTCAGTGATTTTTAATATGCACAGGAACAGGATGGCGACAAAGGTGGAAATAAATACCAGGAAGGCACAGTCTTTCAGTTATCTTTAATATGCACAGCAACATGACGGCGATGAAGGAGGAAGAATTAAATGTCAGGAAGGCACAGTCTTTCAGTGATTTTTAATATGCACAGGAACAGGATGGCGACAAAGGTGGAATTAAATGCCAGGAAGGAAGTCTTTCAATTAAATGCCAGGAAGGCACAGTCTTTCATGATCTTTAATATGCACAGGAACAGGATGGTGACAAAGGTGGTATTAAATGCCAGGAAGGCACAGTCTTTCAGTGATCTTTGATATGCACAGCAACATGATGGCGATAAAGGAGGAAGAATTGAATGCCAGGAAGACACAGTCTTTCATTGATCTTTAATATGCACAATTCGCATTGAAAGACCTTAGTGTTCCTTCAGACAGTTCAGAGTTTCCCTGACAAACCGGTCAGTCGTATTTTGTGGGATTATATCGAGAAGTTAAGAGAAAATTATATTCTGAGACGATCGAAAGCGGGACGATCCAGCTGTTGCGGATAGAGGTTTGTGTTGAACAGGATATGTTCGAGGGAGGACTCACAACGACAGTAAAATATTTTACAGAAAGAAACCTGAAGACTGTCTAGCTATCAGCAATTAAAAATGGTAACGTAAATATAAGTCCTAAATTTGACTCAAACACCAGTGTTTGCTTATCAATGTTTGCTTAATATTATTAGTGTCACGAAATGTGTCCGTGCTACAGCCGAGGACAAGGGAATTACTCTAATCGAAATCTCAGACATCCATCTTAGGGACTGTTTACTTCTAAACAAAGATAGAATAGTTTGAATTAGACTGCCGGGCCGGTATCAACTATTTTGAAAACCGTTCCCGGCTGCCGGGTATCTAGCCACAGTTTGTACTAATAGTGTAATATAATATGGTGATGATATGTAATATGCAAATTATCTAGGACATGTGATTGATGTAAATATATTAGAGATACGGGAGAATAAAAGATTAGTAGCGATGTGATCCGAAGACATATAGTGTGTATTAGTAAAGTGAATACTAGAACCCCATAGAATACTAAATTTGGCGACGAGGATGATCGTACTCTAGTGATGGCGACTACACTACAATTACCGGCGATCCAACCTTTCTCTGTTTCGTGTGATCAAACGACGCTCGGGCAGCGCTGGTCGAAATGGGTGAAACATAAATAAGGCCCGATTCAAACGTCGAACTTTTCATGCGCCGAACCTAATTACATCAAAGGAAGCCGCCTGATGACCTTTTGTTTCAATTGCATTCGGCGCATGAAAAGTTCGACGTTGGAATCTGGCCTAATATAGCAGTTAAAATTGCCAAATCAGTTGGTGTCATTTATAGCTGTCGTAAATTTCTCAATCGTAAAATCTTAAATAATTTGTATTATAATCTTATATATCCATATTTATCTTACTGTACCAGTACATGGGGTAGTGCTTATAAAACAAATCTACATCCTCTATATATTCTACTGAAGCGTGCGATACGTGTAACAACTTTCTCGGATTTCATGGCACATAGTAGGCCGCTATTCTGTGACCTTGGAATATTAAATATTTATGAAATAACCAAATTACAACTTGGGGGACTTTCTTTTAGACATCAAAATAATTCGTTACCTAGTACTTTCAATACACTTTTTAGTAGAATTTCTGAGGTCCACAGATACAATACCCGATCGAGATCAAATAAGAATCTTTTGTCTTTTATCCCTAGAGCGAACCTAAATTATGGAAAATTTAGTGTCAAATTTGCAGCCTCGAAGACTTGGAACAGTATACCTTTAGATATAAAACAATCGCCTAGATTGAAATCTTTCAAAACTAATTACCAAAATTATCTTTTAGCGCTTCCTCCTGAATATTAATGATAAATTTCTGTCGTTTGCAGCTGTCGTTTGTGCTATTTACTAGTTTTGCTCTTTCTCGCAGATATAATACTTAACCTAAACTCTACTACTTTAATCCTATTTTTAAAAATACATTTCTTTCTTTTTCACTCTATAGTTTACACAAACTCTTATACTAGATCTAGTGCACTATCTACATTCACTTTTTATATGTCCTGTATTTGTCTTATATATCTATTAATTTAAATTGGTAACCCTCGTGGTTTTATGCTTGTGCTCCTCCACATTAGCAAATATCTTTTGTCGCATGTCTTAAATGTAATGATTTGTGGAAATAAAAACATAACCTTCTCCGATAGTAAAACACAAGGAGCTCGTCTAGGGCGAGAAACCCCAAGTAAACAGCTGACCGAGCGGCCTCTGACATGAACTGCCCATCTTAACAATCTCTGAGGCTGGTGACAGTTGAATGGCTATTCAGAAGACGTGTACCAGTAATAGTGCGTTAGTACAAACCAATCGGAAGAGGGTACATATAATGGTGCTACTCCGCTGGGGGTCCAAAACAAGCTTTCGTTCGTTAATTCGCAAACGGACTTAACTCCGGGGGTTCAGTTCGGATGCGACGCAGGCTATTGGAAACCGGCCATTTCGCTACTCACTATATATCTATCACAGAATAGATAGCGAATAGCTTAACCAATCAGATTGCCGTGGATTCATGATAGAACACTAGTTGGTTTCTACTAATTATAACGGGTTCTTCTCAGTCAGGTTTAGTAGCTAGTTAGGGAAAATCGATTACATTAACACAAAGTCACATATAAGTCTTCCGCATATTTTGCCAACTGAGGAACTATATAGCAGATGTGTTATCCCGAAGTCTCTTGCTGAGGTGAGGCCGAACTTTTGCAACGCTGCATGTCATATAAAACTGAACATTTTTGAAATAATTACAACAAACAACTTTACGATGCGCAATGAATTTATTAATTTTGTATCTATAAATTTCATGCGATAAGGTGTTTGTAAGAGAAAACCTTTTAAACATTACGAGTGACCAGTAGTCCAGAATAGCACGAGTAAATTCGTGCGATTTTTCAGTTGCATATGGTCTACTGAATGATATACAAAGCGAGACGAAATTCTAAATGTTACTTTCCAGGCGTTGTTGACAAGACGTTATGAATTAATGTCTATCGTATATATTTTGTGTTTTAAATCATAGCAAATTTACCCCAAAGATACAAAGCTCATGTTGAGAAAGGTTAACACCCATTATTTTCTCTTCACCATCAACTTAATAGAAAATTCTCGCCCATGTTTTCCATGGCAATGTCCCAATTGCACTCTGTTTACAAGTGTTGTACTCTGTTACTTAGGAATACACTAGCTCTCATTCAAACAGAATTGATATTTTTTGAGGTACTCTAAATCATGAAGACTGTAACTTGTGTTCACGAGTGCGCCAGTAGCACTAGCTTGATAAGAGAGGTTTAAAATATATTCTTGTTTTACAATTATTCAACCTGCACTACGATTTTTTTGTCTTTATTACAAAGGGAGCGGTCATTAATTACTAGTGGGGAGGGCTAAGAGGGCTAAGATTTTTTGGGCTTCGATTTGGGGAGGGTCACAAATTTTTGGGCGCCTGTTTTAACAATGAAACTTTTACAATATTTTTAGGCTACTTCAATCGACCATTCAGCTCCACCTTGGAAATGTCCCTTAACCAGCAATCAGCGCGTGCTGGATGCTGCTAATGGGCAACGTTCGAGACCTCAACCATTCTGCTTGATAACGAGGTTTTCAGGAGTAAAACAAAAGAAATGCTTTCCAATTTTGTTAAAAAAAAAGACGTCATTTTTTTTATGTTTTGGGGAGGGCCAAGATTTTTTGGGCTGATGTTTTGGGGAGGGCAAATATTAACTACTTATTAACCGAGCGTGAGGTCTGTACAGAGAAATATCAGAGCGCGGTTTTTCTGTACAGACAGAGGCTGTGCGAGGTCTGTACAGAAAAACCAAGGTCTGATATTTCTCTGTACAGACCGAGCAAGCGAGGTTAATAAGGTGTTTATTATATGGCATATTTTGTTTTAACTTTTTAAGTTTTAATTCGACGGTTCGTGTACACAAACACTGCAGCGGGAAAATCCGTATTGCCCGTGGGCATTACGGGAGAATTCCGCCCGCTAAACGGCCAATCAGCGCGCGCCATTTGACCGGAAGTATACAATATTATGATAAAAGAACAATCTGATAAAAAAAAGTACTAAATCTACATACAAATCTAACATCGGCAATTAATTATACAATATTTAAAGAGCTAAATTATATTTAAAAATACATATATTCATAAAACTATTTTTAAAACATTCCGTATTTATCCTTGGCCATAAGCTTTCTTGTCTCCATGGTCTTAAAGTTAAGTCCTTGATGCGAGGCAACAATTCACTAAGTGGATGAGAACTAATTTCCCTGATCTTTTTACATATAGAGCGATCAGTGGTGTCCAAAAGGAAAGTTATATTTACATGAGAGGATATGTATCTACGTTTATGACAGCGAGTTAAAAAACTTGGATAGTAGTAAGTTCAGGCGGACTGAAGCAGCATAAACTCGTAAACCATAGTTAACTTTAGGGAGTGCTATAGATGTAAACAGATGATCGATTTCTTTCTGACTATAACCTTCTTGCCTAAGACATCTTAAAATATATAAACACTTAATGGCTTCATTAAGTTTAGTACGCCCATGGTCATAAAATCTACAATTCGATTAAAATGTAACTCCTAAAATTTTAAGCGTTGAACATTGAGAAATATTGTCAACGCACGGATAAGTGCCCGTCGAGAATTTCTTCATAAAAATAAGTTCCTTGCACTTTGACGTGTGAAAAGACATTCCATTAACATGAGACCAACGTTTAAATTGACTTATAACTTCTGCTGCAGTATCATTACAATTCTTAAAAACTTTGACAAGGATTGTAGAGTCGTCAGCATATTTAGTTAATGTCGATCATTCACAGGTTATATCTATATTGTTGTTAAATAAACTGAAATCTAGTTGGACTTCTTTGCATTGGCTTTTGTATGGTTTTCCTGAGGTTTCTTTTGTAACTAATACTTCCTTTTTCCCCACAAGTTTTTAGCCGATTTTAAACGTTTTTCAAAGTTTCAATAGTGTTTGCCCACCTTTCATTTCATTCTTTTCATTTTCTTTTATTTGTACGGTATATTGTGTGTTCGTACCTCAGTTTGATTACCATGTAACGGATACGCAAAAGCTCCCTAGATAAGCATCATTGCCTTTGGAGTAATTGCTTCAAATATTGTTTAAATAAAAAAATATAGTAAAAAAATAAACTGAATAGATAAGGTCCGCTGACACTTCTCTGAGTTGTTCCCATATCTACACTAAAAGCAAGTCTCTGTTTTCGTTCTTTTAGAAAGCTAATGTACCAGTTAAACAAAAGAGTTAAGCGGTAAAGATTTAAGTTTTTCTACTAAAAGATTGTGTTTAACTTTATCAAAAGCTTTCGAAAAATCCATTGAGAACATTCGTACTGCAATACAGTCGGGATCGTCTAGAGCCTTCAGTGATTCATGTCGTATCCTAATTAGCGCATCTGTGCAGTTTGCACCCGTACGATAAGCAAACTGGTTGTTATTAGTGTGTTCCTCAAATATTCTCTTACAGAAACTAGTGTATACTGTTCTCTCAAACAAACGAGCGATAACCGAGGTTATGTTAATTCCTCTAAAGTCTGGAAATTCGGAAGGTAGGTCAACTTCTGGGATTGACTTAACATTAAAAAGTTTCCAATTATTAGACCAGGTGTGTGAGGAGAGAGACAAATTCCAAACGTGAGTAATGGTTGGCGTGAACAATGCAGCATTGTCTCTCCATACCCAGAATGGAATACTATCAGGTCCGGTGGCAGTTTTCTTCACTTTAGATAGAGTTGAAAAACCTTGGTTTCACACAGTTGAGGAATATTATTAAGATCACTTTCCATAGTGTTAACTGTTCAAGGCTCTGTGTAGGCAGAGATCGCCAAAATATTCATTAAGGCCGGTTAGGAAGGTTTGATCCAATACGACGTTTGGTTTGTTTTTCCGAAGACTGAAGAGCGTCAACTTTCCTTAGAGTAAGTTCATTAGCCTTTGAGTTGGTTGTCAGAATTAGACGCACGAGCTTGTTTCTTCATTAGGAATTTCACAAGAGGTGACACCCATGGCGGGTCCCCAGTGGACAGTGTAACCATCTTTTAGCGAAGCAGTCATCAATCAGTTTATATAGTGTTCTCCAGATTATTCACGGCGGAGTTAATTTCAGTTGCTCTGAGTACATCATCCCAATGACACAAGTTTAACTTTCTTTCAAACACTATCCTGCGGTGCTCTCTATAATCACGAAATGACAGTTTAGTTTTGATAGGCTTTAGAGTTACGCCCTGCGGGAATGACTACAGCAATATGATCCGTCTTACAGAACTGTTCAGGCCTGTTAGCGAGGCAAAAATTCCTCTAGTAGGAAAGTCCACAAGTCAGTTGTGTAAGGCCAGACATCATACATATAGAGTGTCAATGTTCAGATGGTACATATCGCCTCCACACAATACAACACTGTCAGGGTTAGAGTCCAGAAACTCATCAACACGGTTACATAATCGGGTGATAAGCATTTCGCGTCCGATACTTTAAGGTTATTTCGTATGTAGATGCCACTCCTCCATTCTCACGCTTATCATAATTACCCCAATTCCTATCACGACGAAAAAGTTACCATTGAGATGAGTCTCAGATATTACACTGCAGATATCAACGTCAGCATTACATAGATTGGCTCTTGATGTAACGGAAGCCTTGACACCATGTTTCTTCTTATTAAGGTTGCACACGGTAAGAAACACACACTTAGGTTGACCACGCAGTGAAAACAAGACCACTGGCTTAAGTACCTAAGCTATATTACGAAGTGGCTACTACGTGTCCCCAATTAGTTGCAAAGCTAAATACATTTGAGACTTAAATAAAGTTACTTACTTACTTACTTTTTACTTTACTTCGACTGCCGACGTACCCAGGCTACGCGGATATTTCTAGAATTGCGGGGTATTCTGTAGTTAAGCCCTCTGTTTCTCGCAAAGGATCTTTTCTCGAGAATTAAAGTCTGATCTAATTTCGATAACAGTTCTCAAATAGAAACTCAGCATAAATATGTTATAATATTATAAAATCACAAAGAAATTTTACGATCCTGATTCGGGTTTATCACGGAGTATATAAGTATGGGATATACCCATCTGAATCTAAATCATGTTTCGGTCCTTTTAGGAGTGCTTTGCATCGCTCCTTTGGCCAAGTACCCCGGGATCGCTACTCAACGAGCAGACGTTTCTTTGAGCTGTGCTTTTGTTTATTGTTGGAGAGCTCTGCTCTCTTCAATGCTTCGTTACAACTCTCTCTTCTAACTCTTGTAAATATATTTTAACCTTACTCGATTTTGATAACACAATCTGATAATGCCCATTAGAAAGGTTCCTACTCGGGCCCGTACTCGTAACCCTTTGCGTGTGGTGCGGTGCGGTGCGGTGTAGTGAAGACGTCATGACCACTACGATAATCACGTAACTAATTTTAAAAATCTTAATAATTAAAATTTTTTTTTTTTATATTCGATTATAATTTGATTACGCGTTACTTAGCAACTGTTAACCTTTACAGTGTAACATTTAAACTGTCGGGTCAAACCCTGCTGAGAAGATCTTCTCTACCTTCTAATCGTGTGCCCTCAATCAATTATTTAAGAAATGATTAGACGGGTATATCCCATTTAGACGGCTGATTGGTCTTTTTTTATGACGAAGGACTACGACTCCATCTCGCCTCCAGCGGTGGTAACCATAGCAACTGGAGAAATGCTGCTGCTACACATGTTGTTACTATGGCAACAGTCAAGAGCAGAAGATTGCCTCGGTGAAAACGAGCAAACAAGTCACGCTCTTTATAATCACGCGATTCAGACCACAGTGGTTAACAATGTTGGTGAATGCAGAAAGCTTTGTGCAGCGAATACTCAGTGCTACAGCATCAACTACTATGAAGATCAAGGTCGATGTGAATTGAATGATGCAACTCATTTGTCGGACCCAGACGACTTGGTCCCTCATTCTAACGCACGCTACATGACCTACCGTAACCGTGTACTAAGGAGATGTAGTGACAAGTTTTGCAGTTCTGGATTGGCTTGTGTGATGAATGAAGATGGAATAAGATACAAATGCCACGGTAAGTTCTAATGTTCAACTAAAACAGAGATATTAAAATGATTAATTTTAAAATGTTTTGTTTCACAAAAAGGTTAAACCATCCAGACGGCGTCTAATATAATTTTTGGTGAGATGATTTATTTTTTGGGCAATATATTGAACTTGTAAGATCCTTAGCCCTCTACAGCTAGTTGTCGAAGTTTTTAACTTCTTCCAAAACTTTCTTCATCCTACCAGTACTTTTAGCGACTGTCACCACACTTATGTAATACCTGCGCTAGAGAATTGAAGCCCTAAATATCATTTGCCATCTTTATACCGCCCTACTGTTATGGATACAAAGAAAGTCCAAGAAGTAAACGAATATATTTTAAGGTATTGTGTGTAAAGAATGTGGCAAACTCACGTGTTACTTTGGCTGCAGTACATGTTAAACTACGTGGACAACAGGGCTGAACCACTAGGGCGCATGCGCGTAAATCGGCGGGAATTTTACCGAAAACAATATCTGCTGGCGGTAAATCTTTTCGTGTTTGAAGGCAATTTTATCCCAGTGGCCAAAACTTAAACTACATTGTCCAAAACATATGTTGTTTCTCAGTTTCTGGAGGAATGGTCTGAGTATTTGATTCTTATCTTTCCACCAAAACTCTTATTATTTGCAAAACACATGAAGCTACTCGCTAATTGCATTTTCCGCCATTTTTGTTTACGCTGCAGTCGTCCCTAGTCTACGCGCGTCACGTTATTCAGTAAACGGGGTCTGGGTACGAGATTGTTATTCAGCGCTGTCTATACGTAGACTACAATATTTATCCCATGCCACGCACAATCATGAAGCCAGTCAGAAGGCTGGAATTATTCAGCCAATCAGAAGGCTGGAGTTATACGGCCAATCAGAAGGCTGGAATTATACAGCCAATCAGAAGGCTGGAACCATACACCCAATCAAAAGGCTGGAATTGTATCGAGTGTATACTGAGAAATCAATTCACTCGTGGGATATGTCACGGTATACCACTCGAAAGCAGTGCATAACTAATATAGCTCTGTCATTAGTGTCACGCAATATCACGACAAGATCTCCAACGTGTGTAGCCTGTTGTACTTAGCAAAGTGAACAAAAACAAACCAAATCCATACAACAGATGTGCGCATGCGGTCGTGTGTGTGATAATAACAATATTAAAACTTATTAAACTTGTTAAGCTCTCAGATAGTCATTCTCAGGCAACTTGGCAGAAAGACGATCTTAATACCGTAAAATGTAGGACTGACTTCTATTGGTCACCGCTAGTTTTGTTTATCACGCGGCGAAGTCCTGGAATGCTGTTAACTCCTACACCAGGACCTACATCATAGACCCATTCGAAAAATGGCGTCCAATTTAATGAACTATTGTTTAGTACTGACTAGCCTCGCTTACACGTTAAAAAGCTTTTGTGTGTACTGACTAGCCTCGTGTTCACGTTACCAGGACAATAGCTTTTTAAATTGGACGCCATTTTTCGAATGGGTCTATGGTACGCAGTTTTTAAAAGGCCGCAAACCTAGAAATAAGTAAATTAAGTAATTAATATTTGATTTGTAATGCATAGTTCAGTCATTATTAATCAATACTTAGTAGTTAAATATAAGTACATCTTTCATTTTTAGGTTAACCTAACTTAATTTAATTATCGGCAGTCGAATTAGCACTAAATTGCTTAAAGTGCATATAAGCCCTGGCCAATTATGTTTTTTTAAAGCTTAGACCTTAAAAGGTAGAGAAACAATTCCGAAATAAAAATGTTTTCATTATTTTTTTAGCGACTAAACTTCCATATGTAAAATAATTTCCGCGCACCTTCGGGGACTGGGACGAGAATAAAACGTGACGTCATCAACAGAACTCGTCTCTTCGCCGAATAGATAACCGAGAAAGGTGAAAATATCGCGCTAAACGTTTCGGAGAGCTTTATTCGGCAAGGCCTTTCATGCAATAGCGCATCGAGCGTGTTCTGTTGATGACGCCAAACTAGACCCAGTGCCAATTTTGTAAAGCGTTCCAGCGCGCTTGATTTTCGTCCACAGCAACCCAAGACACGTTTTTGGGCAACTTTGAACGGCCAATACACCATGACAAATAAATCAAATCAACTTTTTATTCCGGAATCCTTTGTCTATGGCCTCTAGTCTTTTCGTAAGAAATATAATTAGCCAGGGCTTAAATGCACTTTATCTGTTGCAAATTAGCAATGAAGAACTCTTGTGGGAGGGGCTAATAAATCGTATCGTATGTTATTGTAATACTGAATTACCAATGAAAATTAGTTTGTATTCTAGGTATTGGAGAGTCAGCCAAGATACCAGCTAAAACATGCCTTTCACTAAAAACAGCCAATCCAAATATAAGAACGGGAAGATATTGGATCGATCCTGATTGGGGTAACCATGACAACGCCTTTCAAGCCTATTGTGATATGAACACGGATGGGGGAGGCTGGACACTAGCCTGGTCTTACACGTTTACCAACGTTTCACCTTTTAACAGCGCCAGTAACGCCGTCACACCTCGACCCAGTGGGTATGGTCAACATGTCACCGCTTCATCGACAGCCCCAAAGAACGAGACGGATTACAACGCGATTCAGTGGTCGCTTTGGCCATCGATCGGCACTCAGTTCCTAATCAAGTCAAACATTAACAACTGGGTTTCGTGTTCTCCAGGGCCAGGTGACTTCGTCAATTCTGTTGCTGGTAATATTGCATGCGAAGTTATCAACACGGCACCGACCGGGGGAAGATGCGCTGATGTTGTACCTAATCGTGTAATAATTCATGATTGTGGATCTGGGCTACGTGCTTCGAGTACCTATTATTTTTTCAACACACATATCGACAAATGTTGGCCCACTCATGATCCATGTGGAGCTAATTCGCCTCTAGTTCTACCTGGGATCTCAAATCCTCATGGAAATATTTACCTTCGATAATTGACCAACCGGACGATGTTGTTTTGCAACAGATGGACTTTTTTTTACAAGTGTGAAGGAGTGCAGTACGCATCCTCAACATATCCATTACTCAACAAACGACCGCATCGCAGTAACCATGGTGTCTGAAATGATCTCCTGCCCCTATTAGTCCACCTTAGTTTGAGGAAGATGACCATGATAGAGGGTCAGTTATTACCAGCTTAAGAGTCATTGACGACTCCGACGAAGACAACGAAAGCACGACATTGCCGGACAATTACACAAAGTTTACCCCCATATAACACCAACTGTTTACGTTAACGTCCAGTTTAGTTTTTGAAATATGTTTTTAGACTTAATGTACCAACAATTGAAATAGTCGCCTTTTTGGGAACCATTAAAACAATAATCTACAAATACGTTTTTTAACGAAGCAGTGTAACCAATGCATTTTCAATGTCTTAAAAGATGTAAAAATAATACTTGTATTGTCCGCTCAGTACATATAGCCAGTTCAGGTGTGTAGTTGTATGTAGGGCGTGCACACTTAGCACTACAGCTTACCACTTTACATCACATCTTTGAATTATTCATGTATGTTCAATCGTAAGTTAAACACTTATTAAAAATCGGTGATGGGAATTTCGTTGTTCAATTGATGAAATTGGAATTGGAATATTTTGGAGTAAAAGCGACCTTAGCGAGCTCTGTACACTTGGAAAATCAATAGGGAAAAATAAGGAAAAAGAAAGGGACAACTAACACGGGTGAAGATCAGGCCCTGTGGGGGAGGGGGAGAGGAGGGGAGGAAGAATGAGGAGGCGTATGACCGGATTGAGCTATATTTAGAACAGATCTCACGGAACCTCTCGTGCCCACACTTTGAGAATCCAATCAAACCATAGTCAGAACAATGCAGTGTTAGTAAATCACCTCAAAGAACAATAGATCATTCTTAATCTCGATAATTACGGCAAGCGTGCACGGATCGTAGCAGAGTCAGAAGGCAGTTACCCGGGCAACATGTTCTAAAAATAGCTCGAACCGGTCATACGCTGACCGACGGGTATAGTATATATGGACGCTCCTGGTAATGGGCTCCTGGTCTGGGTCAACACATCCTCCCCGTTGAATTCACAACTATCCTTAAATGGAAAACACGCTTGAAATAACGATAATCGTAATTCTAATGACTCTGAAAACCAGTCAAGGATAAAGATAAACATTTGTTACATTCCAAATGGCGGTAGGCCGGCTTAGTGTAGTAGTGATGACGTCTTCACTACACTGCAGTACACGCAAAGGGCTACGAGTTCGAGTTCGAGTCCGAGTAGGAGCGCTCAAAATATATTTTTCCTCTCTTTACCTTCTCTTCTTGTTTACATGTGAACCCTAGCTCTAGGTGAGTGAGAACCCGTCGTTTACCCGTGAACTCGTCCGATGGTTAGGGTTTGGTTTGTGGTTCGGGTTAGGATTTGTCGTAGAATTAACGATTATCATTGTTCCTAGCGTGTTTGCCATTTCAGGATAATTGTTAATTCAACGGGGAGAATGCGTTGTCTGGGTCGAGGTTAGTTATTCAGCTCTGTCGGCTCGAAAGGGTTTTTCTGACCGCGCAGGAATGGTAACGAAATCTGACAAAACCATACATGGATTCTTAAAACATTCTGTACGAAAATTGCATTTCCTGTCACAAACAATCTTTTTCAAATGCCAATCTCTTGCCTACAAACTTCCGCGGAAAATACAACCACAGCTAGAGCCATTACAAGATACCCCATTCACACCAAAACTTAAACCTGATTAAAATGTTTAAAAACCTGTTTAAAATAAGGTTTAAAATAATACCTGTCGTGTAATATGTAAAACACAAGGAGCTGTTTCAGAAGCGATTTCTAAATACAGTGAGAGGGGGTTGAAAACCGAGGTTTTTCAACCCCTTCTCACTGTATTTACTTGCTTCTAAAACAAGCTCTGAGTCTTTTACATGGCTTCTCAAACCCCACTTTAATGATAAAATTAACGATCTAAAAGTCTTGGGGGAGTAGGAAAGGAAAAATGGTCGTCGTAAAATAATACTTAACCAAGAGAGTAGAAAGGAAATATTTTTAATACCTGCGTCGCAGAACCGAAACGATTCCTTCAACACCAACAACGACAGCCAAGCGTTTCAGAATGTTTCATTTCTGCTCTCAGTTGTCATAGGTCAATTTATTTCTATTGTACCATAAATACCATCAATATTGGGCGAGTTGTCACATTTGCAGTGTTAGGACATAGGCCAAGATGTTTCATTTGTACTAGTGTGTTTGACAACAACACACAGAGCATATCCTTTATATTTGGACTTCGAAATAACAGTGGTATCTCGCAAAATCAACTGATTATCTAGTTTTCCTGTATGAGTGTGTACCCTTGCGAGCGTGGCCGATAACTTATGCCAGAGATCCTCCGGGGGGGGGGGGGGGGACTATACGGGGCTATATGGGGACTGTACGGGGAGGCTCCGCCCGAAAGGGGCAGGGATTTCACGAGTTCAAGTATAGAAAAGGGTAAAGAAAACTGTCATTTAGGTATTTACAAGGGCCTTTCAAAATATCTCGAACAGACTCACCTAACAGCTGATTTATCCACGTATTTTAAGGGTTACTCAAGTGAAAAGTTTAGTAAAAGTCGCTCGATTGTTGTGAAAGGTGTACCATTATGGAAGGTATATGAAAGGGTTACCTTTTCTGTTAAAATGGTATTTAAAAGGGTAAGGGTTTGGACCTTGGGGGGGAAGCCTCCCCGTATAAAACTTCGTCGAGTACCCCCCCCCCCCCCCCCCCCCCCTCCCCCCCCTCCCCCCCCCCCTCCCCCCTCCGGGCTGAGATCCTAAATATTGAAATGTATTTGGAGACAGAGAAGCAGCATTCTTGATTTCGAGCGGCTTATGAAAAGTCCGTTCAATTTCAACTAGAAGGATGTAAATGCGAACGACTAGAGAGATGTGCTAAATCGACCAGTTTACGGTTCACGTGCAGTTGTTCAAGTCTTTTGTTTTCACCATTGTCTAACATCTGGTGACTGACAAATAAACAAACCATTTGTGCAACTGCGTATGAACCGTAAACTGGTCTTATTGACTAATTAAGTTGGTCGTAAACAGCGAGTGCCCTAGTCTCCTTTGCTGATCTTTCTTAGTGTCGGTCCGTTCTCTCCCTCCCTTCCTCAGTGGGGAGGAAGGGAAGGGACCAACACTAAGAAAGGAGGCTACGGGTGTCCCAGAGCTTAGGTTTTCTCCGGTTGCTCAGAGAACAGAACTGAATTTTTTTTTCCAGCTGTTCATTTGCTCCAACTCTGCTGCCGGTTTATTCATAATAAATTTTCCCATTAAATATGACCCGGCTTCATTGCCTTCAAGTGTTTGTCGTGGTGAGATCAGTCAACTGCCGCCCGCTACGTACAGTTTCTTTCTCTTCTCTAGATCTCTAGCTTTTCTCTGAGCTGAACCAGGAGTATACCACACAGGAGTGTTCCTGTGCCCTTGTGTTGGCCCCTAACACAGAAGATGGTGTGTCAATTTATAGTCGCGAAGTTCTGGTATGCGCCGGATTACGTTGTCTTTTGTTCTCTTGCGCTTTAGTATGTTTTAGCAGTTTGAACCGTGTTAATTACATTTTTCCGTGCATCCTGTTTGGTTAAAAGTGACGGCCTTCTACTTATCCTACTCCTGTAGATTGCAATTTTTAACTCAACCCCTCTCCTCTAGCAGTAAATAGCAGCCAATCGGAGAAGGCTATAACAAATGAGGTAATTAATATTCCTCCAATCAGGAGGAAGGGACACATCTTGTCCCTAGTTCAAATCTATTGGCGCGGTACGATCAGTCAGTCACCGCTCCTCGGTTCGCTTATCGTCAATTCATGGCTCTTCTCTCACGGAGTCATGTCATGGAGAAAACATCTGGGACCAGTGTGATTTCACTATTACGTCAAACAATTAGCCAGTCACGACTTGTCAATTTGGAGCTAAATATAGCCATGGTTCAGGTTCCAAACTGATGCCTACCAAACAAAGTAAGAGATGAACTCCCCTAGTGTTCCCTAGATTAAATCAGATTTTAAAAATCGTGAAATGGGTTACCTGTGACTCCGAGAGAGAAGAGGAGGACTTCACATTCCACAGGGAGCCCATCATCTGATTTCTTCAAAGATTAGAGATGCCTGCGGAAGAGGCTAAGTGTTCCCCTATTTACACGTATGTGTACAATTTCTCTCTCATCGATTGACCTCACAATTTTCCAGGATGACCTGGAATAATCGATCTTCCATATTCTTTTGAAAAGAATTCAAGACAAACGGGCGCCTGATTATCTATCGTCTTTTAAATTTACTTCTGTGTACAATGCCGCCAGATCTGATACTAAGTAGTATAGGATTCCTGTCCCACGCACAAACAGTCTCTGCAGAACATTTTTTATTCAGTTATTAACCGGCTGGGACGCTCTAGATACCGAATGATATTAAAGATGGCAAGTCAATAATTTCACTTAAGAAACAGTACTTTCAATTTTCAATGTCTAAGGTGACACTCCTGATAATTTTCGTGTTAGTAAAACTTATTAATGGACTATGATATATATATATAGCTAGGTAAGTGAATCAGATGCATTGTAATATTTTTTCTCTTATTAGGATTTATATTTATATGTTTTCATATACCGCTTTCGCTTTCAAACTTTCAGAGTGATCTTTGTATTTTGTTATATTCTATCGTTTTTGTTAGGGCCACAAGGGAGAATACGGTATTTACTGTAATTGTGCACCCTCTTTAAATAAAGTGTTATCTATCTATCTATCTAGATGAGCAAGTAAATGAATTTAAGAATAAAATTTGGCGAGAAAACTAACTAATAATTAGGATGATCAGCCTGTGCATGCTGGATATCGCTTGAATATTATGAATACCTTCGATATTGTTTTACCCTATAATAATAATAATAATAATAAATATACTGAACTTTTGGAACGCTGCATGTCGTATAAAACTGAACATTCTGAAATAATTCTAACAAATTACACAACATTGTTTCTATAAATTTCATGCAATAAGGTGTTTGTAAGAGAGAACGTTTAAAACATTACGAGTGACCAGTAGTCGAGAATAGCACGTGCGATTTTTTGCATATGATCTACCAAACGATATACAAAGCGAGACGGAATTCTAAATGTTACTTTCCAGGCGTTGTTGACAAGACGTTATGAAGTAATGTCTATCGTGTATATTTTGTGTTTTAAATGATAGCAAATTTACCGCAAAGATACACAGCTCATGTTGAGAAAGGTTAACTTCCATTTTGTTCTCTTCATTACGAACTAAAAAGAAAATTCTCGCCCATGTTTTTCTGTTTCCATGGCAATGTCCAAATTGCACTATGTTTCCAATTTTTGTACTCTATTACTTATAGGAATACACTAGCTCTCATCCAATCAGAATTGATATTTTTTTGAGGTCTTCTAAATCTACTTACGAAGATTGTAACTTGTGTTCACGAGTGCGTTATCACTAGCTTGATAAGAGAGGTTTAAAAATATATTCTTGTTTTATAATTCAACCTGTACTACGAAAACTAAAAAAACAGCAAATACAAAAGATACAAAATTGTGAACAATTGGTTTTAGGTACAGATTAAATATTCACGCGTCTTGAAGATTCAAATTCTCCAGAACAAGTTCAAAAATCTGTAAACTACAATAATATAAGTTCTGAAGTTCAAACAATTGGATTTTCATTTAGTGTCGAGCAGAAAGAGTCTAAGTGACCAATTCATTATCCCTGCATGACGCTCCAGAGATTGATAATTGATTTACTGTATATATGTAATCGCATGGGGCCTGGAGCGAGAAAATTAAGAATTAATCACGCGTATTTTCAAACTTTTCACCAAATTGCCCAATTTGGTGACAAGTTTGAAAACAGAAGTGATTAATTCTTAATTTTCGGGATCCCATGGGATTACTTGTTTATAATATAGAACATAGGAGAAAACCTGATTCAACATGACCGCGACTTGAACACTTTCAAACGTTTTGTCCAACTCGCCTTGCTCTTAGATGTTGGATATTTACTTCCATTCTAGTATATATTCTAGTATACATTCTAGTATACATACAAATGACTAATACAGGAAGATAAATAAAAATAATAATAATGTTCAATATCAATGTTTAAAGTCCGAGAAATAAATAAATAACTTAATTTGAATAAGTTATTAAAGTCGCCTCAACCAGGGCGGGGGCCGCATAAGTTGGATGGCAGGACCAACGGCGGCACCGGAAAAGACGTTGATGTTGCTGCATTAATTACATCAACGGGTAGGCGATTCCACACCCGGACAGTTCCAACGATATACGATCATCGATCATCTCTGTATTCAATTACATTCTATTCACATTCTAATAAAATAAATAATAACGGTAATTTGAGCGGGAAAAAAATATGGATATTCGATTTGTCTTTAATGGTTTATTTGCAATTGCAGTGAAATAAAAATCTTAAGATTAAGTTATATTTTTACAAACCGGCGAGGATTCTCCGAGTACATATTGAACGCGTGAAATGCTCAAGACTCAAACTCGACTGAAAAACGCAGTGCTTCGAATGAAATTCTTTGAAACCGCTGTTTAAAATTGACAACTATAATGTGTAGAGGTTGCAAGTGGGAACGAGAAGCTTTTGAACTTATTTCGTCAAACAAACAAACAAACAAATTAACAAATAAGAGAGGCGTACGGGGGGGGGGGGGGGGGGGGGGGGGGTAGTCTCAACACGGTTCACGAGGGAGATTCAAATAAAAAATAGTGACAAGAAAAAACGTTACTATAAATCGGGAAATTATTGTCTTCAGTTCCCGTCAGTTTCGGAGTATTTAGAGGTCTCGGGGAAAAATCACGTGAAATAGAAAGTAAAATCACGAGTATCGGATGTTTGTTTGGCTTCTTCACGCGTCACGTGAAATCCGTTAATCACGGATCACGAATAATATTTGTTCACGCGTCACGAACCTGTACGACTTTGACCAGCACGAAGCCTGTTGCTAAGCAACCAACTTCCAATCAGACGCCAGTAGTCACTCCTTGATTAAGGAAAAGTACCCTGCTCGTAAGCTAATCAGAATTCAGTAATCATACCCCTATGTTATGAGTTAATAAACATAAACGATGTTGTTTTGCAACAGATGAACTTTTTTTACAAGTGTGAAGGAATGCAGCACGCATCCTCAACATATCCATTACTCAACAAACGACCGCAATAACCATGGATTTCTGAACTGCCCCTTGCCCCTAGTAGTCAGGTCAAAGTGAACCTTAGTTTGAGGAAGATGACGATGACATAGAGTCAGTTACTACCAGCTTAAGAGACATCGAGTATGACTCTGACGAAGACAACAAAAGTGAGCGCGACATTGACAATAGGACGTTTGCATGATAGCAGTCACATACTACAACTACCAGAACTCTTTGCGCGGATACTTTTATCCTTTAATTTGGACCATTGTCTTGGAATTCTCAAAGGAGTTGATACATTTGAATAAGAAAAAGAATTGAAAAGGATTCTGGCAGTTGTAGTAAAATGATGTCATAATGCAAATGTACTATTATATTTACATAACGTTTTACCCCCATATAACACCAACTGTTTACGTTAACGTCCAGTTTAGTTTTTGAAATATGATTTTAGACTTAATGTACCAACAATTGAAATAGTCGCCTTTTTGGGAACCATTAAAACAATAAACTACAAATACGTTTTTTTAACGAAGCAGTGTAACCAATGCATTTTCAATGTTTTAAAAGAGGTAAAAATAATACTTTTATTGTCCGCTCAGTACACATAGCCAGTTCAGGTATGTAGTTACCAGAATTATTCATGTATGTTCAATTGTAAGTTAAACACTTATTAAAAATCGGTGCTGGGAATTTCGTTGTTCAATTGATGAAATAATTGGAATTGGAATATTTTGGGGTTATAGCGACTTTAGCGAGCTCTTCACACTTGGAAAATCAATAGGGAAAAATAGGAAAAAAGAAAGGGACAACTCACACGGTTGCGTAACAACAACAACAACAACAACAACGACAACGATTTTATTCATACCATAACGAAATGTTTTACATATAAAAGGGAGGGAGAATTAAACAATTTAATGGTATGGGTTACCTAGAAATAACTTAAAAGCTAATCAAGCTAGGTAACGCAAATATATTGATATAATGGAAATATATGTGCGGTCGGATACAAGATACACAAATAATTAAATAAATATATAACTACATACATAAAATAAAGAAACTAAAGATGATATGTAGATTTGGTTACCATAGATACTGACACAAACAATTATACTTAAGAAAAGAGAGAAAAATCATATATTTTATACAGTGTTACGAAGTTACATAAAATATTGAAGTTAACCTAGTAATTAAATGGTTGCACATGGAAACAAGTATAAGACTAGTAGGATGCTATAAATGAAGACTTCAGCTTATTTTTAAAGGACGATTTTTTGGAAGATTTTATTTTATCATCTAATGAATTCCAGACTTTTGCTCCTTGATATCTTATATTAAATTTTCCATAATTAGTTCTTACTTGAGGAATAAAAAAAGAGGACTTAGAGGCAAGTCTTGTGTTGTACGAGTGAATTCTATTAATAGGGGTAAAGAAATCATTGAATACTGCAGGAAGTGCTTTGTTATGATATTGATGCATTAGCAGAGCATTATGAAGAAATATTAGGTCCTTAAACTTTAAAATGTTGAGAGATTTGAACAGGGGGCTAGAGTGCTCATCATACTTAGAATGAGTGATGATTCGAATTGCTTTCTTTTGTAAAACTACGATTGGATGAATAGTACTTTCATATGTGTTCCCCCAAACTACTAACCCATAAGTTAGATATGGATATATAAGAGAGTAATATAGCTGTATTAATATATTAATATTAAGATAATATCTTATTTTAGAGAGTATACCTATGCCTTTGGCAATTTTTTTGGTAATTTGATGAATATGGCTTTTCCAATTTAGATTTGAGTCAATTAACACTCCAAGATATTTGGTATTCTGTTTATGCTCTAAGATTTTCTTATTAATGGTAATGTTTAATTTATAATTAACTTTCTTCTGGTGTGAGTGAAATATTACAAAATTAGATTTATTAACATTCAGTGATAATTTATTGGCACTTAGCCAGTCATTAACTTTTATTAATTCGCTGTTTACAACATTCTCAAGACTATGTAGATTATTATGAGCATAAAAGAGGTTAGAATCATCAGCAAAGAGGTGAATGTCAAGAATTTTAGAGCAATTTGAAAAGTCATTAATATAAAGGAGGAACAGTATAGGCCCGAGGACTGATCCTTGGGGAACCCCACAAGAAATGTATTGGTGATCGGATGAGGCATTTCCAATAGAAACAAATTGTTTTCTGTTATTTAGATAAGAGACAAACCAGTCAATGGCAATACCACGAATGCCAAGCCTTTGTAACTTATCAATTAAAATGTCATGGTTGACAGTATCAAATGCTTTACTCAAGTCGAGGAAAATTCCACATGCATACTTACCTTCATCAATAGCTTTTTGAATTTTATCAGTAATAAGAAGTATGGCTTGAATAGTAGAGTGGTTCGAGCGAAAGCCAAATTGTTTATTGTAGAGACAATTTATTTTATCTAGATATCTAATTAATCTTTTGTACATTAATTTTTCAAGGATTTTATTAAAGACTGAAAGGAGTGAGATTGGACGATAATTTGATAAGATCAGTTGAGATCCATTTTTAAAAACTGGACAAACTCTAGCAATCTTGAAGTTATCAGGAACAGTACCCGTGTTAAATGAGCAATTATACAATATTTCTAAAGGCTTAGAAAGAAGACATTTGAGCAGCTTAAGAATTTTAATTGGGATACTAAAAGGCCCAACAGATTTACCAGTCTTAATTTCAGAAATTATGTTTACAATTTCATCAGAATTTGTTGGATACAGATAAAAACTGTTAACTTGTGGTGGATCCATATAATCAAGACATGATGTATTAGGATTAGATTTACTGATAGAGCTAGCTAATTTATTACCAATGTTTGCAAAGTAGTAATTAAATTCATCAGCCATTTCTTTTGAATTTACTATTACTTTACTATCATTGACTAATTTGGTTGGAAAATTTAATTTCTGAGGTTTTAGGGTTATAATTTGTTTGATTCCTTTCCAGATGTTCTTGGTGTTGGTTTTATTTTCATCAAAGTAATTTTGATAATATAATCTTTTGCTTATTTTAATTAAGTGATTTAATTTATTACGATAGGTTTTATATTTGAGATGATACATCTCAGACATTGTCTTAAGATATTTATTAAACAATTTATTCTTTACATTAATTGACACTTTTATTGCAGGAGTTATCCATGGTTTCATCATAAATTTCATTTCCTTTTTTGTTAGCTGTTTTATAGGAATATGATTATTTATAATGCCATTGATTTTGGAATAAAAGGCATTGAAAATATCATTAACATCATTAGATTGGGGAAGAGTTTGATGCCAGTCAATAGACTGGACCTCATCAGTAAGAGCTAATTCATCAAGTCTAGAGTAATCTCTCTTAAGGATTTTAATCTTATTTGAGAGAGTTGAAAGTTTATTAATGATTAGAAAGTTAGGAAGATGGTCAGAGATATCAGATAGTATATTACCACTCAATGTATAATGTTCTAATGAGTTAAAGAATATATTATCTATTAATGTTGCAGAATAGTTTGTTATCCTAGTAGGCTGCAAAATATGGGGCTGAAAAAGGTAAGATCCTAGTGTATTTATAAAGTCTTCAGTGAGAGAATGAGAATCATAATTCAGCAGATTGATATTAAAGTCACCTGAAATAATACAATACTTGGATTCTTTTTGGACCTTATCAACATTGGCATAAACTGAATTTAGAAATGAATCAAGATTAGTATTTGGATGTCTATAAAATATACCACAGAGTATGTTTCTATTTTTGGAATTATCAATTTCAATCCATAGTGATTCAAGATCATCTGAGACAACACTTAGGTCATCTCTTAAATTGAATTTTAAATCATTATGAACATAGAAACCAACCCCTCCCGCTTGAGATCTGCTTGGTTGAGATATGAAAGTGTAATTAGGCAAGGAGGTATTAGCAACATGATCTTTATCTATATTAAATCTGATTTCAGACAACCCAATGATGCTAAATGAATGTTGAAGTTCATCCAGCATGGTCACAAGGTTATCAAAATTAGCAGATAAACTTCTTATATTGCAGTGAAGGATTGAAAATGATTTGTCTGACAAAGAACTTGATATTTCAGAGCTCTGGTGAAAATCATGAGTAGAGTAATATTTAAAATTTACCTGTGAAGGCAAATTAGATTCTGGATCTATGTCAGTAAAGTTAGGAATGTTATTAATTGATGAAACAATATTTAGATGAGGTAATTGGTCTAACTTAGTATTTGCAATGTTGTGGGAACACAAGCAGTCTGAGTTAGAATTAAACATCATATTAATAAGTTCAGAGTCTTCAATACTGTTAAAGGGAAAGACTGAATCACGACAAGATATACACAGCCACAGATCACCTGAGTTAGAGTAATACTTATAATCCTTGATTGAAAGAGAAGTACATTTTAGGTGATACCATCTTAGGCATTTATCACACTCAATGGCTCTGGAGTTACTACGGACTATTTTATTACAAGAAGGGCAACTTACCATGGCAATTAATTAATATTTAATTAACTCAGACTTCTTGTATTTTAGGAGCTGCCACAAATACACTAACCAGTAAACTTTTCCACAATGGAAGTTAGCCACTAAATTCATGTACACGTGTATTCTCCACATTTCTATTTAAATGGATATTCCTGATCATCTCAAGATCTTTGAGTGATGAGATTCGTTTGGCAGATGAATTAGAGTCCTTTCTAAGGTATATACGCCCTGCATTAGACCAGATGAATTTAAGCTTTAGATCCCTCTTAAGTTGAAGGCAACTCCAAAACAGCTCCTTATTCCTTTGGGTTAGACTTTCTCCAATAAATATCTTATTCTCTGAGATTCTGCCAAGACCCAGATCACTTGTGTTGAAATCATTCAGATTCTTTCTAGCACTGTATACTCGATCTCTGACATCCCTTCTCACAAACTTGGCAATGATCGCTGGTGGATGGTTAACATTTGATGCTCTTTGGGTAGACGATGGTAGTCGGTGGCTCACTGAAATATCATTTTCTTCAACCTTCACTTGAAGTAGAGAAGCAATAGAGATGACAAGTTTGTTGGTATCCTCACCTGGCTGGAATGGAATCTCTCTGAATTCTAAACAATCCCTTCGGGAGTACTGTTCTTGGAAGTCCAACGCTTCTTTCTGTTGATTGAGCTCGTTATTAAGTTTCGAAACTTCTGACTTCAGTATCTTATTTTCGGCACTAATTTCTTTGTTAACTTCTTGCATTTTCTGTAGTTCCTTAAGAAACACATCATACTTGTGGCTGATTAAATCCATCGATTTCGTAATCGGTTCCAGCTTTTTGTCAAACATCTTTTCAAGCATGTTTTCAAGTTCCTCTCTTTCCGCAGACATGGTAAAACGGTCTAATGGAATTATTTAAAACAAAGTTTGGCTAATTTACGTCAATATAACAGAACATAGTACGAACGTGAGGCATATTAGAATCCCGGAACGGAGCGTTAAAATTATCCGCCATCTTGTTCCAGACCGCTGACCACGTAACTTAAGTATCAGGCCCTGCAGGGGAAGGGGGAGAGGAGGGGAGGAAGAATGAGGAGAGGGGAAAAAGAAAGTAAGACCTGCCACAAAACCACCCACCCCTCCCTTGTATATGCAGTTCTGTTAACGATTAACCATTGAAGGTTAGTGTGAAGTGTGGGGGAGGGGTGGGGGTTTCCCAGAAACCGTGATTGATCCAAACAGGAGCCCATCCTGGAGCATCCATATCCCATAATAGGTCTGTGAGTCAGCGTATGACCGGATTGAGCTATATTTAGAACAGATCTCACGGGAGTTCACGTGCCCACACTTTGAGAATCCAATCAAACCATAGTCGGAACAACGCAGTGTTAGTAAAATCACCTCAAAGAACAATAGATCATTCTCAATCTCTCGACAATCTCGACAATTACGACAAGCGTGCACGGATCGCAGCGGAGTCAGAAGGCAGTTACCCGGGCAACATGTTCTGAAAATAGCTCAGACGGGTATAGTATAGTATATATGGACGCTCCGAGTTCCTGCGCGTTACGTTCTTCTGTAAATGGGTCTGAGGTCTGGGTCGAGATTAGTTATTCAGCTCGAAAGGATTTTTCTGACCGCGCGGGAATGAGAACGAAACCTGACAAAACCATGCATGGATTCTTAAAACATTCTGTACGAAAATTGCATTTCCTGACACAAACGATCTTTTTCAAATGCCAATCTTTTGCCTACAAACTTCCGCAGAAAATGGAACCACAGCTAGAGCCATTACAGGATACCCATTCACACCAAAACTTAAACCTGATTAAAATATGTTTAATTAACAGGTTTAACATAATACCTGTGGACACCGCATGCCCGTTGCCGTTAGCCTATAGGCTGCTTCCTCTTCTGTTGTATTATTTCGAGAAAAATAGATATTATTTCAATCACTCATGATTGTAAACTGCACGGCAGCACATTGCGCCACAATGGCAGTTTGTATCATAAAACGAACTTCCATTGTGAAGCACATTTGAATTGTCTTACACTGTGCCTGCCCATGGAAACACGTGTACTTTGTTTTTATAAGTAAACAAGTCCAAGGACTACAGAAAAGCTGATCGAACAACGTATATATTGATAATTCTACGATATTTCGGCTGGCCAAACCAGCCTTCTTCAGGTAGATCGTATGAGTATATAATTAGACGTACAGTAAAACTAAAGTGAAATATGCTATCCTGAGGCTTGACTATTGAAAGTTCTCGTTTAATAAAACATAACTTAACACAAAATACTGGTGTGGTGTAATATGTAAAACATAAGGAGCTGTTTTAGGAGCCATTTCTAAATACAGTGAGAGGGGGTTGAAAACCGAGGCAACGCCGAGGTAACCCCTTCTCGCTGTATTTACTAACTCGCTTCTAAAACAAGCTCTGAGTGTTTTACATGGCTTCTCAAACTCTACTTTAATGATAAAATTGACGATCTAAAAGTTTTGTGGTAGTACGAAAGGAAAAGTGGTAGTCGTAAAATAATACTTATCCAGGAGAGTAGAAAGGAAATATTTTAAATAGGTGCGTCACAGAACCGAAACGATTCCTTCAACACCAACGACGACAGCCAAGCGTTTCAGAATGTTTCATTTCTGCTCTCAGTTCGGACCAAAGATATTCACGGACGATCTTCTACGGACTTTTATACGGACCCTACTATTGAACTTTACAGGCTTGAGTGTAGATGAGATATTAGGCGATCCTTCACATTTACTCATTCCCGCATGCAAAATATTAAGCTTTTGACCTCATGTCATATGAGTGTGTACCCTTGTGAGCGTGCCCGATAACTTATGCCGGAGATCCCCGTGTGTGTGTGGTGGGGGGGGGGGGGGATACGGGACTATACCGGGAGGCTCCGCCCGAAAGGGGTACCTTATCAGGCTGGAGGTATATAAAGGGGTAAGCATTTCACGAGATGAAGTATAGAAAAGGGTAAAGAAAACTGTCATTTAGGTATTTACAATATCTCGAACAGACTCACCTATCAGCTGATTCATCCACGTATGTTAAGGAGTTACTCAAGTGAAAAGTTTAGTAAAAGTCGCTCGATTATTGTGAAAGGTGTACCATTTTTTATGTAAGGTATATGAAAGGGTTACCTTTTCTGTTAAAATGGTATATAAAAGGGTAAGGGTTTGGACCTCGGGGCGGAGCCTGCCCGTATAAAACTATATAACATATAACTATATAACATATAATATAATAACATATAAACCCCCCCGGGCTGCTGAGATCCTAAATATTGAAATATTTGGAGACAGAGAAGCAGTATTCTTGATTTCGAGCGGCTTATGAAAAGTCCGTTCAATTTCAACTAGAAGAATGTGAACGACAAGAGAGATGTGCTAAATCGACCAGTTTACGGTTCATGTGCAGTTGTTCAAGTCTTTTGTTCTCGCCATTGTGTAACATCTGGTGGCTGCCAAATAAACAAAGGATTTGTACAATTGCGCATGAACCGTAAACTGGTCTTATTGACTAATTAAGTTGGTCGTAAACAGCGAGTGCCCTAGCCTCCTTTGCTGATCTTTCTTAGTGTCGGTCCCTTCTCTCCTTCCCTTCCTCAGTGGGGAGGGAGGAAGGGACCAACACTAAGAAAGGATGCAAAGGAGGCTACGTGTGTCCCAGAGCTTAGGTTTTCTCCAGTTGCTCAGAGAACAGAACGTATACTTTTTCCCAGCTGTTGATTTGCTCCAACTCTGCTCCAACTCTGCTGCAGGTTTATTCATGATAAACTTTTCTAATATGACCCGGCTTCGTTGCCTTCAAATGTATTGTCGTGGTAAGGTCTACTGCCTCCCGCTACGTAAGGTTTCTTTCTCTTCTCTCGATCTCTAGCCTTTCTCTGAGCTGAACGGAAAAACCTCTGTGACCAGGGCCAGTAATGCCATTGTCAAGCCATAAATCGACAGTCATAAATATCGTCGTTAAATTATTTAAGAAACATCCATAAACTTTCTCGCTTTTCGATGTTGGGGCGACAAACTGACGTTTGCTTTTCTACTTATCTCACTCCTGTTGATTGCAATTTCTAACTCAACCCCACTCCTCTAGCAGTAAATAACAGCCAATCGGAGAAGGCTATAAAACAATAAGGTAATTAATATTCCTCCAATTAGGAGGAAGCGACAAACTTGTCACTAGTTAAAATCTATTGGCGCGGTACGATCAGTCAACTGCCGCCCGCTACCAGAAGTGTTCTCTTTCTCCTCGTCGCTCCTCAGCTCGCTTATCGCTTCGCGGCTCTTCTCTCACGGAGTCATGTCATGGAGAAAACATCTGGAACCAGAGTATGAAAATGGTTTTGAGGCTGAAGCAAGTTGTCGTCACTATTACGTCAAACAAGCCAATCACGAGTAGTCAATTTTTAGCTAAATATAGCCATGGTTCATGCCAACCAAACAAAGTAAGAGATGAACTCCCCAAGTGTTCCCCTATATAGCCATGGTTCATGCCAACCAAACAAAGTAAGAGATGAACTCCCCTAGTGTTCCCCTATTTACACGTATTGTGTACAATTTCTCTCTTATCGATTGATCTCACGGGATGTCTTTGAAGAATCGATCTGCCATATTCTCGCACTAGATGAGCAAGTGATTGAATTTAAGAATAAAATTTGGCGAGAAAACTTACTAATAATTCGGATGATCAGCTTTAGGCCTAGATACAAATATCGGGATATTGTTTTAGATATTTAGAGGGTTCTAGGATATTTAGAAAAAATCTAGATATTTAGAAGGAAAAAATATTTTGGGAGATATTTAGAATTTTCTTATAGGTTTTATGCTTGTGATCGATATCGCTTGAATATTATGAATACCTTTGTTATTGTTTTCCCCTTTTGGGTACCGGCATGAAGTGTTTTTTAAACAGTAAATGTTTACAAAGGATGTGCTTTCAAAAGGAATGTTCAATTCCTCACCACGTAAACTCACAGATATACTTCGGATATTCGTGAGTCAAAAATGCATTCAAACAATCTCCATTCATGTATTTTGCTGCTAACAGTTTCACAGTTGAAACCTCAAGGTTAAAATTCTCTGAGTCATTCCGTATTATTTACTCACATTGAACAGAAAGGACTCGATCAAAGTGCAATCGAAGCTTCTTGTCTAGAACAAGAAATACAGTATAAATAGACGCAAATAGACACTAGACTTAAACTAACAACAGAATACAATTCCCTCTACTAAAATATTTATTAGGTGTAAATCACTTACTTGATTTTCTATACTTTCAGTCGATAAATTTAAAGGTCTCCGGCGTCCCGCATCCTAACGTACGACTCCTGAATATCAATAATAATGAAGGATGATGCAATCAGATTGCAGGATCCAAGTTTAAACGCTAGCTGGTTTTTACTAAGCTAATGTATATTATTCACAGCTTCTTCTCAGTCGGGTTTAGTAGTTTAGATTGAAGACATTAACGCAAAGTTGCATATAAGTCTGCCGCGTCTTTTGCCAACGGAGGAACCTCTGTAGCAGATGTGTTATCACGAAGTCCCTTGAGAGGTGAGGCCAATAAATAAACCGAACGTTTGGAACGCCGCTGCATGTCATATAAAACAACATTTTTGAAAGATTTACAACAAACAACTTTACGATGCGCAATGTATTTTTTTGTATCTATACATTTCATGCAATAAGGTGTTTGTAAGAGAAAACTTTTAAAACATTACGAGTGACCAGTAGTCCAGAATAGCACGAGTAAATTCGTGCGATTTTTTGCATATGGTCTGCTAAACGAAATTCTAAATGTTACTTTCCAGGCGTTGTTGACAAGACGTTATGAATTAATGCCTATCGTATATAGTTTATGTTTTAGAAAATTCTCGCCCATGTTTTCCTGTCAGTTCCATGGCAATGTCCTAATTGCACTGTGTTTCCAATTTTTGTACTCTATTACTTAGTAATACACTAGCTCTCATCCAATCAGAATTGATATTTTTTTTAGGTATTCTAAATCTACTTATGAAGATTGTAACTGTTCACGAGTGCGTTAGCACTAGCTTGATAAGAGAGGTTTGAAAATATAATCTTGTCTTATAATTCAACCTGCACTACGATAACTAAAATAAACAGCAAATACAAAAGAAACAAATTGTGAACAATAGGTGTTAGGTACAGATTAAATATTCACGCGTCCACATCTGAAAACAACAATAATATGAGTTCTGAAGTTCAAGCAATTGACCAGTTCGCGGTTAATTCCGACATTTTGAATTTGTATGGGAATCCGATGCCAAATAGAATCCGTAAAATCGAATTTCTGAATTATTCTTCAGATACAAACTTAAGATACCAGGTAAAAGATTAACTGATCGAAATTTGAGGGATGTGGCTGTGCTGAGGACCAATTCAATATCCCTGAATGACGCTCCAGAGATTGATAATTGATTTACTGTGTATTATGTAATCGCATGGGGTCGGGAGCGAGAACATTAAGAATTAATCACGCGTATGTCATGAGTTAATAAACTGCATCTGGCTAAAACAAATAATTTTCAATTCAATTTGGGAAAAACACAGCTAAAACAAACAGCAGCTTTCCCATGAAGTAAGTTGTCGCTGTGAATGATTGTTGCGGATAATAATATATAGTGAAGCATATCGGCTCTGTTTCTCGCAAAGGATCTTTTCTAGAGAATTAATTTATTATTAATAATATGCCATAAGCATAAATCTAATCACATGTAAATTTCCAGTACTTATTTATTTATTTTATATTTATTTATATTTATATTATTATTATTCGCTATTATTATTATTATTATATATATCATAGCTGTACACAGATTCATCAAAATTAAGCCTATTATAATAACTTAATTACCAATAACTATATGTAGTCTATAATTAGATTGTTTACGTCATTCTATATTCTCTTCTTTTTCTTTTTTTCTTTCTCTCTCTGGTTCTCTTAATTCCTTTGTAATTCCTTCTCTTAAATACACATAATTATTAGTATACTAGCCTAATTTCTCTCATCACCACTCCATTTATTCATGCCTCAACTATAACATTCAAATCTCCTTCTTTTCACCTACTCGTACGTATTCAGTAGCCAACTCGAAAACTATATGCTACTTTGGCTTCTGTGCAAAATTAATTTTCCTCAAATGTATACTTTTATGATCTATTATTACGTTATATTTCTACCTTCAATATTCTCCACCTTTAATATTGTAAATAATGAGAAAGTGCTAAAATAAATTTGAACTTGAAAGTCTGATTTAATTTCGATAAAGTTCTCAAATAGAAACTCAGTATAAATATATTATAAAATCACAAAGAAATTTTACGATTCTGATTCAGGTTTATCACGGAGTATATATATACCCGTCTGAATCTAAACTATGTCTCGGTCCTTTTAGGAGTGCTTTGCATCGCTCCTATGGCCAGGTACCCCGGGATCGCTACTCAACGAGCAGACGTTTCTTTGAGCTGTGCTTTCGTTTATTGTTGGAGAGCTTTGCTCTCTTCAAGTGGTAGATAAAATATGAGCGGACAATCTTGAGCCATTGTAAATGACCATAAAGATCAGACCAGAATATTAATCGTGCTTGTGAAATGAAACAATAATTGGAATGCATATTTTTGTTATGTGATTCTGTGTTATTCTAATTGTGAAACTTGAAATGCCCATGTATCTCCCATAGGAGTTACAGATCTTTATCAAACGTTATGCATACTTATTAGCTGAGTACGAAATCTTTATCAAAAGTTAATTTACTCATTAATAATTTAATTGGGATTTACAGTACTGTGCATGTGATCTGAATACTGAGCTGGGATTGGTTTTCATCCTCATTAATTATTCATGATTTTGTCAATGCTTCGTTACAACTCCCTCTTCTAACTCTTGTAAAATATAATACTAATACCAAGATCGCCTCGGTTTTTTTTGTTCTCCGAGGGAATTTCAACCCTAAATTCCCTCATTAGAGATGGATGTTTCTAAATTTCCCCTATGCAGAACATGAGTGAGGGAAATTTAGTCGACAAAGAAATCTATTGTCTTTCACTAAATTTCCCTCATGTTCCATTCATAAGGGAAGCTTACAAAGACAATGCAGGCGGGACATGAGAGGGTGAAAAGCATCAACTCTTGCTCCCCATTGGCACGACAAGCTCTGCGCTCCCGGGTGATAAAATTGAACCCACACTGACCTGGTTTCATCATAACCTTCAACGTAATACATGTGGGATCACCTATTTCAATCTGCACGTACTTCTCTTCTTTTCTCAAACCCGCTTCTTCCATGTGGGATACTTAAAACCATATACGCATGACCTTTAAGTATTTAGTCAAGCACATAATTACGTTGTGTTTTACTGCTATTCTTCTAAAAAATAACAAACTTGTCCCCAGGGGAAGCCAAGGTCATTCAATCAAGCATTTAAACGTTTAGGCAGAGAAAAATAAACTTCTCAGAGATTTGTTCCGTTCCTCAAGCCTCGGGAGAGTTTGTAAAGTCTCAAACTCTCCCTCGGCTTTCGGGGAAATTTAATCGGTAATTTTCCGAATTGTCATGCTATTACTTATAATCATTTTGATTACACAATCTGATAATGCCGATTAAAAAGGCTCCAACTCGGGCTCCAACTCGTTACCCTTTGCCTTTTTAGTGTAGTGTAGCGTAGTGTAGTTCTAGGATGTTTAGAAAATTCTAGATATTTAGAAAAAATGATATTTTGGGAGATATTTAGAATTTTCTTATAGGTTTTATACGTATTTTCTCGGTCATCAGCCGTAAAGAAACTGGTACTCATACAGCCATCATCTGCCGCAGCAGCCGAAAGAGTTTTTTCATTACTCGTAACGATGTTTGGAGACCAGTAATAGAGGACTATTTACTCACTTTGAACAGAAAGGACTCGATCAAAGTCTTGTCTAGAACAATAAATACAATATAAATAGACACAAATATACACTAGACTTAAACTAATGACAGAACGCAATCCCCTCTACTAAAATATTTATTAGGTGAAAACAAGAGACTTGGTGAAAATCACTTAATTGATTTTCTACTTTCAGTTGATAAATGTAAAGGTCTCCGGCGTCCCGCATCCTAACGTACGACTCCTGAATGACATAATGAAACGCCTACCATTGCATACAATCGAAATCAAATTTTATTTATCAATAATTCAATAATAATGAAGGATGTTGCAATCAGATTGCAGATCCAAGTAGAACGCTAGCTCGTTTTTACTAAGCTAAGGTATATTATTCACAGCTTCTTCTCAGTCGAGTTTAGTAGTTAGGGAAGATTGAAGACATTAACACAAAGTTACATATAAGTCTGCCGTGTCCTTTGCCAACGGAGGAACCTCTGTAGTAGGTGTGTTATCACGAAGTCCCTTGAGAGGTGAGGCCAATAAATAAACCGAACGTTTGGAACGCTGCATGTCATATAAAACTGAACGTTTTTGAAAGACTTTACGATGCGCAATGTATTTTTTTGTATCTATAAATTTCTTGCTATTACTTATAATCATTTTGATTACACAATGTGATAGGCTCCAATCGAACTCGTAACCCTTTGCCTCTTTAGTGTAGTGTAGTTCTAGGATATTTAGAAAAATTCTAGATATTTAGAAACAAATGATATTTGGGAGATATTTATAATTTTCTTATAGGTTTTATACGTATTTTCTCGGTCATCAGCCGTAAAGAAACTGGTACTCATACAGGCATCATCTGCCGCAGCAGCCGAAACAATTTTTTCATTACTCGTACCGATGTTTGGAGACCAGTAATAGAGGACTATTTACTCACTTTGAACAGAAAGGACTCGATCAAAGTCCAATCGAAGCTTCTTGTCTAGAACAATAAATGCAATATAAATAGACATAAATATACACTAGACTTAACTAATAACAGAACGCAATCCCCTATACTAAAATATTTGTTAGGTGAAAATCACTTACATGATTTTCTACTCTCAGTTGATAAATTGAAAGTCCCCCGTCTCGCATCCTAACGTACGACTCCTAAATGACATAATGAAACGCCTACCATTGCATGCAATCGAAATCAAATTTTATTTATCAATAATTCAATAATAATGAAGGATGATGCAATCAGATTGCAGGACCAAGTTAGAACGCTAGCTCGTTTTTACTAAGCTAAGGTACACTATTCACAGCTTCTTCTCAGTCGAGTTTAGTAGTTAGGGAAGATTGAAGACATTAACACAAAGTTACATATAAGTCTGCCGCGTCTTTTGCCAACGGAGGAACCTCTGTAGCAGATGTGTTATCACGAAGTCTCTTGAGAGGTGAGGCCAATAAATAAACAGAACGTTTGGAACGCTGCATGTCATATAAAACTGAACATTTTTGAAAGATTTACAACAAACAACTTTACGATGCGCAATGTATTTTTTTGTATCTATACATTTCATGCAATAAGGTGTTTGTAAGAGAAAACTTTTAAAACATTACGAGTGACCAGTAGTCCAGAATAGCACGAGTAAATTCGTGCGATTTTTTGCATATGGTCTACTAAACGAAATTCTAAATGTTACTTTCCAGGCGTTGTTGACAAGACGTTATGAATTAATGCCTATCGTATATAGTTTATGTTTTAGAAAATTCTCGCCCATGTTTTCCTGTCAGTTCCATGGCAATGTCCTAATTGCACTGTGTTTCCAATTTTTGTACTCTATTACTTAGTAATACACTAGCTCTCATCCAATCAGAATTGATAATTGTTTTAGGTATTCTAAATCTACTTATGAAGATTGTAACTGTTCACGAGTGCGTTAGCACTAGCTTGATAAGAGAGGTTTAAAAATATAATCTTGTCTTATAATTCAACCTGCACTAAGATAACTAAAATAAACAGTAAATACAAAAGAAACAAATTGTGAACAATAGGTTTTAGGTACAGATTAAATGTTCACGCGTCCACATCTGAAAACAACAATAATATGAGTTCTGAAGTTCAAACAATTGACCAGTTCGCGGTGAATTCCGACATTTTGAATTTGTATGGGAATCCGATACCAAATAAAATCCGTAAAATCGAATTTCTGAATTATTCTTCAGATACAAACTTAAGATACCAGGTAAAAGATTAACTGATCGAAATTTGAGGGATGTAGCTGTGCTGAGGACCAATTCAATATCCCTGCATGACGCTCCAGAGATTGAGAATTGATTTACTGTGTATTATGTAATCGCATGGGGCCGGGAGCGAGAACATTACGAATTAATCACGCGTATGTTATGAGATAATAAACTGCATCTGGCTAAAACAAATAATTTTCAATTCAATTTGGGAAAAAAACAGCTTAAACAAACAGCAGCTTTCCCATGAAGTAAGTTGTCGTTATGAATGATTGTTGCGGATAATAATATATACTGAAGCATATCGGCTCTGTTTCTCGCAAAGGATCTTTTCTCGAGAATTAATTTATTATTAATAATATGCCATAAGCATAAATCTAATCACATGTAAATTTCCAGTACTTATTTATTTATTTTATATTTATTTATATTTATATTATTATTATTCGCTATTATTATTATTATATATATCATAGCTGTACACAGATTCATCAAAATTAAGCCTATTATAATAACTTAATTACCAATAACTATTTGTAGTCTATAATTAGATTGTTTACGTCATTCTATATTCTCCTCTTTTTCTTTTTTTCTTTCTCTCTCTGGTTCTCTTAATTCCTTTGTAATCCCTTCTCTTAAATACACATAATTATTAGTGTACTAGCCTAACTTCTCTCATCACCACTCCATTTATTCATGCCTCAACTATAACATTCAAATTTCCTTCTTTTCACCTACTCGTACGTATTCAGTAGCCAACTCGAAAACTATATGCTACTTTGGCTTCTGTGCACAATTAATTTTCCTCAAATGTATACTTTTATGATCTATTATTACGTTATATTTCTACCTTCAATATTCTCCACCTTTAATATTGTAAATAATGAGAAAGTGCTAAAATAAATTTGAACTTGAAAGTCTGATTTAATTTCGATAAAGTTCTCAAATAGAAACTCAGTATAAATATATTATAAAATCACAAAGAAATTTTACGATTCTGATTCAGGTTTATCACGGAGCAAATATATACCCGTCTGAATCTAAACTATGTCTCGGTCCTTTTAGGAGTGCTTTGCATCGCTCCTATGGCCAGGTACCCCGGGATCACTACTCAACGAGCAGACGTTTCTTTGAGCCGTGCTTTCGTTTATTGTTGGAGAGCTCTGCTCTCTTCAAGTGGTCATTTACAATGGCGAGCCGCTTGTTGTGCTTGTGAAATGAAACCATATTTGGAATGCATATTTTTGTTATGTGATTCTGTGTTATTCTAATTATGGAACTTGAAATGCCCATGTATCTCCCATAGGAGTTACAGATCTTTATCAAACGTTATGCATACTTATTAGCTGAGTACGAAATCTTTATCAAAAGTTAATTTACTCATTAATAATTTTATTGGGATTTACAGTACTGTGCATGTGATCTGAATACTGAGCTGGGATTGGTTTTCATCCTCATTAATTATTCATGAATGTTACAATGCTTCGTTACAACTCCCTCTTCTAACTCTTGTAAAATATATCTTAACCTTACTAATACCATGATCGCCTCGGGTTTTTTTGTTCTCCGAGGGAATTTAAACCCTAAATTCGCTCATTAGAGATGGATGTTTCTAAATTTCCCCTATGCATGAACATGAGGGAAATTTAGTCGACAAAGAAATCTATTGTCTTTCACTAAATTTCCCTCATGTTCCATTCATAAGGGAAGTTTAGAAAGACAATGCAGGCGGGACACGAGAGGGTGAAAAGCAGAAACTCTTGCTCCCCTCTGGAACGACTAGCCCTGCACTCCCGAGTGAAAAAAATGAACCCACACTGACCTGGCTTCATCATAACCTTCAACGTAATCCATGTGGGATCACGTATTTCAATCTGCACGTTCTTCTCTTCATTTCTCAAACCCGCTTCTTTCATGTGGGATACTTAAAACCATATACGCATGACCTTTAAATATTTAGTCAAGCACATAATTACATTGTGTTTTACTGCTATTCTTCTCAAAAATAACAAACTTTTCCCCAGGGGAAGCCAAGGTCATTCAATCAAGCATTTAAACGTTTAGGCAGAGAAAAATAAACTTCTCAGAGATTTGTTCCGTTCCTCGGCGATCAGAGTATTACAAAGTTATAGCATGGCATTTCGGGAAATTAGCGATTAAATTTCCCCTCAAGCCTCCGGGAGAGTTTGTAAAGTCTTATAGGTTTTATACGTATTTTCTCGGTCATCAGCCGTAAAGAAACTGGTACTCATACAGCCATCATCTGCCGCAGCAGCCGAAAGAGTTTTTTCATTACTCGTAAAGATGTTTGGAGACCAGTAATAGAGGACTATTTACTCACTTTGAACAGAAAGGACTCGATCAAAGTCTTGTCTAGAACAATAAATACAATATAAATAGACACAAATATACACTAGACTTAAACTAATGACAGAACGCAATCCCCTCTACTAAAATATTTATTAGGTGAAAACAAGAGACTTGGTGAAAATCACTTAATTGATTTTCTACTTTCAGTTGATAAATATAAAGGTCTCCGGTGTCCCGCATCCTAACGTACGACTCCTGAATGACATAATGAAACGCCTATCCATTGCATACAATCGAAATCAAATTTTATTTACAATAATGAAGGATGATGCAATCAGATTGCAGGATCCAAGTTAGAACGCTAGCTGGTTTTTACTAAACTAAGGTATATTATTCACAGCTTCTTCTCAGTCGAGTTTAGTAGTTAGGGAAGATTGAAGACATTAACACAAAGTTACATATAAGTCTGCCGCGTCTTTTGCCAATTAACGGAGGAACCTCTGTAGCAGATGTGTCATCACGAAGTCCCTTGAGAGGTGAGGTCAATAAATAAACCGAACATTTGGAATGCTACATATCATATAAAACTGAACGTTTTTGAAAGAATTACAACAAACAACTTTACGATGCGCAATGTTTTTTTTTGTATCTATAAATTCCATGCAATAAGGTGTTTGTAAGAGAACTTTTATAACATACGAGTGACCAGTAGTCGAGAATAGCACGAGTAAATTCGTGCGATTTTTTGCATATGGTCTACTGAATGATATACAAAGCGAGACGAAATTCTAAATGTTACTTTCCAGGCGTTGTTGACAAGACGTTATGAATTAATTCCTATCGTATATAGTTTATGTCTTAAATCATAGCAAATTTACCACAAAGATACAAAGCTCATGTTGACAAAAGTTAACATCCATTTTGTTCTCTTCACCACCAACTAAAAAGAAAATTCTCGCCCGTGTTTTCCTGTTTCCATGGCAATGTCCAAATTGCAGTCTGTTTCCAATTTTTGTACTCTATTACTTAGGAATACACTAGCCCCCCTTCTATATAGGTTCTTCCTATATTCGGCTGGTAGGGGTAATTGTCGTATTTTTTTAGGGTTTGAAATCGGCGATTTAGTATTTTTAGGCGTTTTCCAAGCGAAATCTATTTTTCAGGGTGATTTTTAGACCACAAGGTAGATTTTCGGGTGGGATTGTTTCACAGTTTGGTATTTTTAGGGTATTTTTCGAGGTTTTCCGACGGTCACCCCTACCCTTTTTACCTTGAAGAACTCCCTCACGGGCCACTAGCTCTCATCCAGTCAAAATTAAGAATTTTTTGAGGTACAGTATTCTATATCTACTTATGAAGATCGTAACATATAAACTGTTCACGAGTGCGTTAGCACTAGGTTGATAGGAGAGGTTTAAAATATATTCTTGTTTTATAATTCAACCTGCACTACGATAACTAAAAAAACAGCAAATACAAAAGATACAAAAATTGTGAACAATTGGTTTTAGGTACAGATTAAATATTCACGCGTCTTGAAGATTCAAATACTCCAGAACAAGTTCAAAGATCTGAAAACTACAATAATATGAGTTCTGAAGTTCAAACAATTGGATTTCCATTTAGTGTCGAGCATTCATTATCCCTGCATGACGCTCCAGAGATTGATAATTGATTTACTGTGTATCAGTGGCGCCGGGAGCGAGAAAATTAAGAATTAATCACGCGTATGTTATGAGTTAATAAACTGCATCTGGCTCAAACAAACAATTTTCAATTCAATTTGGGAAAAACACAGCTAAAACAAACAGCAACTTTACCATGAAGTAAGTTGTCATTAGGAATGATTGTTGCGAATAATAATATACACTGAAGCATATGCTCTGTTTCTCGCAAAGGATCTTTCCTCGAGAATTAAAGTCTAATCTAGTTTCGATAAAGTTCTCAAATAGAAACTCAGTATAAATATATTATAAAATCACAAAGAAATTTTACGATCCTGATTCAGGTTTATTATTATTAATTATTCATGAGTTTTTGAAGGAGTATATATATATACCCGTCTGAATACTACGCCTTGTAGCTTAGCGTAGCTCTCATCCAATCAGAATTGATAATTTTTTGAGGTATTCTAAATCTACTTATGAAGATTGTAACTTAGAAAGTGTTCACGAGTGCGTTAGCACTAGCTAGATAAGAGAGGTTTAAAATATATTCTTGTTTTATAATTCAACCTGCACTACGATAACTAAAAAAAACAGCAAATGCAAAAGATAAAAAAATGTGAACAATTGGTTTTAGATTCACGCGTCTTGAAGATTCAAATTCTCCTGAACAAGTTAAAAGATCTGAAAACTATAATAATATGAGTTCTGAAGTTTAAACAATTGGATTTCCATTTAGTATCGAGCAGAAAGAGTCTAAGTTACCAATTTATTATCCCTGCATGACACTCCAGAGATTGATAATTGATTTTCTCTGCATAAGTAATTGCATGCGTCCAGGGGCGAGAACATTAAGAATTAATCACGCGTACAGTGTATGTTATGAGTTAATAAACTGCATCTGGCTCAAACAAACAATTTTCAATTCAATTTGGTAAAAACACAGCTAAAACAAACAGCAGCTTTCCCACGAAGTAAGTTGTCGTTACGAATGATTATTGCGGATAATAGTATATACTGAAGCATATTCTCTGTTTCTCGCAAAGGATTTTTTATCGAACGCCCGAGAATTAAAGTCTGATCTAATTTCGATAAAGTACTCAAATAGAAACTCAGTATAAATATATTATAAAATCACAAAGAAATTTTACGATCCTGATTCAGGTTTACCACGGAGTATATATGTATGGGATATACCCGTATGAATCTAAATCATGTTTCGGTCCTTTTAGGAGTGCTTTGCATAGCTGCTTTGGCCAGGTACCCCGGCATCGCTACTCAACGAGCACACGTTTATTTCAGCTGTGCTTTTGTTTATTGTTGGAGAGCTCTGCTCTCTAGCTTCAAATGCTTCGTTACAACTCTCTCTTCTAACTCTTGTAAATATATTTTAACCTTAGTCGATTTTAATAACACAATCTGATATTGCCGATTGAAAAGGTTCCTACTCGGGCCCGAACTCGTAACCCTTTGCGTGTAGTGTAGTGTAGTGTAGAGTAGTGTAGTGTAGTGTAGTGTAGTGTAGTGTAGTGTAGTGTAGTGTAGTGTAGTGTAGTGTAGTGTAGTGTAGTGTAGTGTAGTGTAGTGTAGTGTAGTGTAGTGTAGTGTAGTGTAGTGTAGTGTAGTGTAGTGTAGTGTAGTGTAGTGTAGTGTAGTGTAGTGTAGTGTAGTGTAGTGTAGTGTAGTGTAGTGTAGTCGGTAGTGTCGTGCAGTGTAGTGCAGATGTCATGACCACAACGATAATCCCGTAAGTAATTTTTTAAATCTTTGCTTAAATCAATTATAATTTGATTAGGCGTTGCTTGGCAACTGTTAACCTTTACATTGTAACATTTAAACTGCCGGGTGAAACGCTGCTGAGAAGATCTCCTCTACCTTCTAATCATGTGCACTCAATCGATGATTTAAAAAATGATTAGACGGGTATTTAGACGGCTGATTTGTCTTTTTTTATGATGAAGGACTAGGACTCCATCTCACCCCTACGGTGGTAGCCATAGCAACTGGAGAAATGCTGCTGCTACACATGTTGTTACTATGGCAACAGTCAAGAGCAGAAGATTGCCTCGGTGAATACGAGCAAACAAGTCATGCTCTTTATAATCACGCGATTCAGACCACAGTGGTTAACAATGTTGGTGAATGCAGAAAGCTTTGTGCAGCGAATACTCAGTGCTACAGCATCAACTACTATGAAGATCAAGGTCGATGTGAATTGAATGATGCAACTCATTTGTCGGACCCAGACGACTTGGTCCCTCATTCTAACGCACGCTACATGACCTACCGTAACCGTGTACTAAAGAGATGTAGTAACAAGTTTTGCAGTTCTGGATTGGCTTGTGTGATGAATGAAGATGGAATAAGATACACGTGCCACGGTAAGTTCTAATGTTCAACTAAAACAGAGATATTAAAATGATTAATTTTAAAATGTTTGGTCTCACAAAAAGGTTAAACCATCCAGACGGCGTCTAATATAATTTTTGGTGAGAAGATTTATTTTTTTGGGCAATATATTGAAGTTGTAAGATCCTCAGCCCTCTACAGCTAGTTGTCGAAGTTTTTAACTTCTTCCGAAAACTTTCTTCATCCATTCAGTACTTTTAGCGACTGTCGCCACACTTATGTAATACCTGCGCTAGAGAATTGAAGCCCTAAATATCATTTGCCATCTTTATACCGCCCTATTGTTATGGATACGAAGAAAGTCCAAGAAATAAACGAATATATTTTAATGTAAAACATCATCTGGATTGTGTCTAAAGAATTTGTAAAACTCACGTGTTACTTTGGCTGCAGTACATTTTAAACTACGTAGACAACAGGGCTGAATCGCTAGGGCGCATGCGCGAGCTGGTGCGTAAATCGGCGGGAATTTTACCAAAAACTCTATCTGCTGGCGGTAAATCTTTCGTGTTTGAAGGCAATTTTATCCCAGTGGCCCAAACTTAAACTACATTGTCCAAAACATGTTGTTTCTCAGTTTCTGGAGGAAATGGTCTAAGTATTTGAATCTTATCTTTCCAGCAAAACTCTTATTATTTGCCAAAAAACATACTCGCTAAATTTTGAAATTTCCGCCATTTTTGTTTACGCTGCAGTCGTCCCTAGTCTACGCGCGTCACGTTATTCGGTAAATGGGGTCTGGGTACGAGATTGTTATTCAGTGCTGTCTACGTAGACAACAATATTTATCCCATGCCACGCAGAATCATGCAGCCAATCAGAAAGCTGGAACGATACAGGCAATAAGAAGGCTGGAATTGTACAGCCAATCAGAAGGCGGGAACCATACAGCCAATCAAAAGGCTGGAATTATATCGTGTGTATACTGAGAAATCAAGTCACTCGTGTGATATGTCACGGTATACCACTCGAAACCAGTGCATAACTATTATAGATCTGACAGTACTACAAATTTAGTGTCACGCAATATCACGACAAGATCTCCAACGCGTGTAGCCTGTTGTACTTAGCAAAGTGAACAAACCATACCAAATCCATACAACAGATGTGCACATGTGCATGATCGTCAACAGGGGCAGGACCGTTTGTGTGATAATAGCAATATTCTCATGCAACTAGGCAGAAAGACGATCCGTAAAATGTAGGATTTCTGTCGCTAAGCGCTCGTTTTTTATCACGCGGCGAAGTCCTGGAATGCTCTTCTCTTCCACCAGGTCCAGGTCACGGTACGCAGCACGGTACGCAAGAAATAAGAAATGAGTAAATTAATTAATTAATATTTTACTTGTAATGCATAGTGTAGTCATTATTTATCAATACTTAGTAATTAAATATAAGTGCATCTTTCATTTTTAGGTTAGTTTAGCTTAATTCAATTATCATCAATCGAATTAGCATGAAATTGCTTAACAAATGTTATAAATTATCTCTGAAAAGCTCTTTGTGGGAGGGGCTAATAAATCGTATCGTATATTATTGTAATACTGAATTACCAATGAAAATTAGTTTGCATTCTAGGTATTGGAGAGTCAGCCAAGATACCAGCTAAAACATGCCTTTCACTAAAAACAGCCAATCCAAATATAAGAACGGGAAGATATTGGATCGATCCTGATTGGGGTAACCATGACAACGCCTTTCAAGCCTATTGTGATATGAACACGGATGGGGGAGGCTGGACACTAGCCTGGTCTTACAAGTTTACCAACGTTTCATCTTTTAAGAGCGGCAGTAACGCCGTCACACCTCGACCCAGTGGGTATGGTCAACATGTCACCGCTTCATCGACAGCCCCAAAGAACGAGACGGATTACAACGCGATTCAATGGTCGCGTTGGCCATCAATTGGCACTCAGTTCCTAATCAAGTCAAACATTAACAACTGGGTTTCTTGTTCTCCAGGCTCAGGCGACTTTGTCAATTCTGTTGCTGGTACTATTTCATGCAAAGTTATCAACACGACACCGACCGGGGGGAAATGCGCTGATGTTGTACCTTACGAAGCAAAACGTATGCAAGGTTGTGGATCTGCCCTACGTGCGTCGAGCTGGTATTATTTTTTCGACACATGTACCAACGGCTATTGGCCCACTCATGATCCCTGTGGATCTAATTCTCCTCCAGTTCTAACTGGGATCGCGAATCCTCATGGAAACATTTACCTTCGATAATTGACCAACCGCACAATGTTGTTTTGCAAGAGATGAACTTTTTTTACAAGTGTGAAGGACTGCAGCATGGGAGTGTGCATCCTCAACATATCCATACTTAACAAACGACCGCAGTAACCATGCATTTCTGAACTGATCTCTTGCCCCTAGTAGTCAGGTCGAAGTGCACCTTAGTTTGAGGAAGATGACGATGATAGAGAGTCAGTTATTACCAGCTTAAGAGTCATTTACGACTCTGACGAAGACAACAAAAGCGCGACTTTGACAATAGTACGTTTGCATGATGGCGTCACATACTACAACTACCAGAACTCTTTGCGTGGATTCTTTTGTTCCTTTAATTTGGACCATTATCTTGGAATTCTCAAAGGAGTTGATAAATTTGAATGAGAAAAAGAATTGAAAAGGATTCTGGCAGTTGTAGTAAAATGACGCCATAATGCAAATGTACTATTATAATTATACAACGTTTTACCCCATATAACACCAACTGTTTACGTTAACGTCCAGTTTAGTTTTTGAAATATGTTTTTAGACTTAATGTACCAACAATCGAAATAGTTGCCTTTTTGGGAAACATTAAAACAATAACCTACAAATACGTTTTTTTAACGAAGCAGTGTAACCGATGCATTTTCAATGTCTTAAAAGATGTACAAATAATACTTTTGTTGTCTGCTCAGTACACATAGCCAGTTCTATTATATAGTCACCTGAATTATTCATGTATGTTCAATTGTAAGTTAAACACTTATTAAAAATCGGTGCTGGGAATTTCGTTGTTCAATTGATGAAATTGGAATACTTTGTGGTTATAGCAAGCTTTTTACACTTGGAAAATCAATAGGGAAAAATAGGAAAAAAGAAAAAGTGAAAAACTCTCACAGGTACGTATGTCCGCTTTTTAGTTAACTTGAGTATCAGGCCCTGTGGGGGAGGGGGAGAGGAGGGGAGGAAGAATGAGGAGAGGGGAAAATGAAAGGAAGGCCTGACACAAAACCACCCACCCCTCCCTTGGATATGTAGTTCTATTAACCATTAACCATTAAAGGTTAGGGTGAAGTGTGGGGGAGGGGTGGGGGTTTCCCACAAGCCGTGATTGATCCAAACTATTCAAGGGCTTGTGTCAAACGTCCAGAACATGTTGTTTCTCTGAGTATTTGGAAAATGGTCTGAGTATTTCAATCTTGCACCAAAACTCTTATTCTTCGCACACAACTTGAAGGTGCTCGCTAAATAGGCTGCAGTCGTCCCGAGTCCCCGCGCGTCACGTTCTTCAGTAAATGGCTCTGGGGTCTGGGTCGAGGTGAGTTATTTAGGTCTGTCCGTATCGAAAGGGTTTTACTGAACGCGCGGGAATGGTTACGAAACCTGACAAAACCATACATGGATTCTTAAAATATTCTGTACGAAAATTACATTTCCTGACACAAACGATCTTTTTCAAATGCCAATCTCTTGCCTACAAACTTCCGCGGAAAATGTAACCACAGCTAGAGCCATTACAGGATACCCATTCACACCAAAACTTAAACCTGATTAAAATATGTTTGATTAAACAGGTTTCAAATAACGCCTGTCGACACCGCATGCCCGTTGGCGTTAGCCTGTAGTCTCCTTCCTCTTCTGTTGTATTATTTCGAGAAAGAATAGATGTTCTTTCAATCACTCATGATTGTAAACTGCACGGCAGCATATTGCGCCACAATGCCAGTCCGTATCATAAAAAATAACTCCGGTGTGAAGCACATTTCAATTGTCTTACAATGTACCCGCCCATAGCAACACTATGATCCGCGCATCGGGACCACAATCAAAACCCCCCGCGATTCGAAGCCGAAAATTATATACTGACGACGATATACGTCAGGATCTGGTCGCGTTGTTCGATTTAACAAATTGAAGTTAGTTTTTATCTGTCTGTCCTAATATTGACAATGATTTTCGTCATAACAGGGTCAAAATAGCTGTGGATCCACGAGACACATAAAATCTAACTTCAATTTGTTTTTTACAACAACAACAAACTAAATAGTCAATTTTACAACAACAAAACACTTTTAGCTTCAAACGAGTGTGTAGAAACTGCCTTTCGAGTCGAAAAGACCAAAACGTAAACAGGTCTTTATCAGTTTATGCTTTCCCGAACTCTATAAAAAAAAATCCTAACCTACTCTAAACTGTTTGTTTCTACTTAAAAACGTTATGTAAATATCCTGAAAAGGAGATTTTAATCATGAACTAGAAGACCATTTCTCAGTTCTAGTTCTAAAATATCGGTCGAACTTGTCACAATGTCGATCACAAATTAGCGGAAAATGCTTTGTTCGACTCGAAGGAAAGCTCAATTTTTGACAAATGGCACCACACATGGAGGTTTGACACACCGGCCGCGGCGTCTGTTAAAATATTGCATATGAAAATTAGCCAATCAGATTGCGAGAAAATTGGCGGTTGTTGTAAAATGGCTTGTATATAATTAGACGTACTAGCCAATCAAATGACGCGCCCAGAACCTGGCCGCAAACGTCATCAGTATGGAATGTTTAGCCTCGAATCGCGGATTCCAAACAATAGCCTACCCTGAAACAATACCAAACCTAACCCTAAACAATATGGGCCGCGTCAGGCAAAAAGGGCCCTGACGACATGATATTAGGCTACAAAATCTAATGTATAAACTGTATTATAATATTACCCCATCACGTATAATAACACATATAAATAAGTGCAAATCAAAATACAACCTTAGGGGAGTTAACCAATTAGTCACTCCTCGATTCAATTCGAACATTATGAAATACTCGATAGCCTACAGTGGATCTGGGCTGTGGAACGGCCTCCCACGTAAATGCTACCAAACGACCACTATTTCAGTATTTGGAGACAGAGAAGCAGCATTCTTGATTTCGAGCGGCTTATGAAACGTCCGTTCAATTTCAACTAGAAGAATGTGAACGACAAGAGAGATGTGCTAAATCGACCAGTTTACGGTTCATGCACAGTTGTTCAAGTCTTTTGTTTTAACTTGTCTAATTGTTTTAACTTACTAATAATTAGGATGATCAGCTTTAGGCCTAGATACAAATATCAGGATATTTTTTAGATATTTAGAAGGTTCTAGGATATTTAGAAACATTCTAGATATTTAGAAGAAGAAAAATATTTTGGGAGATATTTAGAATTTTCTTATAGGTTTTATGCGTATTTTCATCAGCCGTAATAAACTGGTACTCATACAGCCATCATCTGCCGCAGCAGCCGAAAGAGTTTTTCATTACTCGTAACGATGTTTGGAGACCAGTAACAGAGGACTATGTGGAGGCTGCACTATAATGCTTCGAATCAATAATCGTTAGCTATGAAACTTTTGTTCTTATTCAGTCAAAATTAGTCAAAATTGTGATATTTATAAGAGATATAACAAGACATTTAGAAACATTTTCCAGATATTTAGAATTTTTTCGAGATATTCAGAATTTTTCCCCTTCTGGGGGCCGGGATGGAGTGTTATTTAAACAGTACATATTTACAAAGGATGTGCTTACAAAATGAATGTTCAATTCCTCACCCCATAAACTCACATATATACTTCGGATAATGCATTCAAACAATCTCCATTCATGTATTTTGCTGCTAACAGTTTCATTGAAACCTCAAGGTTAAAGTTCTCTGAGTCATTCCGTATTATTTACTCACTTTGAACAGAAAGGCCTCGATCAAAGTCCAATGGAAGCTAAGCTGCTTGTCTAGAACAATAAATACAATATAAATAGACACAATTATACACTAGACTTAAAACACTAACATACTTGATTTTCTACTCTCAGTTGTTAAAGTTAAAGGTATCCCGTCCCGCATCCAACGTACGACTCCTGAATGACATAATGAAATTTCTATCCATTACATGCAATCGAAATCAATAATTCAATAATAATGAAGGATGTTGCAATCAGATTGCAGGATCCAAGTTATAACGCCAGTTAGTTTCTACTAAGCTAAGGTATATTATTCACAGCTTCTTCTCACTCGGGTTTAATAGTTAGGGAAGATTGAAGGCATTAACACAAAGTTACATATAAGTCTGCCACGTCTTTTGCCAACAGAGGAACTCTATAGCAGATGTGTTACCACGAAGTCCCTTGAGAGGTGAGGTGAATAACTAAACTGAACTTTTGGAACGCTGCATGTCATATAAAACTGAACATTCTGAAAGAATTATAACAAACAACTTTACGATGCGCAATGTGTTTCTTTGTATCTATAAATTCCATGCAATAAGGTGTTTGTAAGAGAGAACTTTTAAAACATACGAGTAAATTCGTGCGATTTTTTGCATATGGTCTACTAAACCATATATACAAAGCGAGACGTTGTTGACAAGTCGTTATCAATTAATGCCTATCGTATATATTTTGTATTTTAAATCATAGCAAATTCACCCCAAAGATGCAAAGCTCATGTTGAGAAAGGTTGACATCCATTTTGTTTTACTTCACCACCTAAAAAGAAAATTCTCGCCCATGTTTTCCTGTTTCCATGGCAATGTCCAAATTGTACTCTGTTTCCAATTTTTGTAGGGAAGCGTCACATATTGACGTCAGAGCGATTTATCACCCGTACATGAATCAACCGTAAATGTAATGCAATAAATATCAACCGTAAATGTCTGTTGATTTTGATGGTAAGAACATGACAGTTTTTTGTTTTAATTTAAACATATTTAATATGCGGAGTTTGCCTCAAGAGCAAACTGCTCATCTAGGGGGCTCCACTGCGAGTATTACAACCATAGTTCCAAACGGGACATTGCACTTTGTTTTTAATACATGCGAAAAGTGCAAAAACAAATACATTTATAAGGTTCTAAAGCAATAAAATGGTGTTGACAGATGGATGGCAAAAAAACAAATTAAAACTCACGCTTTTGAAATCGATTAGATTCTTTAATAAAGCATTGGCAAAATAGAAAATATCAGCATTTTCATCCGCTGGAAGTTGTGAAGGACCAAACAAGAAAAGCTTTATTATCTGTAACTCATACATTACCGGTCATCTGTCAGTTTTAATCTAGGAGCAGCAAATGTCGGACAATGAAGGAAATAATGATTGGTATTTTCAGTTCCAAAGCCGCAAAAACATGACGGGATATTTTACAACCAATTTTGAAAAGATAAAAATTAAGAGCACATGTTCAATTTATACTGTTTAGCTGTTGAAATATGAAATTTGGCTGGTATTGTGTCCTGGCTTAATGCCTGAAAGCACAGGAGGTATAACTCTCAATCTGTATCTTTTCCTCTAGCTGGCTAATGTAATTTGGCTGGCATTGTGTCCTGGCTTAATGCCTGAGAGCACAGGAGGTATAACTCTCAATCTGTATCTTTTCCTCTAGCTGGCTAATGTAATTTGGCTGGCATTGTGTCCTGGCTTAATGCCTGAGAGCACAGGAGGTATAACTCTCAATCTGTATCTTTTCCTCTAGGTGGCTAATGTAATTTGGCTGGCATTGTGTCCTGGCTTAATGCCTCAGGAGAGCACAGGAGGTATAACTCTCAATCTGTATCTTTTCCTCTAGCTGGCTAATGTAATTTGGCTGGCATTGTGTCCTGGCTTAATGCCTCAGGAGATATAACTCTCAATCTGTATTTTTTCTTCTAGCTGGCTAATGTAATTTGGCTGGCATTGTGTCCTGGCTTAATGCCTCAGGAGATATAACTCTCAATCTGTATCTTTTCCTCTAGCTGGCTAATGTAATTTGGCTGGCATTGTGTCCTGGCTTAATGCCTCAGGAGATATAACTCTCAATCTGTATCTTTTCCTCTATCTGGCTAATGTAATTTGGCTGGCATTGTGTCCTGGCTTAATGCCTCAGGAGATATAACTCTCAATCTGTATTTTTTCTTCTAGCTGGCTAATGTAATTTGGCTGCCATTGTGTCCTGGCCTGGCTTAATGCCTGAGAGCACAGGAGGTATAACTACTCTCGATCTGTATCTTTTCCTCTACTGAGCATATATATATATGAAAAATGTGTAGCCACAGTCATAAAAGTGCTCAATGCGGATGCAGAGCGGTAATAAAATGTTAAAAACTTTTAAAATGGAAAACATTAAAAAAACTGTAGGTTACTCGAGTTTCACGCTCGAAGCGATCATCAGACTAAAATGTGCGTAGATTACGGAGGCTTATAACTGGCAGCATAGAATTTGTTTTCATGTCGGCATTTAGCTCAGTAAGATTCCCCTAATATTTCCCCTATTGAAAATCACATCCATTACATACGATTTTCAAGGGGGGATGTTAGGGTCAGCTACAGTTGCATGGAAAATATGAAGAGCGCAATCAACCGTCAAAACCCAAAAATCCTTAGACCGATGAATCGCAAAACGAGGACAAAGCATGTAACTGTCGATCGAAACCCGACTGCCCGCTTGAGGGCGCCTGCCTAATAACAAACTTAGTCTACAAAGCCATGTGCAATCACCACTGCAGATAACAAGCCTAAAATCTATATCGGAGTGACTGATTTTAAAACAAGGTTTAGAAATCACAAGCTTTTTTTCAACAATAAGAAGTATTCTTAAAGCACCGCCCTCTCAAAGCACGTTTGGGAATTGAAGGAAGCCAACACCAATTTCACGATTAAATGGTCAATTATGAAACGGGCCAACGCCTACGAGAGTGGTTCCAAACAATGCAACCTGACTTTGTATTCTAAAATCAAAAAAAGAAAAACTTTTGAACAAAAGGCTCGGTATCGTATTTGAAAATTACCGCTGAATGCAATGAATACAGACGCATGTACGCAGGGTTAGCCTCGTTCTGAAGTTAAACATTCATAGTACCAGCGAGAAGGTGGGCTATTCACAACTTGCGTATTGTTATAGTTTCGCGTTTTGCACCCGAGTGAAAAACACATTTGGGTTCAAAAGCATCTTTCAGATGTACTTTGTTCAGAAAATGTATTAAAATTTGATAAAACTTTTTCAGAGTTGAGAACGAGCCCTTCAAAGACCTGGGCGCCGTTATTTTGTTGACATTAATTCCTGTGACGTTTTTTACGTCACTTCGTCCCACCGGACTTGTAGCGACTTGTTTTCTTTGTAGAACTTTCACACGCTCGGAATTAGAGTAGATTTTCATCGATATGGCAGAGCAATGTCGTACTAGAACAAAAATATCATGAAGACGATATTGTGAGAGAAGTTCAGAAGGCTGGGAGGACGAGGAAAAGCATGTGGAAGGCGAGAATATCAGACGAACAACAAAAGGCGACTACCGAGCTAGTGCAAAACTGGTGTTGTGCTATGATGTAAATATTCGCTGTGTGTTTTTGTATGGAACTTGTCAGCCTTAAACGCAAGACTAAGGTACATTATGACAATATTGATATTGGCATTGCTTTCGAAACTTATGTATTATTGGAGCTATATAATTTGGGATGGTCGTAAAACATGGACGGGGACGCGGGGACGCGGGGACGTGGGGACAGGGACGCGGGGACGCGGGGACGGGGACGCGGGGACGTGGAGACGTGGGGACGTGACCTTAGAAACACAGTATTTTTGACCGCTAAAATAAATAGCGAGTAATTATGTGTGTATTCAATGCATTGTTTTATCACTAACTCGTCATTTAGGTTAGAAAAAACGTAATCAAAAGCCGTTTGACCTCGCAAACCAACGCCATCTTGGAATAGCCTCGTTTCCATGCGTCCTGAGTGAGGTAAATAACCCGGGTGGAAAAGACTAAAACTAAAAGGGGTTGTTTACATGATAAGAGGGCAACCCTTGTACTAGGGCCATCATCCTAATAGTAGAATCATTCTACCGCCATTGTATTCTGCGTTCTGTTTACTTTTGTCTCGGGGATCATCCTAGCACTAGTTCAACCTTTGCACGCGTTACTTCATGTAAAGATCTAGAGTTCGCTAGGGACAACTCGCCTACCCGGCACAACTCTATGCTAGAGTCAAAGTTGCTGGAGTTGTCTAGCAATTAGTGGGTAACTGTTCTGATCTTTCAGCCCTCGTCTTGAGGGCCTTCTCCAGCAGTATAACCGAAATATTGATAATAGACTAAAGCCGTTTATTAGTATATAATGCTTGGTAAAAAAGAGTAAACACGCTAAAAATCTCAAAATGAAATCTACAAACACGACATGTCTAGACTACCTGGATAATGATAGCCAATCAGCGAGCGAGAATGATGGCGTGACCTAAAATGGCGGGAACTTACTGAACAATAGATAAATGCTAATGATGTGATAAGGAAAAGGGTAAACAAACGAACTCGTTAGTAAAGTCAGTGTTCTGAACAGCACAGTAACATACCCCCAGGACATTAGACAGCAGCAATAAAGAGCACCACAGAAAAAGAATCAACGTTAATGCACCAATGACCCACCAAAACTCTACTTGTGTCCTCTATGCTTGAATGATTTTGGCGGCCGCATCATGTTGAGTGCTCGTAAACCCGGGCTATCTTTGAGCATAGTGCTAGCGCTAGGGTCAATCCCCCTCCTCCCCCCTCCTTCATGTAAACACCATTAGCAGGCTATGAAAACCGCCGACTTCTTTGCGCTCACTTCGTGACTCCCTTTAAACTGGGCTATCAGATTTTCATAAAATGACTGTTTACAGTTTGAAAAATCTTGTAATTTTCTTCATATCTAGGGCGGAGTATGCCGCATATTATGTCGCTTGATGAAGCTCTATGGCCGTCCGGTCCTTCCCAGGCTACATAATCTCACTAAGGGAGCGTGGAAACGAGGCTTTTCCAAGATGGCGTCGGTTCGTGAGGGAAAATAATTTTGATTACGTGCTTTCTAACCTAAATGACCAGCTAGTGATAAAACAATGCATTGAATACACACATAATTACTCGCTTTTTATTTTAACAGTAAAAAATACTGTGTTTCTAATGTCGCGTCCCCGTCCTCACGTCCCCGCGTCCCCGTCCCCGCGTCCCCGTCCCCACGTCCCCGCGTCCCCGTCCATGTTTTACGACCATCCTATAATTTGCGAGTTATCCGGTTCGATCTGTGCTGACTGCATGGCTTTGTGCAACTGAAACGAAACACCTGAAAAGTTAAAGCCTCACTGTAAAAACCGATCATAACTAGCCCAACATAGCAGAATATATGCAATGACACAAGAACGAGACACTCGGAGCAATTTTATTGCAAAAATAATTCCATTCCCTTATTAAATTGTTTGTGCAATTGTGGTGGAACTTGGCGCGCGCGCTGCTTCACAACACATCAGTTAGGTAAACGAAATTAAAATTATGTGGCTTGCTACACCCTAGCCTGATTTTCAGACTGTCGAGGTCGTCCGCTCACTTCCTCCCACCTCCCAGCCTGATGGACTTCGGCATAAACCGTGTTCCTGACGTCATTTAATTTCGACCAATCAGAGCGAGTTTTATTTTTAGAGAACTGAGGTATGCGTGGAATGTCCAGTGAAGCCTGCATGAAGGACAAGCCAAATGGTAGACTTGCTCCAAGTCGAACTCGCTGAGTCACTTGGTAAGCGATTACTGGGTCAAAAAACCGGCAAAAAGCGAGTGCGAGAATCGAAGCGAGAGGCGAGTTCGACTTGTTTCACTTGCAGGAAATTGAATCGGGGATTATGTTTTGGCGCGAAAACACATATCAGGGGCGGAGCTAGCCTCCGATGCAGACGTCTTGTATTGTTCGTTTCCCTCCCTCACCAACGTCTGCGAATATTTAATGAGCTCATCAAGAACTGTCATTGGTTAGATATATTGTTCTCAGGGACGGAAGGATAAGTAATCATTGTGATATCGTATGGTCAACTGGTAATTATTTACGTTTGCTGACTCAGCTTCGATCCCCGGGGGGGGTACTCCCATATATGGACTATACGGGGATGATCCGCTGGACAGGGTATGGTTTTTCGAGTTTCTGATCTTAGACAGGGTATCCATTTTCACATCGACAGATCTTGAACAGGGTATGGTATTTATCTAGTGCCGTTATTTAGTCTAGTGCTTGCTGAATACTTATTTAGTTATGACACTCATTATGCAAGATCACAATAAACACTGACATCCAAGTATAGATAATTTGTTATTTGTCTTATAGAGGGAAAATTTTAACACTTTGTCTTGAACAGGGTATGGAAATTTGAGTTTTTTTGTCTTAAACAGGGTAAGGGTTTCAGAGTCCCAGCGGCACACCCCTACCCAACTTTAGGTAGAGTACCCCCCCCGGGCTTCGATCGAAGTCCGCTCGATCTCGTAGTCATTCGTACGGCGATTCCTCAAAGCATCTATGAAGACATCGTATCATCTGTACTAAAAGATCGCTTTCCCACAGACTGATATAAAGCAAGACAAAGCGTTATTTGGCGTTATAAATCGGAAATCCTACCGACTGATCATGGCAAGTCGATAATTTTTCAGTTGCTACCACTATAAGCAAATAATTACCATTGAGAGGGTTCAGTTATCCACGGAACGTAATAGTTATTGTTATCTGGCCTCTAAAATCATTGGTGGGCTCTCACATTGATATAAGGTCTTCTCGAACTTCAGAATAGTTCTGTGGCATATTTTTCTTGACACCGGATCACTTGTGAAACGCCATTTAGGTCGGTATGCGTTGTAGATCGGCTACGTGCTTTAAATATGTTTATCCTGCAGACTCTGCAATGGTCGTTTGTTCGAGATTTTACGGCTTCAGTGAGTGGTGTTTTAATTTTACGGGGAGTTCTCTGCTGTGAACTGAATCGCCTGCATTTGACATGTAAACAAATTAATCTTCTGGCACAGCATTCTTTTACTCTAGCTAAATTATAATGTGACGCGTATCTCTCTCCTGATTGGTCGATGTATTAATTACTCAGTTGATGTGTTTGACAGTTTTCAAAACATGAAAGTGAGATTAGCGCCCACCGATACCAGAGGTTTTCTCTTCTTGCTGCTTCGCAGCTCGCTCGCCGCTTCGCGGCTCTTCGATCTGTTCTCTCTTTCTGTTCTCTAGAAAACCTCTGGAACCAGGGTAATGGCTTTGGAGAAAGCGTGCGAAACTTTCGACATTTCTGAATTATTTCCCGAACAGCGAAAAGCAATTTACCCCTCGTTTCCCGGAAGGACCTTGGCCATCACAGCTACATCTATAGGCGACGACCAGGTAGAGAATCGAGAAAGGAGAAATTATGTATAGCCTTCTAGTACAGCTCGCTAGAATCACGCACTTTCCTGCACTGCAGAATTCTGGGGGTTTCTCAGTGTAAGCATGTCCTGAAATTGTTAAAGCAAAAGTGCACTTGAAAACACTTGAAAACTTCGCTAAATTCTCCATTAAGTCCAGGTGTATTTAGACTCGTTCTATTAATGATTTGGGATATAAAATGGTTAGGGTTTTTTCAAATTTGGGGGTTAGGTTTTAGAAGGTTTGTATGAAAATTCGACAAAATGAATTATTAATATGCTTACACTGAGAAAGCGCCAGAATTCTTATGTTTTACAGCTTCAAACTTATGTCGATTTCTCAGAACTAACCCTAACCATATCCTGTTTGAGCTGCTATGGTTTTTTGGGCAGCAGGAACTTTTTAAATAGGATTTTTCGTACAGTATTTCAAGCGCATGGTCACAACACTGATTTGTTGTACTTTACAATTTGTCAAAATCAAGATTGTTCAAAATTCTGATAACATAAATATTTAGGCAAATGTAATCCAACTTTTACCATGACATATTCACTATATGTGTTCAGTCCTGTAAAAAATTCATGCCATTCCATGAAAGATTTAGTCTTCTTAAGGCGAAAAAGCTAAGATATTTCAGCTTTTAGGTCAGCAAAATTGTCAAAATAAAGTGTGTTAAAAATTCTGCAAACATAAATAATTGCCCAAATGTCGTGAAACTATTACCATGACATACTCAGTATGTGTGTTCACTGCTGTAAAAAAATCAGTACATTTCATGAAATATTTGGTCTTCTAAATGCCAACATTCTAGGAGACATTACATTTTACATGTAATACGGCATACAAAGCGGTCGAGGAAGTTTAATGATTTTCCAAAGCCCGTAGCTAGTAGATTCATAAACATCGATCACGATATCGATAGCGCTTCCTATCTGATTTTCCCGGTACACGTCTGAGGACAACATGTTTCTCCACGTTCTGTTTCTATAAGTTTGAAGCTGTAGAACATATTCTGCAGTGCATGAAAGAGCCGTGATTCTGGCGATCTGTAGAAGTTGTAGAAGGCTACATAATTTCTCCTCTCGATTCTCGACCTGGTCATCGCCTTATAGATGCAGCTGTGGTAGCAAAGGTCCTTCCGGGAAACGAAGTATAATAATGCCTTTCTCTGGTCGGGAAATAATTCAGAAATGTCGAAAGTTTCGCACGCTTTCTCCAAAGCCATATCAAGTCCGTTTGGCTTCACCTTCATGCAGGCTGCACTAGACATTCCACGCATACCTCAGTTCTCTAAAAATAAAACCTTCGCTGTGATTGGTCGAAATGAAACAACGGCCAGAACACGGTTTATGCCGAAGTCCATCAGGCTGGGAGGTGGGCGGAAGTGAGCGGACGACCTCGACAGTCTGAAAATCAGGCTAGCTACACCCTAATTATCTCTCTGGGTCAAATTAAACAAGTTTCGATTGCCATGCCGATATCAATATTGTAATAATCTACCTTTAGTCTTGTATTTAAAAACACACAGCGAATCTTTATAGCACTAGCTCGGTAGTCGCCTTTTGTTGTTCGTTGATATTCTCGCCTTCCACAGGCTTTTCTTTGTCCTCCCAGTCTTCTGAACTTCTCTCACAATATCGTCTTCATCATATTTTTGTTCTAGTACGAAATTGCTCTGCCATATCGATGAAAATCTACTCTAATTCCGAGCGTGTGAAAATTCTGCAAAGAAAACAAGTCGCTACAAGTTATCCGCAAGACTCCGGTGAGACGAAGTGACGTAAAAAACGTCACAGGAATTAATGTGAACAAAAGTCTTTGAGGGGCTCGTTCTCAACTCTGAAAAAGTTTTATCAAATTTTAATACATTTTGTGAACAAAGTACATCTGAAAGATGCTGTTGAGCCCAAATGTGTTTTTCACTCGGGTATCCCTTTAACACGGTTCAAACTGCTAAAAATACTAAAGCGCAAGAGAACAAAAGACAACGTAATCACATACCAGAACTTCGCGACTATAAATAGCCACAACGTCTACTGTGCTGTGGGCGCTACCCATCACATATGTACGCTCCTGGTAATGGGCTCCTGATATATATAGATACTCTATTGTTTGCTATAGCTGATTCTGACTGGCAAAGTGTCTAGGATTAAATACCATTAAAATGAGAGTGTACTACGTATGAACGCTGCAAGGCACAAATGTAGCCTCTTTTAGTTCAACTTATTAATTCTCTCTTCCACTGGACATTAGACATTAGACACTAGACATTAAAATGAGAGTGTACTACGTATGAACGCTGCAAGGCACAAATGTAGCCTCTTTTAGTTCAACTTATTAATTCTCTCTTCCACTGGACATTAGACATTAGACATTAAAATGAGAGTGTACTACGTATGAACGCTGCAAGGCACAAATGTAGCCTCTTTTAGTTCAACTTATTAATTCTCTCTTCCACTGGACATTAGACATTAAACACTAGACACTAGACATTAAAATGAGAGTGTACTACGTATGAACGCTGCAAGGCACAAATGTAGCCTCTTTTAGTTCAACTTATTAATTCTCTCTTCCACTGGACATTGCTTTGTGTTGCTCCTCTGATGTATTGACATACAATCTCGTGGATTAAAGCGTTCGGCAGGATAGTGTGCAATTGCCCTATATCATTATGACGTCAAATCATAACAACTATTGTTTAAACGCTAAGGATCACGGTCGTGGGAGGGGGACAAAACAGCAACAACACAAAGGAAATCGCTATCAGATGCATTTTGTAGAACGTAGAATAGCGGTAACAGCCACCAAATACGGTAAATATTGTGTGATAAACATTGATACAGCTGATATCTGGAAACCAGACAATTCGAAGTTAATTTTTCCTCAGCAGAGCAGATTTAGTTCAAAATTCTATTGTTCATGTCGATTCTGTCCGGCCCCTCATAAACAAGCCATGACGTCATAATGATTTTTTTGGCAGAGTCAGGTGAGGAATTGATAAGATATTATATAGGCTGATCCCCAGTAAAACATGAAGCAATGCAATCACATATGGTTCTTGCAAAAAACTTTGTATGCATAGCTTCTTAATTTTTGCTCTGTCTATTAGGCTTGAAACATCAGGTGCTACTCATTTTCCAGGATAGTTAGCATTTAAATTAAATTTATATTGCCTCTTACAATGTACATGTCAGTATTTGATTATACAAGTGTTAAAAATGACAAATGATGGTCAAAATCACTCGTGGTTCCATACTCGGTTACTAGTGAACTCCGCTTTGAATTTTGCTTACTTTCAGGATATCTCCGGCAGACCTGAAGACCATGTTTTGAGAACATTTACCGTGCATGCATGCGACAAATGTGAACAAAGTGACCCAGCGATTCCGATATTCGTACAGCCTTGGCTCGGTACTTAAACCGCTGATTTTGTTTACATTGTAAACCAGCCGACAGTTTTGTACAAATCTATACGGGGAAGCTCCGCCCCGAGGTACAAACCCTTACCCTTTTATATACCATTTTTAACAGAAAAGGTAACCCTTACATATACCTCGCCGAAGCGGCTCGCCTTTTGTCCAATCAGATGAAGCAAATCAGTCACGTGCATGCTCCTTTATACCTGATAAAATCTCATTCTAAAAGGCCCGCGGAGGGATTTGAATTCTGTCCCAGGGGGAAACGGGGTTAATGATTGAGACAATGGAATTTCTATTGATGTTTCAGCTTTCTCATTGAATTGCTAATTAGGATGAACGTTTTATATAAAGAATACTAATGAACATGAAATTTTATATAAAGTTTCATCCTAATTAAGAATTCACTGATAAAGACCCAAAGATAGCAAAGTACACGGAACATAAGGTACCTAGATAATAAATTTTGCACTAAATTTACTAATATCAGCAGACTACCGAGATACACAGATAATATTTTTAAAATGATGTTATCCAACTTGTTTACCGAGCCACTGTTTAGTTCCAATCATTAAACCAAACTCAAAGCCGTCAAATAATAAAAACGTACATTATTAAACTTACATATTTTGTGCCGGAGTCAAAAATTTAGAGTCTGCCGTCATGTCAGTCACATCGCTTTCCAAGTCTTGAACTTTATCGAGGTAAACCACGACACCAAATCCTTCAAGCGCAGGTTCTTCTTGCATTGCGAAACGCCGCTTCAAACAACATAGTATGGTAATTTCTTCATGTCATTCCCTTGAGATGTTCGTAATTGCAGGCGGTGATTACTCAAATATTTTGCATGGCGTTGTGAATACAAAGGTTCAATGGTTCATTAAGTAACCATTCCCTTGAGATGTGCGTCTTTCTTTCATTGCATTCTTAAAGCGTTTTTGAAGCCGTTTAAAACACGAACAGCACGTGTTTCATCAAGTCTAAAAATTAATAAAACACTGTTGTTCGTGTTTTAAACAGTACATAAAGATCGTCCACTCATATTTTATCTACCATTTGAAGAGATCAGAGCTCTCCAACAATAAACGAAAGCACAGCCAGAGGCTCTTGGATACCAATTCAAATTGCCTGGAATACGTCGAATTCGTTAAGATTCCTTTCTAGAAATCCAATTATGACTGTCAACCCAGTTTATACTAAAAGAGTTAACAGATTAGTTTGTATCATTTGCTATTTCCGTCATCACTCCAAGAACAAAACGGTACGACATCTGGGGCAAAATAGAATTTTATTGACTCTTTTAGTACAATACAATACAATGTTTATATATTGGTACCTTGGAACAACATTGTGTACATCAGTATATATCCAATAAATTTGAATACATATAATAATGATAATAATATAACGAAGGGAAAAATATATATATATAACATTTCCTTTATATATACTAATAATAAGGAACAAACGGCATTAAATAACAAGAACGATTTGAACTACTTGAATAAAGTAACATAAAGTTATAGTTTTGATCAATGTGATGACATTATTATGTTATATTGTGATAGCTTTGAAAGAGTCAACCAATTGGTTAATAAAATTAAAGTACCACTTATTTTATGAATATTCCGATCTTTCATTGAGATTATGTAGTAAAATAAGCTTGTATAGTCGAACAAAGCGAAAGACGGATTCGTATCGAAAAGGGTTTTTAAAAATTCCGATCTAATTAGGGTCAATTTATGGTGTTTACAGCGAAAAAGGTAATGTATTACATCACCCAATTCATTATCACTACAGATAGTACATTTTCTATCTTCTCGTGGGGTTTTGTTATAACGCCCCCTTTCGATTGGGAATAGATGTGCCGAAATTCTTAGCTGGGTTATGGATCTTCGAATTCTGAAGTCAGTAATTAAATTCAAATATAATTGTGCTTGATAACTGAATATAATTTTAATTTTGACTTCACTTTGCCATTGATTAAGTCGTTTCTCTCATTGTTCCACTTATCTACATATATGTTTTTTTAATTTCTTATGTAAAAGATGTAAAGATCCATTTGTAATTTCACTAGGGTTAATGTTTCCTAATTTTAATAAATGAGATAATGTAGTGAACCATGTGAATGTGTTATTATTGCTTAATTTATTAGATACTTGTAGAGCTTTATTAAGTAGTGGATTGTTTTCGTGTTTGAGTAAGTGAAAAAAGAATTTGACTATTGTGGTATGAATGGGAATGTGTAAGGGAAACGCCCAAGTTCAGATCTTACAGCTGAGTTAGTAGCCTTGGAGTTTACTCCAAGAATCATCTTACACATTTTTTAGTGTAATTTTTCACATAGCAAGTTTGTATGAAATAAGTTATCTTTAAATTTTAAGAATGAAGTATGTTTTTGTGAATATGCTCCCCAGACTTCGCAATTATATAATAAGACGGGTCGAACCAGTGAGTCGAACAATTTTAAAATGATTTTTGTAGAAGTCCCACATAGGGGATTCAGATCTTTCAAAATGCTGAAAACTACCCTTAAACCTTTATTATATAACTTTTCATTGTTTACGTTGAATGATCCTGAGGGTGTTAAGATTGTTCCTCGGTATGAATATGACGTAGTCATAGGAACTTTGTTTTTACCAAAAGTACAGTTGATAACTAATTTACGACCTGATTTGTTGAAAACCATAAGTTTAGTTTTCTTGATGTTTATGTTGAGTTTCCATTTCTTTGAGTAATGATAAAGAGAATTAAGACAATTTTGCATACCTTTTTCACTGTCTGATAACAATAATAAGTCATCTGCATATAAAAGGCAATTAAGTTTTAAATTTTCTAACTTAACTGGATCGCAATTTTGACTGAATATATTAGGTATGTCGTTAATAAAAATATTGAAAAGATTTGGGCTTAAATTGCAACCTTGTTTTACCCCAACAAAAGAATCGAAGTAATCGGTTAGCCCTTCAGTTGTTTTGAGACAAGATCTAATGTTTTGGTACATATGTATGATTATGGCTAAAAACCTTTTACTTATACCGAGTTCAATTAACTTGTGAAATAAGCCATTTCTCCATACAAAGTCGTAAGCTTTTCTGAAATCAACAAAACACGAATATATTTTGTTTCCTTCTCTGAAATAGAGTCTACAATAGTTTTGACAACGAATATATGGTCAGAAGTTCTATGAGCTTTACGAAAGCCAATTTGATTTGGTTTAATGATGTTATTGCTTTCTAAATAATCCGTTAAACGTGAGTTTAGTGCTAGCGTGAAAAATTTACCTAAGCAACTATTTATGGTGATACCACGGTAGTTGTTGGGGTCTTCTTTGATAAAAAAAACTGGGTTGACAGTCATACTCGGAGAACTCGGACACTTTTCTTGACGACGCTATGACCATCGCCTTGGTCTTCTTTTCGTTTAGAACCATCTTGTTCATTGCACTCCACTGACTGATAGGCTAGATGAGCAAGTAAATGAATTTAAGAATAAAATTTGGCGAGAAAACTAACTAATAATTAGGATGATCAGCCTGTGCTAGATATCGCTTGAATATTATGAATACCTTCGATATTGTTTTCCCCTTCTGGGGGCCGGGATGGAGTGTTTTAACAGTAAATGTTTACAAAGGATGTGCTTACGAAAGGAATGTTCAATTCCTCACCACATAAACTCACAGATATGCTTCGGATATTCGTGAGTCAAAGATGTATTCAAAAAAATCTCCATTCATACATGTATTTTGCTGCTAACAGTTTCAACGAAACTTCAAGGTTAAAGTTCACTGAGTCATTCCGTGTTATTTACTTAGTTTGAACAGAACTTTAGGACAGGCCCGAATTAGGCCCGGGTCTTAAATCGCAAGTGTTTATTATTTTTATTTTCCAAGTCGAGGTATTTCGCCCCCAACCAATCAGCTCACACTGTTCACTATCTGCACTATCTTTTCAAACCTATTTCGTAATTTCCTTTTATGTATAAAACATATGTCATCGATTTTGTAATTTCCGCTCATAGTTACGTAATTAACAATTTATATAAGCCTTGTATCTATTTGTGACCTCCACTGTAAAATAAACCTGAAGAAGGCTGGTACTGGCCAGCCGAAATATCGTATATAAACCTCGAAAACGTTGTATTTGATCAGCATTGCAGTAGTCTTCGGACACTTTATCATTATATTTTAGTACTCGGAACCTCCAGTACAACAGAACAGCAGACTGTAAATTGTAGACGTGTGTTACATGAATAAGTAGTGTTTACAGTAAAGGGTCAATTTCTTTAATTTACATACGAGAAAAACATATCTAATGTACATATCATGAAAAACAAAAATATTAAATACATACATATACTAGGGGAGCAGAGAGCAGAAAGTTACCGCGACTGATAACTCCCCTACCCCACTCCTAATAAATAATAGGAGTGGAGTACCACCCCTCCCCTGTGACCACGCCTTAGAATGGAATGTCTGGAATGTAAAGAATGTAGAAATAAAAATAGAAAATGGTAACGCTTATGTGTATACAGCCCGAGTTAAGGCTGTACCCAGCCTCTTGTTTATCAATAATTCAATAATAATGAAGGATGTTGCAATCAGATTGCAGGATCCAAGTTAGAACGCTAGTTGGTTTTTACTAAGTTATGGTATTGTTATGTGTTATCTCTTTTAATTCTCATTTCGCCTCTATTTATACAGCAAGCTTAACAGAATATATTTACATAAAATCTACAAAAACGCTCTAATTTAACAATGGTAAAGAAAAATATTACGTAACTAAAATGGTACTCATTCCGTAATCATGCATTACGAAACCAACATTACGTAACATGCCAAAACAAAACAAACCGATTGCATAACAAGGCATGGAATTCATAACATTGCCCCCCTCTTAAATCTGCACGACCCGAGCAGATTCAAATAAATCTCTTAATCGTTATAGCTTCTAATCTAATCAAAACATGTCAATTTCATCTGTTCATTTGCATCCTTGTAACTTACTGTGTCTTTGATCTCTTGAGACTGTTCATATTCCTTTACATTTCGTACACTCTTTTACGCAATACTAACTACTCAATTATAATTTCACTGAAGTCTTTATAAATGTCTTCATGCCACTAGCAGACTTATCCTCTATTGTCTTCTTGTACATCATTTCGCATCATCTTAATCATCATCTGCTGTGTTCATCTCGTCCGCTGCGATTATTATCGTTTGCTGTGTTCATGCATCATCTGCTGTGATCATCATCGTTTGCTGTGTTCATGCATCATCGGTACAGCACTTCACTTATTGTATCGGCTTCTTCTGATACAGTTCATAATCCCATAATCGTGCGGGTAATTTAAGACTTCTCTTAGCCCTTGTTTTCAATTGCTTTTGTTCTACTTTGGTAGAGTTTTCTTGATCTGCTTCAGACATATCTGCTGGTGCATTTCTCTCACTTTGCGATATTTCTCCAGATTCATCTACCTCTAACGTCTTTCCGCTATCCGTTGCCAGGAAGTTCTCCGATTTCGTCTTCTCGCGTTTCTTTGCTACTGTCTTCCAATACGTCTCTCGTCTCACTCTCTGCGGTCACGCATTCTGGCATCTGTTCCGTTTCGCTTGGCGATGTTAGTCCCGACTGTACTGTTACATTCGTAGGTCCTTCCGGTATTTTGCAAAGGCAGTTGGGAACGTCTCTATTGTACTTCCACAGACGGTCTCGATGAAGTCAATACGAGGTCTTGATTTGGAGGTTTTCTGGATTTCATAGATTACATCATTAATTTGTCTTACTACTAGAAAGGGACCGTCCCAATTACTAGTAAGCTTGGGCGACACACCTTTCTTTCTCTGGGCATTGTGACATCTGACAGCATCTCCTCTTGCGAATGATCGCCGTGTTGATCCTGCGTCGTAGCGTGTTTTCATTCTATCACTGTTCAACTGCAAGTTAACACATTCAAGTAAATCTGTAGGCTTCTTCTAAACTCTTTTCCAGTGAGCTCACGTAGTCACTGTAGGTTCTTAATTATAACTTCTCTTGCTCGTCACTTGGACGTCCAATCATTATATCTAATGGTAAGGGTATCTCCCTACCAAGCATCAATTTGGAAGGAGAGTGACCCGTTGAGGCATGCGATGACGAATGGTAAGCCATCATTAGAAAGGGAATATGCCGATCCCAATAACGTCGTTTCTCCTCTACATACATAGCTAACTGACTTTCCAGCGTTCGGTTAAATCGCTCTATCTGCCGTCTGATTGAGGTCTGTAAGGTGTTGTCCGAGTCTTGCTAATACGCAGTAGTTGGCACATAGCTCTGAACACCTTAGCTTCAAAATTTCTTCCCTGATTTGAGTGGAGTTCCTTGGGAACACCAAAACGCACTACAACTTGACGTACAAGTAAGTCCACTACCGTCTCAGCCTCTTGGTTCGGGATAGGAAAAGCCTCTGTCCATTTGGTGAAATAGTCACCAATAATGAGGAGGTATTTGTTACCAGAGTTGGTCAAAGGGAGTGGTCCAAGTACATCAAGTGCCAATCTTTCCATCGGTGCACCAATTACGTACTGTTGCATAGGGGACCCAGTAATATCGAAACTTTACTTTTGATAGCGTTTTGGCAATGCCAAAATGTCCTGCAGGAGGTGTGCCATGCAGCTGTCCCAGCACTTGTCTGCGAAGGGACTTTGGCACTATAAGCTGTAAGCGTGCCTTTCCGAACCGTCTGCTTCTATCTTCCTGTACATTACACCATTAATGATTATTAGCGAGTTCCATTGTGCCCAGTATACTTTGACATCAGGGCTACAATCATATGAATGATTGTTGCGGATAATATTATATACTGAAACATATTCTCTGTTTCTCGCAAAGGGATCTTTTCTCGAGAATTAAAGTCTGATCTAATTTCGATAAAGTTCTCAAATAGAAACTCAGTATAAATATATTATAAAATCACAAAGAAATGTTACGATCCTGATTCAGGTTTATAACGGAGTATATATGTATGGGATATCCCGTCTAATCTAAATCATGTTTCGGTCCTTTTAGGAGTGCTTTGCGTCGCTCCTTTGGCCAGGTACCCCGGGATCGCTACTCAACGAGCAGACGTTTCTTTGAGCTGTGCTTTTGTTTATTGTTGGAGAGCTCTGCTCTCTTCAATGCTTCGTTACAACTCTCTCTTCTAAATCGTGTAAATATATTTTAACCTTAATCAATTTTGAATACAGAATCTGATAATGATGATTAAAAAGGCTCCTCTGTACTCGGGCTCGTACTCGTATAACCCTTTACGTGTGGTGTAGTGCAGTGCAGTGCAGTGCAGTGCAGTGTAGTGTAGTGTATACACATAATCTGATAATGCCGATTTAAAAGGCTCCTACTCGGGCTAGTAACTGTGTAGACAAGTGTAGTCGGTAGTGTAGTGTGTAGTGTGTAGTGCCAGTGTAGTGTAGTGTAGTGTAGTGTAGTGTATAGTGCAGACTTGGATGGTAGTGTAATGTAGCGTAGTGTATAGTGTAATGTAGCGTAGTGTGTAGTGTATAGTAGTGTATAGTGTATAGTAGTGTGTAGTGTAGTGTGTGGTGTGTGTAGCGTGGTGTGGTGTGTATATGTAGCGTGGTGTGTGGTGTAATGTAGCGTGGTGTGTGGTATAACTTAGCGTGTGGTATGTAGAGTGTAGTGTAGTGTAGTGTAGTGTAGTGTAGTGCAGACATCATGACCACTACGATAATCCCGTAAGTAATTTTTTAAATCGTTGCTAAAATCGATTATCATTTGATTACGCGTTACTTAGCAACTGTTAACCTTTATAGTTTAACATTTAAACTGCCGGGTCAAACCCTGCTGAGAACTGAGATCTTCTCTACCTTCTAATTGTGTGCCCTCAATCAGTGATTTAAAAAATGATTAGACGGGTATATCCCATTTAGACGGCTGATAATTTGTCTTTTTTTATGACGAAGGTCTAGGACTCCATCTCACCTCCAACGGTGGTAACCATAGGAACTGGAGAAATGCTGCTGCTACACATTTTGTTACTATGGCAACAGTCAAGGGCAGAAGATTGCCTCGGTGAATACGAGCAAACAAGCCACGCTCTTTATAATCACGCGATTCAGACCACAATGGTTAACAATGTTGGTGAATGCAGAAAGCTTTGTGCAGCCAATACTCAGTGCTACAGCATCAACTACTATGCAGATCAAGGTCGATGTGAATTGAATGATGCAACTCATTTGTCGGACCCAGACGACTTGGTCCCTCATTCTAACGCACGCTACATGACCTACCGTAACCGTGCACTAAAGAGATGTAGTGACAAGTTTTGCAGTTCTGGATTGGCTTGTGAGATGAATGAAGATGGAATAAGATACACCTGCCACGGTAAGTTCTAATGTTCAACTAAAACAGAGCTATTAAATTGATTAATTTGAAAATATTTAGTCTCACAAAAAGGTAAAACCATCCAGACGGCGTCTAATATAATTTTTGGTGAGATGATTTTTTGGGCATTATAATATAGATACGATAGTACGCGCGCTCTGATTGGCTAAAAAGCCATGTTTTATCAGAGTATATAACACGGTTTGCCGTGTTTTAATGTTTTCAACTGGCGGTTTCCTTTCATCGCGCGCGTGAATTTATATTATAAATCAGATAAAGAAACCTTAAATCCATGTTTTATACTATCATAAAACACTCTGGTCATTTGAGAACACTCGAGAAATGTTGAAAGCACACGCCTTCGGCTTGTGCTTTAACATTTCTCTCATGTTCTCAAATGCCCATCGTGTTTTATGTTATTTCTCAAACGAGAGCGCGTTGTTTATCAGGGGTTCCAAACACCGAGAGCAATGAAAGCACGAGAGCGTAGCCCGAGTGCTTTTATTGTTTCGAGGTGTTTGGAATCCCTGATGAACAACAAAGCTCGAGTTTGAGAAATAACTTCTCACACGAATACAATACCTGCATTCATAAATCATTAGAACGTATTTGTTGTTTTTAATGAAACCAACATTTTTATGTAAAAATCACTGCATGCTAGTAGAATTTACATATTTGTGTTTGCCATGGCGGAGGGAAGGTTTCACTGTCCCAAAACAGCGGAGGAGGAGGAACTTTGTGTAGAAAAGTCATTACCGAACTCTACTCGATATAAAAACAAATGGGCGGCTAGTCTCTTTGAAGAATGGCAGCGAACAAGAAGGGTGAAGTTTGCTTCAGTAGAGGTTTGCGGACTTTTTAAGGAGTATGATTATCATAACGTTCAGCCACTCAGTCAGCCTTTATCGGACATGGACGCGTTGACACTAAACTACTGGATGTCGAAATTTGTGCAGGAGGTTGCAAAGAGTTCAAAAGACCCGTACCCTCCTAAAACGCTGTACCAGATTGTATGTGTCATTCGCCGGTACTTAGTTGAAAAGAAACCAAGCATGGATTTTAATCCGCTGGATCCTTCAGATAAAAGGTATTTGTATTTATACATCTGCGGGTTTAAACATTCTACTGCAGTATTTAATGTCGCAGTGTTCTTTGGAAATTTTAAATGATAAGTATCCTAACATTTTGTCGTGTTATTGTCAGGTTTGTAATCTTTAGAAGACTGGTTTATAAATATGCAGGTTAAGAACAGTTTTATCACATGTGTTTCAAATCAGTTCTCAAACACTAGTGATTTTCAACTGGTGTTTCATTGGGTTTCCAAAGTCATCCACCTGACCTAATACGAGATCCTGGTTGGCTGATTATGTCATGAATTATTAATGAGTTTGAGAAGATAGTATAAAACATGGCTAAGGCTTCTTTATTTGTTAAATATATTGTTTCATTTTATTTGTTGAAGTTGTAAGATAATTAGCCCTGTATGGCTAGTTGTCGAAGTTTTTAACTTCTTCCAAAACTTTCTACATCCAACTAGTAGTTTTACTGTCACCACACTTATGTAATACGATGTAATACCTGCGCTAGATAGATAGATTAGATATATTGCCTTTATTTAAACACGATTATGATTAAAGCACATTAGGCTTATGGGGTCGTGTGTCTACTACTAAGAATAATATAACTCTACATCTATTTACAATACTAAAAATTACTAAGAATACTTACAAATGTAATAACTGTAATAAGTAAATAAACTTCAAATTACTAAATTGAACTTACTAATAAATAATGATGCTAAGAGTACTACAGAGCTGCTAAAATGTTTTTCTAAAGTACAATACATTCATACTAGGCCTCAGTTAATGAGTGGACTCACAAGTAAATGAAGTCATCTCTCTTAAATCTAGTAGAAGAGGCAGATGTTGTGTTAAACTTGAACTGCTCAAACACCGCTAATTTATTTAAACGACACTCTAGATCCTTATGTCCTGCATATACTATTGACTGATCACTAGAAATAACACTATTCCATAAAACTGATCCACTATACTGAACTGAATGTTGAAGGAACTTAGTATTAAAACGCGGTATTTCAAGGGAATCCGCTACTCTTAGATTATAACGGCTAGTCCTCTTATAACTAATATTTGATCGCATAAAAAATCTGGTAACCTAGCGTGGAATGCATATGCCTTGTGCATTGTCTTAGACAATACAAGCTTGTGATAAATACTGAGTGAATACCAACTGGCAAGCTGAAGAGCATCTGCGGAAGATGTCTCTGGGGAGATTGTATATAATTTTTGCGGCTCTACTATGAAGCTTCTCAAGTGATGTAATATTATCCGAATTATAACAACTCCCCCACAACACCATGCCATAGTTCACCGAAGGCAGTATAACTGAGAAATAGAGTTTCTCTAGTACATGTTTTGGCAGAAATCTAGATCTTTTCAGTAGCCCTAATTTATTAGCATAACTCTTTTTCAGTTCTACTGTATGTGGGATCCAACTTAAGTTATTATCAACCGTCATGCCTAATAGTCGGGATTTCTTAACCCACTTAATTTGAGAGTTCCCTATTCTCACGGGTGCAATCGGTCCCATAGTATAACTAGAACGCATAATTAGCATAGCCTCGCACTTGTTTGGGTGTGGCGTAAGCCTGTTATTGAGGCACCAGACGTACAGTTCCTGAAGAGCTTCATTTAACTAAGCAACCGCCTGATCAGCGTCCTTATTAATACAGTAAACCGTGGTGTCGTCGGCGTACATGTAGACCTGGCCAGAAGTGACGGAAGAAGGAAGGTCGTTAGTAAATAAGCTGAATAAGGTCGGTCCTAGGACCGAACCGTGAGGAATACCGAAAGCCACTGGTAATACACCTGACTTAACTCCGTTGACGACTGTGTATTGGCGCCTGTCTTGAAGGTAGTTCTTTATCCATTTCAATAGCGTGCCGTTAACGCCAAAGTCCCGATGTAATTTCGCCTCGAGCACATCATGATCAACACTGTCAAATGCTTTCTTAAAATCGATGAAAGCCACAGCAACGGCATTACCCGAGTCCACAGCTCTCCTCCACACTTCCGTTAAATTCATCAGCAATAGCTCCGTTGAATAGCCCGGCCTGTACGCCCATTGCCTATCGGAGACCATCATATTTTCCCTGAACACGTGATTAACAAGCCTGTCGTTGACCTCGGACTCCAAAACCTTGCTTGGTATACTTAGTAACGATATTGGTCTGTAGTTACCTCTCTCGGTTTCATCCTCCTTCTTGAAGATGGGAGCGATCCTGGCCACTTTCCACGCAGAGAACACTGTACCCTTCTCGATACTGTATTGGTATAAACTTACCAACGCTGGTGCGATTGCATCTCCTGCCAATCTCAAAAGCTTCGATTGGATATTATCCGGTCCTGATGATTTTTTCACCTTAAGTGTTCTAAGTTTATGTCGAATAACGTTGGCGTTTACCTTAAAATCGGTTAATTGGGGTACATCTAGAGTTCTGTCGGCGGCACGTTGATCGTTTACCGCTGGAGGTAATAGATTAGCAAGTTCTTCTCCTATGTTTGCAAAAAATGAGTTTATTATGCACGCTTTTTCTTCATCCTCTAAGGCTAGCGTACTGTCATCCCTTTTCAAAGGACCTATGCACTTTTTCGTTTTTGGATTTGTGGCTTTATTCACCAAGTTCCAGTAGGCGGATGAGTTTTTAGCTTCCCTGAACATCATAGAGAAATACGAGGCTTTGGCTTGCCTCAAATCTCGAGTAACTTCAATCCTAACCTTCTTGTATTCAATCCAATGATCCTGGCTCTTAGATGACACCGCTAATTTGAACAGTTTATATCTACGGTTCATTTTAAAGCGGATCTCAGTATTTAACCACGGAGGGGCGCAGCTTTTAACCTTGACCTCCTTCCAGGGAGCGTGTTCATCGCATATCTCGTTAAAGAACGTCTCCCAAGCCCACAACACATCATCGGGATCGTCGAATACCGAGGCGATATGAAACGGTGCTGATTGAATATCATATCTAAACTTATCTTCGTTTATTTTCTTATAGTTTTTATAATCTCGGGAGGAGGCCTTTTGTTTTTTAATCGTATGGTAGAATAAATCAAATTGTGATCCGAAATTCCCAAAGGATAAGTCCCTGTCAAGTTGACGACATCCATTCTAGTAATGACAATGAGATCAATCAAAATGCTGGTTGTTTTAGTTATTCTAGTGGAGTCTTCGATAACATTTTGCATATTAAACGCCTCAAAATATCGGGGGTAGAAGCGTAATAGTTTGAATCCCTAAATATCATTTGCCATCTTTATACCGCCCTACTGTTATGGATACAAAGAAAGTCCAAGAAATAAACGAATATATTTTGGATTGTGTCTAAAGAATTTGGCAAACTCACGTGTTACTTTGGCTGCAGTACATTTTAAACTACGTAGACAACAGGGCTGAAGAACTAGGGCGCATGCGCGTAAATCGGTGGGAATTTTACCGAAAACAATATCCGTTGCATTCTCGTTCCCAGTGCCTCCTCGACTAACTGAAAATTCGGAGGCTCTGGTAAGACACAAACCAGGCTCAAACTGATTTGATTGGGTAGCCAAATCGGCTGCACGATGAAGAAAAATATAACAGTTACTGCGCATAGCTCTTCGCTTTCTTCCGGTTTTATGAAAAATATTGTTTCCAGCATAAACCGATTCTCCGGCATCGGAACGGGTATTTTGTAGTAGTAGAAGTTGTGTGTTTAAAAATATGACTGAACAAAAGAACAATTGCATTCAAAAGTCAAGTGCTAAAGTTCTTCTTTGTCTACAAGCCGAACGAAACTGATAGTGCCGTTCTTATGAACACACTCATGGAGTCAGTCATGGAGCCAGAGTTGCCTTTTAAATTATGGCCAACCGAACGTTTGCTGATGAAGAACTCTCCCGAGACAGCAAATAACTTTGCAAACGATCCATTGCAAAAGCAAAGGGAACTAGGAGTTGAATTGCTAACATGTAAGTGCTAGCCAACATTAAAATTCAACTTACGAACAGAAACCACTTGTGCACTTCTGTAATAATAGTGAAATATGCAAACTAAGGAAATACATTACAAAAATGCTTTTCATGAAAATGAAGGGAACTCACGCAAGACTTGGGGCATTATTAATGAGCTTACTGCGAGAAAATCAAAGAGCTCTCAAATAAAAAAAATCAAACAAAACGGCACCTCCATTAGTAACGCACAAGAGCTGCCTCAGGCCTTTAATGACCATTTAGCTAGCGTAGGGCCCAAACTCGCGAATGATATACCATGCGATGGAAATAGCCGTTCACACTTAGACTATCTTAGTAGTTTGGGACCTAATCATGTGAGCTTTGAACTGGAACCAACGAATTGCTCCAAAGTCCTCTCTTTATTATCTAAACTAAGTAAATCTAAAGCGACTGGCTTAGATAAAATATCCGCTAGACTTCTTCGTGAATGTGCTGACCTGATCGCTAACTCTCTCTGCCTGATTTTTAATCGTTCCATTGTCACAGGTATTTTCCCTGAAGAATGGAAGTGCTCAAAAGTAATACCCTTATTCAAACAGGGTGAGCGCGCTGATTTTAATAACTATCGCCCCATTTCAATTATTCCTGTTGTGGCGAAAGTTTTCGAAAGGTTAATTTACGATCAGGTATATGCTTTTCTAACGGAAAATAACTTACTCTCGAGCCATCAATCAGGGTTCCGATGCCTTCATTCTACAGTTACTGCATTACTTGAAGCCACTGAAAATTGGGCATACGATATTGATCACGGCAATGTGAACGCCGTTGTTTTCTTAGATCTCAAGAAAGCATTCGATACGGTGGATCACGATATTCTGTTATCGAAATTAAACGAATACGGCATCAGGGGCGCCTCGAATAATTGGTTTAAGTCTTACTTGAATAGCCGCAATCAAAAATGTTTTGTTAATGGTTGTTTCTCACAAAACCGTTCATTATCCTGCGGTATTCCACAAAGAACAATTTTGGAGCCGCTATTGTCCTGCTTTACATTAATGACATACCAAATTGCCTCTCATTCCCAGCCTCGAATGTATGCTGACGACACTCACTTAACTTTCGCAAGTAATAATATTGATGCCACAGATCGTAATCTGAATCAGGACCTTGTTAACGTTAATGAATGGCTTATCGCGAATAAGCTCACTCTCAATAAATCGAAGACAGAATTCATGTTAATTGGATCAAGACAAAACTTAAGTACCTTTAATAACTCTCCGTCACTAACAATTGATGGGGCTCCCATAAAACAGGTATCGAATACAAAAACCCTTGGTGTTCATATCGATGAGAATCTGTCCTGGAACATACACATTGATAAGTTGTGTAAGAAAATTGCCTCTGGCATCGGTGCCCTCAAGCGCATTGCACCATTTGTCCCCCGCAAAACACTGCAGTCTATTTTCAATTCACTGGTGCAACCACATTTTGATTACTGTAGTGTTGTGTGGGGAAGTTGCAATAGAACCCTTGCTAGCAAACTCCAAAAATTACAAAACCGTGCGGCTCGGGTTTTAACCTTTTCCAGCTATGATGCTAATACTGATTATCTCTTTGAAATACTTGGCTGGAAAAAACTTGAAACTCAACGCCAAATTCATAAAGCTGTTATGGTCTATAAATCGCTTAATGGACTCGCCCCTGACTATCTTCGTTCGAAATTTGTTGACCGCAGCAGCGTTACGAATTATTCTCTAAGAGACACTGAGAGCAAACTTGCTATTCCTCTGCCCCGCGCCAACTTTCTCAAAAATAGCTCCGAACTTCGGGTCTCAAAATTCAGCTACGCTTCGGCTCCCGGGCTTTGGCTACCATCGACGTATTTTAAATTTAATTTGTAAGTTAGATAAATTTTCCAAACTTCGTTTGAATGTGCTATTACGGCAACGTAAAACAATTTCAGCGAACTATGTCAGTTACATCACAGTAACTTAGTAAATGTCTGAAATAAGTCCGTTAATGAGTGAACAATGTCTCTTAATTATTAGCGGTGGGTTTCATCTCAACTCTGATCTAAACTCAAAGGGAACGACAAAGACAGGCCACAATTTGATGGCTCATGTTCTCTGTTTATTTTCTGTTCTTAACTTTTTAACACTACAAGAAACAAAAGAATCATTTCAATAGAAAACGGTGGATTATAACGCCTAATCCTCAGAGGCGTGAAGACTCAGCTTGAGCGAAATTAAAAGGGGCTCTGTCATGAATAACATGCCTGGTTACTAAGCCGCCCAAAACTTGAAATCGTTCGCCAACGCTTTCAAGTTTGAAAAGCAAATATATCCCGAGGAGCTCCGGATCACAACATTGATTCAATCCGTCTACATCGCTGCCATCTCTCATTTTAGTATATAGTAGTTTATCTTTCATATTGTGTTGTTCAAGTTTTATATTTACCAGAAATGTTCGTATTCAGATGCCGTTGTAATGAGATTTTGGCATGGCATCGACAAGAACTTCGAGCTTCAATGGCGGCTCAACTGCCAACTGGCCGTGATGGACGAAGAAAACAATCTGGCCGCAGAAAGATTTTGAAGAGCCTGAAAGAACACTGGAGAACGTGTCAGGAAAGTGACAGGAACGTGTCAGGAAAGCCCACAAGAGTATAGTCCTTGTCTGGAAAATTTAGGGAGCCTGAAACGATTTCAAACACCGCTTTTGAGATGCGAGTTTCGTGTTTACAGTACCCGGGTTTCGGCGGCCAGTGAAATTACGCTTCGGTTGTTCATTCCTGCTTGCATTCGTCCCCTTTAATACGTTTCTGACTACAAGAGCTCTTGCATTTGTAAGTAATTTTATCTCCCTGAAAGTTGGAGAGAGAATAGATGAGTACATTTTGTAGGTTCTCATCGAGAAAGCACAACTCGCATACCTAGAAATGTAGTTTACGGTAAAATACGGTAAATTCGACAACCGGTCACTGAAACTCGCCAGAATGTGTTTCTCTTCAGCCTGAATCTCCATTGCAGCAGTGATAACAATACAAAGATGTTTTTCTAACTGAATGCCTTCGACCAAGAGCCAGTTTGTATTATAATATAACTGTCGTTGTATCGCGATCGCAAGGAACTGAAACTCATTACAATTTCTCAAGTGTTATGCATATCATTAAATTGCTTGAAACCTGTTCATGCGCATCTCATGACAGAGCCCCTTTAAATTAAAATATGAAAAGAATGCGGGCAAGTTGTCCCGCATTCCTTAGAGGTACTTGCAGATACACCCCGAAGCGTACCCTGATGAGCGTACCGTGTATAAATAAAGATCTTACTTACTTACGTGATATAATTTGCTCTTCAGCTTTCGCTTGAAACTTAAAACGTCTTTACTTAATTTCAGTTCATTATCTAGTGGGTTCTATATTTTTACTGTTCTGTAATAAAAACTTCTCTGACCACTCGCAGATTTGAATAAGGGGATTTGTAATAATTGCGAGTTTCGAGTTTCACGACCACTAATATTGAAGCGCTTCGTGAATTTAGATATTAAATAACCTGGTGCGGAATCAGTCATGCATTTGAATGCCAGAGTGGCACTTCTAAAATACACTAGCTTATCTACTGGGAGCCAATTTAGCTCTTTTAGTATAGGTGTAATATGGTTATATTTTTGGCCCCGCTAACAATACGACGTCAGGCATAGTTTTGACATGATTGTAGCTTACGTATGTTTCTATTAGATGCATTTGCCCATACATTCGAGCAGTAAAGCAACTTACTAAATACTAATGTATTAATAACAGTAATTAAAGTGTTCTTATTAAACGCGTGTTTAACACGGTTTATTTGTGCTAGTCGAGAAAAGCATGAAGAAACGGTTTTAAGTTCGTGTCTAAGATCACGCCCAAGTCTTTGGCACTGGATACTGGTAACAGCTCCTTTCCTAGCAATGAAATCTTAAAATATTCTAGTTCAGCTATCTTCTGTTTACTACCAAATACTAAGAGTTTAGTTTTATCTGGGTTTAATAATAAGCGGTTCTGACAGCACCACTTGCTGACGTTAAATAAATCTTCTTCTATATCAGTTATTGTAGATGTCCTCTCTCTCAGATTGAACGATATTAGTAGTTTGGTGTCGTCCACATAACTCTTTGCAATACATTTCTGTGGTACAGAGGTGAGATCATTCGTGTATATATACTGAATAGGAGTGGTGCCAGTATGCTCCCTTGAGGCACGCCGCTGACCATAGTAAGAGGCTCAGATAGGGCTGAGTTAATTCGGACAACCTGTCGTCTGTCACTCAAGTAGCTACGAAACCAGTCTGTGCATGACGGTGAAGCCCCTACATCTTGTAGCCTTAGAGATCATCAGTTTGTGGTCGACGCTGTCGAAAGCCTTACTCATGTCTAAAAGAACCAGAGCAGTTAGTTTGTTGTTGTCAATGGCCTGGAGAATCTTGTCTGTTGTTTCAGAGTGAAATTTCTTGTTTCCACTTTGGTTATTTGACAGCCTTCCCTTTGATATGAGATATGATGTAAATTGATTGTGGACGATCCTTTCACAGACTTTCGATAATATTGGTAGGAGCGAAATCGGTCCATTTTTATTCGCTTGTTCATAGGCTACATCTTTAGGTATTGGAGTAATTTCAGCTAGTTTCCATTGTGCAGGGATGGTGTTGGTGGCTATTGAAGTGTTTGCAATGGAAGTAAAAACTGGGAGAATAGGGCCTAGGCAGTCCTTAATTACACGGATCGGAATCTTATCAATCCCTGGAGCTTTGTTAGAGGGCATAGATAATATTATATCCTCGACGTGTTTACAAACAATGGGGCTCAGTGAGAATTGTTCGCATGTTTGGTATTCTCTTGGGATGAAGTTATCGCTGCTTCCTGTCACAATATTGTATTCATTGGCCAGCGATTTGATATTCTCGATGGTAGTTTGACCGACAGAAACGAAAAACTTATTGAATTCGTCAGCAACAGTTTTATCGTCTTTGCTAAAGATCCGCTGTGATTTAGACTTGTTTGGTATGCAGTGACGGATTGTTTTCCAAATACTGTTGGTGTTGTTTGGATTTTTCTGTATCTGCTCAGCGACAAAATCCCTTTCTGCAATTCGAATTTCACGTTTTACCTCCTGTCTGAAGAACCTATACTGTCGTCCATGCCAAGGGATCATTTGTTTTCTTAGCTGCTTTATGCCATTTATCCCTAGTCTTCATTAATCCACGGATATTGTCAGTAACACATGGGTTAGGTTTCCCGCGAACTTTAAACGTTTTGACAGGTGCATGTTGTTCAAGAATATCGTTGAATAATGTATGAAATACATAGAGTTTGTCGTCAACATCGTCGAAAATATCCACAATGGACCATGGTACTAAGGAAATATCCCTGTCGAATGCCTCAGGCTTATAGGTTTGGTGCGCATTTGTTTCAGTTAGTTAATCTATTATTCATACCTCCATCGCAGCCAATGATGGACCCAACCTCTCCTTTTTACTGATGATGGATTTTATGTACCATTGAATGATTTATTGTACAAAGCAGCAGTCTTAGATAGATAAATTTATTGCATCACATCTAGACATGCTGGAAAGACGATGTTGCGATATTATGCGAATGGGTGAATGGCTTCAAAGTCAGAGCTATAACATGGATCGCTCGACTCTTTCACTATGGAGAAAAGCTCATTTGTTTTGGCAATCGTTGTGTTTCTTCGATTTTCACGAATTTTAAGGAGCTAAAAATCGGCTCAAACACCCTTTCCATTCGCACTTGAAATCAAAAGCAAACACAAAATCAGCACTCAGTCGTTACAGTACCTTCTTTAATCTTTCCAACCACCAGGTTTTGTTGGCACAAAACACACCAAGCGAATGTGAACCGCACTATTCTTCTCACTGCATTTCTCTGCACCACGTTCTCCTGTACCCACCTCCAATTGCATGCTGTTCAAGTTCAAGTTCAAGTTCATGTTCAAGTTCAAGTTCAAGTTCAAGTTTTATTTCACACTATTTTTCTTTTTTTGAATTACAATAAGGGAAATATGATTAACTAAACGTATACATAATATTTAGATAAGATAAATTAAAGTAAATTTAATTAAATTTAGGCTTATATGTTGTAGTATGGTGGATAGCTGATATTAGTGAGTAGAGATAATGTTGTACAATGGCGAGATTGAACTTAGGCTTGGTTAAAAAAGAAAAAAAAAATCACACAAGTAAAGAAAACAAGAAAGACAAAAAAGAGAGAAAGAAAGGAAATATGATAAAGGAGAAATTTATATGGAAATAGCTTATATGATGATTGTGTCATTGTTTTTAAAGATTAGGATTAGGAGGGACTCTGGAGTTTGAGAAGGTAGGATTTATATAGTTTCTTGAATTGTTTCGTGTTTGTTGTTTGCTTAAAGGGGCCGTCTCACCCACAGTGCTTAGCGCGCTCACATAGCATAGCGGCCATTTTCGATGCCATCGAAATCCAGAGTTTTATGGCAGTGGTCTTAATCTTCTCTACATCTCTGCCATCCTTCCAGCTATCATAAAAAAAATCATACTAGGTTGAACCTTTTTTATTGCTCTTCCTATTGAGCCTCTTATTTAAGTCTTAAATTATTTGGTCATGTAAATTTTAGTTTTATTTCAGGTGGCAGTACTGAGTTCTCTGATGGATGCCTGAGTCTCGTTCGTCCTCAGCAAAAGGAAACAATTGTCCGTTTGTGTCCAGGATTTTCACCTACAACATGGAGAAGCTATCCTGACCATTAATCTTTATATTTAAAGATATATTAGCGCTTAGTTGGAGTATCTACTATCTTTGAGCCGATTTGGGTTGTTGAACTGACACCGTGGCTGGCTTACGCGACCATATGGCAACAAAACTCCGCTTGGTCGACCAGAAAAGAACTGAGCAGTTTCCTAAAATCATTTTCAGGGCTTTGGCGTTTAACTTGTGAAAACAGGTCTCTCTCTGGTTTCGAAGGACTTTTAGACAGTGATTTCGCCGAGATTTTCGGATTCACCGTGTCGATCAAAGTGTTATTTGACAAACAAAGCCGCCGAGAAAATAATTTACCATTCAAGCGAGCTCTTGAACTGGTTCTCTGCTACTGCCATCAACGAGATTTCCTGCTAGTAGATCTCTTTCTCTCTCTCTCTGCAGGGAACAATAAAATCGAGGAGAGAAACCTCTCGCTTTAATAATTATTAGTATTACCTGGAAAGAGAGCACCGAGATAGTACGGAAGCGACGGGTGAGCGGTAATAGTCAACAAACTATAAATAGGCAACGAAACTCCGCTTGGTCGACCCGAAAAGAACTGAGCAATTTCCTAAAATCATTTTGAGGCCGGGCTTCGGCGTTTAACTCTCTCTCTGTGGTTTCGAAGGGCTTTCACGCAGTGATTTCGCCGAGATTTTCTGATCAAAGTTTATACTCGCACGAAATTTGACAACAGAGCCGCCGACTGGAGATAATAATTTTCTATTGAAGCGAGCTGTAATTCGTTCACTGTTCTCTCTTGAACTGGTTCTCTGCTACTGCCAGCAACGAGATTGGAGATTGCCTGCTAGCAGATATATGTATATATATATATATCTCTCTGCAAGTAAAAATAAAACGGAGGAGAGAAACCTCTCGCTTTCATAATTATTAGTATTACCCGGAGAGAGTGTTCTCTGTTATAGCACTGAAGGGAAGCGACGGGTGAGCGGTAAATATTATAGTGCAGCCAAATACTGCTGTATAACACTTTGCTGACTTCACATTCAATTTGTAAGGTACTATTAGTTTCATCAACGTCATCCATGTTCAAGGCAAAATTATCATGTCACCAACATACAGAAATATACGCTCAGTTCGTGAGGTTCCCGCCGTGAACAAGGGGTCAAAGTCCCGGATATAAACAATAACAAAGCACGCGAAGCACTGTGGGTGAGACGGCCCCTTTAAGCTCATAGGGGACGGATTCCCATATTTTACAGGCTGTATATTTAAATCTATATTTTCCCATGTTTGTTCTTATATTTTGGCAATAAAGATTATTTTTGGATGGATAATGGACAAAAATTCCACAAGGGGTACCCCCTCTGGGACTCCTGTAGGTTTTATTTCAGTTAGAAGTCTTTTACCCCTACAACCAACAGCGGTGATTTGGACTGAAGCCGTTGCTTTAAAGTGTCAAAAACACATCCTAATAGGTTGAGCAGGGGTAAAAGACTGCCAACTGCAGGATTTCAAGGATTTCATTGAATAATTTGTTCTTGTGTCTGAAAGCACAAACACAACAGGAAAACCCTGTGAAATCCCCTCACAAAGCCTACTAGAAGCAAACCAAGTACTTTTCGGCCGTCCTCAGACTTAATGATGTCCTCAAGCTCTCTGGCAGTGGCATTTTTCTCTAAAATTTGAGGAGATTTCATTGGAAACCCTACAGAAGTAGCGATACTTACCGTCGACGAATACGTAGAATTCTCCCGAATGGTATTGTGGGGAAAGTTTGAGCCCTCGGCTTAAAACGTCAGCAGTATTTAACTACCCCGGGCTAGCCAAACTTGAACTGAGTGGGGAGGGTTGAGTTACCACTAAGGATTTCACCAATTGAACTCACACACGAACGGACGACAAAGAGTTAAAAGCCAGTAACCCACTTTTCAACGTTTGCATCCAAAAAATGCACTTTTTTTCTCGGATCTAGTGGGAAATGTACGTCTTCCACTAAGCAAATCGTTGCGCCATACGCCAGGTAAAGTTAGTTATTCGATTGACACGTTCTATTCTTAGCAGATTACTTCATCCAATAAGAAACGAGCTTTCAGATCGTCAATGTCAAGCTGTCACAATTGAACCATTATCAGCGACGAAAAAAGCTGTATACAAGTCAAGTACATTAAAATGGGGTTTTCGCTCTCGTTAGTTTGCTTTTAGATTTTTACGCGGGTTCTAAAGATAGCTTAATTTCCTTCGTCTACATTGAAGTTTATATTATAAAACAAATAAAAGATGGTTCTCCTTGTTATATAACAAAATAATGCACTTTCTCGGTCTTGAAAAGCTGTTAAATGCACTCGCGTTCCGCTCGTGCATCCGCAGTTTTTCAAGACCTCGAGCGTGCATTATTTTGTTATATAACATGGAGAACCATCTTTTATTTGTTAAATAGTGCATCGAGATTCATTAAAAGCTCAAGTTATTCGCGAAAATGTTTGAACAAGCCCTCCCCCCACCCCCACATAAAATAACAAGAGATCAGTTATGGGATAGAAAGGCCAGAAAAGTCTTAAACTGTCATTTGCCCTTTCAAGAAAACGGCAAAAACACGACTTAATTACTGGCTTTTAAAGCTAAAGGCTCACAAGATCTGCCATGTTTTCACAAAAGGAGCCTTGGAACCTAAGACTCCCTTTTGTGAAAACATGGCAGATATATATATATATATATATCTTAATAGCATATTGAGGACCAATAGTAAACAAATGTCTTGAAACAAGCCAGTTGAATTAATACATGAAATTGGCCAAATATGTGAGTTTCCCTTTGCCCTGGCCTCCACCAAACAAAGGCTGGGAAGTCTACATTGAACCAGGGATGGCACAGCACAATTTCAAGTTTAATTGGGGGGGGGGGGGGGGGGGGGAGGAATTGCCATTCAGCTGGTATTATCAAATTATAGTCTTACACTGACTGAGAAGTAACTAGGCAAAATATTTTTTTGGGAAAAAAGTGTGGAGGGGGGCCCCCACCCAGCCCCCATGGCTGTGTCGTCCCTGTGAACAAATGCATTAGCAGTGCAGAGATATTTGCAGGAAATGCTGGTAGAAATCTTTCAAATTGAATTTCAAATCATGAATTTTCTCCCATATGAGCTACATGTATGTTTATATTTCCCTTTTGAACCTTACAAAAGTTTATTAAAGTTTATTAACTGGCTAGCTACAACTATGAAGATTACTTGAGTCAGCAGTACATGCATGCCTGTCACCAACACTAACCATAGAATAGCACTTACAAAATTAAGAATAAGTAACCACAAATTAGAAATAGAAACTGGGCGGTACACAAAACCATATAAAAAACTCGAAGAAAGAATATGCCAAATATGCAAAAACGGCATAGAGGATGAGATGCATTTCTTGATAAAATGTCCTCTATACCGTGAAAAAAGGAATATTCTTTTCTCCAGTATAGAAAAGCAAACTAAATGTAAGATGAACCGTATGGCTGACAATGATATATTTTTATTTCATATTAACCCTCCAATCAAACAACCAGCTATACAGAAAGAAATAGCAAAATACATTTTTGAATGTATGTTATATAGAAATAGCGTCAAAATCCAGGCCGAGATAAGATAGCATCACACCATGTGTGCGAATACAAAAACAACCCTTTAAACTCAGATGTAATTATTGTAATTATTATTTAATTAATTTAAGGTTATTTGGACGTTAGTCTATATACTCTCTGTGTAAGACTCCAAATAAAAAATGTCTATGTCTATGACATGGGGAGGGGGGAGGGAGATGAAGATATTGACATTGTGAGTATACAATTGTTGTACCCCCCTTTCCATCTTTTCAACTTTTTATAAGCACCCACACCTCTGTAGCATTGAACAATCTTAGTGCAAAAAACCAAGCCCCTCTTGTAACTCCAGCCATTTTCAAGAGCTCCCCTTTAACTGACCAAACTATTTAGAGCCCACTCAATATATTCTCATAAAGTTTCCCTTATTATACGTATCCAAGGAAGACAAGTCCCCAAGATAGTTTAAGTTCACATAATGTATGCTGATCTGAAAGACTTACAAAAAAACTTAAAAACAAAACTGCATGGGTATATTCAGTTGTATTCATACAATAGTCCTATTTATAGTTCTCATACCACCATTTTGAAAGGCAACCAAGCCCTTTCTGATATCAAGGCTGGAATTGAGACAGCTTAGTTATAGCATTGTATCCAGTTAACATGCTAATCAAAAGCTATCTATATTCATAGAAAGAGAGTTTGTATCAGTGCAGGCCAGTCAAGTCCATCTGCAATACTATAAAAATGTCTACTAAATATCAGATCTACCAGATTTACTGCAGAGTATCATTTTCTTATAAATACTGTCACTTTTTACATATATAGAAGTTATGGGCAGTGCACTTAAAGTGCCCCTAAACCCTTTTGCAATTTTTATATATATGAAACTTTGAAAGGCTTTGAGTACTTCTGCGAATAAATTTTTGGCTTACAGAGAATACTCTATGTTCTAGGCTTGTTTGAAATGGTGAAAATTTTACCTCTAGCTCCTGACCCATTACCATGTAAGAAAAAGCCTGGGTGGATTCCTTATCTTACGTCACCTCATTAATGCATTATTGTCCATGGCGCCTTTCTATCACAACAGCATCGATATATAGAGAATATACACAGTCTGTGAGTTTTTAGTAAAGAAAATAGTTATTTTATACAAAATGCTAAATATTTATTCAAATTAGTGCAAAGTCGAATGAATTGGATGACGTAAGATCGGGAATTGACCCAGTCTTTTTCTTACATGGTCATAGGTCAGGAAAGGTCAAATTTTCACCATTTCAAACAAGCATAGAACATAGAGTATTCTCTGTAAGCCACAAATTTCTTCGCAGAAGTACGTACTCAAAACCTTTCAAAGTTTCATATATATAAAAATTGCAAAAGGATTTAGGGGCACTTTAATGTAATAATATTAAAATGACACTTAAAAGCCTGTTGACGATGAAAAACCTGATAGTCAGAATCTGTTTGTAAAAATGAAAACAATGTAATTTAGTCCTATATAAAAATAATTATTTAGATACCATAATTAATAAACAGCTGGGCTAAAATTGTATATGGCCACTCCTAGTTTACTAGTTTAATGCACTTGTCATCGGCATATATAATATATATATAATCGGCGTGACCCCATAAAACGCACCAATACCCACGATTGCTCTCATCTGACTTGATAGCTCAGTTGGTAGAGCGCCAGACATGTAACCTGGAGGTCGTTGGATTCGAGTCCCACTTGGGTCAGATATTTTTTTTTCTTTCCCTCGCACACTTAGCACTACAGCTTACCACTTTACATCACATTCTTTACACTTACTAGTGCTACGCGGCAAACATGATTTTATATCATAACTACATATATTAAAACTTATTAAACTTGTTAAGCTCTCAGATAGTCATTCTCAGGCAACTTGGCAGAAAGACGATCTAGGACTTCTATTGCTCACCGCTAATTTTGTTTAGCACGCGGCGAAGTCCTGGAATGCTCTTAACTCCTACACCAGGACCTATATCATGGTACGCAGTTTTAAAAAGGCTGGAAAGCAAGAAATGAGTAAATTAAGTAATTAATATTTTATTTGTAATGCATAGTTCAGTCATTATTTATCAATACTTAATAGTTAAATATAAGTACATCTTTCATTTTTAGGTTAGCCTAACTTAATTCAATTATCGGCAGTCGAATTAGCACTAAATTGCTTAACTTTCGTAAATTAGCTCTGAAACGCTCTTGTGGGAGGGGCTAATAAATCGTATCGTATATTATCGTAATACTGAATTACCAATGAAAATTAGTTTGTATTCTAGGTATTGGAGAGTCAGCCAAGATACCAGCTAAAACATGCCTTTCACTAAAAACAGCCAATCCAAATATAAGAACGGGAAGATATTGGATCGATCCTGATTGGGGTAACCATGACAACGCCTTTCAAGCCTATTGTGATATGAACACGGATGGGGGAGGCTGGACACTAGCCTGGTCTTACACGTTTACCAAAGTTTCACATTTTAACAGCGGACGTAACGCCGTCACACCTCGACCCAGTGGGTATGGTCAAAATGTCACCGCTTCATCTACAGCCCCAAAAGACGAGACGGATTACAATGCGATTCAATGGTCGCTTTGGCCATCAATTGGCACTCAGTTTCTAATCAAGTCAAACATTAACAACTGGGTTTCGTGTTCTCCAGGCACTGGTGACTTTGTCAATTCTGTTGCTGGTAATATTGCATGCAAAGTTATCAACACGACACCGACCGGGGGGAAATGCGCTGATGTTGTACCTTACAAAGCAAAAAGTAAGCAAGGTTGTGGATATGCCCTACTTGCGTCGAAGTTGTATTACTTTTTCGACACATGTACCAACATGCTTTGGCCCACTCATGATCCCTGTGGATCTAATTCTCCTCCAGTTCTAACTGGGATCGCGAATCCTCATGGAAACATTTACCTTCGATAATTGACCAACCGCACGATGTTGTTTTGCAAGAGATGATCTTTTTTTTACAGCTGTGAAGGAGTGCAGCACGGGAGTATGCATCCTCAACATATCCATACTTAACAAACGACCGCAGTAACCATGGAAATTTAGGATAGGGGTGTGCCACAAGATGTCGAAACCCTGACCCTATTTAAGGATGAAAAATTGGAAAATTCATACCCTTTCCAAGGATATTAACTGAAATATATACCCTATTTAAGGAATACGTGAATACTATATTTGTAACAGCTTTTTTTTTTTTACGTGTTATTGTTTCTGTAGCCTATATTAGGGACTACCAGAGTAGCGTTATTTCCAATCGTTAATTCATTATGTGAAGTTGACTGATAAAAATAAAAAGCGTACCCCATTTAAGGATAGGATATTTTATTTGAGGGTCAAAATGCAAAATATGATACCCTATTTAAGGATCAGGAAGTTCTAAAACCATACCCTATTCGGGGGCACATACCTATATAGCGTATATATGGGAATACCCCCCCCCCCCCCCCAAAAAAAAAGGCCGTTTGGGGACCATTAGAACAATAATCTACAAATACGTTTTTTTAATGAAGCATTGTAACCTATGCATTTTCAATGTCTTAAAAGATGTAAAAATAATATAGTTTTAGTCCGCTCAGTACACATAGCCAGTTCAAGTGTATAGTACCTGGATTATTCATGTATGTTCAACTGTAAGTTAAACACTTATTAAAAATCGGTGCTGGGAATTTCGTTATTGAATTGATGAAATTGGAATATTTTGGGTCATAGCGACTTTAGCGAGCTCTTTACACTTGGAAAATCAATAGGGAAAAATAGGAAAAAAGAAAGGGACAACTAACACGGGTGCGTTTGTCCGCCTTTAAGGTAACTTGAGTATCAGGCCCTGTGGGGGAGGGGGAGAGGAGGGGAGGAAGAATGAGGAGAGGGGAAAAAGAAAGGAAGACCTGACACAAAACCATCCACCCCTCCCTTGTATATATGCAGTTATATTAACGATTAACCATTAATGGTTAGGGTGAAGTGTGGGGGAGGGGTGGAGATTTCCCAGAAACCGTGACTGATCCAAACTTTTCAAGGACTTGTGTCAAACGTCCAGAACATGTTGTTTCTCAGTTTCTGGAGGAAATGGTCTGACTATTTGAATCTTATCCTTCCAGCCAAATTCTTATTCTTCGGAGAAAAGTTGAAGGTACTCGCTAAATTTGGAACTGATTTCCGCCAGTTTTGTATACGCTGCAGTCGTCCCGAATCCCCGCGCGTCAAGTTATTCAGTAAATGGGTCTGGGTCGAGATTGGTCGCGATTAGTTCTTCAGCTCTGTCGGCTCGAAAGGTTTTTTTCTGCCCGCGCGGGAATGGTAACGAAACTTGACAAAGCCATGCATGGATTCTTAAAACATTCTGTACGAAAACTGCATTTCCTGACGCAAAAACGATCTTTCTCAAATGCTAATCTCTTGCCTACAAATTTCCGCGGAAAATGCCACCACAATTTGTACACGATTCAAATAATTAATTAACAGGCTTAAAATAATACCTGTGGCACTGCAACCTCGCTGGCGTTAGCCTATAGTCTTCTTCCTCTTCTGTTCTATTATTTCGAGAAAGAATAGATATTCTTTCAATCACTCATGATTGTAAACTGCACGGCAGCACATTGCGCCACAATGCCAGTTTGTATCATAAAAAGAACTCCCATTGTGAAGCACATTTGAATTGTCTTACATTGTACTCACCCATGGCAACTAATCCGCGCATGTACTTTGTTATAATGAACTTTTGCAGGAATTCAATCACGTGGTTGTACTGTATGGCATAACATTCTGACTTCAACATGACTTGGGGGAACTTGTACGAGATCGTTAGTATTATTAGCAAAACCTGTTTGTAAATGCTATTTTCCACCTCCATTCGATCTTTCTAAAACAAGTCGCCCAACGTGGAACAAATGAAAAATCGTCTCTATCAAGTATCAGGTTTACCCCATATAATTCTTCTTGCTTTTAAACTTTTACATTTTTTGTAATTAGTGTATTGGCATGTTAAAAAGAGCATCACTCGGACACAAATATTTCGTCTTGAAAACAAATTCACGAGAGGTCCGGATGAATTCACCAGAGGTCCAGTCCGGACCTACATGTATGAGCAACCAATCAAATTGCAAGATTGGACTTTATCTGGACCTCTCACGGGGATGCCATATAATAAGGGGGAATATTGGTCTCGTTCATTTTTCGTGTGAAAATACACGAAAACAGAACTCGATCCCCCATCCGGACCTCACGCTTGGTCAATAACCCCTATAGCTTGACCTCACGCTTGGGCAATAACCCCTATATCTTGACCTCACGCTTGGGCAATAACCCCTATATCTTGGGCAATAACCCCTATATCTTGACCTCACGCTTGGGCAATAACCCCTATATCTTGACCTCACGCTTGGTCAATAACCCCTATATCTTGACCTCACGCTTGGTCAATTACCCCTATATCTTGACCTCACGCTTGGGCAATAACCCCTATATCTTGGGCAATAACCCCTATATCTTGACCTCACGCTTGGTCAATAACCCCTATAGCTTGACCTCACGCTTGGGCAATAACCCCTATATCTTGACCTCACGCTTGGTCAATAACCCCTATAGCTTGACCTCACGCTTGGGCAATAACCCCTATAGCTTGACCTCACGCTTGGGCAATAACCCCTATATCTTGGGCAATAACCCCTATATCTTGGGCAATAACCCCTATATCTTGACCTCACGCTTGGTCAATAACCCCTATAGCTTGACCTCACGCTTGGGCAATAACCCCTATATCTTGACCTCACGCTTGGTCAATAACCCCTATATCTTGACCTCACGCTTGGTCAATAACGTAACATAACCTATATATATATTTGCACTAGTTTTAGCCCGTATTTGCACTCGAAAACGCCAAGTCGTATAATAAATACGAGTACGTACTTAAATCAGGGTAGCCCGATTCGCACCGTCTGAACATCAGGCTAGAAACGGGTGATTGCCTCCGTTTTCTTTTAGTTTCCGCTGAAAGCTGGGGACACGCGCGCGACCGGCGCATCAAAAGCGCATGCGCGTGACGTTTTGTTGCTGTGTGGAGCTGTGTGGGCTATATCTGTAACTCGGTCGGCGTTTAACCGAATTTAACTATTTTTAGAATGTTTCCCGGGTAACTGTCTTCCGACTCCACTGCGGTCCGTTAATGCTTTCAGCCATTATCGAGATTGAGAATGATTTGTGGTTCTTTGAGGTGATTTACTAACGCTGCATTGTCCCGACTATCGTTTGATTGGATTCTCAAAAACTCCTGAGAGATCTGTTCTAAATATAGCTCCATCCGGTCATACGCCGACTCACTAGTATGGGATCAGTGGACGCTCCCGAGTATGTTTAATTAAACAGGTTTAAAACAATACCTGTCGACACGCATGCTCGCTGGCCAACATATCCTCGTTCTAGAATTACCAATAATCAGTAATTGGCTTTTGCTCTTCAATTATCAATAATCGCTAATTCTGGAACACAAATTAAACAATGACATTCTTAAAACCAGTCAAGGATAAACAATTGTCCAAATCCGAACGGCGGTAGACGCGCTTAGTGTAGTGGTCGTGACGCCTGCACTGTCAAGCACAGCACGCAAACGATTACGAGTTCAAGCCCGAGTAGGAGCGCTCAAAAAAAAATTTCCTCTCGTTTACCTTCTCTTCTTGTTACCTGTGAACCCTAGCTCTAGGTGAGTGAGAACCCGTCGTTTACCCGCGAACTCGTCCGATGGTTAGGGTTCGGTTTATGGTTCGGGTTAGGATTTGTCGTAGTATTACCAATAATCGGTATTTCAAGCGTGTTTGCCATTTACTGATTATTGGTAATTGTAGAGCGAGGATGCGTTGCGCTGGCGTTGGCCTAGTCTCCTTCCTCTTCTGTTCTATTATTTCGAGAAATAGATATTCTTTCAATCACACTTGTAAACTGCGCGGCAGGACGTTGCGCCACAATGTGAAGCACATTTGAATGGTCTTACATTGTACCCACCCATGGCAACACTACGATCCGTGCATGCAGTTTGTTACAATGCCTTTTGCAGGAACGCAATCACGTGGTTGTACTGGCTCATTAACTTGTACGAGATTGGTAGTGTTATAAGCAAAACCAGTTTGTAAATGCTATTTTCCACCTCCAATCGGTCATTCCATACGGAAGACGTTTGCGGTCAGGATCTGATCGCGTTATTTGATTGGCTGATAATTAGGCGTACTAGCCAATCGAATGACGCGACCAGATCCCGACTGCATAACGTCAGTATGGAATGTTTGGCCTCGAATCGCATACGTCTCTCGGGGACGCGTTTTGACTGTGGCTCCCGATGCAAGACAGCTTGTATTTCCAGGCTAATTGGGTATCATAAAGTGTCATGCAAAGTAAGAGTGGCACATTCCCTGTGTCCGCGTGTCGGTTAGTGTTTGAAAGGAATTTAAAGAAGAAAATAACGCAAGTTAAATACTGAAAATAGATTGTATCTTTTATTGCTATTGCCTTGTCGTAGCATTCACATATTTTCATCTTTGGCAATCTACGCAGCTCGAAGTTTTACGACTTCCCCTCCCTGGCTTTCCCATGCGCAAGCTGAACGATTTCCTAAATCCCAAATCAAAAACACTGCACTCAATAATCCATACACACTTCCCTTATAGACAATTAGCAACCTACACTCCATCATTAAAATATATAAACATCGGTTTGTCCAAAATCTTATACCCACCCACCTCCCCAACACACTGGACGGCGCTCATCCCACACACAAAATCTTACCCAAACGCGCTCTTAAGTAAGTATTAGTTAATAAACAGCAATGTTTTTCTGGAAAAAAACTCGTAAATCATTAATTTTTCAATCTTAGTAAAGTATCGTTATCCGACCTGTAAAACAGTCACGTACATCTGATATGAAAGCATGTTCTCGACCTTATTATCTACGTTTCCCAGTATCTAGCGACGAAATCTCACAATTTACATGTTACTCAAGGCCCCTTTTTTCAAGGGCAGTTATCGTATTTTGCAATTAAGGCTTCTCCCTTGAAATCGCCGCTCAAATCGCAGCTTTTATCGCCAGTGTACACAGGCCTTAAAAACACTAGCTGCCATTGCAGATTTTGCATCACCGAAACGACCTGTCTTAAACGAAATCAGAAATGGAAGCATAAGCATAAGAAATTAATGTTCTAGTGAAAATCAATAGGACGCCGGGAAGCATAAGCGAAAGCCTCGTTCAGACGAGAAAACCTCGCATGCATGCTATATTTGCATTGCTAAGGAACCGGAGAATGAGCATTCCCATTGGCTAAATTCTTCTGCTTCTGCTTTCGTTTGACCAGTCTTCACTGGAACGGAAGCGACGGAAGCAGAAGCGGAGACATAAAAAGAAGGAAACCTTCTTGTTCCTTCTGCTTCGGAAATTAGACCTTATGCACAAATGGCGATTTCCTTAAAATAGAATGTAGTTGTTCAATTTGAATGCTGTCATATTAATGAGTACACCAAGAGTAGTGATACTGAGGTTTGGTTGTGATAATGTAAAACGGTGCTAAGATATTGAGATCTAAATCTACAGAGGTTTGTATCGCCAGAACTAAACTGTGGACTAACTAGCCTCATTCTCATGATACAGGCGGCCATTTTTGCAAAAGGTCTATGGCGGAGTAGCACGCAACCTCTCGAGACCAGTATTGATTGCACCCATAATACTATACTTATTGTTTTTTTACTGCACTTTCTAAAGGTTAGGGTGTTTTATATTGTTGGGTAGGCCAATACTTTCGCTCGTTTCAACAAGTTCCACCCGACCCCTATGGCTTACTTCAGACAACCTTTTTCTCTACTGATCACTACTTTCAATTCAGTTCTCCACGCGCAATGCATTGTACTTCTTTATGCTTCAAGTAGCCGAGTTTAATTTAGATTAGTTTAGATGAGTCCTCTTTTTCTCACACATCTGCCAGAAATTCACCACTCATCAAAGCCCAGGAGTACATCCACTACCCCTACAACAAATTGGCCGATTTCTACTGAGTGTGTTTCAAATCTTGCAGGTCTTAGTACTAGAGGATAGGAAAACGTCGCACCGCAACGTAACTAGCCTGCTAGTCTACTGTACTGTTACCACTGGCATTCCCTACCATATTAGTCCATCTATGTCTCCTGTGCTAGCACTAAACCCATCTTATAACTTATTAGCAAACCAATTATCGGTAAACAGAACTCACAACCTGATTTGCTACGCAAGCATCATCTATTATACAAATAGTGTGTGTCCGTCGAGGAACTATCGGGTGATAGTTCACCGCGAAATTTGATGTTCTTACAACAAATATAAGCCCGAGAACGCAGTTTTTTGCATCCTCGATCCCAGACCCTTTCAATGCTCATGCGTGACGTTCTCGTTTTCTTGAGCATGCGCATAAGATTGACAATGGTCTGGGGTCAAGAATGTGTATTTTTGCAGTTAAGGTTTCCTAGACGTCACAGTCGTGTTGCCTGCATGAACTCCATAATTTCGTTTCAATGCGGCTGCCTGACTGATTTATGCTTATGCATGCACTGAAGCAAAATGGTTGTCAGTCCGAGGTGGACAGCGTTTTTAAATAACAGTTAGGCATGTAATGGTTCACGATGACAGCATGTTCTGTGGTTAGAGAAGAAAGGAACAGAGCCACGGATAGCTATATACACTGGAGAGAGGAACCCAGATACAAGGACAGAGCCACGGAAAACTATATGCTGGAGAGAGGAACCCAGATAGTCTTCTTCTGCTGTTCGGCGACGGCTTCTTGGATGGCAGTACATATGTTGGTAGTCGAGTGTCCATGTACAGTCGCTGAAATAAAAGAGAAGCAATCGATTAAATGCGAGTTCTACAATATATAAACCAGACGGGACTGTCAAAAATACAGGATCTGTTCACTCCTTTATGTTCATATCTTTGGATTAGATCTGTGTATTATCCATGTCCTGTCTTTGATCAGCTCCTATGGTTGTTTCAGGTTCCCGTTAGAAATTCAGAGTTCAGAGTCATATCAAGGTTGCCAGTAACGGTTGTAGCCATTGTTCAGCGCACCTACCCACTAGCAACTGTTGCTAGTTCTCACTCATTTTACAAGCCCCATGGTTTGATCCGGCCGCGGGATCAAGCAAGATTTTACTACAGTCTTACTGCACCTGTACCTCTAGTTTGGGACACCTCCCGTATGGGGACACAATTTGATCCAAAACCTCCATATAAATACTGCATTTATATTTAACCTCTCATACTGCATTTATAACCACCTCCCGTATGGGGTCACTAAATTTGGTCCTAAGTGACAAAACCGCCATACATATACTGCATTTATAACCACTATTTAACCTCTCATACTGCATTTATAACCACTATTTAACCTCTCATACTGCATGTATAACCACTATTTAACCTCATACTGCATTTATAGCCACTATATAAACACGTCCCGCTAACAATATTCGTTAACGTTTTTAAGTATGTTTATTTTGAAGCAGTTGGCTTTGTTAGTTAATAAGAACGCGGACGGCGGTGTTGAGTAAGAAACTGACTGCTCATCAAGCTTGAACAGGAATAAAAGTTAACAGAAGATTGTTAGCGGGCCGTGTTTTAAGAATGTTTACTTTCAAGCAGTTGTCTTCGTTAGTTAATAAGAACGTGACCGGCGGTATTGAGTAAGAAACTGACAACTGATCACTTAGTTAATAAGAACGCAAACGGCGGCGTTCAGTTGATAAAGACTTGAAACCAGAATAAAACTGAGCCAAAGATTGTTAGCACGCCGAGTCTTAGATATTACCACAGGCACATTTGCCGTACATGTAAGTGAAATTTCACTTCCCAAAAAGTGAAATATCACTTTCCAAAAAGTGAAATAGCACTTTCCAAAAAGTGAGACATCACTTTCCAAAAGTGATATTTCACTCCCTTAGTGAAGTGATATTTCACTTTTCACAGGGGATATATCCCCAATTCTCGTTGCAATCTTTTCGAACACTAAATTTGGTCCTATGTGACAAAACCTCCATACATATACTGCATTTATAACCACCTCCTATTAGGGGCCATTAAATTTGGTCCGGAGGGTGTCCCCTCACGGGAAGTTCCACTGTAGCAACAGTTGCGAATTGTCACGAGATTATACTCGCATTTATCACATTGTACTCCCATTTTGCAAGTGCACGAACCTAATTTCAAGCCCTAAACCCTAGGAAAGGAGCAAGCACCATAACCTCGTGTGAAAATATTAACAGAAACTCTATGGTACCCAAACCGGCGAAATTCACCCTAATAGGTAGAGACTTCTTTCCATAACTCAAACCGCCCTTGATCTGAAAAGTCAGATCCTTAACCCAAAGACTATCCATAAACATCACTTGTTTTTGGAGTGATTATAGCCTGCTTTCAGGCTTCGATGATCCGTTTGCTGCGCTAAAAAACACCATCTACCGGCACGGTTTAAGGGCTAACGTGTGGCTAGAGTTCACACAAGAAAAGAATAGAAACGAGAGAAAGCAATGTGTCGGTCCTACTGGGATTCGAACCCATAACTTTTTGTACTTAAGTCAAGCATCATAACCACTACGCTAAGCAGACCATCCAAGATCAGATTGTGACAAATTTTGATCTATAGACCTATCCCACGTGGCGGCCATTTTGGAATAAACTCTCAAACGTGTCCAACCGAGGCTAGGTCACACCGCGGCAAAACGTTACGCGCATGCGTATTTGCTATTTCTTGTCGGCGCGCGGCCGCCCCCAGTTTCCCGCGAAAACTGAAATGAAACAACAGGCACATACCCGTGATTTTAAAATTTCTGCTTAAAAGTATCCATTTGTGAACTGTTTTGTCAAAAAAATAAGAAAACTACTTAAAAGCTAAGCCTAAGACTTTAACAGGTTGAAGTTTTCTTAATTTGTAATTCACTGCGAGTTTACTAAGTTATAAAATTATTTACTAAAAAAGTTGAAACCCTCGGTAATTTGTATTTGATAGCAGAGCCTTCGTTCTTTTGGCCAGCGGAGCACACCGTTTTGCCGCGGTGTGAGGCTAGGTAAGCATTAACAATAGGTTTATTCCAAGATGGCCGCCGCGTGTACCCAGTCCTCTAACGGCCAAGGGTAGTTTAGATGACCACCCTAATAGTATTGGACGCTTAACTTAACATTTAAGTAATGGTTTGCGTAAGAACAGGAGCACTCAACGGCCATAAATGCACAAAGGTGTTAATTTTTATATTGTTGAAACTTGACATCTCATTGGTTAAACAGAAATGAACCTCTTAAAAATAGGAAAGAACTCTGATTTCACAATATTTTTTAAAAGAAAATGATTGAAGCGGACAATCTGTAGCTATGTAAAAAGAGAGAAAGAAATCCTATTTGGGGAACATTGAAATATTTTATAGTCTTTCTATTGGCTGAATTTGTTTTGGAATCAAAAACATATACACGAGAGATTTCATGCATTTTAATGAGAACATTAATACCACTAGTCAAGAGATATGTTTAGTATATAATTGAACCATTTTCTATTTGGGATTAATGAAATCACATTCATTGCCGTGGAACAATAGATCTTGCTCCAGTTCTTATACGAACCACTACTTAATGGCTATCCTGACATGATGAATATTCTACTCACCATTGAACAAATGCTTATGGTCTCTCTCAAATTTTTGTGCTGCCTCAAACAGTTCCTTAGCGTCCCTGGTTGGGATCTTGTCCTGGATGTACTTGCTGTCACGAAGTTCCCTATATAAACGTGAAACCATTTACAGTCAGTCAAATCTGTAATACGCGGCCCCGTATTAAGCGGATACCATCTATTTGGCGGTCACTTTAAAAAGTCCCCAAAAGTTATCTGTCAAATAAATTCTTATAAATTTACCGCCTATTACTGATATTATCAGTTGAGCGTGCCGCGCGCCACTTCTGTGGCATTCCAGACATGATGTGATTAGTCTGTTCTCGGCTGTAAAACAACGGCTGCACAGCACATGTACTTGGCGTTGACAACACAAAATTCTGTACCGAATTTACTGAAAATCCTTCGCTAACAAGAGGTGGGTACACCAGTAATCGTACTCTTGACGTTCTTCAACAAATTGAAGTTCATATTTTTCCGGTAAGTATTCTACTTTCATTACGCTCTGTACAAAATCGACTTACTGTGCGGGAACATGAAGTTCACGTGCTGTGAACGCCAAGTTTATGTGCTGTGAAACCGTTGTTTGACAGCTGAGAACAGACTAATCACATCATGTCTCAAACGCCCCAAAAGTGGCGTGCGGCGCGCTCAACTGAAAATAGCAGTAAGTGGCCACCCTGATTCACTCAACCATTGCCAAAGGGTTACTTCTTAAAGGGGCCTGTCAATCTGAAAGAGTTCCACAAAGCTATCAATGTATTAAAGTCGTTGTTTCCTCAATACATGACGTATAGTAGGCAAAACGACAAAAACGAATTTCTAACGGGACCTGAAACAACCATATGGGCTGATCAAAGTCAGACTAATCCAAAGATTTGTGGAGGGAGGAAAACCAGAGAAAATCCTCGGAGCAAGGGCGATATACCAACAAACTCAACTCATATATGGCGCGTATGCGTCTGGGGAAAGAACCTGGGCCAGAGGTGAGCGGCGAAGCGCTTAACCACTGCACCACCTCGGCTCTCCATAACAACACACATTAAAATAGTGAATTTCCACAGCGTATTTGCTCGTGCTACGGCGAATTCTGGGTTTAACCTGCAACGACAATTCTCGGAAACCAACGGGTAAAACTCCAACGGGTAAAAATCCACCGCTCCGTTACTCGCCACTAACAATTTTGTGTTTACTTGGCAGTAAAAGAAGGAGCGCCAGATTCATACTCGTTTTTTTAGAATGCGTGATAAAACGTTACAGGCAAAGGGTTTCAAGTTACGTTTCATCAGAAATGATTTTTGAAAAAAAATCAAACCTGAGTTCAGTTTACAGAACTTTACTCAAATGAATTATGATTACGATATCATAGTGATGTGAAACAACAGAAACTCAAATAACTTCACACGAGAATCCAAACACATTATTAGAACCGTTAATACTGGCTGGAGCACTCTCGTCACTGGAACAGTTGTCACTTACTTGATGTGTCTGTATGACTTGAACTTGATGAACAGCACAATTGGGTAAACTTGTAAGGCATGTAGTCTCTCTATCGCCTGGGGACTCACCGTCAACAGCGAATGCTAACGACACAAAGTAAAGTAAAATAAGTTACTATTTCATATTTACCTCTACAGCAAATCTCTTTCACATACTGTACGCCTCTGTCGACTTTGCCGTACTATTTACGTCCTGATCAAGCCTACGTAGCAGCGCACCGGTTTTCACCACCTCCCCGCCGTCTCCACCTCCCCATCCCCCTCCTTTGCACCGCTATGCAGCCTAACACTTTCTGTTGGGTTATGTAAAGGCAGCACCTTTTGCTCAGTTACTTAATCTGTTGTCTTCTTATTGATTGCAAAAGAGAGAGAGAGAGATACATCAGCAGCACGTGAACGCGGTAAAAATTTCCCTGCCTGTATAATATATGGTACGCATGTCTCGTGTGGGTGGAATCTGCCATTTCTGTCTTATTACCTTATCAGTTACGTTCTTGATAGAGGCCAGTGTGGTACAAGTGAGTTGCCCTCCATTCCACGAGTAGTCTACGAACGTGCCCTCTGCAATGCTCGTGTCGACTTTTTCCTCTGGAAGATTGACCAACTCTGGAAATAGGGAAAAGGAGTTAGGGTAAACTGTGGCACACTGCACCATTCATTCTTCGATGGACTAACAGTTCAATCCATAGTTGCTCTTTCTTAGGCATTCCATTGAGTGTAGGGGCATTGCCAAGCAGATTGTAGCAGAACATGCTTTCCAATAATGCTGGAAAAGATCGGAGACTACTTCGAGTGAAGAAAAGAGACTCGAGTGGGTGAGAAATGTTGCTTTTTAGAGAAATGTAGAGAAAATTAATTTAAAGATTCCAGAATAAGCTTATGAAAATTTCTTTAATCTTTGCCCTCCTTTATAAAACGCCTTTGAAGGCGTACCAGGACAGCCGCAATGCATTTATCTTCTATCTCAGTGGGTTATTTTGGTAACTGTCACAGCGAAACTTGAACGTACAATTTGATCGACAATGCCCCTTTAAAAGGAGAACAGTAGCCTAAAGAAGCCCAACAACGATAAAGAAATGTGTTCAAGACGGACAAGCTCTATGTTTCGCTTCAATAATAATAAGAATTAGTTTATTCACGCCACATGCAGTGTATACATATACTGAATTACAGGCTGATTACACTTAATAATAAGCTACTGATTATATGAATAAATACGTACTATATGATATAAGTTCAATTTAGATACCTTGATATTTCACAGTTACAAAGTTGCTAAAACTGTGAGTCTCAGTGGCCATTAGGTAACTGCTTTTGCCCGATCTTAGCGATTACTGCGCCGATGAGTTTATTACTCTGTTATGTATTAGGGGGTAGAAGGGATTACCTAGCATAATGGTGCTTATAAATTTCTTACATGCCGCTACAGCTGAATTCAGTGCTATATAATTTCCCTATGTCTCTCATGTCACTAAGTCTATACCAAGTGTAAACGATTACACCTCCAGCAGTAAGAAAGAAAACACTAGTCTGCAATAGACAAGCTTCATATTGTCACGGACGAACTGGAATGAGCGCTCGGTGGAGCAAGTTCTCCCACAAATTCGGGATGAATCACGGTTTCTGGGAAACCCCCACCCCTCCCCCACACTTCACCCTAACCTTTAATGGTTAATCGTTATTAGAACAATTCATATCCAAGGGAGGGGTGGGTGGGTAGTTTCCCGAAACCCGGGATTGAGTCCAAATTCGTCCGTGAGAATACACAACTGATCCTAGTCTAGCTATTCAATGATGTGGACAGCATGGTAAAACTAATTTATTTCCCGTATCAGACACCACAAATTTCAATACTTGAGCCGTCTGTACACAGGAAAGGTTGTGAGGAAGGTTCCAGATTTTCTTTATTCCATATAACGTGAAACTTTTTGACCCCCAATGATAAATATTCTCACGAAGAAAGACACAAATACCTACTCAGATTAGCAGAGTATGTATTCCAGGAATACTATAGAGAAAATAAGTTTAAGCTTTAAACTTTGTCATCCTCTATCGAAGAGAGTTTGAAAAGCATATCAGGACATTTACATGGTATTTATCTTCTATCTCAGGCACAATGTCCTGTTGATAGTGTAATTAACTATAACCGAAGAAATCTTGCAAATACAAAATGTACAAAATACAATGTAAAGTCTAACATTACTATTGTTGATTGGGTTTTGTCATTGGGACAAATTTCAGATTCACTGGAGCTATTTTTAATTCACTATTCAACAGAGAGTATATACAGTCCATGTAAGCAATTTAGACTTCATTTCCAAGATTTCTTCGGTTATAATTAATTACAGAATCGCATAGCCAAAGCTGAATCGCACGGTGCATTTGCGAAATCAGACGCTGATTGGCTGATACGGAGTGGTGATTCAGAGTGGAATCACCACTGTAGACTACGCGCGCTATTTATAACTTAGCAAAATATCAACAAAAGTACTAAATCTTCAAGTAATTCATCGGACTATGCGATTCAAGGAAAGCGACTCGGGCGATATCAGTTTTCTCGTGCAATTTAACGTGGAATTACCTCGTCAGGCATGTGATTTTCCTATACTGTCAACAGTACATTCTGCTTAAAAACGTACACAAATATCGAGCTTGGGCTCCCTGTGGCTCAAGGTGTTATTGTTGTAGTTTTGTATTAAAGACACCCTTTAAGTACGTATCAGTGCATGTGTCTTGGCTTACCTGGCTTGCACTGGACGAACTTGTAAGGAAAGTCAACGGACAGCTTTTCACAAAACACTTCGGCAAGAGTTCCGAACAGAATAACAGTACGAGAGATGTGCGCTACAAAGAACAGGACAGTATTTGTCAGTGCAAAGCAATGTTACAAAAAGATTAGTAAATGTTAAATGGTTTTCTGATGTACTGTGAAGCATCACTTACAATCCAGTTTTTCAACTGTTTGGTAGGAGACTACGCCTACATCTGTAAAGAGAACAAAGGTAAGTGTTAATATTGTTGTTTTTTTTGCAGCTATTTTTCATTAGGCAGATCATTACATTCACAAAATTATTACAAACTACGTGATCTAAAAACTGGACGAACATACCAGTTGCATAAAAATAGAATTACTGAAAACTCATCAAGTAGTTTCTCTCGCGCGTGATTGGTTGAATGGGTCACGTGACCTGATATTTTCTCTCCGCGATCGGGAAATTCCAGCAATAGCTGTTATTACGGCTGAGCCAAATATCATGAAACGGTCAGCGGTTTCACCCATCTTATCGGGTCATCGACTCGTTTGAGGCTGTTTCAGCTTTGAGCTTGTTTGCGTGAAATATTCCATGAAATATCCTCGCTTTACTCTGCTTTATCATTCCTGTCTCTTCATTCGATGTACTAGTAGCGATTGTAAGACGCTGAATGGCGTAAGGATGTTCTAACCGATTTCATAAGGCTGAATGCGAAGAGGAGTTATCGTGTGAGTTGTTGACTTTACGGACCCAAGAAGCTTCTGAAGACAAGGCTTGTAAAACAATTCCGTCAAATCATTCCAGTGGCCAAGGACAGACACCGCTTAACATTCATTCTTGCTTTTGCTTAGAAAATAATCGTTTGGGCATCATCTTCTTGGTGATCTCCGTTCAACGTGACTCCATCTCTGTACAATTTTGAAATGGTTGACCCGAAAGCCTCGTTTTCATGAGGACTGATGGGTGAAACCGCTGACCATTTGGCTCAGCCGTAATAACAGATATTATAACCCATCAAATATTTTCTCTCGTGCGTGATTGGTTGAATGCGTCACGTGACACGATATTTTCTCTCCGCGAGCGGGAAATATCAGCGAATACGCGAGCGTATAAGCGCGCATCAAAGAAAATATTTGAAGGATAATAACAACAATAACCTACATTGTGGCGTCGAAATATGCCCTGATATTTGTCCTTTGACATTATCTGATCCTCAAAGCTCACAATTTCCCTCGACTTTCGCTCTCGGGAACTGTTCTCTTCTCGGATCAGATAATGTTCGTGGACGAAATATCAGGGCATACTTCGACGCCACAAATAAGTTACTGTATTTATAATCTCATACATGTAGTTGCAAGGGTGACCTTTTTTTACAGAAAGGGTAATAAAAACAGACAAAGAAACTAACGAATGAACTAGCAAATAAAATTACTAAATAGATAAAAAACATGAAAAAAAGAGGTTTAAGAGGTGGCTTTACTGATCTTTTGATTTCATTATTTAAACAATTATGGAAATATAATTTTTTTATACAACAGTGATGGTTTACATTTTGTACATCTTCCAGTTTCTTTTATTATCTAAGGGAAGGCAGTAGTCAGATTTATAATAAAATTATGTTTGTCCCATTTTTCCAAATGAAGTTTTTGACTGTCCTTGTCACATTTACGTTCTAACACTTCATATTGTTTCAGGGCATTTAGAAATAGGTGCTTGGTTGGAGATATTGGTTCTTTTTTGTTTATGGTTGTTATAGTGTTTTTCAAATTCATGCACGTACATGTAGATGTATATCACACAATCGATATTGCGCGAGTGATGACGCGAGTGGTATATCCTCTTATATCCAATGGCAATTAGCGAATCAGAAAACGAGAAACTGAACAGCTATAATAAATTTGTTGAATATTACCTGAACAAATTGTGGTGATGCTGGCTGCTGAGTCACTGCCCTCTCGCGAGTGATTCACAGTCAGTCCATGTGAACTCTTCTTGCTCCGTCTAAACAGACTTCGTCGTCCTGATAACTTGTGATCATCTCCATGAGCGAGGGCCAGACTTCGAAGTAACAGGATTTCTTGTTCAGCCCTGAAACAGTCGCAACAAAATGTTCAGAAAAATGTATAATGAAACACCTCTTTCGAAATTTAAAAACCTGCTGACATATGTCGAGGCAGATGCAATAATTTTGAGATTGCAAACTCTGTAGAGAATACAACAGACAACTACAACCTTGAACAAAATGTGGTAACAAATTCTCCTCTGTTGAGAAAACAACAAATAACCACAATCTTGGACAAAATGTGGTAACAAATTCTCCTCTGTTGAGAATACAACAAATAACCACAATCTTGGACAAAATGTACATGTATAACAAATTCTCGTCTGTAGAGAATACAACAAATAACCACAATCTTGGACAAAATGTGGTAACAAATTCTCCTCTGTTGAGAATACAACAAATAACCACAATCTTGGACAAAATGTGGTAACAAATTCTCCTCTGAAGAGAATACAACAAATAACTCGATCTTGGACAAAATGTGGTAACATATTCTCTGTAGAGAATACAACAAATAACCACAATCTTGGACAAAATGTGGTAACAAATTCTCCTCTGTAGAGAATACAAGAAATAACTACAATGTTGGACAAAATGTGGAAACACATTCTCAAAGCATCACAATTTAGTTGCAATTGTGAAACAAAAAAGCATTTTATTGCCCCAAGAGACTTTCATATGGGCCTTCCCCAAACCCCTATCAATGTCTGTGAATTCCTGTAACAATTCGAACCAAAGTAAGGTCAACATCAAAACTGGATTAGGGAATGGGGATTGCAAAACAGAGCATAGCAATTTTTTTAATTATTTTCTTTGAAAATGTGTCAAATTCCTTCTCCAGGATTGAAGTCTCTGGTCTGAATTAGTGGCAAAGTACCATGATGGGAACTGAGGTGTAGCTCACGTTTTCAGTGCTACGTGTAGGTCTTCAAAGCAACAGAGGAAATTGTGAATGATGACAAGGTTATTATATTACAGATCTATAAAGAATATACACAAAACGGGGCTAAAATAGTGAACATTTCAGATTGCTCTTTGGGCAACTTGTTCTTGAATTTTACATGACAACTTCTAGCAAACTTGCACATTGGGTAAGTGACCAAAAAAAAAGTACTTGGCCAACGTGAAATCTACATGTACTAGTCCCAGACTATCAGGCACAAGATTTTTCGAGCCCTGCATAAGGAAATTGGCTCCTGAGGGGGGAGGGCTGGAACTAACAAAACCTCTATTTGTTAACATTTTCCTGAGTCCTGAACAAATTCACATCTTGATTACGGTAACATGACTGTGCTACTCACTTCATTCTACTGGGGATGATCCCGTTTTCTCTTTTCTGTGCATCCTCGTGGCTGACCAAACATGCCTTCCAGGAGCCGACGTAACCACGGTACATGGTGTCTGTAATGTACAGTATGTCACCTTTCTTGAAGCTTAGTTCCTCCTTGGAATTTGCAGACCGGTTGTACAGGGACCTGGGATTTTGAAAATCATGACCGTTAATACAAATCAAGGTCTGTTGGCATTTGAATTTGCTTTGAAAATAATGACCAAAATAAAGAAACAGTAAATGAACTAAGGGTACTTTCCATTTACGAACCAATTGGTCAGTTCAAAAATAGAACATGTCAGTTCTAAGGACTGGTTCAGGACAAACTGGCCCCACTTAGTGAGGAGGACTAGCCAGTTCTGCCCATTCTATCCTACAATGCATACAATAATTAGGGAGGATGACAGGGCCCAACACTAAGAGTTGACAGTGGAAAGTAAAATGTTTGGTTTGGAAAGTATATTTTAAATATATTTTAAATATTTACTCTGTTTACCTTTCCACAGTGGCAACAAGTCTTAAAATACGATAGCTGCACATGAAAATGCATGCAGTCAAACAATTTGGCAAGTGTCTGCAAAAACACAACAACTAGGTAAATGGAAAACGCCTTAAACATTAAGGTACGACTCACCTAACATAGAAAGAATCTCCTGGTTGATCCTTGATACTGTTGAACTCTGCAGTAGAACAGAGAAGAAACATAGTACAATGAATTTTATAATCATCCTTTGTGTCTTTATAATATAAATTACTGAAGTATCCTAAGAAAATGCGATCAAACTCAAAATCTCTCCAATCAGCAACAACATTAAATTCAGCATTAAAATGGCTTTTTAGACTTTATCCATTCAGCAATGAGACGTTCTGTATAAACCAACTTCAGCATGGGTTTTCTACTGCTGTCATTACTGTTTGCTTTTAAAAAGTATCCATGTGACTTGAATGCTGTATTTAGATTGGTTCGCACGTCAATCATCAGGTCTTCAACTTAGATCACAAAAAGCTCATCTTCAAAGCTCTGCCAGTTTCAATGAAATACATACATGTAGCTGTCATTCACACAATATATTATAATAAATAAACAATATGAAATAAGGTTTTCCTGTGCTCTTTCAATATTATGGTGTGACTTCTGTAACCAGCGCCACGTAGACAACGAGAACTAAACACATTGCAAAATGAAAACAAAGCATTCCAACTCATTCCAACTTTCAATTACAAACTTGAATTGTACTGGATCGAAGCCGGAACAAGTTGAAATGTTATTGTACACTGATTGGATGAAATAACCGTAAGTCGGAATGTTTTGTTTTCATTCAGAAATGTGATTGATTCTTATTGTCTAAGTGGGTTACAGTAGTCACACAGCACAATTAACAAACTGGTTTACTAACTTGTTGGGTTGTACTGCACAAGCGACTGTACTGAGCCAGAGGTAGGCTTGCATAGCTCTAGCATGGCCTGCTCTGCGGTGTATGACGTCATGTCAACTCCATTGTACTGTAACGAGAGGTGAAGGCAGTACAGGTAAAAGGTAAAGATAAAGCAATTCGCAACAGCCTGGTGAGGCTGATAAACTTGAGGCCAACGTTGGACCTACAAGTATGATTTTACATCCTTATCCGAGTAGATGTGAAGGTTCAAAAGGCAACACTTACAAGTACTCAGTCATATTAAGACCATGAGTGTTGGTTTTGAACCTTCGACCTCGCATACGTCAGACTGGCATGTAACCACTGACTTAACTGGCGGTTAGTTCAGTCATATATGTCACGATTTAGTGCAAACTCCGTAAATACCCTGTATGTGAATTTTTTTTTACTTCGGCCATAATAGAAGATACAAAATAGAATAAAGTAAAATATACAACAAACAAAACATAGAGGCCAGGAGAACCAACACAGTGTTAGCCAATTATGTTGGTTTCCTATGAAAAATAAAATTACAATAAATGAATCAGGGCTTTCATTGGATACAATTATTGTAATAACTCATTAATGTTAAAACCTTTACTAGGAGGTGTTTTGCGGTTGATATGCAAAACCAGACAAACATTTGTTAAATTAATTTGGCTACAGTGCTTTGTAGAGGTTATGTTTGCCACAATTGGCCATGACACATTCGTGACGCTTGAACAACTACATTGCACATGTCCATGTCTGGACTTGATAATTACTTCAGTACCAATCAACAAAACTGTAAACCAGCTTTTTTTATCCATTCCTTTCTGTCATTTCCACTGAATGATGCTTAACCTTTCTTGGTACTCATGGGGGGTGGTGCAAGTGGTAATTACATGCAAGTGGCTCTCACCTCTGTGATTCGGGTTTGATTCCCAATCGCATTGCATTATTTGAGTAAGTAAATGTATGTTATTATCATATGACCTGTACGGCCCCGCGCATGCTTTCCTTTCAAAACCATTATTTTACAAAAGTCACGTGATGAGGGCCAGACGTGCATGGCGTGAGCGGGCCGGACAAAGTAGTCCGGCACTGCACAATTTTTTCTTGCTGTTTTGCAGTTTGTTCTACAAAAAATATGGTCATATGATAAAAACCTATTGACTGCGTTAGGTTGGGCCAGACGGGAAAATATTTGGCTCTGTCATTTTGTACGGAACTCGCTGCGCTCGGTCCGTACATAATGACCTCGAGCCAAATATTTTCCCGTCTGGCCCAACCTAACTCGGTCAATATGTAGTTATGATATGAAATCATGTTTGCCGTGTAGCACTAGTAAGTGTAAAGAATGTGATGTAAAGTGGTAAGCTGTAGTGCTAAGTGTGCATCCCCTACGAGGGAAAGAGAAAAAATCTCTGACCCAAGTGGGACTCGAACCCAACGACCTCCAGGTTGCATGTCTGGCGCTCTACCAACTGAGCTATCAAGTCAGATGAGAGCAATCGTGGGTATTGGTGCGTTTTATGGGGTCACGGCGATTATATATGTATATGTAGTTATGATATGAAATCATGTTTGCTGCGTAGCACTAGTAAGTGTAAAGAATGTGATGTAAAGTGGTAAGCTGTAGTGCTAAGTGTGCACGCCCTACGAGGGAAAGAGAAAAAATCTCTGACCCAAGTGGGACTCGAACCCAACGACCTCCAGGTCTGGCGCTCTACCAACTCGGTCAATAGGTTTTTAGTTAGATACCTAGATACCTAGTTTGTCGGTATCTCACCCTGGCTCCAAGGGTTTTTCTCCAGGTTCTCCGGTTTACCTCTCTCCATAAAAACCAACATGCTAAATTCCAATTCAATCTGTGGTTTAGCTGGGTCTTGACTTTGATCAGCCCCTGTGGTTATTTCAGATCCCATTAAAAACTCAGAGTATAAATTCCTTTAAAAGATTTGTTTTGTTCAGGAATGTACTTCAATTTCTCAAAAATCGATTTTTACTTTACCTCCAATATTTGGTCACCAACGTTGAGTCCATTAGACCCAGAGCAGTCGTTTTTAGCATCCACCTCAGAGACAAAGATGCCAGATGCATTACCACCAGTGATATTAAAACCAATGCTCATGCTGGTACGACTGATGTACACATAGCGCAGGTCGCCTGGAGGCTCCACGTCACTGATAGGAACCACCTGCAACACATGGTGTCCACATTAAAGGGGCTATACATTGTACGTCAACTCCCTAATGATATACTTCCTCATGATGAAAGACAAAAATAACTACTCAGATTAGTAGAGTATGCTTTCCAGGTATACTGAAGAAATGTGAGACAATTTTGATGAAGGATGGCAAAGATTAAAGTGGATGAAAAATGTTGATTTTAAGAGTCCACTGTAACTGAAATCAAGTTTCTACAATAAGCTTTTGTAATCCACTTTAATCTTTGCCATGCTCTATCAAAAAAGGTTTGAAAAGCATACAGTGTATCAGGACTTTCACATGGTATTCCTCTTCTATATCAGTGTGTTATTTTTGTAGTTTTGTTTTGAAGAAACCTGAAGGTTAACTTTGACTGACATAGCTGGGCCCTTTAACAGTTACATGTGCATGTATGTTATATCTCAGGGACTGACTGTCAGAAGATCTGGGAGTTTTGGGGTTCTATAATTCGCTGCTTACTCGCTACATACATGTACTTATACAAATACTATTTGAAGGGCTGTGTGCAAAATGGGCGTAAGTGACTCTTGATCACATTCTAAATTCTCCTTCAATTTCTTTGTTTACTAAGGGAGAATTTAGAATGTGATCAAGAATCACTTATGCCCGTTTTGCACACAGCCCTTCATTTATTGATTGTTCTCTCCTCACGATATTCATGGAAACAAACATCTTGATTACTGCCACTGTGCAAAAGATACATTGTGTAACTTCATGCTTTGAGGTGCTCCAAAAAAAAACACTAATATATGTACATGTAGCATGATTAACAATAATTATACAAAAACTCTTTTGAAATCCATCCCCATAAATTTACAGGACAAAGATGTGGCAGTCCGGTTGCTTAACCTTGAACCTCAGAATTTACGAATGAACCATTATAATTATTATTTGCAGGGGGAGAGTGAGAACCATGGCTACAAAACATTATATTTCGATTTCTGCTCCTGAACCAACCATTATGTTTTATTAATTCTTCTAAGGACCTGCAAACAATTTTATTTTGTCCATATTCTCTAAGGAATAGAATTAATAAAATGTTCTTACATATAGGGTCTGGGTGTTTTGTAAACGGCACCCAAGATGTTAGTGACAACATCACATGAAAACCAGAAATAACAAAATTCCATGTCTAGTAATATGTTCAACTGTATTTCCACTATGCTGGGAATGGGGAGGAGTACAAGACAGTAACATTCAGGCTGCCATTACATGTGAAAACCCCTTTGAATACTAAACACTACACCAGATGCAAAACATAGAGTAGAAACCACACCCTCTGGTGGGAGAGGGGAACTATACCTGTATACCATATGTTGAGGAAATCGTGAGTGTGAATGCTATACGTGATCTATAGGCACTGAGTGATATTGTGAAAGTTCTGATAATTGAAAGAGACTCCAGGCGAGTGCAATTTGAGAACTCTCAAAATTAACACTCAGTACGTATAAATAAAGTACACATGTAGCACAAGCAGTTCATGCAATTTTTTGTTTATAATAATTATACTGAGCAAACATTTACTAAGAGCATGCGACTGTGCACTCTATAACCTTTTTATGCACTCGTTATTAACCGCCTCCCGGTTAGCTCAGTGGTTAAGCTCCGGTCTATCGAGCGGGAGGTCGCGGGTTCAAACCCCGGCCGGACCAACACTCGGGGTCTTAAAATAACTGAGTAGAAGGTGCTGCCTTTGTGAACCAACTGCAAATGGTTAGACCTTCACGTCTTCTCGGATAAGGACGTAAAATCGTAGGTCCACTCCTAGTATAGTCTCGTACTGATTTAGGAGTAACTCATTAAAGAATTAAAGTTGGGTATGTTGTAAACGTTTGTATAAAGTATACGTCGGTATGTGCTGCCCCCAGGAGAAACCAGAATTAGTTTGTTTCTTCTTGATAATTACCACTGTTGCAAGCATAAGCAGTTCATCTTTCCCACACAAAGTGCAGGTTACATTCATTCGCATGTACCTTTTCATCCCTTGGTAGAGGAGGTGTAATGGTGCTGTCGTCCCTCTTGTGTTTTCTCTTGTTAACTGGTGTACTACAAGCTGTACTTGTCTCAGATGTACTCAGATTAGAAAAGTCTGCATCCCAAGACCGCTGAGGGTTGAACTGTGCTAGTATCGTCACACAGTTTCCTGATTCCTTGAGAATCTTTGCTGCCTGGTCGTATGTGGCACATCGCAGGTTCACACCATTGTACTAGAGAAATGTAGTAATGCATTAATTAAACCATTCCACCAATGGTTGGTATAAGAACAATGTATAAAGTAAAACATGGGCTATAACTGTCTGAAATCAAACAAGTGATTATGAAATTGCACAAATGTATAGTGAGAGTGCAATTTGTAGTCCAAAGTATTGAGGCCAAAATTGCACTTCACTCAGTTCTATTGACTCAGTTCTATTTCTACTTAATAATATCTAATTTGAAATCCATTCTAACTCTATTTGGTACTCAAAGTGCAGAGACAAATTATACACTACCGCTAAATGAAAAGCTGCCAAATGTTGTTTTTCCTTTGAAATTGCTTTACAAATCCTTTGATTTGATTGGTTGGCTTGTGAGGTTCCTGTGTTCTTATTGGTTCAGCAAAATATATGTACAATTACATGAAATTGTACAGACACAGAAAGATGCAATTACAGACACCAAAGATGAAGCAATTTGGCCTGAGAAAACAGCAAAACCTCGAAAAATACTCTAAAAAATACCAAACGGTGAAAAAATTTCCACCCTAAAACGTACCTCATGGTCTAAAAATCACCCTGAAAAATGGATTTCGCTTGGGCAACCCCAAAAAAATACTAAATCGCCAATTTCAAACCCTAAAAAATACGACGATCACCCCTACCAGCCGATAATAGGAAGAACCGCTCCCCCCAGGGGGGAATTGTTCTCACTAAACTAGGTGGAGGGTGGCTAGCATTTGATCACATGTAAATATTCCAAAACTAAGGAATCATATCTCAAAACACTAAACAATACAATCGTACCCTCAAAAAGATATGCCTTCCTTCTCACCTCTAAAAGTTGGTCACCGTATCTGAGTCCTGCTTTCTGCGCCACACTCCCCTCCTTGACATTACAGACAAAGATACCACCACAATTACCAGGTGCTATAGATATACCCAGAGTGTCCTTCTTCTCAATCTGAACCTGTCGAGGCTCATGGTCCCTGGTGATGTAAATAAAATACAATAAAACTAAGTCTTGTGTATCATGTACATTGTATTATTATATGACAGGAGCTACTTCCGGTCAAATGGCGCGCGCTGATTGGCCGTTTAGCGGGCGGAATTCTCCCGTAATGCCCACGGGCAATACAGATTTTTCCGCTGCAGTGTTTGTGTACACGAACCGGTCGAATTAAACTTAAAAAATATGCCATATAATAAACACCTTATTAACCTCGCTTGCTCGGTCTGTACAAAAAACTATTTCTCTGTACAGACCTCATGCTCGGTTAATAAGTAGTTACTACCAAGTTTGTAATGTCAATCCAATTAAAAAATAAACCTCATCGTAAGACCAAATCGCCATCAGTAAGAATTCCAAGTTTGTAGAGTCAATCCAATTAGTAAGAATACCAAGTTTGAGCATGATTTGGTAAATAGAAACAAAATAGCAAGCTTTCAAAAATCACAAAAATAAGAGACATTTTTTAATGGACTAGAGGGACAAGTTTCACCACATGGTGATAGGTGTGCGTCTCTAGGTGGTCTGATAAGCTCCCCCAGAAAATTGTGAATAAATTTTAATAGTGGGTATGTGACAACAGCCAGGTAAATGGACCAATGACCTCCCTGTACGAGATCCAGACATGTTGACTTCTATCAAACAATCCTGATAATTTCGACCATCCTTGTTAACTGCATACATTTTTTCTCAGCACAAATTATCACGAGAACCAGACGGCCTCAATAAACAGCAAACTGTCTTTGCATGCTCTCGTTGAGACTGGTGCCAAACTTGACAAGAAGGCGGGCACATTTGACATTATGATGAAATATGTTTTGATCACCTTTGTTAATAGACTCATTGCATAAATGGCATCCAATTTAAATACAGTACATGTAGGTATTATCCTCAAGACTTTAGCCTTGTGTTAACGTTACCACATAGAGCGGATTTCAATTGAGTGCCGGAAGTGTTTTGGTTTTGCGTTTACTAAGCTCTCCTATTGTCTGAGAAAGTAAACCAACCAATCAGAATCCAAAGTAAAACCAAATGCAAATTGGTTTTGGTTTTGCTTTGGTTTGTCATTGGCTCACAGGGAAGCCATTTATGAGTTACTTGTGATTACTCGCTCCTATGATTGGCTGGCTGCGGGTAATTTGTGTTTGGTTTCACTACACTCAACTGAAAACCGCTCTAAAAGCGTTTTCACATGAAAGTGAGACTAAAGATTTCAAAACAATTGTTATCCAAATTGAATGCCATTTATGCAATGGGTCTATGGCTTACGAGAAAATGATGGTAAGCACACTGACCTGTTATCTGTTGCGTCAGGAGGCATCGAACCACTAAAATCAAATGCTAGTATTTCTCCCTCCATCACAGGTACAATAGGCGTGGATGGTGTCCTAATGGGGGTGACCTGCCCAGAAGAGAGGGAACCAGCCGTCCCAACTGAGCCCCCGGGTACGCCTGATGAGAACAATGGCTGTGAACTAAACTGGTAACCAGGCGCAGGTAAACTGATGCGGTGTGGTTTCCTGTCCAGTGGCTGGCTATAGCTACGTATGCTGGAGTTGAAGCTCTGTTGTGACATGTGACGTCGCCTGAACTCACCATCATCAGTACTGTGCGACGACCCCTGGCGGCGATGCCGGTTGGATGTACTAGTGTCAGTCATCAAGCCAGCGTAACTTCCTGATATCGAGCCACCTGGAGCAGCAGTTGGACTGTCCCGCCAGCATTGTACTGGCATACAGTGTTGTGTCTCGGCAGGTTGAGTGTTGTAACGAGGTATGACGTAACTGGTTGCTGTGTAGAACGGTACGGTACGAGACTTGAGGACGGCAACAGAGACTGGAGGTCCTGTTGGGTAGATCTTGGGGGATGCCAAGGCTAGAGGATCTGTGTGACTTGTATATGGTAGATACTTTGAAGGAATCAAAAATACATGTACAAACTTACATTGAGGATATGGTTTAAAGTGCCACTACGACGAAATTTACCATTTCAATTTGCCACTTTTTCAGTGTCAATAGATCAATCAGTATTAGAGATATTCGAAATAGTTAAAAAATATTCCCAAATGGGCATGTTAAACCACAAAATTTTAGGAGAGTTAATTACCAGTAAAATCCTGTCCACCATTACTGGAAGCCATTCTCAGTATTCAGCAGAAGTGATACACTTAACACAACAACCTCATGGCGCGAAATAGTGTGCACAAAAAAGTACCCAACCTGAACAGTCTGCCCATTGAGGCATGATCTATGGAGTAGACTGACTTACAAATCGTCCTTTGGGACAGCAAACAAACCCTTCCGAGTACGGTAGCAAACAAGTCGCCTAACGTGGGACAAATGAAAAATTGTCCCTATCAAGTATCAGGTTTACCCCATATAATTCCTCTTGCTTTTAAGCTTTTACATTTTTCTAGGACATTTTTTGTAATGAGTGTATACATAAAATTGTTATTGTTTTGTAGCATTGGCATGTTAAAAAGTGCATCACTCGAACACAAATACTATTAACTTTGAGTTGATGTTATTGAATATTGTTGATCTGGTTGGTGAGAAAACATTGACCTCCAGTACATCTAGAGAGTCCATAGACTGGGGTCAGTATTTTCTCCACTCCCATTGAATTCTGCCATACAGCAAATTAATGTTAGAGTTTGTGATTGTTCACACATTTCAATAAAATATCTATACTAATTTACTCGTCTATATTTCCGTTATCGATATTGTGTTATTTTCTGTCCAAAATGCACATTGTCTAATAACCCAACACATCAGTCCCTGATTGAGCAAAGTATGATTTGCAAGTTTCTGTAGTTTTAATCAACTACAGTAGGAGTCGTTATAGATTATGGCAAGTGCATTGGACAAATTTGAATATGATTGTGGAACATAACAATAGTTGATAATTTTGGATTAAAAAATGAAACAAAGGTAATAACATAAATAAAGTGGAACTGATATAGAGTTAGAGAGATTTCTAATATCACTAGACAGTAGCTCTATGCATCCCCTTGCAGAACTTCACTTTCTATTAGAAACTTCTAGTTAGTAGAAATATGCCTCCAGGCGTTGTGTTCTGCAGGCAAGCGTTAAGTGTATGACATCACTTCCACTGAATAAACCTTTGTTTAAAGCTGAACAAAGGGATCAACAGCCTCCAGTAATGGCAGACGTTTAAATTCAATATTCAGAGCTAAAAAAATAAGACTGTTGTTGTATCAAAAAACAATTTGAACTGGTAATAATATATCAACTCTACTTTATGACTATGCAAAAATTTGATTGTAGTGGCACTTTAAAGCAAGCTCTCTAAATTTGTAGATCAGGGTCCAGTTGTTCGAAGATTTGGAACACTGTAGGCATTGCATGTGAGTAGTTTATTAAGCAACTTATTTTTTGTGACAAGGAAATAAATTAGAATTTTATGTTCAAGGTGAAAGGTGCGTGGGGCCATGAGAGTTTCCATGGCAACACCATAATTTGCACAATGATGTGCACTTTCCATGGTGTCATACATGTGCAAAGTTTCAGTAATGTTTATTCAATATTTGAAGAGATATTCTTCGTTTTGTGATTTGTCTCCAGGCTGTGCAAACAATATGACAATATAGGTCATCTCATTTGCATATTACAAAAACCTGAATATCTCGGAAACGAGATGAGATGTTGACAAACGGAAAATGTCATTATTCCTCATTTCAAAAGCATTTTAACATTAGATCAACTTAATTTTTGCTTCATATGCACTTTAACTCGGGCCACCTAGGAATAGGTGAATAGATGTAGTTCATGGAGTGCTAGCATATTTTTGTGTCATACATGGTTTGTGTTAGGGGAGACGGATAATAGACCTGGTCAGCTTGCCTATTTGCTGCCCCATGGAAATTGGTACAATAATCCTCTTGGGATACAGAAAAACAAAAAAGCATTACCGTAAACACCGGCAGATAAGCCACACTCGCAGATAAGCCGCATCCCAAGTTTAGAAGCTCAAATTTTGGAAAAAAAGTTTTGAAAAGGAAAATCAAGATTAGAAATCTGCATCACCTTCCTTGCCCTGTCAAACCTTGAACGAGATTACTCGGTAGTTTTACCCATAATTTTAAGTCTGAAAGTGTTAAAACTTCATGTCTACTTGCCTACACATACACAAATTATAGAACTTTCCATAGCATTTGTTTGACGGTACTTTTTCGTCCAAGGTAGATTGTTAGCTAAATGTCTCTGGCTAAATGTAGTCAACAAAAACATGCTCACAGTCGTGTTCATCAAAGCTTAGTAACCACACATTTTATTGGAAGAGAGAAAACTGGACACTAGAATGCTGCCACATGTGCACTGTCAGAATAAAATCAAAACATGGAGCACAGTGAGAAATTTGCCTTTTCTTCTGCTGTACGTGGTTATCACATCTACAAGGACATCTGGAAGTCATCTATCAGGGAGGAACTGATTGCTCATAGAGAGATGGAAAATCAGTTCAACAAATTTACTGTTAAAGTACTAAACAGCGGCAAACAAGAAACAGACAACACAAACGACTCTTTTAGGAGCCACCAAGCTTTGTACAAAAGTATTATAATAGTAAACATTGTTCTTAAAAACATAAAGATCTCTGAACTTGACGATCGCGCGCCTTTGAAATGGTTTCCTTGCGAAATCTGATTGGCCAACATCAATCACACGATCCATTCTCAGCCAATCAGAAGCAGGGCAGTAAATATGTTTTCAGCCCGCTCGGTTCGTCATCGGCCCGCTAGTTTGAGAGCTTTCGTGAGGCCGGTTTTCTATTTGGCCACATATTTTGATGATAATATTGCTTTAACAAAAGATGTCATTTACGTCAAATTATGCAAACAAGTTGAACACAAATTGAATTATAACATTGAGTGTGTTTAGCTTTTCAGTTGTTTTTCAGGTGTCAGACGTTTGACCCTTGCAATCTTATTGAAATATCTTTTAATAAGTGGAGCTGACATAAAAACCAAGCAAAATGGACAGAATTGGCTTTGACTAAAATAACGTCATTGAAATTTGATTCATTAATAAATGGCAGATGCTAGTAATTGTGTTTTCTACGTCGGTCGTTTTGTTTTCCACTTTGACTCTGAAATCAATGATAATTGGCTAGAGTTCATATGCACTTTAAGCAATTATCTCATTTCTCATTTCAGATTTCCCTCTGAAGTTTAATTTAAATAAATGTACAGCATCTAGTTAACTTGTCAATAAGGATGGAGGGTAGGTGCCATTTGCAATGCAAATACTAGCAACAGGCAAGCAATGTGCAACTAAGGAGGGAACCATGGCAACCAAGCCACGGGTCAACCCCCGGCACCTGTCACACTGGATTACAGTGGAAAAAGATACTTACCTAGGTCTTAGACCTTCCATAGTAGGGATGGGTGGGTGGGACAATCCGGCAAGCAAATGCTAGAACTGAGCACGAGGGCAAACTCGTCACATTTGACGACCTCGTTGCACATGTGCCAAATGAGCACTGTCCGCTGGCCAATAGCTATTGCAAAGCGATCCCAAAATAACTCACCGTGGAGGCAAATTTGTCACACAAGATGACCTTATTATGCATGCAATTATGAGAACAATATGCTGGCCAATCTCCCAGTTAACTATGATTATTAAATCTCATCTCATTAAAGTCGCCAACTAACCTGGTGGCGTGCTGAGGGTGCTGATTGTGGGCGGGACCCATGTGGACGTTGGGAGGTACTCATGCGAGCAAAGAAATCTGCTGCTTTCTGCTCCTCTAAGTAGTCTGTCTCTGGTAGGGAATTTGAAGGGTAGTGACCGCTTGGCGAGATCGAAGAAGACTGTTCTAATATTTGATGCTCTATTTCATGATTGTTCATTCTGACTGGTGCATTAACCGAAGAAGCCACAGCTGTTATGTACGAACTTGTCCTAATTGGAGGAAGAGGTTTTTCCTTATATATTGGCCTACTAGATAATGTTGCTGAAGGGCTTGAACTCCTACTTGAAGTTCTAGGCCTGGTGGCCATTGGAGTGACCTGAGTGGGGGTGGGGTGGGGCTCAGATGGTGAAATGTGGATCTCACTGCTTGCACTAATGGACACATCACTTGAGTCAGTTTGAGTTCCTTGTGATTTTTCTCTCCCGTCTTCATAAAGAGGAGTTAATGAGAGTGAAGAGTTTAACGCAGGCTCAGAAACATAGTCAGGAGTAGAAGCAGGTTCCTCTGTACTTGGGGAACTCCGCCCAGAGTAGAACACACCCTGCCCCTGAGGAGGCAGATTATCGTCACGCATCTCATTATAGCTATCCATCATTAATATTCTCTTCCTGCTCTGGAAGTGCTGGTATAGGTCACTTTCATAGTTTACCTTGTCCTGTACTTCCTCTAACAGTGAATGCATCACTTGTGCCGGGGAAGAGATTTTGGGTTTCTGTATTGCCAAACTTACAATACTTCTTGACAGAAGCTTTTCGGTCTCCACCTGTGACAAGTTTTCTATAGATAGGCCATTGATCTGAAAGGCAATAGAAACACTAGCTTATTCAGGAGAAAAATCACAAGTCAACACAATAAAAAAATATAAAGTCTGACTCTACCCAATGTTGATGGGAAATACTATTTGTTTCGTGAAATGTAACCTCAAGTTTGAGTACACATATTTACTTTTGTTGGTTTGCTTCTAAAGAAATCAATTATTCTTGCACTAACTGAAATAATGCACAGGTCATATTACATGTATTTGCAAATGTTTTTTGGCGATTAGATATGTACATGTTATTGTCAGTGATTACTTACAGCCACAATCTTGTCTCCTATAGCTAGTGTGGGATCCAGTGCAGCAACACTCCCAGGAGATATGAAGCTTATGAACTTTGAATTATCAATGTGAATGCCAAGTTCTGAAACAAAAATATTACATGTAAATGATCTAGAAACACATTGTTTACAAACTTGACAATCGCCATGTACATAATCATACTGTACACATTGATACATGTATAATATACATACATGTATACATAACATATCTACACGTTTTGTAGCAGTATTATGCAGATTCATCTATCCAGGATAATGATATTTGAAATATTAAATACTGAGTTTCACTGGATTAAAGTCTAGAGTAATTAACTAAAGCTTTCAGCTGAAACCATCAACCTTGATCACTATGTAACCATGCCAAATGCACAATTACAAGACACTGTCTTGTCACTAAAATCATCAACCTTGATCACTATGTAACCATGCCAAATGCACAGTTACAAGACACTGTCTTGTCACTAAAACCATCAACCTTGATCACTATGTAACCATGCCAAATGCACAGTTACGAGACACTGTCTTGTCACTAAAACCATCAACCTTGATCACTATGTAACCATGCCAAATGCACAGTTACAAGACACTGTCTTAATTGTCACTAAAACCATCAACCTTGATCACTATGTAACCATGCCAAATGCACAGTTACAAGACACTGTCTTGTCACTAAAACCATCAACCTTGATCACTATGTAACCATGCCAAATGCACAATTACAAGACACTGTCTTGTCACTAAAACCATCAACCTTGATCACTATGTAACCATGCCAAATGCACAGTTACAAGACACTGTCTTGTCACTAAAACCATCAACCTTGATCACTATGTAACCATGCCAAATGCACAGTTACAAGACACTGTCTTGTCACTAAAACCATCAACCTTGATCACTATGTAACCATGCCAAATGCACAGTTACAAGACACTGTCTTGTCACTAAAACCATCAACCTTGATCACTATGTAACCATGCCAAATGCACAGTTACAAGACACTGTCTTGTCACTAAAACCATCAACCTTGATCACTATGTAACCATGCCAAATGCACAGTTACGAGACACTGTCTTGTCACTAAAACCATCAACCTTGATCACTATGTAACCATGCCAAATGCACAGTTACAAGACACTGTCTTGTCACTAAAACCATCAACCTTGATCACTATGTAACCATGCCAAATGCACAGTTACAAGACACTGTCTTGTCACTAAAACCATCAACCTTGATCACTATGTAACCATGCCAAATGCACAGTTACAAGACACTGTCTTGTCACTAAAACCATCAACCTTGATCACTATGTAACCATGCCAAATGCACAGTTACGAGACACTGTCTTGTCACTAAAACCATCAACCTTGATCACTATGTAACCATGCCAAATGCACAGTTACAAGACACTGTCTTGTCACTAAAACCATCAACCTTGATCACTATGTAACCATGCCAAATGCACAGTTACAAGACACTGTCTTGTCACTGTCTTGTAACCATGCATTTGGCATGGTTACATTTGGCATGGTTACATAGTGATCAAGATTGATGGTTTCAACCAAAAGCTTTAGTTAATTACTCTAGACTTTAATCAAGTGAAACTCAGTATTTAACATTTCAAATAAGTTTTGTAGCAATTTGGACCAGGATCTAATCAGTGACATTGGTGTAAATTACTCATAATAAAGTGAAATTAAGGAGAAACCTTCATTCCTAGACAAATTTCTTGAGACAGCAAATATGTTGGCCACTTTTTGCCCAGTTTTAATCCATCTGCCTCCCTCCCCCTCCCCCCAACTGATGTCTCCCAGTTCTCCCTCCCCCAGTTCAATAGGCTGAACTGAAAAACTGATATCTACTGTAAGGGAGGGGACTGGGAGACAGTAGTACATTTTGTTTCCTTATGATTTTCCTTAGTTAAGGTTACCAGATACCTTCAGGGTGCGTTTCCAGTCTAATTTATGTTGCGCCTCGAGGAAATATTGTAGATAAATCATCCATGTATCATTTTAAAGCTTATAAAATTGGCTACAAGAATACGTAAAAAGTTTTGAGTTCTTTGAAAATCTCGAATTTTCCACGATCCTGTTTTTCCGACCTAGTGAGATGGCTTTCAGAAGCTCCAACTCTGAAAATATTTTTAAGTTTTAAAATCTGTTTGCTTTGTCGCATTTCAGAGGAATTGTATTACAAAGGTGTCGGAGAATTTCAAAATTTTATTTAGTTCAAAAGTTATCATGCTCTTTGTGAAAAGGCGAAAACATAGTCTGAGTAGATATGCGAGAAACGCCGTCAGGAGCTCTCTTTTTAGAAATTCCCAATTCCCCGATACTGTTTTGCAGCTGCGATATCAATTGACATTTTATGAAAATTTCACACAAATCAAATAAATTCCTCTTGAGTGGGAGCTTTTTTAAAACTCTATTTTGGTTGAAATTCAAAAGCATAGAAAATAGCACTTCAAAAAATCAACCCCCTGTCGTGCGTGAATCTGAAGCCCCACCTCTCCAACAATTAGCGAGCTCTTGGCCAATCACTTCTCATCACAGTTCAACTATCTGTCAAGATTTCCTGCCAATGTTGATTTCCGATCAAAGCTACGTGCCGCATCGAGAAAATGTTAATATAGCCGGTTCTTCTATGTCTCGGGTGACTTGAAAAATGGGAAAGACAAAAAGACCTTGAGGGACAAAGCCAAAGTGAACACCTAGAGACGCCTTGAATGCCAGCATAGTTAGTAAAGGAGACAGCGATTTGCAGGCATCTGAAACAGCACTGCAATAGTGAGATCGTTTCAAGTGATTCAGAGTCACCATCAGATTTTATGTTTCCAACTAAGCTTTCTTGGCCCGGGTTTCTTGGAAACAAATATTCTCTCAGCTGGCTCCTATCAATTCTTCTTTTATTATGTTCAGATGTGGACCACTCGGCACTATAGCTGTCTGAAAGTGAAAATACAAACCCTTGTCGGGTTTTGCGAGGACAGTCATATGCACTGTTTGGCCTTGTTTTGCTTTGCTTTTTTCTTTGTTTTCCAAGCTAGGGGCATCCTGCTTGCTTTTTGGAAGACATAAGGCCAACAACCGATGGAATTATGGAATCGTGTGGAAAAACTTTTCTCAATAAATGTAAACATGAATTTAATATGTGCTAGCTTTCCCCACACCATCATTAAGGGCGAGTGAGCACTTGTCATGTGTTTATTGATCTGCTGTCAATCAAACAGAACCTTTTACTTCCGGTTAAAAACTTCCTTTTGGTATTGCTCCGTCAATATTAAAGTTTTTTGAACAGAGTTTTTGGTATTTGAGACACTACTACTAAAACTACTGGGTATATTTCAGTGGGGGGGGGGGGGGGGGGGGATTTCCCCCATCTTTTTCATTTTGAAGGTATCCGGTAACCTTAAAGTGCAAGTAGCACCATAAAACAACATGAACTCTTTTTGCCCCAAATTCTATTTCTGATATACTTCAGTTGTCTAACTTAGTTTTCTTTGAGAGGCAGGAGCAAAAATTAAACTAGAATAAACGCTACCCGAATTGCGGGTTTGATCCATCTTGCGATGTCACAATGAAAACCTATGGGATTTTATTTTATTACACATTTGGGGTTGATATCCGTGTGATAAAGCTGTGAATAAAAACCATATCACTTCACTGTACTATTGCTTTTAGAAATAAATTTTGTTATGCTTCATTTTGTGTTATAATTGTATTCACTTTGAATGTATAATAAACTTGCCTACTCGCTCGTTCGCGATATGATACGAAAACCTTGTGAATTAAAAACGATATAATTCTTCTTATGACGTCACAGGATCCATGAAAAGTAACCAAAAGTAGGGATTAAATGCCAGAAATGCTACAAAATTTGCAAGATTAATACCTTTTTGTGAGAAACAAACACAATAGTAAAATATGTTATTTTTATTTTTTTGACACGATACTTGTACTTTAATAAATGGTTGTCTCAAGCCTTTTTGACAATTGAAGATTGCACGTTGCATAACTATTTCACCTTTTCCTTCAGATAGAGTTAATCGTACTGGATGAACCAGCGACTTGACACTTGACGACCTTCTCCTTCTTATTGTCTGAAATGATATAAACATTGTCAAGTCTGATGTCACTTTTTGAATAAAAGAAAAGATGATCCTGAATCATTGAGCGTCATTTTGCAATATTTAACAAGTCCATTATAAGGAAAAGACACATTAATGTGCAAATCATGACATTGCCATGAAAAATATATTGGCCCCAGGCTCATTTGAGCTTGAACATAAAAAATATCTGATTGTAATTTACAACTCTGTTCTACAAAACAATTTTCTTTAAACCCCGCATATACTGTACAACACCTACATTAACTGAAATTGTCTGATGTGCCTACAGCAGTAAATTTTATATTACGAAGGAGAAATCAAGGAATTTATTTTTATCATGAAAGTGGCTTGGGGCCAAGAGTGCTTCCATGGCATTAACGTCATGATTTGCACATTGATGTGTCTTTTCCTTAGTACCATACATGTGCAAAGTATCAATTATTTTTAGCCACTATTTTCAGAGATATTCTTTATTTTGTGATCTGTCTCCAGGTTGTGTCAAGGTCATGACGTCACAGGTAATCTAATTTACATAATTATTACAAAAACCTGAATATCTCTGGAATGAGATGAGTTATTCACAAATGGAAAACACCATCCTTTCTCATTTCGAAAGGACTTTCAAATAAGATCAACTTAATTTTTGTTTCATATACACTTTAATTTCAACACTCAATTGAAAACTATTCTGTCATTGTTCTTACCAGACTAACAACATCTGCTTCACTAATAGTCTGTACTGCTGTATGGTATGCAACATTAGTAAGGTCAACATCATTGACTTTTACCAAGTAATCGTTGATCCTGTTGAAAAATATAAAATATTGACATACATCTGTAATGTATTAAAATGTACATGTATGTATACATGTATATCCCTCTCCAACACATACTGTACATAAGCAGTGCTATAAGATATCCAGAACATAATAATAGGCCATATTTATATAGCACCATATCACCACAGTCTCATGGCGCTTTACATTTTACTGACATATCCCGTCAGTGAATTTTTCGGACTGCTATTTCGGCACCAATGGCAGCCATGCAGTTTACAATGTTGAGTGTGTGGTTAGTGCAATGGCCAGGCTGCTGTACTGGGTGACAATCCCCTTCTCTTTTTCGAGTAGTGCAACAGGTTCTTTCACATCCCCTTCAAATACTGATTAGAAGTAGAAGGAGACAAGGCCAACGGCTTATAAACGTCCCTGCCCAAGGACGCGGCCGGTTCGAACCCCCGACCTCCCGCACTCTAGACCGTGCTCTACCAACTGAGCTAACCAGAATTTCCTAACTAGAATTTCCTAATCTTAGATCAACACACAGGCGCATGCATATGCAGTGGAATGGTTCTAATCAGCTACAAAATGTAGTGCCACAGTCTACAGTCTGGCTCAAAAATTTTGAAACCGTCGGTGGCACCAGAGCCACCAAAATTTGATGGCTAAATGGCTGGCGGCTTGGTGCCACCAGCAAAACACCGGGTGGCAAGGCGTCAACGTTTGACGCCGCCTGGCGGCTAGACGTCAACGGCTCAAGACGTTTGGCGGCTTGCAACCAACACAGAAAATAAAATAACATTGGAGAAAGTAAAAGCACCGACTATAAAACTAACACTTTAGAAAGTTTTATTTTCTCTATTTCAGAACTCAAATGGCGCGGCGTCGAAACGTACTTGTCGCTGGCATTTCGAATCTTTTATTTTCGCCGTCTTCAGAACTCAAACGGCATGGGGTCAAATCGAACTCGAAAATAAAACTAACACTTCAGTATCTTTTATTTTCACTGCTTTCAGAACTCAAACGGCGCTGGGTCGAGTTTAGAATGTTTCATTTTCGCTGACTTCAGAACTCAAATGGCAGGTAGAAACGAATTCAACAATAAAACTAACACTTTAAAATATTTTATTTTCGCTGCTTTCTGTAACTCAAACGGCACGGGTTGAATTTAAAATGTTTTATTTTCGCTGACTTCAGAACTCAAACGGCGGGTCAAAACACGCTGGTCAATAAAACAAACAGTTCAGAATCTTTCATTTTTGCTGTGGGGTCGAGTTTAGACTGTTTTATTTTTGCTGACTTCAGAACTCAAACGGCAGGTAGAAACGAACTTGACAATAAAACTAACAGTTTAGAATCTTTTATTTTCGCTGCTTTCAGAGCTCAAACGGCGTGGGATCAAGTTTATGATGTTTTATTTTCGCTGACTTCAGAACTCAAACAGCGGGTCAAAACGCGCTGTCAATAAAACTAACATTTCAGAATCTTTAATTTTTGCTGCGGGTCGAGTTTAAAATGTTTTATTTTCGCTGACTTCAGAACTCAAACGGCTGGTAGAAACAAACTTGACAATAAAACTAACACTTTAGAGTCTTTTATTTTCGCTTCTTTCAGAATTCACATGGCACGTGGTCCAATTTAGAATGTCTTATTTTTGCCAACTTCAGAATTCAAACGGTGGGTCAAAATGCGCTGGTCAATAAAACAAACACTTCAGAACCTTTTATTTTCGCTTTGTTCAGAACTCAAAGTCAAACGGTGGGTTGTTTATTTTTGGCGGGTTGTTTATTTTTGTGGGTTGTTTATTCCCTTATAAACAAGATGTTACATAAAATAATTTATGATATTCAATTAATCATGCAAGATCTGATTGGCTGGCACTTGACAGCACAAACAATAGAGAGTGTTTCCTATCGATTAGGATTACTCATCCAAAGAGAAATGACATTTCTTGCAAGTTGGTAGTATATCATCTCAATGTTATTTTAAAGTACAGGTTCAAGACTTGCCTTAATTTCCCATCAGCAATGCTACCCTTGGTGACGTCAGTGATTACAATAGCAGAGTCGTTATGCATCAGGGGTGTGTCATGTCCACCACCAATAACAATGCCGATGTCTTTCTCATGATTCACCTACAGAAGAACCAATCAAGGTTAGAATATTTCAATGGCTGTGTAGAAATTTGTACATCCAGGGTTGCCAGTAGGTTTTGAGCAGGGTGGTAAGCCACAGGAAGAAGGCAGCAACAGGGAAATTAGAAATGAATGGAACAAAGAGCCATTTGTTAGCCTCAAGAGGTGATAACAAGGGCTTAACAAGGTGTCAATTTTTACCAGTTATCAGCTCTTAATGAGAACACTTCACATAATGATTTTGAACCTTTTTACTTCTCTATGCAATATGCCAAAAGACAGTTTGCCAAATTTTCAATATCATAACTCTTTACCAGAATACAGTAATACTTAAAATAACATGACTAAGAATTTGGGTATTTTATACATTTATTATTAAAATGCAAGAAATATCACTGTCACGGATGTTACGTGGAAAACAACCAATATTTCAAGCAGTATCTTCAAAGTTAACTTGCTAGTTTTATAATTTTAAGTAAACTATGTAGGTAGTGGATAATTATTTATGATCATCACCTTCTTTACTTTTGGGTGAGGAGAGAAAAACCAGTGTCACAGACATTACATCATATGAAAGTTTTAGAACATTCAACAGTAAAACAGCTGTAGCAAGCTGTAGTAAACCCTCTTTGATAATATTATTGATAATTTTTAATTAAAGTTTTTTTGATAACCACTAAAATAATTTTTATATTTATTCAATTTGGTGTAATTGTTGATGATTTTTTAATGTTACATGTACTTTGGGTTACCCCTAGTGAAGCTAACAACAATGCTGCTAATAATACTATATTTTATAACCCTGAGGTACATGTATCCATACGTTATGAAACATTTATGTTTCCCTTATACAGTGTACCTTCCATTTTCAAATTTACCATAATCCCCTCTCTCGTAATAATTATGGAACTGCTGATATATACTTGCAAACTTTCAAGGGCAAAAGTATGCCAATTAATTAGATTACATGTGTTACACAAGTCATGTACGATGTAGGTTTCCAAGCTGTAGTCTATCACTTTAGTTCCACTCATGTAGAGTATGAACACTAAGCGAGCACACGGTTTGACTTATCTTCTTCAACTACCTATCATGCCTTAGGTACCATTCATTATTTATTGGAGGGGGGATGGGTGATAAATTAGCAAATCCTCCCTTTTTTTCAGGTACCCCCTTAGCAAAACTGCAACTTTTAAGGACTCCCCTCCCCTCCCCCCCCCCCCCCCCCCCCCTCCCCCCAACCCACTAGTACTGGTACTAGGAGTGTACTATTGTTATGGTAATATGTTATTATATAAGTGCTGTCAAGGGACACAGTCTGTGAGTTCATTGTAGTTCTGGCTCAGCATTTTATAACAGTATAAATTTACAAACTACATGATTGTATTGCTGGACTGGCAATTTTATCTGATATATTTATCTGAATTAGCAATTGTACAGTATATTAGTGTATGGATTATCTGGTTTTCCCAAACTGACAAGAAGTTCTCATATTGATTATCTATGAAGCAATATCATTACTACCAATAAACAGAGTTATCTGAGTGTAATAGTGTACATGTATGTAGACATAAACTGGTACATGGCATGTGCGTGAACTTGCGGACAGGACCCCACACGGCAAATGGTTGAGAGTTATGTTTTATGTTTTATTGCCACCATATATAATTTGCTAAAAGTTTACATCTTTGATAAAAATAAAATAAGAGTACATTCTTACATTAGAAGTGTCCGATTACAATATAGATGATCGAAAAAAGTACAGGTAAATCTATTTTTTTTATTCAAATACAGTAGTGGTGAGGAAGCCTAATAGAAACTAGAAAAGCTTATGGTAATTAGGCTTCCTCCTAAAAGATAACTGAACGGATTTGATTGGAAAAGAGAGTTATATATTATATTAGGGATAATAAGGAATATCAATTCTTAAATGTTGGATAAACTGATTAAAACTTACCCTTTCAAGCACAATGGATTCTGTTTCCCATTCCTGTGCAATAAACAAAACAATTTAAAAACACATAACAACAACAAAATAATGTAAATTACAGTGTATTATTCACTATGCTATAAAATACTGGGTTTTACACACAACCTCGAGACACAATATATTACACGGCTGTGACATCATACGTTCATGTTGCACATGAAACCTGATAATTTATAGCTTCAGTTGGTGAATAATAAACCATGTGGTATTCCCTATATCTCAGTCAGTACAAGAGCAAGATAAAAGGTCTGATTAAATTCAGTCCTACATGTACATTTTGTTTATGTACATTTAAGAAATAGAAAACATGTTCCATGTTTCCATAGTTACATGTAGAAACACAAGTGGGAGTTTGGGAGAACAGGAAATGGTAATGAGACACAAGTCCAAAGGGTGAGTTTCAGGTTCTTCCAATCTTCCACAATTGTTTCTGTAACTCTATGGAAAGACAGAAACATTATTTTTTTCTATTTCCTTCATAAAATAAATGAGTAAAAGCATGGAAAAAAGTTCACTTAATTTGATCATCAATGTAAATTCTCCCAACTAGCTCAAGTGTACACTCAACTTTAGTAGAAACCAACTAGTGTTCTATCACAAATTCTGCAATCTGACTGGCTAAGCAACTCACTATCTATTCTGTGATAGATAGTGAGTACCATAAAAAACAGTTTTCAAAAGCAAACCAATGGCTGCCAAGTCATCAAAATGTCAAAAAATCTTCTTGTTTCAGTTTAAGATTGAACTACTCTGTTGAGTTGGTTTATACTAAAACAATTAGACTACTCACTCTCAGTTCCTATGGCTGATAGTTGACTCGGAGCAACTATCAGCCAATAGAAACTGTGAGCTTATAGTCTAGAGTTTTAAAACATGATTTTCAGCCAATCAGAGTGTGCATGCTATCAAATCTATTGTATAATAATAAATTAATATGTACCACAAACATATACGGGAGTTGAAACATGAAATGCCCATACATCGCTCCAGTGTCATGCTCTGGTTATTCAGCAAATAAAAAATGACCATAATATTATATGGAATAAAATGGCAACCAGCTTCTGTGACTAGACTAGACTGTCACACTAGACTAAACTGTATTTTCCAAATGTGGTACTTTTTATTCACTGAATAATCCAGAGCATGGGGCCGCTGTTACATGTTTCAACTCCCTTTTCTGTTTCTGTGTGTACTCACTGTTGAGTCTGTGTCTATAGCAGAGTCCCGACTAGAAACCAGCTCCCTTGAAGAATTCTTAGCACTTAGTTGAGTCTCAATACGATTTCTAAGGTCCATTAGCTCCATCATCATGTCTGAATGCTGGGCTCTGATCTGATCTGAATATTGTAGCAATTCATTTAAATCATTCGCTGTCCTATCATGCTCCTCCTGAAGGGATTCGTATCTGTTTCTTAACCTTTTAGATTCAAGAATAGCCTTGTCTCTTTCACCTAATGCCCAGTCATATCTCTGTTTTGAAGTGTCTGCCTCGTGTAAAGCATTTGTTAACTCTTTTGATAAAATCTGGAACTGTTTCTTAAAGGAGTCCATCTCTTTACCTTCACCCTTTAGAACAAGATCTTGCTTTTGTTTAACCTGAAAACATTCCTTGAGAATCTTATCACGATGGATGATTGCCTCGCTGCGCTCTTTCCTTGCAGCATCCCGTTCTTGTTTAAACATTTCATAATCGTCAATAGCTTTGTCCCTATCACGTAAAACACTGTCCTTTTCTGACATTAACTTGTTTAATCGTTCCTTCAACACGTACACCTCGTTAGCTGCCTTATCCCGTTCAGATGTTACCAAGTTGATTTCCTGCTGTAAAGTGACATTGCAATTGCAGAGTTTCTCTTGTTCTGCAAGAACAACCTGGTTGCGGACCTGCAATATGTGTACTTCCTCCTGCATCTTCTCTGTTTCTCTGTGCACTATGTCTCGCTCGCTCATTATCAGCTTGTACTCTCTTATGACTGCATTGCGTTCCTCTGTCAGTTTCCCAAGTTCCTTAGCAGTTTTCACTTGTAAGCCCATGATTTGCACTTGACAATTTTCATGATCTTTCATTAATTTTTCCATGTTTTTTATGGCCACCTCACACTGCTGTTTGAGCCCATTACGTTCAACAACAAGATAGTCCCTTTCTTGTATCAGGCAATCAAACTGTTCCTTCAAGGGGCCATAGTCATTTTCCAGAGATTGAAACTGGTTAAATACATGGTTATACTCTGCCCGAAGCTCCTGATGAGTTCCCTGTAATTCCTCATAGTCTTTTTGAATACACTCAGCCACAGCAAATGATTCTTCCAGTGAATGCCCATCCATTATTACCTCAAAATTTCTCTCCTTCGTGTCTGACTTCTCTCTCTCTCTCAAAAGCACAATTTCCTCATAGTCTTGTTGAATCTTTTCACGGTCATGTATCGTATCCTCCAGCTTGCGTTGAAGGCCCTGTGCTTCTCTTAAAAGTATATCACACTGATTCAATACTACCTGGTGCTGCTTCCGAAAATAATCAGCCTCCTGTGATGCAACAGTATGTTTTTCACTCACATCAGTATTTCGTTGCTGCAAGATTTGTAACTCCGTTAGAACATTTACATATTCCTGTTTAAGTCTCTTATAATCTTTATTATGGTCATTAGAAATGGAATTATTATTGCTACACGTGTTGTTCTTTGTCTCCATGTTCTTGACACTCTCTTGACGTGATACCTCGGCCAGCTGATGGCAAGCAGAGTCTCTCTCTGATTCTGTCCTACGTAACTGGGCTCTTGCTTGCTCCAAATCCCACTTGACAGCTTTCAGTTTATTTTTTAATAAACTGTAGTGATCTTTGCACAGATCATGTCCTGTCATACTACTACTGCGAACAACACTAATACGTCGTGAGCCACCTAGAGATAAAAATAATGGTACTTTCAAGGTTGTTTTTTAAGCAATGCCTTCACTTTTTGTATGTGACACTTGCACAAGGGCAAGGACATTAATCAACTCTGTAGTGAAAATTGATGTGCACAAGCACAAGTTAAAACAAGCCTTAATAATAGTAAAAGTATTCAAATTACCCTGGTCAATGCATTATCAACATACTTGCAATGTGATTGGCTATGCAGGCAGATCAGGACTGGAAATAATTAATGAAAGTCTGGTCGCATTTTTGCAATTAGATAAAAGAATTTAGTCACAAAACAGAAAATTTTAGTCGGCAAAAAATTGTGACTAGTTACGAAAATTTGTCACAAAATAAAAACTGTGCCGTTTATGAGAAGGTATGACATCACATACAGGGAGAAAGTTTACTTTCAGAATGACAGAAGTTAAGATGAAAGAAATTTGGTTTATCGTATGGCTTTCAGCTTCTCTAATGACTCAAGATACTCAAAAAATATCAGTTATCATCGACTTCCAAGTGAGAAGAAGCAGAGAGAAATGTTGCTAGCAAAGATTTTGAGAGAACATCCAAGGATTTCCAATAATTTGTTCCTGTGCTCTGACTCCGAGCTGATTGTGAACCAAACTGCTTCAAGTTCGAGCGTGATTCTTGTTCAAAACAGAAGGCAAAACTACAAATGTAAACCCAAAGCTGTTCCTACAATATTTTCTCATAGTCCGCCAGTTAAAAAGAGATGGACATCTTCAGAAGAACATCTAAAAGAGAAAGAAAAGGAAGAGATATTTATGTATTGTCTCCTTTTGTTTTCTATACATGTAAGTCCCGAGTATAATTACAGTTTTCTTTTCTTTCTCCTTTAGACATTCTTCTAAGATGTCAGTCTCTTTTTAATGGTGGTCTATGAGGAAAACATTGTACAGGAACAGCTCCAGGGTGTAGTCTTGCCTTCTGTTTTGAGCTTGCATATCATGCTCGATCGAAGGAGTTTGGTTCAAAATCAGCTCAGAGCACAGGACCGAATTCTTGGAAATCCTTGGATTTTCTCTCGAAATCTTCACTCTAGAAATACTTCTATCTGCTGTTTCTCACTTGGAAGTCAAGGATAACTGATATTTTTATATTATCTTGAGTCATTAGAGCAACCGAAAGCCATATGATAAACCAAATTTTCTTCTTCTGTCATTCTGAAAGTAAATTTGCTCCCCATATGCGACGTCATACCTTCTCATAAACTAGCTCTGCTATCACTGTATTTCTGAGCCGCCAGTCAAAGCTGAAAATTATGTGTTTTAAACTCATGTGTTCCAGAAAATTTATGCATTATGGGAAAACTACCCTTAAAATATTGTTTTAACACACTATAATTTATTCAAAAAGGGTTGATTTTAGGGTTCAGTTCCCCTTTAACTCAACTGGTTCATTTTGTAATAATTATTAGATGCGTACAATAATTCAAGACAGCTAGTATTTGTTTCACTATTTTTCTGGCAAAAAAAATACGTTTTAAACAAGATACAGATACTAATGACATACAAAATAATCTCCCATTTTATAAATACTTATAAGTTTAGTGAGATTACTTTAGGGAATTGAAGAAAAAAGGATGTTCAGCTGGTCCAACACAAGGCATCTGCTATGCTTTAATGATTCCAAAATGTCTAATAAATAGAGGATATTACATGGCCGAGCGGACATACAATTTTTATCTTCGAGTGCTGATGAAATATCTTACGAGTGAGCCCAGTGAACGAGTAAGATATTTCATCAACACGAAAAGATAAAATTTGTATCCAAGCGGCCATGTAATGTTCTGTTTAATATATAATTATCAATGTAATACCAGTTTCAATCTCTTACTAAAAAGGCTAAAATCTTTGAAAGCCAGTCATATTTTCAAAAGTGTGAAGATATCACTTTTTAGAAAGAAATATACACCAGTATTTCATCGATAATTATATATTAATAAGGGATTATTTATAGGAAAAATTAAAATAAATGTTACAGGTTAAATTTATTTTAAGATCAATTATATTTTTGCAACCTAGGTTATTTTCTTGCAACCTAGGTTATTTTTAGTAATCTAAGCTTTTTTTTGCATTCACTTAGTATTTTTTACCTTAAATTCGTAATTGTAGTCACTGTGCACACCAGACGAGGGAACTGACGAGAGTTGGAACTGACCATCTGTCAGTGCTTGCCAGAACACTTTTTTCACTTGTATCATATGAAGGGCTGTGTGCAAAAAGGGAGTAAGTGTTTCCTGATCAGATTCTAAATTCTCCTTTAATTTCTTTGTTTTCTAAGGGAGAATTTAGAATGTGATCAAGAGTCACTTACGCCCTTTTTGCACACAGCCCTTCATATGTCCAATGAGGTACTGGGTTTGTGTCACCAATTTTGTGCATAGTTTTAGTGAAATACCAAGCTATTATAAAGATTTTACTGCACAAATGCAAACTTGGACTAGACCGTGGGGGACTGGGTACTAGTAGCACCATCATATATAGTAAATGAGTTTGGTGCTTCACAATGATCATTCAGTGGCACAGTGGTTATAATAAAGGCTCTGACCAATAGATCCGATGGTTGTCAGTTCAAGAAACATATGTACATTTGATCGTGAGCAGATCACAAGCAGATTGCAATCACGAAATGCGATCTGCTTGCACCTTGCTTGCAATCCGCCCTCACCTTGCTCGCGATCCGCTCTCACCTTGCTCACGATCCGCTCTCACCTTGCTCGCGATTTGCTTGCGATCACTAGCTGATCACGAGCAAACGTTGAGAACAAAAGTCACAGTAAAATATTTTTCTTTCTATCTTTAGAGTACAGCCCAAAAATAATGCTTGTGCAAGAAATCCAGCAAGAACCCGCAAGTTTTCGAGATGCAAGTACGAATGCACACTAATTTGTGTTTTATTTACAAGTGTCATGTGCACAGCAAATTATTTCAACAGTCTTTCGGCAGTTTTTTTTATTAACTTAAAGTGCTACTGAAGCGAAATTTCATCATTAAAATTAAGATCTCACTTGAAAGTTATTTCGAAATGAGTAAGAATGTCGTTTTCTGTTTGTCAATATCTCATCTCGTTCCAGAGATATTAAGATTTTTGGAATATGCAAATTAGATGGTCTGTGACGTCACATGGTTGACACAGCCATGAAGACAATCACAAAATGAAGAATATCTCTGCAAATAGTGGGTAAAAACAATTGAAACTTTGCACATGTGTGGTACTAAGGAAAGCACACATCACTGTTGAAATCATGATGTTGCCATGGAAACACTCTTGGCCCCAGGCTCCTTTCACCTTGAACATAAAATTGTAGTTTTTATCTCTGTTACAGAAAATAATTTACTTTAAGCCACTCACATACAATGCCTACACTGTTCCAAACCTTCTGATATGCCAACAGTAAAAAAAATTTGTTTGGCAAAGGAGAAGTTAGAAAAACTATTTCCTTATTGAAGGAGCCTGGGGCCTAGAGTGTTACCATGGTAACATCCTAATTTGCATAATGACGTGTATTTTCCTTCGTACCACACATGTGCAAAGTGTCAATTGTTTTTCCCACTATTTGCAGAGATATTCTTCATTTTGTGATTTGTCTTCATGGCTGTGTCAACCTTATGACGTCACATATAATCTAATTTACATATTCCAAAAACCTTAATATCTCTGGAACGAGATGAGATGTTGACAAACAAAAAATGTTGTTCTATCTCATTTCGAAAGGACTTTCAAGTAAGATCTTCATTTTAATGATGAAATTTCGCTTCAGTAGCACTTTAAGCTATTTTTACTAAGAATGATGTATTTTGATATTTTGCTTTTTTTTTTATGGTAGTGTTTATTAATTGTTTCTTTGGTTTTGCCAGGCTTCCTCGTTTTTCAGTTCAATCTGACTTCTTTCCATGTTTATTTTAGGCTGGAGTTATTGTTGATCTTTGAAGTTTAGGGAAGACTATTCAATGCATTAAAACGCATTTAATTGAAAATGAATTCCACTATCCCAGTAGAAGTTTTCTGATAAGAGTACAGAAGTTTTTACATGTCTTCCATTACAAATGTGGCTCCAATATTCTGTTCACATTCCCAGAACGTTGCAGCAATATTGACAGATCTGTCAAAAATCAGACTAACACATTCAAGCCTGACTGATTGAATGTGTAAATTAAGACTCTGAGATTTCAAAAACATGCCTCGTAAACGTAGATAAACATAGATTTTTTGTAAGTGTGAAACTACAGAAGCAAACGTTTATTTTGTGGTATGCTTTCTCACTTAGTGGCAAGCTTTAAAGCAGGCCCCGCATCGCCAAAGTGAGTGGCTGTTCTGTTATTAATTTGCGTCGCAAGTTCAGGCTTGTATAGTTCTATATTTTTTAGTAAGTTTTTCAGTAAGGTTTCAGAGGAAATGTGAGGATACATTTAAATATACAAGCAAGCTGTAAAAGTAGCAAGGAGAGAAGTACATGTATCTTCCCCTGTTAACAAACTGCAGTGTTGAGTATAAAGAACAGACCACTCATTTGCCGAGTTTTAGGTGGCTGTCTTGAGAAGTTTTATTTTTCTGAAGTGCTTGTTTTGAAGTAGCGTATTAATCTCACAAAAATCCAATAAAGAACTTTTACTTGTTATTGAACTCTTCATTTAATCATGTCTCATTTCGGTTTGTGTTTTGATACATGTAGCTTCTAAAATAGCATTCAAAGTTTTCAGATGGCTCGAGTTCATCGCTTAAATGGCATGATCACGAACTCATGACTAGCAATAAATTGCAGTCAGGTACAAGGTTTTTGTATGTTGATAATCATCCTGTGACCGCGATCACAACTGCGATCGCACCAGTTGATTGCAATAATTTTGCAATGTGATTGCAAACATATTTCGAGCACGATGCGAGCAGATCATGAGCATGGTGCGAGCAGATCACACTTAGTGATTGCGATCTGTTCGCGAGCAAATCGCAATAAATGTACGTATGTTTCTTGGCGATACTGTACCAGCAAGGATAGTTGACCATAAATAAATATGGTCATTACCGGTAGTATAGTTGATTATACATGTATAGCTACAATGTAGCACTGTAAGGAGATAGTGAGAGGGGTAGGGGAAAGAAGTGATAAGGGTAGAGGAAGGAAAGCAGAGGGCTGGGTGAGACGTAAGTGCTGTCCAATAGCCCGGGGCTAGTAGTTGGGCTTGTGATTCCTGTTCACAGGTTGCACTTCAGGCTACTAAATCCAGGCAAGCTGCTTTTTTGAGTTTTGTCATGCCCTGAGAGAGGGAGGTTGAATTTATTTTTAGTACACAAGAGTAACCTAGGTCAACAAAATTAAATAACTTGAATAAAATAACCCAGGTTGGGAAAAAAATGGCTCAGTTGACAAAAATGATCTGAAAATAAATTTGACCTGTAACATATATGTTGTAGGTCAAATTGACCCCAAGTCAATATAACCTAGGTCAAATTGACCCAAGTCAATTCAACCTAGGTCAAATTGATTCAACCTGATGTTTGTGTTCAAGGTAATGTTTTCTTCAGGTATTATTTCAAGATTCTAAAAAGGGAACTTACATTAAACGTTCATTGATATTAGGGTTTTTAAAGCACCCGTTGTGGATGGTTAGGGTGTTTTTAAATGTAGGGTTAGGTTTTGCATTAGTTATCAGGACAATTACCCTATATCATTATGACGTCACGGCTTGTTTATGAGGGGGACAGAATCGACTTGAACAATAGAATTTTGAACTAAATCTGCTCTGCTGAGGAAAATTTAACTTCGAATTGTCTGGTTTCCAGATATCAGCTGTATCAATGTCTATCCCACAATATTTACCGTATTTGGTGGCTGTTACCGCTATTCTACGTTCTACAAAATGCATTTGATAGCGATTTCCTTTGTGTTGTTGCTGTTTTGTCCCCCTCCCGCGACCGTGATCCTTAGCGTTTAAACAATAGATTGTTTTGATATGACGTCATAATGATATAGGTCAATTGAAGAAGGATTACAGTCTGTTATTTAGTGATTAGCTCTGAACACCCAAAATTAGTGAGCAATCATTGTGGACGGTTAGGGTGTTTTTAAATGTAGGGTTAGGTTTTGCATTGGTTCACATGCAGGACCATTGAAGAAGCATATTTCTCTGTTGTTTAGTGACTTACCAGTAGCACCCAGAATTAGTGAGCAATTGGGTTTACTGAGGTTACTGTTAGGGTTGGGATTAGTTCACAGGTCCATTAAATCGATTTATAATAGTGTTAGGAATGAGTTTGCCTGGAGTGGGGTGTTAACTGGCTTTAATAAATCTGCTTGTTATTACTGGCCCTGTGCATGGAAACGGCAAAGTGAAATATAACTGTTGATAATGTTTTGAGTTATTTATGTGTAAGTTCTCGAACATTTATCTATTTCTGCGTCTTTTCACACCTCTGTGGGTGATTCTCTGATGAGAGACCAAGACAATATAATACAGCATTTCTTTGAGTCACTTTCCAATTGTGTTTTATTCCATTTGAAAAGCTGAGTCTAACGAGTATGAGCCGGTAATACTCCAAGATCTTCTGCACTCGTTACTTTACTGAGATACTGTTTAGCTCTTGAATCGTAGAAATCTTCTTCTAGATACAATGTTAGAGGTGATTCACTTTCTTTTCCCTTTCTTTTCCCGTTACTTTATCTGTCAGTGCCTCTGAGTGATTACTCTGCAAAAGACAGTTTGTTTTGAAGTACGAGTGGAGCCATAATGAAGTACACCTGATCATCAATAAACAATGTATTTTTCTGGATTTAGCTTTCTTACTTCCCTTGAATTGCTACAGTTTTCATGAAAGAACGCAGAGTCAACACAAACTTCATCTGTGTTACAGTTTGGTCCAGGTTTAATATCGTTTTTCGAAAGATGTTTCCAAGTCCGATTTTGTTAGCAGTACGCATAACGAGAGGGACTGGGTTCCATGATTACTCACATGGAGAATAAATGATGCGTTCAAATCAACAAGCGCTTTCGTGACACAGTGCGATTATCCACTGGATTAATATCTACCAGGCATTCCTCGTGATTCAGCCAAGTTAAGCCCAATCGGGTGAGGTAAGTAAATGGATAGGTGACCTGAATGTAAGTAGGTGAAGGGGTAGGTGATTTTTCTTTTCTTTTAGTACTCCCCCCCTAAAAAAAAAAAATTTTTTTATGAATCCCAAAAAATAATAAATCCCTTTTTAGAATCATTGATAGCCAAACCTGAGTCAATTTGACATGGGTCAATTTGACCTACAGCTGTAGGTTAAATTGACTCGGGGTCAATTTGACCTGCAACATATACATTGAACAATATAGGAAGTCAACATTGTGAAGACTTAGACAACTATTTAACAAAATTATTAGACTGGAAGCTCAAGGTTTCTGTTATACAAATAGTGTGCGTCCGTCAAGGAACTATTATACAAATAGTGTGTGTCCGTCAAGGAACTGTTATACAAATACATGTAGTGTGCGTCGTCAAGGAAACTATTATACAAATAGTGTGTGTCCGTCAAGGAACTGTTATACAAATTAGTGTGTGTCCGGCAAGGAACTGTTATACAAATAGTGTGTGTCCGTCAAGGAACTATAATTATACAAATAGTGTGTGTCCGTCAAGGAACTATTATACAAATAGTGTGTGTCCGTCAAGGAACTGTTATACAAATAGTGTGTGTCCGTCAAGGAACTATTATACAAATAGTGTGTGTCCGTCAAGGAACTATCGGTTGATAGTTGCCAGTGGAAATGCGATGTTCTTAAAACAAATATAAGCCTGAGAACGTAGTTCAAGGGCTTATATGCTAGTTTTAGAACATCAAATTTCCAAGGGAAACTATCAACCAATAGTTCCGAGACAAACTATTTGTTGTATTGTTCATCACAAAATTGTTATTGCTCTCAGCTGGAACTATTGCCTGATAGTTTGCCTCTGCGGAGGACAACTATCACGTCACATGATCGCTTTTACCCAATGAGTGCGCACCAACAATTTTGTGGCGGCCTATAACGGCAGATAGTTGCCATGGGGAGCATCCCAAGTCAAACTAACAAAGGCGATAGAAACCACGAACGAGAATTCTAATTGTTTTAGCATAACCACGCCACTGTTTCTATCAACTTGACAATTGAAAAACACAGAAAAAGCATTTTTCAATTTTTTGTCTGCAGGTCACACAAAGTCGACTATCGATCAGATAGCGAGTTTGCCAATAGAGGGCGGTTGGGTTATGCTAACAATAATTAGGAAGCCACCTACATTTGTAGTGATGTTCTTACCTTCTGCTATTGTGGCCCATACAAATGTAATACAATCATGGAATAAAGCCTGGTTCTCATTCTCATATGCCACAGGCACATCACCGGCATTTGCCATATGAATACCCATGATGTATATTCTCACAAACAATTTTTCTACAGCCAGCAAGCAGGGAGTGCTGCCGCATGCCCTCAAAAGTTGACCTCAGCTCAACTTTGCAAGCACGCCACCTTCACTCCTGGTGGTAGAAAATTGTTCGAGAACACATTGTGGGTATGCCTGCTACAATTGCCTACAGCATATGAGATTCAGGCTTTAGTCCCAAACAAGGGTGGGTTCAAATGACATCTACATTTATAAGCATACATATAAATCTTGCCCTGAGTTTTTAATAAACTTGCTTTGAGGTTGTGTTGGTTATTAACTAGGACAAAGGGTCCCAGTTAATTTTTTGATTCCCCTAACTCTTGATATGCAATATCGTGCATTTGCTCAATGCCTACTAAATATAACAATCTAAAGCATTACACAGACTGAGAGAAATAAAAACAGTTTGTTCATAAATTCTGAGTATTCACTTGTCCCTTAAATAGGGTCTCTATTTTAGTTTCAAGCCTTGGACAGGGTACCCATTTCTCTGCGGCACACCCTATCCTAAATTTCTGGGTGTACCCCCCCCCCCCCCCCCCCCTTAGCCCCACCCTAAGCCTATGACTGAATTTCATAAATATGATTGTATCTTAATCGGTATTGTGATGGCAAGTCTTCTATTTAAAGAAAACGTTTAAAGTGCCACTACAACGAATATTTTACCATTTCGATTTGTCACTATTTCATTGTCAATAGGTCAATCAGTATTACAAATACCCGAAATAGTAAAAAATATTCCCAAATGGGCATTTTAAACCTCAAAATTTTAGAGAGTTTACTGAAGCCGTTCTCAGTATTCAGCGGAAGTGATGTCGTACACTTACAAATGTAACACGACAACCTTGTGGCAAGAAATAGTGTGCATACAAAAAGTAGCCAACCTCGCAAAGATACCTGTAAATATAACTTTCTTCTCATGTACGTGAAGACGTTTTTAGTAGAAATATGCCTCCAGGTGTTCTGTGTTCTGCAGGCGAGCGTTAAGTGTATGACATCACTTCTGCTGAATAAACCTTGTTTGAAGCTGAACAAAGGGAACAGCCTCCAGTAATGGCAGACATTTAGATTCAATATTCAGAGCTCAAGAAATAAGACTTCCTGTCGTTGTATCGAAAAACAATTTGAACTGGTAATAATATATCAACTCTACTTTATGAATATGCAAAAACATTGATATGTCAAAATTTGATTGTTGTGGCACTTAAAGCAAACAATACAAGCTGAAATAAAGAAACTAAATTTAAGCAATCTTATATTTTTCAGTTCGAAGAAAATAACATAATTATGACTAAAAGGTTTTGTCCTTTGCAACCTAATTCTCCAATCTCTGTCATCACATCCTTTTATTTCACTCACTTCCTGTCTGTGGTCAATCGTTTAATATTACCTGCCACAGAAAACAATGGCTAGTGGCTTGGGAAACAGAAGGCAATCAGGATTTAACTAATCCCTGTCACTCTTCCGATAATGCTCGTTCATTTGTTATCAAGCTTTGAAGATGGCAAATTCACAACGTGGAGACTTTAATTGGTTTAGGTCGAAGATGCAGATCCAGGGCCTATGACCAACTGTGTATTCAGATGAGGGCTAAATATAGGACTGTATCCATGCATTCCATGCAAAGAGAGTACTGAGTCATTTGCATTTAACTAGGCCGGCTTTGGCAGCACTTAGCTAGCTGTCAAACTTGGTTTACAGAGTTTTTATTCGACTTCTGCATAACGCGTTTTACGTAGTCATTTCAGCATTGGTTAATGACTTTTTCAAGTGTAGACGAAAGGGCTGAACGAGAATAATAAAAATCTTCATTCTTGAAGGAATTAATTATTTTTAAAAACTCTAGTATAAAAATCGGTTCTAAAAAATCAATTACGACTAAAGTTTATTTCAAGTTGTAAAGATTATTAAATTTTGGATTTCTTTGGTAAATTTTGTTTCCTGCTGTGAATGTAAATTGAACTTGGTGTTCTTCAACTTCAAGTCACGTACCTGTACCGAGGTCAAGACAGCAAAGAAGAAGAAGGAAAATAGATCAACGCAAGCATAAAAACAACGATTCAAACTCTCTGTTGCTTTATACATTGCAGATTCTCGTTCTTTGCGTTTAAGAAACAGAACTGAGATACTGTAGTTAAGAAATTGAGATAGAAAATTTTGACGAGCCAACACTGGATTCTGGAAACGGTCAGAAATTAAAAGGTTTTCGTAAAATTCACAATTCTACTTACATTGGTTGTGCCTTGCTCCGTCGACTTCTTTATCAACTACTTTAGTTTGGTCTGCTTTTTCAAGCCTTCTAGAAGCTGGGAAAATCAAAAGAATTATGAAATGAGATATTATGTTACACTGGAAAGACCGAGTCAAACTGTAACGCCATTTTAACAAGTTGTAAACAAGTATTCTTAATTTGATTTTTTTGGGTTGCTCAAGCCGCAAACATCAGAAAACATGAAAATTGAAAAGGGTTTCGTTTTATTAGCTGCTAGGAGGTAAAGCCTTTAAAATCTGCCAATTATCTGTTGAAAGATCGCTTTTGCAAAGAGTCACTTCAAAGTACGATTCAAAAGTACTCGAATCGAATGGACTCGAATGTCTTTATGAATTACGGTTTCGGTTTTAAAATGTTTAAGTCCTGATAAAGCAAAAAAAATGACTTACGGAAGATAAAAAAAACATGCAAAAAGGCAATCACAAGGTTCTTTATACGTTTTCATCAAACTTTGCCCTGAGCCTGAGGCTGAACACAATTTTTTTTTTCAAGTTTCATGTTTTTCCCTCTGCCAAAATATTGTGCACATGCAAAAAAACTTTCATGAATATTATAGTTTAATACTTTTAAACATGAGCGACTGCATGTGTTCGGCATCTAGCTGAGTTAATAGGTGAATAACGTGTATTTCTAGGTATTTAGTTATTATTTGCTCATAGAAATGAGCCAAGCTTTGTTCAATGGCTGCTGCACTTAGAAAAGTCTAGACCGAAAAAAACATCAACAAACACAAAACACCTCAAAGCATCACTTGAGAATATCGGGTAAACACTTATTTCTAGGTCTTATCTCGTGCGAACTGAATAAGGATACGCTAATGTAAGTTTGGACTGGGGTAAAGGCTTCCTGGTGTTTTTGTAGGAAGTTTAATTACGAGGAAGAAATGGGAAACACAGTACATAAAACTTAAAGCGCGTGTTTACACAACTTACCCAAAGCTGGCGGTTCCACTCCTAGGAACATGCAATTCAACATATAGGGATACGGTGTCTCTAAAACCACACAAAACCTCTTGAATGAGTTAAGATCCTTTCTCTCTAACACGTCTAGCAATTTGTCCACTCTTTGTATCGGAGTTTCACTCTGTATGCTTTGCAGTTCGTCTGTCGAAATAAACAATGACTCACTGCCCATGGCGCTAACAACGTTCTGCCGTAACCGCTCCACGAAACTTATTCCGATGAAGTTCCAGAATCCTTCGGTACTCTTCCTCCATGTTCCTTTGCTGGGCTTCTAGATTATTTTAGCAGGTTTTTAGTCGAGTTTTTCGGGTGTTCTTTGAGGCCACTCGCAGGCCGCCATTTTCCATTTTGAGCTCCATCATATAGTTGGACACTTTGTTGACTGCACTCCATATTAGGGCATCACATGACTTGGGAACAATCGCCCATTGTTAGAACCGGCAAAAAAAATTAAAGATAAATAAACTACAGTTTTTTTACGAAATCAGACACTACCACACGGGTACACAAGATATTCAGCAATTTGCATAATTATTTTGTTTTTATAGCATCAAACATGGGCTAGTATTCGATTAATTTATCGCGAGCATCAAGTTTGGTACACAAAGTGCAAATATATATCCACGCCTGCTTAACTGGCTGAGCGGCATATACTCCAGAAACGATATTAATTGAGCACTTCAAGTTCGGCGCCAAGTGCAAGCGACTCTGTTCCGTTAAAATTTAAACCAGGAATTGTGTATACCATGAACCAGATGCTCGCTCATCCAGGCGTGCCATGCATATAAATTTTTGGGAGTTGTGAGTTGTTTATTAGCCCGGGATAAGTTGTTTATTGAAACGTTCACCCCATTGACTTTGTTACCGCCGACTTTGCTTGCGGAGGTCTCAAACATCTTGTTTACTTGCCAGAGTTCATCAGACTCACTCAAAATAACGAAATTTTGTAATGAAACCGTAGTTTCTTGGACGAATCCGGCGCAGCGTACCTTGGTTCCAGAGGTTTTCTAGAGAACAGAAAGAGAGAAACGTCTTTCTGTTCTCTCTAGAAAAACCTCTGGAACCAGGGTAGGCGCAGCGTGGAATTCCGTTGAACCTGTACAATGTCAAAAACACCAATTAAGCTAGCTATAGCCACCTAGTACTGAATGACACTTTATAACGGTATAAGCCGGGACTATACGGCCTTATTTCCGTTTTTTTGTTTGTTGGGGGGGGGGGGGGGGGGGGGGGGGGGGGTGTTACTCCCATAGAATAGGGTATGGTTTTCGAGGTGCCGACCTTACATCAAACTTCAAGCGACGTACATACAAACAAAAAGAGTCCACAAATCGAAAGAGATTGTCCCACTTGATAAGCACAAAAAATTGAGAGTGTATGATAAATATGTTTTGAGGAATTATGAGCGTTAAAAAATCTCAAAATTCAAAGAATGTATGGCTGTCAGCAACTCTTGCCCCCCAGCCATTTTACAGTTTCTCCCTAAGTATTCCAACATATCAATCTCAAATTTTCGGTGATTACTAAGTTTAAAATTCTCTTTCAACTGACCTAGTCTGTTTGTTCGTAGCTTGAAGTTTAATTTATGCTAATGGGGCAAAAATGTAAACAATGACGTCAGCAAGGTCATGCATAATAAATATTTCGGGCCGGAAACAGCTATCTATCCACCGATTTTTGATATGAACTAACGAACCTCTCGGCCATGTGGGATGCTTTAAATATATGCGAAATGGCTAACAAACAGTGCAAAAATAAACAGTCTCCTGGGAATATATTGCTGAAAATCCTTTCAATCAAGCATTGAGAGAGGGAAGTTTAAACTGTTTTGTATCCAATTAACAGCCACCAAAGTGATTACTCGATGCATGCATATGCGCAAGTACCATGACATTAGGGTACGTTGTTTTTGCTCAAACGCCCGTAAAACATTGCACAGACTGTGAGAAAATAAAACGATCTGTTCAATAAATCCATTTTACGATTTTTTTCACCATTAAATAGAGTCAGGGTTTCGATATCTCGCGGCACACCCCTATCCTAAATTTCTGAGTACTCCCCTCCCCCCCCCCCCCCCCCCTCCCCCAGTCAAAGTCCAGCAGTGACCACCCCCCCCCCCTCCCCCGGCCAACCCCCGACCGATTAGACATATTTGAAAAAAAAAAATCAAATTCCCCACGGTGGAGCCAAAGAAAGCTAAGGCAAATGCCCCACCCCCGGGCACAAACCATAATAATATACTGCCCAATTGCAGAGTTTAAACCATGTAAAATCGTTTGTAAAAACCAAGGAATATGTCTTAAAATTGGAAGATTTAATAGTGAAGAGAGTGAAATTTATTTGATATGAATGAGGACCGTTTGACAATCTCGCGCCGATGTGGTGATAAAAATATGCAATTTCTATTGACAAAACATATATTTATATTAAAGCTTCTCTTACTCTTAGCGATTCTTCTCCCACTCACCACTCAAGCAAATCTATATAAATGATTAATCGGTGTATATTAATTTATTTTCAGCAATTTTTAATTGACGGCTGCTTTTCCCCCGAAATAATTTTGAATCAGAACAAGTATAAATAAAGTATGCAATCAGAATGAAACCGGACTTGACTTTATACTGAATAGTTCAACTGAACAAGCAGCTTGAAACTTTACGGGGAATTTAAACATACCTTTAAATGCCTTAAAGACGTCCACTAGTGCTGGACAAGCCAATCAGCTAAGTACTATTCGATTTTTCCAATAAAGGCTTCCAACGCCGGTTAAATTTTCTAAAAGTAGGAATCCCTGTTTCCCAGGAGTCTTTGCAGGCATAATCCAAGATGGCGTCGTTGCGACGAGGTTTCACCTCTCAAAACATTTTATTGGACCCCATTTGGACTGCACTGACAAAGAATTCCATTGTCTTAGGGTTAGGGTTCGTATTGTTTCGGGGTTAGGCATTGTTTGGATAGCCAGTACTATTCCAGGTTCCGAGGAGGTGAAGGCCACTTGCTCCACGATGTTTAATACCCGACCCCTTGAGCCGAAAGTAGTATAGGAGGAACCGAATTAGCCGGTTTCTTGCGGAGGATTCTCTTTAAACTGCGGAGGAATAAATTAAATGCGGAGGATAGCGCGGATGATTTAATTATCTATTGTTTTCAATTGCGGGGGATTTCAGTTGCATGATGTTGCATAAAAAGTTTGAATAGTTCAAACTTTTCAATCGGTTCTAGCAAACAAAGGAGAAAAAAGTAAAACATATCTCGCAATATCTAAACCCTTTGTAGCGTAAACAGTAAGAACAAACTGCTCTTGATAGGCTCTAAAATGTTTTTATCTTCAATTCTGCTTTACCGTAACACCGCTACGATTGTTACATTGGATTAGTCGAGTTCAAATTCACGTAAGAGTGCATGTTAAGAACTAGCTTTCTTTTGTGTGAGGGTTAGTCATATGCAAATTCATGATAAAAGAGAGGAGCGGAACGCTCTCTTTATTTCATTAAGTAATGTTTCATGTAAGAACGATAGCACCAACGGCAAATGAATGCAGTGAGGTGTTAATTTTGTATTGTTAAAACTCTTGATTTGATTGGTTTAAACATAAAAACATTAGCATATTGGAAATATAAACCTTTATTTCTCGTAGAGGCAACACCCAAATCAAGAAATATTCTACCGTTGGACTAACCACTTCATGTACAATCGATATCAAAGATGACTGGCTAGGGCGTATATGCACTTTAATGTTCGATTGGTGGCTGTTAATTATTGGCTATATACAAATAGTTACAATCTCCTTCCTCGATGCTTGATTATATATATATATCTATATTATATTATTTGACAATTATTCACCGAAGTGGAGGGGAGGTAAATATCCACCACTGTTCACCGATACTGAGGTGAATTGACATGCAATGCAATGCAGTGAAGTCTCACCGCGGGGCCCATGTGCGCGAGGTTCGTCAGTCCATGTGTAAATCGCTGGAAATATCTGTCTTACCGTGACATGACAATACACAGCCAGATGACCTAAAGGCGTGCACGTGAGGCCTCGCGTGATAATTTTGAAATGGCAAAATTCCAAAAAAGCGTTGTGGTTAAAAGAAAATATTAGAAACAGCGTCCGGATCTTTCGTTTATTTTGTCTGCCTGGTTTAATTTTTTTGGCACGCTCTGTTAAAAAATACTTCTCTGCCATATAACCATCATTATTGTTCTTGTTCTAATTTACCAACACATACGTGAACTGACTTCGCATGGGTTCAGCTCTTTAATTCCCACATCTGCTATAAAGGTCAAGAACTGCCACACTTACATGCAAAGTTCGATAAGAAATTTATTCTCTTACCCCTAAAACACACAAAGAAACAGTGTGATAAAAGATAAACAAATCAGATATATACTTGCTGTATAAGTCAACAACTTGCTATTCACGAGGCGACCAATCAGGGATATGAATCGTTTAGAAACTCAGAGATCGATGAATGGAGTGCATGTCAAAATAAAAGATTATTTTTGCGGAAACTCGTGACAAGCGCCCAGGAATAACCATCAACAGTGACTCGATATTCTACGGCTACCAAGGTCGCCATGCCATTACAATATCTACTTAAATTAGGGATAGCACCGATACTGCTGAAAAGAGCACCTCAAAATTAGTCAAAATCCCAAATTTGAGAGTTATACCTCACCTTGAGCCAAGATATAGTAGAGTAAAATGCGCTATTTTTTAAGACATTTCTATGAGGATCCCGCCAGATGCGGGGTTAACTTGCGTTTTTTGCCAATTTTTTTATCAGCAAAACTTTGCATGATGACAGGAAAGAAGCCAAGCGTTTAAATTTGCATGTCTGTCAAACCACAGGCAGCCCAGGATCATGGCATTTGTATTAAAAAATAAATAAATAACAGCCGGATATATATGCATGGCTAATTGCTCCACACATCGTAAGGGTGTTTATATGTACATTCTCCGTTCTCCGTATTTAACACCAATATTCAATAAAATCTACCAAACTTTACCGTTTCTTGGTGTGGTTCTGGTTGAAAAACTTTCTGAAATTTTCCGAATTTTCTGAAACTCCGCCAGATATCAACAAGAACCACACCAAGACACACAGTAAGTTAGGTAGAATTTTATAGGAATATTGGTTGAATATTGGTGTTAAATACGGCCGGAGAACGGAGAATGTACATATAAACACTGTTACTTACTATATGTGGAGCACTAGTCCAGTTTCGTATTCTAAAATTACCGCTGAATGCAATGACTACACACGCATGTACGCAGGGTTAGCCTCATTCTGAAGTGGAACATTCTTAAATACCAGCGAGAAGGTGCAAAACGTGAAACTACAACACAGAGTGTAGGCTGTTATTGATTAAAAAATATACAAATGCCATGATCCTGGGCTGCCTGTGGTCAAATGTAAATAGTTACTTGTTACTCTACAAAATACAACTTGGGTGGTTTGTAGATCGATTCGTTCTTGTTCCCAGTTCAGTGTCATTCTCTTGGTAATACACTGATAATGGCCGATAGTACCACGAAAACCTGATAAAAGAGCGATAATTTATAAGTACCGATTGGCATGTTGAACTGATTTGCGGTCTACAAAATAAGTGTGATTACAGTTTTATTTCTGGTCATCGACATTTCGGAGGCAAGAGACTGGCGGCCATACAGCGTTTTTAGTCTAAATCCAGGAGCTAATCACATAATTCAGTCAGTTGGATCAACCACGGTTTCTGGGAAACTCCCACCCCTCCCCCACACTTCACCTAATGGTTAATCATTAATAGAGCGATGCATATCCAAGGGAGGGGTGGGTGGTTTCCCAGAAGCCGGGATTGAGCCATCGAGTTTAGCTGCAGAGTATAATAGACCTTATACATGATATCTACACTACCATGCTCTTTTGTTACTCTAATTTAGACTTGTCTTGGTATTATCAGTAGATGCAATGTGTCAGCGAGGCTTGGTGCTGATCATAAAAGCATTACATCATTCTGTTGTCATTATGGCGTCAGTTTACTACAACTACCAGAATCTTTTCATATTCCTTTCTCATTCAAATTTATCAACTCCTTTAAGAATTCCAAGACAATGGTCCAATTTAGAGGAACAAAAGGATCCGCGCAGAGAGTTCTGGTAGTTGTAGCATGTGACGTCATCATGCCAACGTCCTATACTAATGACATCGCCTCTAAAGACAGTTGAAGCAAGCGACCACCTTTCAGAGTTCCTTGACGTGTTTGCATTACAAGCCTTCTTACGTCCCTTCTCCGAGGCAAAACTTAAAAGAAAGGTGGATAAGTACCTCTTCCATACGGAAAATCAACCTAATTTGGATTCAAAACGTGCAGTGTTCGTCAATAGCTAGGCGTGTCTGTTAATATACACTTTTTACACGAACAACTGTCTAGTCTACCTTCTACTCGTCGTCCCCAAACATTTTTCAAAATGGCGGCGGTTTCGACTCCAGAGTCCAAACCGAACCAGCGACGTAACAATATCCAGCCGCACGTACGTAACGAAAGTTTATCATATATATAACGTCTAACTGAGAGGAAGTAATTTCCGGCTAATGAATGGTTTAACGTCAGAATATTGAATACTATTTTTGTCATCGGAAGTAAGAGGTTGGTCGCGTCCGTTTAAATGTCAGATCGATATTGAACTCTGAATTTGGTTACAGGAACTACACTTCAACAACACGAATGCTACAGCTAAGAATTAGCTAGAACTGAACCAAGGAAATCACAAATAAAACGAAAGCAATAAATGGAATGGTGTGATTTAGAAAAGCAAGTGAAAACAGAATAAAGACAAAACTATGTACGAAACACAAACTAAAGTTATCATAAAAAGTCTAAAATGCGACATACTTAACCTACAAGTCTTCTAGAATCTCGATTTATATTTAGGTGAAAACCCCATCCACAGGAAAATGCTACGAACACTCGTACCGACCCTATATTAGACTGCGCATGCTCGACGAAATTTCTTCAGTACCGGTTCCTATTGGCCAACAGTACCGGTTCCTATTGGCCAACAGTACCGGTTCCTATTGGCCAACAGTACCGGTTCCTATTGGCCAACAGTTCCTGCTCTTATTGGCCAACATTTCCGGTTCTTATTGGCCAACAGTACCGGTTCTGATCTTACTGGCTACCGAAAGGCTACACGACCAAGAATGGAAACAGATGTGTTTACATCTAATGTCAGTTTATTTAGTATTTCTATAGTACAGACTTAGTTACACATTGTCCATTGCCGTCAAGCAAATATCAAACCCTAGTTGGCATCCAGCCCAACATTTCATTCAAGTTCAGAGTTAAAGGTCGCTGCTCTGCCAAACATTTGTTTCAACGATCTACAACGGTCGTTCGGCTCCACGTTGTCAAGAGACTTAAGTGTAGATAAGTAATTAGCTTTGGTGAAGTACGTTTCGAGTGTGGCACTGTCAATCGCCTTTCGGAAGACAAAACTCCTGAATGTGAATGTCCTGATATGTCCTTAAAAGCAGTATTTTTCATCCACTCGAATCTTTGCCATCCTTCATCAAAATTGTCCCAAATTTCTTCCAGTAGACCTGGAAAGCATACTCTGCAAGTACGAGTAGTTATTTTGTCTTCTGGTATGAGAAAGTTGATCATCTGGGGATTGACAGTGTCATTTAAAAAAGCACGTTTAATTTTGAAGACTAGACCGTAGAAAGTTTTAGTACGTGAGAAATCTCCGGCAAAATCTCTTGTGGAAAAGCTGGCGGCTGTGCGTTTTCACCACAATCTCTTACGAGACTAACACAGTCAAAATACCCTAAGAATGTAGAAATCCTCTATTCTCTTCATTCAAGATTCATTTGCTTCTATTTTTAGTTACAAGCGTTGTCAATACACTGTCATTCCCTACGTCAATTTTATAAAGGAATTTAAAGATTTTTATGTGCAAAGGATTGTGGATAAAAGTACAAGCCGCGAACGTTTTCTGTCCAGTAGATTACGATTACTACTTAAGCATTACAGCACTTTCCATATTTATGCAACCCGAGATGCGACTTTTCCTGGAAGTTTGGCTGGTCGATTTGGTGACTAAACCATTCAAATGCTGAAGAAATCTACGATTTGTCACATCACGATTCGCATCCTTGGAAAAATCGACCCATTCAGAGACTTTGAAAAACTTTGTAAAAAGTCTAAATTGTTTGTCAAATGTCAGCATTTTACGGACTTTGTAATACCTAATTTTGTACTTTCACATACATTTTGAATATCTGTAAAATGCTCACGCTTTTATTACAAACATTTACAGATTCTTTACACATGGAAAGTAACTACAACTGAAGAAAATCTTGCTCGCATAAATATGAAAGACACTCCAATTATTATGTTATAGAAAGGGTACATCACACTAGTTTAGAAGTTTGTTAGTTAGAAAATGTATGACTCTTTGCAACAAATACAGCCCATCTGTTTCTTGAAATAGGTTCGCCGCAATCACTGGATATGAAAGGCGTATTTTGGTTGAACGCTCTTCTTCTAGAAGAGCAAAGCGAATACCTACAACAAATTTCTTTCAGTGGACTTTAGTTTAGTGTTATCGCTTTCAATATAGAATCCTAGACTGTATCAGATATGGCTCAATAGATTAGTTACAGAACTAGATAAAAGCATTGTATGTTTAAGCTCGATATAAGGGATGTATGAGATTAAGAACTCGAAAAAGGGCACCACATGCCTACTACAAAGCAAGGCAACAATATGATAAATTTCTACGGCTTTTCATATAATGCTCAACCGCCCGATATTTGGCCATTGCATTCTTGTCACTTATAAATTCACGTTTTTCCTAAGTGGTTGTACTACTTCAAGTATTAAAAAAGTTACAATCTCTGCCATTCGAGTTGTATTATATTACCTTTAGTCTGCCCTTACAGAGCAGCGAGAACATTTGCTGATGTACCAACACACGCGCGCGAAAAAAGCAAAAAAGGCGGGAAACGTTGGCACCAAATATTTTGGCGGGGAAAAGGCAAAACAGCATTTGCGACGTCTCGTGACCTGAAAACAAGCTCGTGCGCAACCAGGAGCGCGCAAACACACGTCAACACTAAACCTAAAGAAATTCTTTCAAAAAAGGAAGAAAATAAAATAACTCGTAATTTACGAACTTAATACTTAGTACAATTGTCTATAGTATGGTAAATGTCATCATCTACGTTATTTACGTCTTTTAAATAAAATGATAAAAAAAGGCCGTCGCGGATTCTGGCAATTGAACATGATGTTAAGTCACTAATAGCAAATGTTGAAATTCTCGTGGTTTTAATGCTCAATTGAAAACACTCCTATTTTTCTTTGGTTCATTACTTTAACTCTGAGCGACACACAGCCTTTCGCCTTGTCATTCACGGAAGGCATTCTCGTGACCGAAAACTCATTCAGTTTTCTCGTACTAGATCTCTGTCTCGTCTGTTGGGGGCTGGCCTTCGTCGCTGCCGAAAAAATCTAGCACTCCTTTATCATTGGCGAACATCTCTTGGATTATCTTCTCTTTGGTCTCTTCGTCGGCTTCCGAAGATCCCTCGCCAACACCTCGGGTTTCCGTCGTTGTCTCGACCGTCTTTCCACCCTCGGTGACGACCGTCTTCTCCACTCGTGTCACTGTGCGAGTCTCCCCGTCGCCGTCGCTAGTAATAGTTACGGTTTGCACTTCTGTGGTATGGTGGCTATCGGGGATCGACTCGACGGCTGCCGCCTCGGGATTAAATACCGGGGAGTCTACGGGAACTGGAGACTTGCTCTCGTCAAACGTTTCCTCCATCGCCAGTTCCGAGTTCAAATACTCGGTGACTCTTTGTGTGGGTCGGTGGTCCTCGACCGAGTCCTCATCGGCAGGTACCGTCCGCGTGATGGTTGTTTCAGTAATGGTGACTGGGCCCTTAGAGTAGCTACTATAGGCTAGGCGCTTGAAGTCTACATCATCACGGCCGATGTCCTTCATTGCACATTCTAGCTTTGGCATGTCGGGCTGGGACTCCTTGGTATCTCGCCACGTCTTTAGAACCTCCTCTGCACACTCCTGAGGGGAACCAGATCTAAAAAGATTCCACAGCAATGAGGAACTATGGCAATTATAAACCATCAAATAGTCTCTCGCCTTTATTGACGGACTAGGGAGGGGCGGTGGTAATTTCGTTTTGCACGAATCGCAGACGTCTCTCTGGGGGGGGGGGGGGGGGAGTAAGTAAGAGAGGTTGGTCGCGTCCGTTTAAATGTCAGATCGATATTGAACTCTGAATTTGGTTACAGGAACTACACTTTAACAACACGAATGCTACAGCTAAGAATTAGCTAGAACTGAACCAGGGGGGGGGCACGTTTTGCTTGTGGCTCCTGATGAGAGACGGCTGTATTCGCAGGCTACCAGGACAATACCTATTTAAATAGTCCAATTCCTTGATATGCCCCACTTCCTACATACAAAGGAATCAATAAGAGGCCCGTGCATAATACTCAGTCGTTCATGACAAACTACAGCACTTCTGTACTTTGTCACGAACGACTGAGCATTACACACGGCGCCTCGTATTGATTCCTTTGTACGTAGGAAGTGGGGCATATCTCGGAAGTGGGCTATTCGTAATTCTTGAAAGGTAACAAAGCTTTAGCCTCGCATGGAGGATGGAGTGATACACTGATACAAACCTTCTTTCTATGAACTTGGATAGATTATCATGCTAACTAGATACAAGCCTCTAATTAAGTGGTCTCAACTCCATCCTCGATTTCACGAATAGCTTGGTATCTTTTCAAAATGGCACGAATCTATTGGACGCCATTTATGCAATGGTCTAAGGATTCGTACAGCTTTAGCCAATGAATATTCAAGGTTACAACCGTTTTTCAAGGACAAATCTTAATGTTTAACCATAGTTAATAGAGTGGAATGGTTAGGAAACTCTGGGACCTTTGTTATAGGTCTTTGTTAGCTTTTTTCGACTACCACCGTGCACAAAACACAATAGAAATTCCAACATGTTAGTCAATCAGCCAATAGAAACGTGTGAGTTCAGTCGTTCAGGGAACGCTAATGAACTGATAGTGCACAATCTTTTGTCTTGCCCCCTTCCAACCTCAATCGCAGCGCCTTTGTTAGCCCTTTTGAAGTTTGCCGGGTTTCCTAACCAATCCACTCTATTAACTATGGTTTAACTAATACGTACAGCAAACCGCGGCAAAACGTCACGCGCATGCGCCAGATGAGCCCAGCGCGCGCGCGTCCGCACAGTTTCCCGCCGAAACTAAAAGAAAACAGAGACAATCACCCCTGTATTTACGTGAAATGTTTCGCGAAAAATAAGAAAACTACTTAAGACTTCAACCGGTTGAAGTTTTCTTAATTTGTAATTCTCTGTGAGTTTACTAAGTTATAAAATTATTTACAAAAAAGTTAAAGCCCTCGATAATTTGTATTTGATAACTGAGCCTTCGTTCTTTCGGCCAGCGGAGCATACCGTTTTGCCGCGGTGCGCACACAGCGGTCAAACGTCTGCGCGTGCATATTACGGTCAGTCTGGTGGGCGGCCGCGCGAATTTCCCGCGCAAAATTACCTTAAAACATATTACAGCAACCCGGCGTTTAAAAATAACCTCGGCTTGTGAACTTCTACCCCCAAAAGTTAAGAAAAATACGTGAAAGTTAAGCTTTTATTTTCACAGTCGACGGGAAATTGAACAAACTTCAAACTGAGTTTACTAAAAAAAATCATAATGTAACAAAAAAGTTCTCGAGGTTTGAAAACGGGTGTGTGAACAATGACGGCCGCCGGCTCCCTTTGAATTTGTTTTGGAATATTTTGTTGTTGCAAGACTTTTTGACGCAGACGTTTGCCCGACGTTTGACCGCTGTGTGCGCGGTGCGTGGAACTCTGTCGACTATCGTGAAACCCATTACATTTTATTCTTTAAAAACAATTGTTCATCTTAAATCCGAAGAATATGGTTACTAAGAAATTGAAGTACTTTCCAAAACGTTTTCCCAGAATTTAAAGGGGAACTATCAATCAAATTGAACCTTCAAGTTTCTTTAAAAGGAAACTACAAAAATAACACCCTGAGATAGAAGAGAAATACCATGTGAATGTGCTGATATGCTTTACGAACTTTGTCGATAGAGGATGGCAAAGATTAAAATGGATTACAAAAGCTTATTCTAGAAACTTGATTTCGGTTTTCGGTGAACCGATTTAAAGTTACTCTAAATCTATTTTAAAAGCAGTATTTTTCATCCACTCGAATCTTTGCCATGCCTTATTAAATTGTCACACATTTTCTCCAGTATACCTGGAAAGCATACTCTGCTAATCTGAGTAGTTATTTGTGTCTTTCATGACGAGAAAGGTTATCATTTGAGGGTGGACAGCGCCCCTTTAACTAACTTTCAAGGGCATTTTTTAAATTCAACGACTTTTGGAGAAGAGCAGTCAAATTCAAGACCTTTCAAGACTGCACGAACCATTAAAAATCCGAGTCTGGAATCAACTGAGTTTACCTCATGTCTGAGATGACTTGTAGCTCTCCATCGTCAAATCCCAGCTGTTGTCCTAGAGCCACCCAGTCATCAGCTATTTCCAAGGCGACGAGTTCAAGCAGCGAGTCTATAGGAACACGATGAAGCACCCGTTAAGCACGGAGGCGACTAGTGCCCGCTTTATTTTAGAAACGACTAGGGGGTGGGGCCAGTTCGGTTTCGCAAAGGTCCTTGGGATCGTTACTAGGGACACTCTACTTGCAGAATACAAAGGAACATCGCAATAAACTGTCCCCAGTAACGATCCCAAGCACCTTTGCGAAACCGAACTCGCCCCATTCCCCTACTCGTTTCTAAAGTGGGAAATCGAGTTTGTTAGCGACAGGCAGCAGGACTAGCCAACGGATATTATCTCACTGCCGGAAAACAAAACTCTCATGCGAGACTGAGAGGCCAGAAAGAACTCTAGTTTAACCCCGAAGCCTCGCATCAGTAGCTCTTCGCATTAGCTCTTCGCATTATCGGAGAACAGAAAAATATAAATTTACCCCGAGCCTCATATTAAAACCTTTGTGCGTGACAAGTGAAGCATATATAATGAAAGTGGGCTGTTTCCCATATCGTACACCACGTATGTACCAATGAAGAACAATCACACCTCCGGAATCATAATCTAAAGCTCTTCATATACACATTGATTCGTAGTTCTCCCTACTTCACTGTGGTATAACTCTTACCTGGGAGCTTCCTCACCCCGCTGTCTCTCCTGATATCCTGTGGCGGGAAATAGAATACGTCTGGTCAGTAGCCCATAACTAGGAGCGTGCATCCCACATACTAGGCCTATACACACTATGCATAAGTCGCGCGGTCACAGCACGAAATAGAGGCCGGTAGGTCCTCTGGAATGTTGAAGTTGAAATACTAGCAGGAGGTGTGAAACGTGTTGAACATGATTGTTTAGTTGAAAAATGTTTCTTTATAGTGCAACCAGCCAGGCGCATAGCAAATTAACGGCATTGTTTCACTGAACATTCGTTCAGTGCATTTCACAATCTCCCCGGGCGCTTCAATTTCAACATTCCAGAGGACCTATCGGCCTCGTCGACATGCTAGTTACCAGGACTTATACATAGGGTCTATGTCACAGCGTTTTTACAAGTTAGGTTATTTTTAGAATGGTTTCCCGCTATTGTTGAGTTGCAATTTATTCCTAAGGGAATCAAATCACAAAAGCGTAGCAGCCATGTTGTTTAGTATAACAAAAATAGCTAATGAGGCATCTTTCGTTCCGCCACGGTACAATCTATCAATTGGCGGGGGAAATAATCTAAAAATAGCCCAACTTGTAAAATCGCTGTGACTATATATGAGATATGGACGCTCCTGGTCTGGTTAAATCAACCACGCAGTGTGCGCCAGTTCACTTTGACGCGAGAAAGCAGCGGGGACATACCCAACATGAAAACTGGCGTGCTTACCATTTACACAGAAAAGCCAGAAATTCTGGTTGGAAAACGCGTCATTTCGTTTGGATAGTTCTGTCAAACGTGGGCTACCGGTTGGAGTAACCCAATTTCCCCGCTTTTCTCGGTCTTTCTGGTGTCCACGCGTACCAATTTAATATTATATCTCCAATTTCCAACCAGATGGTTTGACGTGAACGGTACGCCGGACTAGAGATTGGAGGCAAACTTGGGTGTTCTTATGTTATCAAACAATTCGTTTTCCCAAATGACGTACCAAAAGTGCCGACTGCTTTCTACATTTCGGGAGATGAACATCTGCAAGATTTCGAGGTATTCTGATGTCGGAATCACCGCAGTATGTCCCAAAGGAATGCGTTCTTAGATCCCGACTGGTTAATGATAATATTTCAGGTGGAAACCTCACCTCAAGGATGATTTTCAGGAGGGTTCTCAAATACATAGATAATTAAAAAAGGACTTATAATCAAGTAGGCATTATCCGTAGAAGTGGGCAAGTTACGGTAACGAGTTACGCCACGGTGACTGTACGGCACGGTGACTGTACGGCATGCCGTGGCACTGAAATGATTTTCCATTGCTTCTGACCTTCTCATCCAATCACATTACAGAGTTACGGTAAGATAAAGTTACAGTACGGTTACGGTACGACATACTTTACATTAGAGCGGTTTTCAATCGAGTGTCGTAAAACCAAATCCAGTGAGCCAATCAGGAACAAGTAAAAACACAATGAGCCAATCAGGAGCAAGTAAAGACGCAATGAGCCAATCACAGCAGCAAGTAAAAACGCAATGAGCCAATCACGAACTGAAGTAATTCACAATTGGTTTTACTTGGAGGGTAGAGCAGTTTTCGAATGAGTGTCGAAAGCAACGAGTGATTGCTTAGCTTTTCTAATTAGAGCGATTTTCAGTTGAGTGTAGTAAAACCAAACGCAAATTACCCACAGCCAGCCAATTATAGGAGCGAGTAATCACAAGTAACTCATATATGGCTTCCCTGTGAGCATAGTTAATAGAGTGGAATGGTTAGGAAACTGAGGTACCTTCTTTGTTATTTGTCTTTGTTAGCTTTTTTCGACCACTACCCTGCACAAAACACAATAGAAATTCCAACATGTTAGTCAATCAGCCAATAGAAACGTGTGAGTTCAGTCGTTCAGGGAACGCTAATGAACTATGATCGTGCACAATCTTTTGTCTTACCCCTTCCAACCTAAATCGCAGCGCCTTTGTTAGCCCTTTTGAAGTTTGCCGGGTTTCCTAACCATTCCACTCTATTAACTATGCTGTGAGCCAATGACAAACCAAAGCAAAACCAAAAGCAATTTGCGTTTGGTTTTACTTTGGATTCTGATTGGTTGGTTTATTTTCTCAGCCAATAGGAGAGCTTAGTAAACGCAAAACCAAAACACTTCCGACACTCAATTGAAATCCGCTCTATCAGCCAATCAAGTTCTAAACTAAAACCAAACGCAATCACGCAATCACGCAATCACGCAATCACGCAATCAGGTTTTGTTGTAGCGACAGCATTGACGACTGCGGTTACTTTGCCTCGTGATTGGTTCAAGTAAAACCAATCGTGAATTACTTCAGTTCGTGATTGGCTAGTGTGTTTCACTTGCTCCTGTGATTGGCTATGTAATTACTTTGGTTTTGGTTTTACTACACTCAATATACGCAATCATGGTAACTAACCAATCACATTTGAAAGCAAACGCAAATCACTTATTACTTACGACATTCAATCGAAACCCGCTCAAAACAATTTTCAGTTTCACTGACCTTTTCCGATAGATTGAGGTTCAAGTTACACATGGTTTGAATGTTGCCTTGTCTGTCTTTCTTCGGCTCCTTTAGAAAGGCCAGCCTACAGTTCATTGGCTGATCTGGATCCACGATACGTACCACCACCGACAACCTGTTCTCACGGAACGCGTGGAAATTGAGATGCATTGGTTCACGGAGGACTGGCGCGAGGTTGCCAAGGCAACGGATGTGGACTGGACGACCATCGAAAACCTGTAAATATGATTCAAGTAGAAAGTTGATGATTTATGTTTCGCTTAACCCTTAGATCCCTGTGAAACAGTTTCAAAATCTCATCAACAATTGTTGAAACCCATGTTGAAAGACATGACCTTTCAACATGTCAATAGGTGTTAAATGATGTTGAAACCATGTTGAAGAGAGTTTTACTTCCCGACACCTCTTCAATATTTTTATTGCTCTCGGAAATGTTGAATACGCACATGCGCAACTAAGGCGGCAGGGTGGACGAGAGGAGACTGGTTCTCATTCCCAGGTCTCACCTTATTTACTCAACCATGCTGAAGCGATGTTTAAAGCGTTTGACACGTAAACAATTGACATTCAACCGTGATTGCTCGGGCGCCTCTTTTATTACGTTTATCTGCAATTTCGTTACGCCGCCATTGTTCTGTGAGACTGCTCATTACGCCCCCATTGTTCTGTGGGACCGCTCATTATGTCACCATGGTTCTGTGAGACTGCTCATTATGTCACCATTGTTCTGTGGGACTGCTCATTACGCCTTAGTTCTGCGGGACTGCTCATTATGTCACCATTGTTCTGAGAGACTGCTCATTACGCCCCCATTGTTCTGTGGGACTGCTCATTATGTCACCATTGTTCGGAGAGACTGTTCATTACGCTCCCATTGTTCTGTGGGACTGCTCATTATGTCACCATTGTTCTGAGAGACTGTTCATTACGCCCCCATTGTTCTGTGAGACTGCTCATTACGCCGCCATTGTTCTGTGGGACTGCTCATTATGCCACCATTGTTCTGTGGGACTGCTTATTATGTCACCATTGTTCTGAGAGACTGCTCATTACGCCACCATTGTTCTATGGGACTGCTTATTACGCCCCCATTGTTCTGTGAGACTGCTCATTATGCCACCATTGTTCTGTGGGACTACTTTCCTGAATGCACATGTAAATTACACTGTGGACAGGGCCTTATGCATACCCCCATGTCCAAACATGTCCCCATGCCCGAACGTGTCCCCATGCCCGAACGTGTCCCCATGCCCGAACGTGTCCCCATGCCCGAACGTGTCCCCATGCCCGAACGTGTGGACATGCCCGAACGTGTCCCAATGCTCGAACGTGTCTCCATGCTCGAACGAAACTAACTGAAATTGTCAATAGACCCATTCGAGCTTTTGAACGTGTAAGCGAGGCTAGTCAGTCCTGAACAATAGTTAATTAAATTGGACGCCATTTTTCGAATGGGTCTATTTGTTGAATGATTCTTTGCGAAACCTTTCAGTAACAATAAAACAGCTATTTGGACTCACCTCAACATCTCTACTCCTGGCGACCTCTACGAATCCTGTTTGTCCTTCGAGTGTTTTGTCCATCTTGTCGTCCGTGATGCAGAAGATCCGTAGCCGAGCGTCTCTGCCGTCCGCTGATAACTTGGCGAATACTAAGAATTTGGCCAGGTAGGGGACAGCGTTTAACTTACGGTAAATCAGGCGTGCGTCTGCTGTGACGTTGTCTGGGTTTCTAGTCTCAATCAACCAGTATCTGTTTTGAGAGAAGCACAGCTATGTGATTTCATTTATTTAAAGACCCTTGTACGAGATCGGTAGTGGCATTAGCAAAACCTGTTTGTAAATGCAATTTTCCACCTACAATCGATTGTCGATCTTTCTAAAACTGTGTTGTTGAAGATTGTTTGCTATCCAGTAAAGCTCACGACCGCAATAGGCCTTATATGCATGACGTCACGCTATTGTGATTACCCCCTAAGCCTCACTTTGGCGCATTTCCTCTCATCACAAAAGCGGCTTAAAAAATGTCTAGATATCGATCCCTGACAGTGGGAAATTATATTTCGTACTTTGATGGTGACATAATAACTTCATTGGTTCTTCTTCGTTTATCTAAATAAACCTCATTACCAGTACCATATCTTGGCGACTTGCTTGGTTGGAGCTGCTATAGCAATGCGGGGAAGGAGCAGGTACGCAGACTACTTGCTAAACAGCTATTGATCAATTAGGGTTCGACACTAAAAGTAGCCTGCTAGCCAAAGACGGGTACAATTTGGTTTTTGGCTAGTGTAGATTTTATATTTCCTCTAGACACTTTGGCTAGTAGAAGTTGTGTACAAAAGTTATTACACGGAATCTAATAACTTCCTGAAATTGCCTAGGCTACCACTTCAAAATGTCAAGCCCTGGGTCAGATACATAAAACCACATAGATGGAAAGAAATTCAGAGTAGCAATCCCATCATACCTTGCAGGTCTATCGATAGTGAATGAAGCATTGGCTCCGATAACGGTCAGCGGTGTGCTGTCTGTGATATCTTGCCACTGGTAGGAGGGAGTCTGGGACGAGGCTTTGGCGTCCTTGGGGAAGCAACAGAGCAGGCGAAGTGATGGCTGGATCTCCACATTAGATAACCCAGAGTACAGGGGACACGGGATAGTCACTGTCACGGGCTTCTTAAACGTGATGTCCGCGGGCTCAAGAGTAAGCACAGGGCTCACTGTTACCCATTCCTCCAGATTGTTGAAGTTCTCATCGACCGGTTGGACCTGAGGCGAGCAAATAAAATTGTAAAAATGTGAGGGGTTTAAGAAAAGTATCTATGGACTATATTCTTCATGGTTCTTGAACGAAGCAATTCCGCCAATCAGACCAGCTTATCCACTGACAATGTTTTCAGCTGCTTACGCCGGTCACTGTTTTATTTTGCTTTACTTAAATAACTAGAAAATCACCTGATAGACAAATAATTATTACAGGGTCTATGTCATGGTGATGCGCATGTGCGAAGTGACCATTCGATAGCTGCTGATTGGTTAATAGACGACTTTAAAGTTATGACGTCACTTGAATACAACTACCAGAATCCTTTGCGCTGATTCTTTTATTCTTCAAATTTAGACCATTGTCTTGGTATTCTCAGGAGTTAAAAAATCTGAATAAAAAAAGAATTGGAAAAGGAATCTGGTAGTTGTCAAGGTAACTGACGTATAATAGTGCAAACCAGGAATTGGCAAATCTCCTCTCTCAATGGTCGATTTGAAATGCTACACAATATTTTCCATGAAGACTAGATTACGCGCAGTTTGTTAGTCATGTTATGCTTTGATGTTAAGCATCTCGCATATGCAGAGGTTCGTCAGTTGATACGTAACTCGCTGAAAATAACTGTCTGGCCACCGTAACACAGCCCCTTTAAAGTGCCATTACGACGAAAAAAATATTGCAACTTTACTTTAAAAATATCAAAATCTGATCGTAGTGGCACTTTAAAACCGCAAGTTTGAAAAGAAAAGGTAAGAAACTTACTTAAAAAGGTGCATACAAAAGTAACAACTTTTACAAATGTTTGAATGGCTAATGGTGGCACAAATATAGCCAGATAACCGACTGTAAATTAGAGGATATTGTAGAAGGGAGATTTATCATTAGAAATGCAACTTATGACTCACACAAAATTACCAAAAATAATACTATGTCGCTTCGTATAAATTCATGCCTGTCGATCGAAAGTATTTCATGTTAATGCCGCTATAAAGGCAAAATGTAGACACACAGATCCGCCGAGGAAGCCAGTCAAATGCTTAGAACATTTCTAAATGTTACTTCTGATTGGACGAGATGGATTAGATCCAGCTGCTATTGGACGCCCCTTTTACCTGCAAAGTCATTCTGGTTCCACTCGATACAGCGCCCTCGGGTATGCTGACTTGTACTTGTGGTAGTACCGCTGACCGGATAGTCTCGCCCCGAGGCCCGACCGAGAACGTCTCCTTCTTCGGGCGAGACACGACCGCGAACCTCTCCGGGAGGTCCTTGGTAGAGATCTTCGTATAACGCTTGCTCGGGAAGATTGTTTCTGAAGGCTCGTCCTTGTACCCATCCATGGCTGGGAATGCAAAGAAATGGATGTAGGAATATTGCTGGGATTATTCATAAAATGGACAGACAGACAAAAAGATAGACAGACAGAAAGAGTGACGGCCAGACAGACATACAGTGTAAGGATTATTTGATCAACTAAGTTGTCATGTTTTTTTTATGAACTTAAAGTGCCCCTACGATCAAATTTTGAGATAGTGATATTTTTACGTATTTGCAAAGTAAAGTTGCTATATTGTCTGTCTGTCCAAACTGTTGTTCGATATGACGACGGGAAGTCTTAGTTTATTGGGTCCGAATCTTGAGTTTTTATGTCCGCACTGAACCAAATCCGTTCCTTAACAGCCTGTACAGAGCTAATTTCCAGCGGAAGTGACGTCGTTTTCTCAACTCAACAATATGTGAGGCTACTTTCCACACAAACCTTCGCGTGGATTTATAAGCAAAGTACGTTTTACTATTTTTGCCACAAAGGGAAGAAAAGAACGAAGTTTAGTATAGAAATATGCCTTTAAAAGAGCGACGTGTTGAGAAAATGACGTCACGACAGCAAACCGCTGGACGAAAATCGCGAACTATTTGGAACACACTTCAGTAATGGCGGACATGATTTTGACGGTGAACTCTCCGCAAAATTCATAGTTTAATTTGGTCCTTTTGCAATATTTTTCACTGATTTGAATATTTCCGCCACTATGTGTCCTTTTGGAAGACAAAAAAGTGGCAAAAGGAATGGTCGAATTTCGTCGTAGTGGCACTTTAAAAAGTAGTAAGTTATTCAGCTCACGGACAACTCAGCTACTGCACTGGCTCTACTACGTAATAAATCTCCAGGACTAAATGAAGAACTACAATGTTGACTCAATTCATTTTCAACTCATTAGCATGTTCCTTAAATGCATTTAAAAGCAATATTACACCAGTCAAACGGTTTCAACATTGGTTCAACATGGGTACAACATTGGTTCAACATTAGTTCACCATGGGGTTCAACATTTGTTGGAAATGATCTTGAAACCGTTTTTGAAATGGCCTTCAATCGAAGTCAATCTCTCTCCACCATGCCTTCGATAGCTTTGAATACCGTTCGACAATGTTTTAGGCCACGTGAAACGGTTTCAAGATCGGCTTCAATAAATGAAATGTTGGCGCAATGTCGAACCGTTCAAGTGGGGATTTACAACCAATGGTTGAACAAGTCTTAAATCGCTTTACTGCTGACCCAAATCAACGATTTCTTGCTAGGGTGTATAAGCACGTTAAGTGGCACTCGTACAAATTGCTAAAGGATTTTTTTTGTTCGCGTTTTCCAACCAACCTGTCATGTCCTCGACGCTAACTTCTTCCCAGTTCCAACCACCATCCTCAGTCTTCATAACAACCAGTTCCCGCTCGCCGTCCCTCAGGGAAGCGAAGTACGGCACCTCCAGGTAGATGGGCTGTAAGAACCGAGTCCCTGTTGGACCGATATCCAGCACACGGCACGCTAGAGCCTCGCCCTCACGAAGAGGCGGCAGGAGAGTGGGTTTGTTGAGTCTGTAATGTTAAAATCAATACAATAAAACACCATCCCTTCTTATTTCCTCTGCATGAAGACTAGCCTGATTTTCGTACCGTCTGAAAATCAGGCTACATGAAGAGACACGCTGTTATTGTACAGCAGAGGAAATTATTATTATTCGAGTAAGGGGAAAAGGGGGATTGGTGCAGTGAGTTTGCCGCAGCATAGACTCTTTGTATAATCCTGGGTTCCTACTGCCGGTTACATCAAGATACAGATCTTGCACCACTTTCATGCAACAGGAAATAGAGTGCATAATATGGGTTCATACTTCCGGTTGTATCTTGATGTAACCGGAGTCGCTAACTGATTAGTGATACTAATTTGAAACACTGCCGAACATGACTTCGAAAGACAGACTTGCGGAAAATCTACCTACCTAAATTATTAAACATCCTAAGAACGCACTGTTTAATTGGTTACGTAGACTATTCACACTTCAGATGGAGAAACGCGCGGTTAAAATCTACCCTATCATTGAAATGGCTTTTTCAAAACTTTATCCAATCAGCAAAACATTCTGTGAACAACTTCAGCATGGCTTTTCTTTTGCACTCGTCACCATCTGCTTTTTTTAATCCCCCGATGTTTCCCTTCAGCATTGAAATGGCTTTTTTAAAACTCTATCCAATCAGTAACCACATATGCATGAACGTGCCTAAGTCTAACCTTAAAAGTCGGCAAGTAATCCTAGTTGGCATCTGACACGTGCGGGGTGGTAAGACCACTTTGACACCTGTTTGCGTGCTTTCCATTTTCCCACCACGTGCGTCCACCAGGAAACTGATCAGGAAACCACCGGTCACGGGCGGCTCGTACAGCGGCACATTATCGACCTGCATGTAGGCTAGACTCGACGGCAACTCGGCCTCAACGAGTCCTATTTCGGCAGCTCCGATGATCTCCGAGGAAACCTAGAACAGACAATGATTTAACCATAGTTAATATAGTGGAATGGTTATGAAATCCAGTGACCTTCTTTGTTATGTCTTTGTTAGCTTTTTTCAACGTGACAGTGCACAAAACGCAATAGATATCGGAATATGTTAATCAATTAGCCATAGAATTCAACATATTAATCTCAAATGTAATTACAAAGTGTGACTTTCTCTTTCGATCTGTGGACCCGGTTTGTTCGCAGCTTCAACTATGTTAATGATGCAACAATATAAACAAAGGTGCCCCTATTGCATTCTCCAAATAAACAACCACAGGTTAACACGATCGCAGGCTCACCTGAAGACTACTCGAGAGGTTGAGATCCGAATACCGCGAGCGATCCAGATCAGAGCCCCGCGAGCCGGTCAGCGGTGTGCCTTCTTGGAAGAACCCAGAATATCTGGTAGAGAATATGCCAGAGTCCCTCCCAGGTTTCTGTGTGGAGGACACCTTGATGTCAGAATCGTCTACCACTTCTACCATTTCGTCCATCGTCATGAATCGATCGTAAGACTCCTCTATCAGGGAATGTTCTGAAAGAAGACAATTACCAGTGATCCGTGAGCAGTTGTTTCACGATGCAATAAAGTGAAACATTCGTGCCACGGAGATGCGAGAAAAGTGTCACGAGGGTACTATACGATGTAATTTTTCTTTTGGTAAAATGCAATGCGAAAACGTTTTCGTAAGCACACCGTGTTACCCGGTACAATAGACCGTACCGAATATTTCCCCCGCGCTACACAGAAACGCGGCGATTGGGTAAAGTGAGCTATAAAAATACACTACTTTAGTAGTAAAACTTGATCTATGACCAAGAGAGCATAAGTAAAAGGGAATCACGTAGTGGGTGGCGTGCGATGATAATGTCGAATAAAATTTATTGTTAGTAACCGGAAACAGTTGAAGCAAGGTGGGCGCACGCGTACAACTAGAAAAATGGCACGAAAATATTGGCCGTCAAATGCGGGCAATGTATTTTCGCGCCATTTTTTATTTGTCGCGCGCGCGCGCGCGCTCACTTTGCTTCAACTGCTTCCGGTTACTAAAACAGATTTTATTCGACATCATCATCGCAGAGGCGCATGTATTGAAGATTTCCCTCTCTTACTTATGCCCTCTTGTTATGACTTTTCCGTTTAACTTGCATCAACTACTAACATAACGTTTATAGCTCACTTTACCTAATCTCCTCGTTTCTGTGTAGCGCAAGGAAAATATTCTGTAAGGTCGATTCTTGGTATACAACCTGCCGCCAAGGTTTTGTCACACAAGAAGCGTATATAGCTCCCAAAAGTCGAGACAGAAACACCTGACATGTTCTGACGCTAAGAGCGTTTGCTTCAGTCTCGTCGTGAAAATAATAAAAAACACCTTCCAAAACTCACCTTTTACCAAAGGGGGTGTGTTTGTTTAATTCAGTGAAAGTATTAAGTAAAGTATGAAGTACCAGTCGAATTACAAAAAAAAGAATCTGTACAGTTATGTGTATTTGTGACAACTCGTTATTCTTGTGTCCATATGGCGCAGTGCTTTTCGAAATGAAATGCTATCATCGTACGTTAGTGGAGCGTTTCAATTTTGATGAATGAAAAGAATGTGCGTATGTTTACATGTCGTGTCTTAAAGGGATCCTCGGCTGAAAAACAATGTTTGTTCTCAAGTGTTTGCTATGCATGCCTAAGTCTGTTTCTGTGTTTGTCTCCAGTAAATTGTACACTAGATGTCATTTATGCTCCGATTTTCCTGTTGATAAAACTCATTTGAATTTCCTGCGCGCCGCCATCTTGGATCTTATGACGTCACAGTGTTGCCCCTATTGTTACACAACAAAAAAGCTATTGTTTTCTGACAATAGGGCAACACTGTGACGTCATAAAATCCAAGATGGCGGCGCGCAGGGAATTCAAATGAGTTTTATCCACAGGAATATCGGTGCATAAATGCAATTTAGTGTACAATTTACTGGAGACAAACACAGAAACAGACTTAGGCATGCATAGCAAACACTTGAGAACAAACATTGTTTTTCAGCCGAGGTTCCCTTTAATGACAACTTCCGTTAATTTGAATAAGAACCGGCTCGGAACACTTGAAAACGCACCGCTATGGTTTACCAAGATAATTAACAAGAGGGGGTGGGGGACGGTGAGAAAATGCAAACCCTTCTCTGCACTGCTACCTTTTGGATTTATTCTGCTTGTTTGCTTTTTACCACAGCTCAGTTCAAACAGCATGTTTTATTTTGGTGTCTTGCGATGTAATGGTTGTTGTCACTGTTATTGGAATGTAGTTAGCGTGGGAGAATATCATGAAGTACGTTCTAGTACCGTAATTTAGCTAAAAAAATTGTCACGTAGTTTTCTGAGTACTTTTCAGCATGAGAAGGAGATACGTAGTGTGTGCAGTGTTGAGTTATTATTCTGGCCTTGTTACGTCGGCCCACAGTAAACGCCTTGCCACATCCAAAATTGCCTCCACCATAGCGTAGATGTAATTCCACCAGGTGAACAAGCCTATGACATGAGGCAGAGATATTCAGATACTCAAGGATGCCATACCAACAAACTCAATCCACATTTGGCACTGCGGTCTCCCACGAGGGAGTTCACGAATCAGGTGCAGCCGTGTGCAGTCATGTAGCAAGGCAGAATGGATTGAACACTTTAAATGCCGTCGACTGAAAGTGCTTGCTCTACTGAGCTCAGGTGTTGGAATTGGCATGCACTGGAGGCCGTGCGCGAGGCACGTCCAACGTGTTCGATGTGGTGCGTTTATGACGTATGTGAGCTGTGAACGAGGTTCTATTCTTTGTGGAGGTGTCGTTGTTATTAAGTCTCGTATGGTAGCCATATTGTGATGTATCCTAGAGCAAGTGCGGAGAAGGTGTTGCGCTTGTTTCATGTGTCAGCTTATTGTGGACACTAAGCAGCCGTGAATATGTTAGTTGTTTAATTAAATATAGACTACGTGAATCACATTATCAGGTGCCATGGAGAAATATCTCCTCGAGTAATGACAAAGAAGGCGTAATGTCCTATTAATTTAGCGCAGACAAACGAGAGATGTTCTCACAGACACGAGTGATGGTTCCCAAAACAGGAATGATGGTTGTCATCATGAGACACACGAGTGATGGTTGTCATCATGAGACACACAAGTGATGGTTGTCATCATGAGACACACGAGTGATGGTTCCCAAAACAGGACTGATGGTTGTCATCATGAGACACACGAGTGATGGTTGTCATCATGAGACACACGAGTGCTGGTTGTCATCATGAGACACACGAGTGACGGTTGTCATCATGAGACACACGAGTGATGGTTGTCATTATGAGACACACGAGTGAGTGCCCTACTGGTGCATCAATGATGCTAAATTTCTCTAAACCAACTGGTCTACTCTCATACCTTCCTCATCCTCTCCTAGTTCCAGAGCCTCCAGCACTTCTTCTTCCTCCAGTTCCTCGGGTTCGGCACTAAACACGATGGCGGGCGGCTCCTCTCCTTCCACGGGCTGGTGCCTGATGATAATTGTCTGTGTAATCTGTGTCACGCGCGTCAAGATATCCACAATGGTTGTGCTCTTGAGGACAGTCTGGGAGATGTACAGTGCTGTGTAGCCATCCTAAGGGAGAAAACGCGTGTGAGACCCAGTAAACACTACAAGCTACACCAAGTTGGCTCATAGAGTAGTTTTCGATTAAGGGCCTGTTTATCTGATGTGAGGTTCACAAGCATGATACCGCCGAAGCGGCTCGCGATTGTAAATGACCATAAAGATCGTCCGCTCATATTTTATCTAGCACTTCAAATGCACTTCACGAGGTTATTCTTTGTGAGATTCACTGCTATTGTGGCACATTGTACTGCCGTGCAGTTTACAATCATGTTAGCATCGTAGAATACCAGGCTGTTGTGTCGGGAGAAACTCCAGTACACTTTATCGAAATAACACAATACGCTATTTTACGTCCCCTTCGCATAGATTAGAAGAGGAAGGAGACAAGGCCAACGGTTTATACGTCCCTGCCCAAGGCCGCGGCCGGGATTCGAATCCGCGACCTCCCGCACTCTAGACCGTGCTCTACCCACTAACCAGTGCGCTTTATATATGCGAAACGTGTTCAACTCACATTGGTCAAGGCATCAGGAGATGCTCTGTACTCCAGTAGTATTTCTATGATTGTCTTGTGCCCGTACTGAGCGGCCAGATGCAGTGCCGTGTAGCCATTCTTCGTCTTGGCCTCGACATCCGCGTTTTCCTGGAGAAATAGTTTGGCGAGCTCCCAGTGGCCGTAGACACAGGCGATATGGAGCGGTGTGAAACCACTCTAGAAAGAAAGCAGACACCACGCCATTAACGGTTTATAAAAATCTAACGATTTCTCAACGGAAGCCGGTAAGCAGTGGATCCCTCGCTATGTCGGAGCAATTCGTTTTGGTCTGTTATGGGAAACGACTTTTTGCTCATCGATGCAGGAAAATCTTAGGAAAGGATGCATTTCCCAAATAGAGGCCTTACCATGGGTTGGGTAGAACTTCTCGAAACGAGCGACAGTATTGGCCGACCCAACAATAGGAAACACCCTAACCTTTAGAAAGTGCAGTACAAAAACAATAGTATAGTATTATGGTGCAGTGAATACAGGTCTCGAGAGGTTCCATGCTTCTCCTTCCCATAAAGTACACAAACAGAATCACCGAAGTTAGGACATAATGACAATGCATTCTGTTGTTGATGATTTCGTTAAGGTTTGAGAAATTTGGCGCACAGATGTAAGTCATCAGTCGGAGGTCACGCAATCGTTGTCACGCGTCACGTACCACAGTCTGGGCGTTGATTGGAGCCTGGAATCTGAGTAGAAGCTTAGCGATCTCTATTCTGTTCTCCCGCGCTGTTAGATGAAGTGGAGTGAGACCATTCTGAAATGGAAATCAAGTGTATCAGTAACAGCAGCATACGTACCTAGAAAAAAAAAACAGAAACTAGGAAATCGCTTCAATGCTTATTGTTTAATTGAAATAGAAAAATAGGAATGGAATAGGTGGTCAGCGGACTTACATTAGTGGTAACGCCAGGCGAGGCGCCGTGTTCCATGAGAAGTTGACACACCTCGAGGTTACCTTCCTTTGCAGTGAGATGTAGGGGACTAATACCAGTCTGGCGAATGTAATAATAATAATAATAATAATAATAATAATATTTTGACAGGAAAGCTCCACTCACAATTTGTGATTTTCAGGGAGGTCCTGTATTAAAAATATATATTTCACTAATATATGGAAAACAGAAAAGATAAATGGTTGAAATAAAATAGAAACAGAACAAGGATTATTATGAAATTAAGTTATGTAAAGCCATGACAATGTTAGAATTAGTTCAGTTCAGCTGGGCGCCAACAATGAAAACAGAATGACAGTTTAGTGCATGGTTCATACAAACTTCACAACTTTATTACCCTGGATACAAGCCCCCCCTCTCCCACCATATATCAATTTAGAGTTGCAAAACGTGAAATGGGCGTGGTCGTATCACTTTCTTACACGGGAAAAATCGACCCATTTCCAGACTTTGAACAACTATATAAAACATTTGTAAGATGTAAAATGTTGTACTCTGTAAAATGTTTGTGCGTAAATCTGTACATTCAGACATTTTGCAAACATTTTGCAGATTTTGCACACAATTCTTCAAAGTCCGTAAATGGGTCGATTTTTCCAGTGATATCGTTGTCAATTTGTTGTCATTATTTTTGCGGCCGTTTGTCTGTCCATCGTCTGTCTCCATCACCTCCCTTCACTACCCCTCTTCGTACCTGTGTGGCTGTGTCAGGTTCTACTCCACGGGCCAGCAGGGTAACAGCTATTTCCTTCTGGTTCTTTTTACAGGCGATATGTAACGGCGTGAAGCCATTCTGCGAACAAGAGCATACTAGCGTTAGCATCACAGCAATACTTCGGCAAAGCTGTGCATTTCCTTTTTGGGGGGGAGGGGGAAAACCGATCAGGGTTTCTCTTTTCCAATAAATAAATAAAAGGGAGACAGAGGAAACGTAGAGCCCGATACAAATGTTTGTCGAGTGGTTTTCCGCCCCTGTCACGAATCATGTCACAAATCCCAAACTGTAATTCAACTGCACGCATCAGAAGTCGAACTTTTAAATGTACGAAGGATACCGTAATTGGTTTTCGACCAATCAGATAAAAAGGCCATGAATTTGGTCTGATTACATGCGCTTCAGCAAGTATTTGTATCAGGCCCTCTTTTCCCTTCTCTTCCTTTTCCACGCGCACTGTGAATTCATAGAAAGGAGGCATGAATGATTGCAGTTTTTTTTTTGGGGGGGGGGGTGTGTTTGAGACGAACATGCACACGTTTTAATAGAACACATTATTCTTTGGGTGGGGGGGGGGGGGGGAGGGGGGAGGGAGGGAGGGATGATGATGATAGATAGATAGTTTTTTATTTGGAGTCGTATACATCTGTTCATAGACATTTATCCAAATAAATGTGCACTTCACTGTGCTACAGGTGTTTGGGGTCTTTAAGAATGAGAGTCGAGGCAGAATCGATCAGAGATCTTTGAGGCCATTGTCTCTATACATAAAACATTCGTATATGAATTTTGCAACTATAGCTGCTGTCCTATTGTTGGGGCTTAACATTATTTTTAGCCGACTTTCCTCGGACAACTTTTCTATGTTTATCTGAAATTCATTTTGCATTGAAGCATGGAACGCATTTCGTAAATGGTTATATTTATTGCATTTTACGAGGAAATGAGCTTCATCCTGGGATGATGGGAACTGAGTGGTACATGCTTAAATGAGCCTAAAGCGAGAAAGACAGAATTTCTTGGGAGGGGAGAGGGAGGGAAAATTAAGATTGAAATGTACACGTAGCAGTCTGTAACCATGCTGTATGAGCGAGGAAAAGCACAAAGAAAGGCATTCCTGTTAGATACCTCGACCGTTTATTGTAGATAAACACCAAGACACAAGATCACCGATGAAGTAATCTTTTTGCTGTATGTAGCGGTGTTATTCTACCCGTGTAGTCATTAGCGTGAGTAAAGGTCACAGCTTCTGATTGTCTTACCTTCGCCATAGCGTACGGAGACGCCTTATTGTCCAGCAACACAAGGGCCACATCCACGTGATCATAGTGACAAGCCACGTGCAGTGGAGTGAGACCATGCTGATAACACAACAACAACGTTATACCAAACACACTCAATATAGAATGACATCCACGTGATCATAGTGAGAGGCCACGTGCAGTGGAGTGAGACCATGCTGATGACACAACAACAACGTTATACCAAACACACTCAATATAGAATGACGAAAGGCGGAGAAGGTAGAGCATCACGTGAGAAGGACGGAAACACAAGTAAGAAACAAACAAGTAAACTAGAGGCTTAAAGAAAAACTCGGCACTTAATATCTGAGGCTACGGTTACACCGGACAAATTTAGAACCATGTCCCAGAGATTTCGCCCCCTCGTAATCTCGCCATCCCTAGTGTTTTCTTTGCCCCCCCCCCCCCCCCCCCCCCCCCCCCCTGGATGATCTAAAGACAGCACCTTCTACTCAGTTATTTTAAGACCCTGAGTGTTGGTCTGGCCGGGGTTTGAACGGTCGGCCTCCGGCACAACAGACCAGCGCTTAACCACCAAGCTAACCGGGAGGCGGTCCGTATAACCGTAGCCAAAGACATGAAACATGTGTACACAAGTAATTAAAACATGCGGCAAGTAACACAGATAGCAGGCTAATCGATAGACACAAGAAAAGCGATGATGTTCACACGGGATACGGGATAAATGTGTGTTCGGTACATGCCTCACCTTGCCCTCGGGATCTGGTGTCTCGTAGTGTTTGAGTAACATCGTTACGATGTTCACGCGACCATATCTGGCAGCCTCGTGTAGAGGAGTGAACCCTTTCTGTAGGTTTATCAATACAGACGATACATTCACCAACCTTAATAGGCACACATAACAGTACTGGTTCAAGCCTCCGTCAAACGGTTTCCACATCGGTTCAACGTTGGTACAATATTTGTTGCATCATGTTGAAGGGATGTTGAAAGCATGGGTGTCAAACGTTTCCACATCGGTTCAACATTTCCGAGAACAATAGAAGTTAATAAATGTTGGACAGATGTTGAATCAAAGTTTCAACACCTTCCAAAAATGTTTGATCGGGGCTGAATACTTCGAGTCTTCAGTGCTCTAATGTGAACTCTGATGCGCTCTGATGACCAGTTTTTTGGGGGGTGGAAAGAGATATCAACTTTTTCAACACCCCAGTCTTGTTTGAAGTGCCACTACGACGAAAATTTACCATTTCGATTTGCCACTTTCAGTTTCAATAGGTCAATCAGTGTTAGAAATATCCAAATTAGAAAAAAATGTCGAACATGAGTAAGTTAAACAACAAAATTTTAGTAGAGTTTAGCGATAAAATCCTGTCCGCCATTACTGGAAACCGTTCTCATTATTCAGCGGAAGTGACGTCATACGCGCAACACGACAACCACGTCGCGCGAAATAGTAGCCAACCTCGCAGTAAATATAACATTCTTCTTGTGTACGTGAAGACGTTTTTAGTAGAAATATACCTCGAAGGCATCAGGGACCTTTAGCAACCAGGACGGCGACGGCAGTGACGACGGGACGTAGAAAAGTGTTTTCTCCCGAAATTTGCTGTTTACTATTTCCCTTGTTCGCCTTGAATTGTTTTTCACAACCAGATTTTCGAAAAATATAATGACTATAGAGTTCCTTTCAGGCCGAACGAAAAATGATTTGATTTACTTTCTTACGTTCGCGTTGTGTTTTTGCAGAGAACGGTGAAAATGTAGGTGACTGCGTACATTTTCACGTGCAGTTATCGTATTTTGTAATTAAGGCTATTGTTTCATGCCGTCGTCCAAGACGTTGCTGTCGTGCTCAAGGTCCCTATTATGTTGTAACCCTTTCGTAGAAAACAAAGGACACGGCCTCCAGTAATGGTGGACGTGTAGATTCAATACTCGGAGTTCAAAAATAAGACTACCCGTCGTCATATCACAAAACAGTTTGGATTGGTAATAATATATCAACTCACTTTTATGAATATGCAAAACTATTGATATGTCGTAGTGGCACTTCAGCGTTACAAAGGTGAACGTGAACCGTACATTCATCGAATTATGGACGCACACGGAAGGAGAATAAGCACTCAAGAAGAGAGAGTCGATCTCGGCTTTGCCTCGAGCGACTCTTTACACTTATTTCGCGCTTTGAAATATCTACTATGTTTACCATTTCTTCAATTGACAAAGTAGACACCCCTAATGGACTACAAAACGTTAAATGATATCATACTTCCCTTCACTTTCTCTTATAACCGTTTAGCATCTAACCTTGCGCAGGAGCCATTCAGGTCATGTATTTATGATGCAGCGTTTCCCCAGACCGGGTTATTTTTAGATTTCATTTGCCATTGTTCAATTCCATCGCGGAATGTTGTCAACAAATGATGCCTCGTTAGGGGCCGGCCATTTAACTTTTGAGGGGGGGGGGGGGGGGTGGGTGTTTTTGAAAAAAAAATTCCTGCAAGCGGAAAAGCTTTGTTCTGGCAACGCTTTTTTCCCAAAAAAATGCGTGCAACAACACTGCTAAAGAAAAAAAAATCCCATCCCCCCCCCACCCCCCGCCCCCCCCCCCCAAAAAAAAGTCAAATGGTCGGCCCCTTAGCTTCTCTTGCTTGGTAAATCAACATGGCTGTAACATTAATCGTTTGAATTAAAATTACGCAAACGCTTGTGATTGGCTAGCGGAACCCGAACTCGCGGGAAACACATTCTAAAAATAACGCGGTCTGTAAAAACGCTGCATCAGACGTAGTATAGGAGATGGACGCTCTGGGTAATGGACTCCTACCGTGCGTCAACCAGAAGGCAGACGCAGTTTGCCAAACCCATAGTAACCACCACGCCCAGACCTTTACTCGATATATTTACTTGCTGGTTTGATTTCTCTCACTGGGAAGGGATGATGGGGGAGGGATGATGATAGATAGATAGATAGATAGTTCTCTCACTGGTTTAAATTCACTCTCTCTGCATGCTGTTCTCAGGTAAAAATGAAGGTTTTCTGTTTGGTGAGCCATACGCTCTTACGTTCATGCGAAGGGAAGTTGATTTTGTTGTTAAAGGCGGCTTTACTGGTTGGCAAACAAACTTTTAAACGCTATTTTTAGAAAGATCGACAATCGATCGGAGGTGGAAAATAGCATTTACAAACAGGTTTTGCTAATAACACTTCCTATCTCGTACAAAATATAGGAATTACGATTTTGTTGTCATCCAGTACAACCACGTGATCGTATTCCTGCAAAAGGCGGCCCATTGGCCAGTTCTCCGATCATGCGCGCGCATTGATATCTTGCATGAGAACAAGGCTTGGAGTAATACAATGCTTTTAGACTAACTCGTTACCTTTGACAGGACCATCACGTTTGCATTGTGTTCCAGCAGCGTCGCTACCAGTTCTTCGTTTCCTTCACGTGCGGCGATGTGAAGAGGAGAGCATTTGTTCTGTACCGTAACAAATATTCACAAGGTATTAGAGCAGTAATATCGTCCCAAATGACAGCCACACCTACCACCACCCACAGCCCCACCTCCGCCCACAGCCCCGCCTCCGCCCACAGCCCCACCCCTCCCCACTTTTCCGCTAGGACAAAAAGGGTAACAGGAAAATAGCTTTTGGAATAGGACGGAAGAATTTGAGGTGTAACCGATGTGTCATAGAAGCTTAAGTGTTCTTTCTTGTTTTCGGTGCTTAGTCGTGTATACAATGACTAATAAAACTCCCACGTGTCTTCGGCTGGCAAATTAATATGCTAATTACCAGTTACAGTAAATAGAATCTCGTGCTGCGAATGATATCAGAAGTGGCACCTCAATACTTTTCGATCTCGTGTGGATCTCATGCTACCTGTCTGAGCTCTTATTGTACCTCGTCTTCTCTGCCCTTCAGACGCAAGAAATTAATGTGCTCTTTTAATACGCGCACCCAAAGTGTTTCCTGCCGAGCCACCTGTTTGGCGTTAACGAAGGGTTAGCGCTCGAAACAGCAGTTGCACCGACAACAAATTCCTCTTTAGACACCGCTGATCATTAGCGCGTGATAACATGGAGTTCTAAAGCCTCTGCATTTCGCAAGGCAAAAACCTTTCCCCACGCGAAAAATATGGTCTGATTATAACACGCTGGCGTAACAAGAAGACCACTGAAAACTTATAAGAAAACTTGGCTAAAGATGACGCAATTCGCGGATGATTAGTTTGAACTCTGTTTCTTTGTCGGGGTCGTTCGTTAAAGCCGTTTCCATGATCGCTACGAACGTTGAAAAAAGTAGTCGGCAATCGTAGCAATCATATGAAAACGCTACCGGAAACGACTATATCGAGACCGTGTTTCCATTTGATCGCAACGATCGCGCAATCTCAGCCATCGTTACGATCCTACGGAAACCGCGCTTTAGAGTGAACTTCCACACAATACATCCAGCTACTGTAGCTAATGTGTACTTCTCTCGTGTGCCATTCCCGCATGGCCGGCGCTCCTGCCGCTTGTGTCTGAAGTCGACGAAGCCAAATGCGCCGATTAAAGACGGAGTATATCATGGCAAAGACAGCGATCACAGACAACAACAGTTAAACGACCGATAATACGCCACAGTACACAGACGGTGTATCTGTGTTCTTGGGGAAGAAAGGATATACAGACCGTACATTATGAGAGAAAACACCGAAGGCTAATCTAGCCAAGCCTACTTTTAAATCCAAAAGTATACGCATAGTGAATAATTTAAACAATGCTAATGACTGTTAAATGAAGTCACTGACTCCTAAAATACGTTCTTGAAATTGATGTTAATGAGGCGGTGTGACGATGGCGCTAATGACAGGCTAGTAATTTCTTAGGGAGAGGGGGTTCCTCAGTTACTTATCACGCTGTATGTTCGGTTCTTTAAAGGGGCACTGTCAATCGAATTGAACCTTCAAGTTCCTTTAAAACAAAACTACAAAAATAACACCCTGAGATAGAAGAGAAATACCATGTGAATGTCCTGATGTGCTTTTCAAACATTTTCGACAGAGGATGGCAAAGATTAAAGTGGATTACAAAAGCTTATTCTAGAAACTTATCTTCTCACTCTTTGAGGAAGTAGTCTACAAAGTACGAGGAGCACCTCCACACCGCATATTCTAAATCAGCCCCGTAAAAATTCCCGATTGACGTAACAGACCATTCGTGTTTGTTTCGCACTCAAACTAGTTAACCACTGTTACCGCAGTCGATCACGTGTTCTTAACTCGTACCGCAACTGCAGCTGCTTTCTGTCACACTACTGAAGACTCCACTGTATAAATGACAAGCGAGATCGTAGTTTCAGCGCCGGTAACATGCACCGAACATGCGCAAGGCGGGATAAACATTCAGTAACTAACGTTGCCATTAGCGATCTCGATCGCCTCTGTATTTCTTCACCTATAAATCGCGCGGGTTTGAGAGGAAGATTTTAAAATCCTCACTTTGTATAAGAAGCACATGAGAATGGACACGCGCATGCGCAGTGCTGGCCCACTGAAACTCTAAACTCGCTTACTACTTAAAGTAGATTTCGCATGAGTGGAAAAGAAACACGGCAACACTGATTAGCCGTACCATAACCGTACCCGTACAGTAACTTTGCCGCAACGTAACTCCGTTACTTGACTGGTCTGAAGGACAAAATCAATGGGAGAACCATACACGGTATGCCGTACCGTGCCGTACCGGAGCCGTAAATTTCTAGTTCATACGGAATACCCCTCTTATTTCCACACACCTTGTCGACGGAGTCGGGTGATGCGCCGTGGTCTAGCAGTAGGTTGGTCATCTCCAAGTTCTTGGTCCTCACAGCAATGTGAAGCGGCGTCTCTCGATCCTGAAACCAAGAAAACCTGTTAACTCGTGATCCCATGGGAAAGGCTTTACTGGAAACAGTCACGTGCTGATATATCACTTCAATAACCAATGAATTGAGCTCGTGATCCCATGGGAAAGGCTTTACTGGAAACAGTCACGTGCTGATATATCACTTCAATAACCAATGAATTGAGCTCGTGATCCCATGGGAAAGGCTTTACTGGATGGCAAACAAACTTCAAAACGCTGTTTTAGAAAGATCAACAATCGATTGGAAGTGCAAAATAGCAATTTACAAACAGGTTTTTTGCTATACCGATCTCGTATATTTATTTAACTTTATTTATACACGGTAATTAACAATCAGAAGAACTGGTTTTCAGTCAAGCCGTGTAACAAAATAATTACGAATATTCTCTAAGCAATAATAATTCAAGTACTAATTACAATATTATCAATAAACTAATTACAATATTCTAATTCAATATATAATTTATATAATACAAATACTAAAAATAAATAAATAAATAACATAGGGACAATGAATAACTAACAGTAAATAAGAAGTGGCTAAAGATATCCAATTATTGATGTATAATAGGAGATATTGTAGTTGAGTCTACGAATAGCAGTTTCAGCGGTATTGACCCAAACGCCTCACTTCAATGTAATGAAGCGCTATTCAAACTGTGTATCTAAATTAGTCGTGCTTGTTTAGGAGGGTGTTGGTGTCGTGTAAGAATGATGGTTTCAATGGCGCTTCATTACATTGAAGTGAGGCGTTCGGGTCAATACCGCTGAAACTGCTATTCGTAGACTCAACTACAATATCTCCTATTCCCCTAAAAAGCAAAGTTAACTCATTATATTTACTAAAATAAATTAGGGTTTGAACGCGACGAATAGTATCAGCACAGTAAGGCTATTCCATGTTTGTGCACCGCTAAAAGAGAAGACCCGTTTTCCATAATTTGATTTAGGAGCTGGTAATTTTAGATTAAGGTCTCCATTTCTAAGGTCATAATGACAATGTTCACCAGTATAGGAGAATAAGGCCCAAGGCTATTAGAGCTTTGTACATCATAGCTTGCATCCACGGATGAGTGCCTAGAGAAGTTATTGTTTTGGCTACCCATACAACCATGTCATTGTATTCCTGCTAAAGGCCCATTTTTTTATTATTATTATTTTTATTTTTTTATTACAAGATAAATAAAAACATAACAATAGTAACATTTACATAACTGAGAAGAAACTATAATAAATTATTCGTGCGCAGTGATCAAAGTAGCAAGAAGCTTTCGTGTTGATCACTGCCTATGTCTACCATAGCTAGGAAAGTAAAAAAAGAAGGACGGACGTGGATAAAAAGTTCAGCCTCAATAAATGAAAAGAGTTATTGTCAAACATTTTGCTGGCCAACGCAGACTTACGTGATCCGGAATTGACGTGCGTAACAAGGGAATGGAAAGAAGGAAGAAACATCCCGAGCTTGGGCGATAGAAAGAAAGTCAACAATAAATACCTGGCTGGGAAAATGCACAAACTGAGCTAAGAACGAGATAATGCGACATCTCAAGAATAACTAGCAACTGTTTGCATGAATTAATACTTTATTTCACTGAACAATCTCACATTTTTTACATCAGTGGACTTCGTCTTAAACCGGATAGAAAGAAACGACGTTTAGCTTACACTGAGTACCCGAAACAACTGATTTATGCTGCTACATGGTACAATTTTACTGTTAATATTACTTAGAAAGCAATCAGTTCATAATTATTAGAGCAACAGCCAGGGATGTATTTATCATTTTTCACAGTTGGAAAATAATCAGGTACAGGAGGGCCGCATGTTAGATAACTATGTGAGGTTAATGTGTCTTCCCTCTGTAAATAAAGAATATTGTATTGTATTGTATTGGTATATGGCGTCACCACTTAGAAGAGTCTGAGCATTCCCCGATTTTGCAGCCGGGAAAATCACAGAAAAACGTCTTCACAGATGGGTATTTTTCCCGGCTACCGGCTTTTATCTACATCCCTGAACAGCAATGTCGGTTCAATGCATGCTTCTTTAAAAAAAAATCAATGTGAAGTTGACCAGTTTCAAAAGGTTGGTTTATATGAGTGCACAAGTAAATAAACTCCAACAAGCAGTGGATTAACACCCAACACGTGTGTTTATGAAAATTCGGCGAAAAGATAAATTAATACCATGGCTGGACAGAACACCTCAAAATTAGACAGATTGGCAAGTTTCAAAGGAATCGGGATTTTTCACGGAGTTCAGAACACGCAAAGGTCGTAAAAATTGTAGTTGAGGGTTGCCCTCCGACGGAAAATGCCATGCATTTGTCTACAATGGATTCGAACTTTGCGTGCTCGTAACTCTGTAGGAAAACAACCGATTCCTTTTAAACTTCTCAATCTGGCTAATTTTGAGGTATTCTTTCCAGTCATGATATTAATTTTTCTATTTGCTAAGTTAATAAAACACGTGTTGGGTGTTATATTCGCACTGGAACCAAAGGTTAAGAAAAAAACTTGTTACTTCTAAAGCAAAATTCCAAAGAGTCCGCTATTTCAGTTTCGGCTTGTTTAGTATTTTACTTACATGGTATAAGGAATCCAGTGCGACACCAGTCACAGTATCAGAGTTAGAAACAGGCACAACTTTCATTCTGCTCTTTGCTTTGGGTAAATAAGACAGCCAACGGTTGAATTTCTATGTCTTTACCTCCTCGAGAAAGTCGAAAACGTTTCCAATTTGCTAAACGGTGTAATTGTTGCCTTCGTGAACGACCGTGAAGTTGTCCCTTGCTTTCTTGTCACGAAACTCTCTCTGAAAAGTTCTTTCAATTGATCCTGTTCTTGAAACAACAGCACACGCACTGGATGAAATTCCGGAGCGTTCCTCGTTTCAATATTTTCCTTCGTACTTATAAATGCACTTTGGTTGCAAGTAAACTCGCTACTAAGACGCTAGGACTCTCCACACAGATGTAAATGTATATTGAATGCTACAGGGCTGCGAGGAGCCAACTTCTTGTGACTTGAACTGCTTTAAATTAGACAAAGCAAGCCGATAGTTGTGAGACATAAGGTTATGGCTTTATCGAATCAAATAATGACCGAGAAAACAATGCTGAATGTTATCAGTAACGAAAGACAAAGGCGAATACACTAGGCCTTCAATACTTGGGCGAGGAATCACTTTAACATTCACTTATAGTTATTGTGGTAAACCATCAACATAATTGAGGTTTATTACGTGAATAGTACAGTCGAAGAATCTTGGTTATATGCAAAAACAGCACATCTGCCTGGAAATGTTTAGACTTATTCTCTGTTATGGCTTTTGAAATATTTCTAGCCACGGGGCCGAGGCGGCATGGTTTCAGAAACCGAAAATTTGTAAAAGAATTCTTGATGATTTTACGGAGCAGAGAAATGAAAATCGCAAACCACTACGAATGCCAATAACGGTGTTGATATCATAACTAGACATAAGGAATACAAGTATTATTACAGAGGTAAAGAATAGAAATTGGTTTTATGTGTGCTGTGTGAAATGGTTAATAATTGAGATTGAAGATTTCACAATTCTTGTATAACACACGACAAAGAAAATCGGGAGAAAATGAAACGACGTGATAGCTAAAGCTCTGAACAAACTTGACAAATAAGATACTATAAAATCATGAAGATATCTGTTAATGGAAACATCTTTTTGTAGATGACTTGTCTTCGTTTTAAATATAAGTGCATGTATAAAGTTTAACATCTGTATTCCTTGGATTCTAGAAACATAAAGGAATGCAAATAGACATTTTCATCAAATGATTGTCGGAGAATTTCAACATTCAACCATAAAAAAAATCCATTTCCACAAGTCGACACCCTAAGCAGAATTTACAATTCGTCCGAAGTCATTTAAAACTTAACCAATAATTCAAAAGAGGAATAGCAAAACGAAGAGACACCACTCGAAAGACTTACAATACTTATTTTGCGCTCCTTGCATCCATAACGTCGATACAAAGGAACACCTTCAAGATTTGAATGCACTTCTTTCTCTTTTACGAGTGACTGAATTTAACCCCAGAATTGCCTCGTTCCAATAAGTTTTCATTAGCAAAACGGCGGCATATTTTATTCGTTAATAGTTTTAACTTATTTATAATAAGATAATTTTAAATCCGATTGGACCCGACAGGTAACGCTTATTGAATGTTCAATTCTTGATGACAACTTTTGGAGTTAATATTCGCTCGACACAAAATTAAAATCCCTAGTGAAAATGCCTCGAAACAAACAAACCAACTGCTCTCTTTTTGTGCTAACGCTAGTGATGAACGGATTGAATTTAACGCTAAAACTGTGAAATTTGACCTTTAGAAAGAAGTCGAATTGTCTTTCTTCAATTCGCTCTTCATTTGTGATGGCAAATGCATAAAATTCCGGAGTCTTTATTCAATCTTGCTGTCTTCTCGCTTTGAGAACCTTTATTCAAATATCAAACTTTCTTTTAGTACCATTAGTCCATAATTTCATACAACTGAATACTCCAACTCTTGAGCCCTTTCATTGCACATGCAGCTTTCAAAGGCGAGCACTTATCTTTACCTGTGATTTCGCATCCACTGCGGCGCCATTTCGTAGCAGCAATCGCACTATAGTGATTTGTTTTCTTCGGCATGCAATGTGTAGAGCTGTTTCACCCCTCTGAATTGAAATAATATCACAAATCAAACATGAATGGGCGATAAGATCTTTCATTAACACCAAACTTAATTAACGGAACAATTTCTCAGGCCAGGGCCACTCTATTAACTATGGCCAGGGCAAACGAAGAAACATTATCGGGAACACTGTTGCTGATAATATTTCTTGGGAGTGAAAACGAGCGGGAAGCAAGACAAATCTTTTGTTGCTTCGGCAGGCAAACGGGAAACCATTATTTTCTTGCAGTAACAAAATTCGCTTCGGCAACAAATGCTACAAGTGAGCAAAGGACGAAACATGTTTTTGGGAAACTGAAATTTTCAAAATGTTTCCAGTTTACACACTGGCCTTTAACAGCGAGTGTACAAAGTTGGGGTATATATCGTTCATAAGTTTTACAACAATTCTTAATCACGTCCAGAATGATATTTCTTCATATCATGCTTGTTTTAAGGGAAATTTAATAAGGGATACTTCTAATAGTTGCATGTAAGCAACTTAAAATAAATAAAAAATCACACAATGAACACTGAAAGCTGCTCATTAGAGTACAATGAGAATGAACTGCTCTTTTCTCAAGAAATAAATTGATTTATAACGAATTTGAGGCAATTTGTTAACACTTTATAACTAACGAAAGGCAGTTTAAGGGATACTCAGTGTAAATCGAATTGAACCTTAAAGTTTCTGTAAACAAAACTACAAAATAACACACTGAGAGACAAGAGAAATACCATGTGAATGTCCTGATATACTTTGTTCGATAGAGGATGGCAAAAATTAAAGTGGATTACGGAAACTTATTCTAGAAACTTGATTTCGGTTCCAGTGAACCTATTTCAAGTTGCTCTACATTTCTCTTAAAAGCAGTAGTTTTCATCCACTCGAATCTCTGCCACCTTCGTCACAATTGTCTCAAATTTTCTCAAGGATATCTGGAAAACTCATCACATTCATGCAATATTTATTTTCTAATACTGTGTGGTACCGTTTTAAAACAACCAAATTCAAGTTCTTCTTTTCGCTTTAACTGCAGTTCAGTAAATTGACCCAAGATAAAAATCAACGATGGAGACATATTTTTATAGCCGTTTTGAGTGTTTTGTGATTCAGATCGTTTTAATTTACCAGTTGCCAGTTTACCACGTGTCGGAGTCTCTTATTACAGATCATTGCTACAGTAACCAGCTGTCCCTCTAAGTAATTGAATCGATCGAGACTAAATGCTGAATTAATCACGACTCAATTAAACTTGGATACAAAGATATTTAAAATTGAACAACTTCTCAGTACACTGGAAGCTCTCGGTTAAACTGAAATGATGAAAAATGTGAACGAGACACAAAGCATGCTTAAACAACTGCACTACATGTCAGGGCAAAGAACAGGTGAGTAAAATAGACCAAGTGTACTTGATCTTTTAGATCAACCTTACTTTCCTCTGCTACAAAGATTTTTAGCACGTACAGTTGGCAACTTTTGTCTGAGGCTCTACATATTGACTGCTGTTCAACAGTGTTCATTGACTTATTAATACTCTATTTCTATTCCACATAAAATAATATAATAGTAAAAATACTGAATTTACAACGGGATCTGAAACAACCATAGGGGCTGATCAAAGCCAGGATCCGACCAATCCACACATCGAATTGGAATTTAGCGTGTTGGTTTTTGCGGAGGAAGGAAAACCGGAGAACCAGGAGAAAAACCCTCGGAGCAAGGGCGAGATACCAACAAACTCAACTCACATGTGGTGCTGTGCCCGGGAATCGAACCTGGGCCACAAGCGCTTAACCACGGCGCCACCCCAGCTCTATATTCGTAATATAATGTTGGCATAAGCTCCCTAAATGAGCTTAAATGCTCTTGGGGCAAACGCTAAGAATCAAGATGTAAAAAAAAGCGCTCAAGGTACATTGTACAATCAACTGTTTGGATGAAGTGCATGGTCAAACTCAAGGTTCAGTCCCAGGCTTCTTACTCAACTCTCGCAAAGGGAACTGTGTGTATTTTTGGAGTCGATGTATGTTTTCGACTTACGTAAAGCCGTACCTACAGCGGAAAATTTCACGCGTATATTTCATAGTCCTCTCAAAATCTACCATGGACCTTTCGATGTCGCTTTCACGAAGCTCAGCGTGGGGCTAAACCTAAGCAGTGACGTCAAAATATCCGCCGCGCGTAAAGGAAAAGCCTAGGTACAAACCAAAAGGTTGACTAAGGAATTTTAATTCCATAAAATCTTCGTACATTGTTCTTTTTATTCCCGGTTTTTATTTAAACCTCGACTATGTAAAAATATTTATTATATAATTCTGCCAAGAACATACATAGCAATAGTCTGTATTTCGGATAGTTACAGCCAAATGGATTCCATCACCATTTCTCGAGCGAGCGTGCAAGATTTTTGGTCATTATGGAAAGCAAATTTTATTTGTTGGCAGAATTTATAGAATAAACAACTTATTAGTTGGCTTAAAGCATCTAATACGGCTGTGTATTTTTGCTCTTCATTCGCAAAAATACACAGCTGTATTAGCTTTGCCGACCAATAACTTCTACAGTATGTATTGTTCTTCAGGCCCTGGTTGTACGAAGCAAGGATAACTTTAACCCTAGGATAGCACTAAACCTGTAATTGTATTCTGTACAGTTTACCCTCGGGTTAGTGATTTAACCCCGGGGTAGTGCTTACCCTTGCTTCGAACAACCGGGCCCAGCTGAAAGGCAGCAAGTATTTACTAACCACGACTTAGTTTACATACCACATTCGTAATATCAGGTGAGCCGCCATGTTGTAGAAGGATGAGTACAAGTGTCACATTGCCATAGTATGTGGCCACATGCATGGGTGTCTGGCCACCCTAGAAAAAGACAGACATTGAATTAAAACATTGTACTCTATTAACTGACAAATGGGTTATTGGTCTGTATAAACATCTCAAAGTGTAACTGAAGTTGTCAGTTTTTTTTTTACTGAAATACAACGCATACAAGGACCTATCTACTTGATACTTCTGTGTTGTGACACATGTAAATACCTGTATTCTGTTTCATTGCTGATACAACATGAGATCTAGTACACAAGTGTACATGAATTTTCAATGTTTACATGTATATATAGGAAATCACATGAATGCAAGTGCTAGTCTGGAAAAAATGGACATGTCGAGTGATGTTTTGAAAGCTTTTGTACTTATTGCAAAAGCCTTTAGACAAGTGTAAATTTTGTTTATAGTATACTCAACGAAATATGAAGCAAAACAAATTTGCACACTTTATCCAACGGACAATACTTACGCACCTTGTTGACAAGCTGTTATGAATAGCTGATATTACAGTCGACTCCACAAATAGCAGTTTCAGCAGAATTAATTGACACAAATGCCTCACTTCAACGTAATGCAGCACTATTCAAGAATGACGGTGCTTCATTAGTTACATTGAAGAGAGGTGTTCGGGTCAATACAAATGGTCAATACTGCTGAATCTGATTTTCGTAGACTCGTAATATCAGCAATTACAGCCAAGCAAGTATATTTCTTTGTCTGAAATCATAGTAAATTTAAATCAAACATGCACAATATTGTGTGTTATAGATTAGCAGCCCACACACCTCATTGGCAGAGTGTACATTAGCTCCATACTTCAACAGCAGTTGAATAACTTGTTCACGGTTCTTCTTACAGGCAACGTGGAGAGGAGTAAAGCCATTCTGAGCACAAACCACACAACAAGGTTAGTACAGTTTAAACACAATGTAAACTGAGAAGGTAGAACTACACAATGTACAGCGTATATGGTAGAAAACCTATTTATTAGGGCAAGGTGAGGATTGGTACAACGAGGTGGTACTGGATTCTCCATAGGGAGTTACTGGTATAATTTAACTTTAAAGAATAGTTAAGCAGCATAATTGTGTCCAGCCTGAACTGTGAATGTAAAGGCCTCTCACCATGATACAGCTGCTTAAAGTGCCTATGAAATGAAAAAATCGATCCCATTTTTATTTTATTTTATTAAATTATAGACTTCCCAAAGCCATTTTGTGCAATTAAAAATCAATTCAGAGAGCACAAACATAATTTTATTTCATATTGAAGTCAGGCGGAATTGCCAAAATCTGGCGACAATTTTTACGGCATTAAATAAATGCTAATCATATGCGTGACATCACTAGGTTTGTGCATTTATATTCACAAAGCCGACTGCAAGGATTCTATAAAATAAATATGGCCATCTTCAAGGTTTCTCAAAGTATTACATATTTAAATTGAAAACTGGCCAAAAATGCACTTAATTTGTAGTATTTATGGGGACGAATATAAATGAGTACACCTTTTGACGTCACGCATGTGATTACCATATCTTTAACAGCATAAAAATTGTCGCCAGATTTTGGCAATTCCGCCTGACTTCGATACTAAAAAAAATATGTCCACGCTCTCCATATTGATTTTTATTTGCACAAAATGACTAAGAGAAACCTAGAATTTAATAAAATAAAATAAAAACAGGGATCCATTTTTTCATTTCATTGGCACTTTAAGGGGAATCGGGATGTCGCAGTGGTTAAGTGCTTTGCCTCTCACTTCTGTGGCTCAGGTTTGATCCCTGGATGTGGCACCACATGTGAGTTGAGTTTGTTGGTATCTCGCCCTTGCTCCAAGGGTTTTTATCTGGGTTCTCCAGTTTCCTCCCTCCACAAAAAGCAATATGCTAAATTCCAATTCGACCTGTGGATTAGCCAGGTCCTGGCTTTGATCAGCCTCTATGGTTGTTTCAGGTCCCTTTAGAAATTCAATTCACAGCTGCTTCAAAGCCAAATTTTGAATAGCACACTGGACTTTGTATTATGGAGCAGTTTTTAATTCAGTGTCGAAAAGTAATTGCTTTCAAATTTGATTGGTTAGTTATCATGATTGTAGTTACTTTGCCTCGTGATTGGTTCAAGTACAACCAATTGTTAATTACTTCAGTTTGTGCTTGGTTCATCGATGTTTTTACTTGCTCCTGTGATTGGCTCACTGGTTTTGGTTTTATGACACTCAATCAAAAACTGCACTATTTGTATGGACTATTTTACCTGTACCCTTTTCAAGCACAAGAGGGAGGGGTAAAAGTAAGTGACTTTATTTAAGTGTCAATGTATTTAGCATTGCAGCTAATTGGGGACACTAGTCCTACGACTTTACGTCCTTATCAGAGAAGATGTGAAGGTCTAACAGTTTACTGTATTATGTAAAGGCAGAACCTTCTACTCAGTTATTTTAAGACCGTGAGTGTTTGTCCGGCTGGGGTTTGAACCCGCACCCTCCCGCTCGACAGACCTGCGCTTAATCACTGAGCTAACCGGGAGGGGTGGGGTTAGTAGGAGTTCAGTACTCACCCTTGCTCGTGCATCAGTGTCGGCTCCTTTGTCCAGCAGTAGTTGTGCAATGTCAACATGGCCATAATGGGCAGCAATGTGCAGTGGTGTTAAACCATTCTAAAAAAACATCAAACATTAATAACTCATGAAGCAAAAACATTATGAAACATTAGTGTCTTTAATTGTACTAGAGATTTTGTCCTGATTTACATACATGTAAACTTTGGCTTAAATTTTCTCGGCCAAAATAAGTCATTTGGCAAAATAACTGAAAACATGACTCTCTACATCTAGACGTTTGATAAGTGTGGTAAAGAAATCACGTCCGATTTTTATGGGATTTACAAACTCTCGCTTACAAACTCTCGCTTTCTTCTCGCTTTCAGCTCGAGTTTGTAAATCCCATAAAGATTGTCCGATCATTCTTTATCTAGTACTTAAACTTCACCGAAAAGTAGTGACCTCCAAAAAGTAATGTTAAACATAATAATTATGGAAACCTTGGAGTGTAGCAGCCATCGTGAAAGTAATGCATGAAGAGCCACCTCGTGGATATGCCACTGATTAATCCATTATTATTATTATTATATTATTATGACCACCCGAAAATGATATTTTGATCTGACAAACAACTTTGCCTCGCCAACAGTATGGACCTCCGAATTTAATTTAAAATTACTTTTGGCATTCTATTGTATGACTACAATAGGTGCCACCATTCTCAACATGTATATGTTTGTACATGTGCTTGTAAAATTCATTAATATTTCATGAGTGGATACCTCTGTAAACCCCCATACAGGACTAATTAGATATTCAGCCCATACTAGCATTTATTTGATACAGAACTGATTAAAAAAACATCAGTGTCTGTATACATGTATATCTGATACAACACTGATTAATAAAACACCAACATCTGCATCACTGATGCAGACACTGATGTTTTAATCATCAGTAATCATCAGTCTGTATCCAACAAATAACAAGCAAGTGTCTGTTGGAGGGAAGTGTAACAACTGATCACAGACTTCCTCTATCCCAGTTGGGTGAAATGTCAAGGTCAAACTCCTGTATTGTTGCAGAGAGACCGTCTCACAAGTATGGGACCTGTTTTTGTACACTCCACACATCTGTGATGCAAACTATAGAGTAGCCTGAATTTCAGCCGTCTCCTTTGGTTCGTTCCTCCCGAGAGAGACGTCTGAATCCAATAGCCGATAATGCCGTCCAGTGACGTCACTACCAGAAAACCTGGTAGTGATCTTTGATTGGTTCATATTCTATAATTTCGCATAATTATCAGCCAAGAAGACGGCAGGATTCACTTTAGACTCACGATGGTTGATCGTTGAGTTTCAGTGGAGTGGTTGTCTTTGGCAAAGACCTTGAATTTGTAAGGAAAACATCTGGAAATGGATTGAAAGTGTCCTGCACAATAACCGGCCGACTAACCTGTAAACATGTACATTTTATCGCATCGCGTCTTCGGGGTTGTTGATAATCGATTATTTAATATTATATAGTTTCATTTCACAAGTAGTGTTTACAACATTCACATCTGTGTTGTATCGGCTTGTACAATCTCTCACCTCCAGTTTGATATTGTACAGGCTGATAAAACATGCCTGTTCATGAAAATGCCCATTCATGTTGTAAACACTACTTCTATAATTATTTTAATGACCCAGGACGGACCATTATGCTTTGTGTGCTTTGATGCCTTACGCAAGTTGAAAAATGCACAATTTCATTCAATGATTGGCACCAAGGGAATCGTGTGCGAGGCAAAAACAATAGCAGCCTGGTTTCATGAAAATCAAAACAAAAACAGAGGCATGCAAAGCATAATGGCCCATAATACAATGTATTAGTTTGAAGGCAGTACATGTACCTTATTAGAGTGGATTCGTATGAGTGGGCAAGTTACGGCAATGACTTATGGCACAGTTACTGTATGGCAGGCTGTGACATGGCTTCCCATTGTTTTTGTCGTTCATCCAATCAAATTACAGGCCTTTTACAGTACAGTTATGGTAAGGCTATGTACAATGTACATGTTTGTCCCACTCATATGAAATCCACTCTAGCAAGCCAATACAAACCGCACTTACTGTTGCAACAGCATTGACAGGTGCTTTGCTGTCAATCAACAGGGCAGATGTCTTGGGGTGGTTTCCTTGGCAGGACATGTGTAGTGGCGTTAGTCCATGCTGTTCAGTAAACAAACAAATATTCAGATTGTTAATGGGTAAGTGAATAGAGGATATTATATGGCTAACCGGTCATATACAGTGTTTATCTTTGAGTGATATAGGTCGTAATACAAAAGTGAGTGCAGCAAATTCAAAACAAACGTGTATTTAATTCAGCCAGAATTGCTGACATTGTAGCCAACTCTTTCTTGAGAAGTCATATCAAAAACTTGAGCTTCGTGTTTCAACAGGGAATCCAAACACCTCAAAACAATAAAAGCACTCCGCCGAAGCGGCCTCGTGCTTTGGTGTTTGGATCCCCTGGTAAAACACTAGCTCTCGTTTTTGATATATAACTTCACCGTCAGATACCAATACACCGTTCTACAGTCAGTGTTTTGGGTATTTATTTGGTCAGTTGGCCTACCCCTACACTGTTCTATAGTCAGTGTTTTGGTATTTATTTGGTCAGGTGGCATACCAATACACCATTCTACAGTCAGTGTTTTTGGTATTTATTTGGTCAGTTGGCCTACCCCTACACTGTTCTACAGTCAGTGTTTTGGTATTTATTTGGTCAGGTGGCATACCAATACACCATTCTACAGTCAGTGTTTTTGGTATTTATTTGGTCAGTTGGCCTACCCCTACACTGTTCTACAGTCAGTGTTTTGGTATTTATTTGGTCAGGTGGCATACCAATACACCATTCTACAGTCAGTGTTTTTGGTATATATTTGGACCCGTCTGACAGGTGACATACAGGCAAGCCCAAAACTTTTTCACGATATTGCTGCTCAGCAATTGCTGTGGTTAACATTTAGCGATATTGCTGTTGGCAGAAACGATATTGCTGTTTCTCAAAAACGATATTGCTGTTTCCCATAAACGATTTGCTGTTTCCCAAAAACGATATGTTGTTTTTCTGTTACTGAAACAGCAATTGCTGCACAGCAATTTGCTGTTTAGAATGTACAGACATATTTAATTCCGGTGACGGGCTGTGCACTGCTAGTCAACAAGTTTTTCGTTGTTCACAATCTACCTTGGATTCTGCATGTTAATTGTTACGTGAAAGTATAAGCCTGCCACTTACTCTGACCACAAATTTCTGAATTCCCTGCTATTAAAGTGTCTTGGTAAAAATTTGCTTTCCATTTTTTCATTTTGGCTAAAGCCAGTAAAGTAAATTTAATGATTCTCACCCTCTGGCTGCTGCCTTTTTCAAATTTTTCGATTTAATCTTTCTTTGAAAATGAGCCGCATCTTGTAAAGTAATTAATTGCTAATCCGTTCCCAGACTCAGAATGAAAATATCCAGCTAAACTGCCATGACTTGATCACAGTTAAATTTTTAAGAAACCCTAGTTCAAGAAACACTGGTCCGTTACGGTGAAGAATCAGCTGATCACGTTACATTATTTACAGACGATCGACATCTTCACAGCTTCAGAATAAACACCTGAACTGAGAAAACGCTGGCTATGGTAAACACGGGGAGAAAACATTGGGAAACACTAAAGCTGAGATCAAACAGACAGCTTATAAAAAACCAGTCAATCCACGCATCACAGATTTTACGTATTAAAACATCGATGAACTTTCGAAATAATTTCTTTCTCAAACACATTTGAGGCGATTTTGAGAAGCAAAACATTCTCCTCCCAAGACTGATTAACATATTACCAACTGGTTGTTGTTACTTGGTTGATGGATTGACGGATAGGAGTGAAACGTGCACTTTTTAATTCAGACCCGTGATTGTGAAGCGTTTTGAGTTGTTTAGTCCAAGAGCATACGAGTGGTATGATCACATCGACACAGAATGGCCTTTTCATGTTTGAAAATATTATGAATTTTCCTGAAACTTAGATTGCTGCTAGGCATATTTTCGAAATTAAAATCTGAAGTTGGAGTCTGAATTTCTCCATGTGCAATCAGTCAAGCGTGAACGTGTCAGTCTGATTTTTGATCGCTGCACTTTCTGAGAATGTGAATAGAGTTTTGAAGCCAAGTTCGTAATGGAAGATGTGCAAAACTATACCCTTGTAAACCAGAAAACTTTTACTGGGTTAGTGGAATCCTTTTCCTCCTTTTGAATTAAATGCACTTTAATCATCAAATAGTCTTCCCAAAACTTTGAAGGTCAACAAGAAGTGGTAATTTGCATATTGCGATCGACTCAACAATAATCGGTAAACGTGCAAATCAAAAAAGGCGGATCGAACTGCAAAACGAAAGAAACAATATCACTACCATAAACGAAAGCAAATTGTTAAAAACATTTAAATGTCTTTGAAAATAAGTTAATCAAAAATATTACCGAAAGTCTTTCTAAATAAATTAGCCGTACACACCACGAACCAGCACAGCCTGCATATGCATTGTACTCGCATCTCAAAGTTCTTGCATTACCTTGAAACTTTTTGCATTATTTAACTTGGTGAGTGTTCTTGCGGTTGAGCCGCAAAAAAGAGCAGATTATCCACTTCTTTACTTTTTGCATGTTCTTGCAGCTGAGCCGCAAAAAGCGGGTTATCAACTTCTTGCGGGTTCTTGCTGTGCAAGAAGTTCTTGTGGGACATCTCTGTTTTCAAGACACCCTGAGTATGGCATGATTTTTGTTACACATCACGACAGAAATAACTCGAATAAGCAAATGTACGAACTAATTGGAAAGAACAGCAATAATCAGCAATTGCCATTTTACTTACAAAAGCGATATATCGTTTTTGAGAAAACGATATGTCGTTTTGAGAAAACAATATTTTGATTACCGGCAAAACAGCAATTGAAGGGCTGTGTGCAAAAAAGGCGTAAGTGACTCTTGATCACATTCTAAATTCTCCTTCAATTTCTTTGTTTTCAAAGGGAGAATTTAGAACGTGATCAACAATCACTTACACCCTTTTTGCATACAGCCCTTCAATTGCTGTTGACTATCAGCAATTGCTGAGTCGCTTCAGCAATATCGTTTCAGTGCGTGAAAAAGTTTTGGGTTTGACTGTACCAATACACCGTTCTACAGTCAGTGTTTTGGGTATTTATTTGGTCAGGTGGCCAATGGTTGGAAACAAGTGGCTATATTTTCACAAAAGCTGTCTTCACAAAAGACAGACAAATCCAATGAATCCTGTGCTTTCAAACAAAAGAACAGACAGCTACTTTCATAATAACTGCTGGCAGAAATCCGCTGGTTGCCTGCTTCTTCTAAGAACCCTATACAGTGCTTAATAAGAAGAAACCTGGGTCTTCTGCCAATCTTTGTGCTGAGTACCTTAGTTCTTGATGTAAGTGATGCTCCCTTTTGTATCAAGTACTCCACAACCTTGTCATGCCCATCCCTGGCGGCACAGTGCAAGGGCGTCAGGCTATCCTGCAATGACAAGAGATATAATGACCCAGACATATCTTAATTATAGTTCACCATTAAATTATCTCCGATGCTGATTGGATGAAATTAATTATGCAATATGATAGTTGTCCTCTGTGGATACAAGTTATCAGGCTAACACAATATACCCGAGCAAACATAATTTGTATGTCTTACAGTAAACTGATTGCTAACAAAAGGCCGATCCATACAAAACAAGGATCATATCAGTTTTGATTTTCTTTCTTTCAGATTTCAAGTTTATAAAAAATGTTAAAATAATACTTTGTTCATTATAAGTACAACCTACCTTGTTTGGAATGTCAACTTTTGAGCCTTTTTCAGCCAGGAGGGTTACAATATTCAGATGACCATATTTAGCAGCCACATGCAGTGGGGCGATGATGTAATTCTGGTGACAAAATAGTAAATACATGTAGACACTGATAAATTATATAATATGAATAACTTGAAGTTACAAAATGCATACCATATTTTCTCATGAACATTTATAAGCCACACCTTGTTGACCTTTCAGATTTTGAAATTAACAAAAACAATTGGCAGAAGAGGTTTCTCTGAATTTCTAACGAGACCTGAAACAACCATGGGGGCTGATCAAAACCAGGTCCCAGTTAATCCACAGATCGAAATTGGAATTTATTGTGTTGGTTTTTGAGAAGAGAGGAAAACCGGAGAACCCGGAGGAAAATCCTCGGAGCAAGAGCAAGATACCAACAAACTCAACTCACATACAGTGCCGCATCTGGGAATTGAACCTGGGCCACAGAGGTGAGAGGCACAGCACTTAACCACTGCACTACCCCGGCCCCGATTTCTGTATCCTGTTTATATATAAGTGCCAAATATGTGACTAGGTGAGGCTGATACATGAGGAACTACATGTATTTCCGCTTTTAAAACTCCAGGTGGGATTATGTACAAATAGTAATTATTTTTTTACTGTTATACCTTAGTTTTGTAGTCAATTGTTGCTCCATTCTGTACCAGTACTCCAGCAACATTCACATTTCCATATTTGGCTGCAATGTGCAGTGGTGTAAAACCATTCTGAAAATAAAATAGTAACATTTTGTAGCTTATTTAGGCATACAGAGTATGAGACCAGTTTATGGTTCATGCGCAGTTGTTCAAGTCATTTGTTTCAACTGGCAGGCCACCATTGTCTAATATCTGGTGGCCTGCCAAATAAACAAACGGTTTGTACAGCTGCGCATGAACTGCTTAAAAGAACCTGCGTAAAAATTTAAAGGCAAACTGACGACAGCGAAAACCCATTTTAATGTACTTGACTTGTTTACAACATTTTTCGTCGCTGATTCGTTCAATTGTGACAGCTTGACATTGACAATCTGAAAGTTTGTTTCTTATTGGATGAAGTAACCTGCTAAGAATAGAACATGTCAATCGATAAAATTGCAAGAGCCGGCAAATTAATGGGTTGTAATATTGTCATCTGGTCAAAAGTGTTGCGGGAAACAAAGTGCTTTCTTTTTACAATTTCAGGTCAGCACAGGAGAGGTTAATCTGCACATTGTGATAGTGCAAGGTGGTGAAAATGCCTGATGGAAAAGCATTCACAGAGAAAGCGTGAGCGAATTAGCGAAGGCAGTTGAATTGGACATGTGAGTCATGAGTCGGAGGATTGCCGACTATTTTCTACGACAACTGCATACATGTAGTTGACACTGATTACGTGGTCTGAAGAAGGATATTTTCTTCATCCCAAGGAACAGCATTGTATTAAACTGCTGCTCTGATAGCCGTGTTGCGTACACAAATGATAATCTCTTCTGAAATTCTGCCAGTTCTGGGTTCTTTGCAAGTTTTATCGCCCGTTTTTCATTCAGGAACATCAAGGAACCTCTCAAACGAATTTCTAAATGAAACCAGATCAGAGAAACCCCATTGTATTCTTTGCAATTCACTGTTCAGGTTTCAGCATAAAGCAGGCGTATTACAGTTATCGTCGATACGTTTTGCTCAGCGTGCTTGATTTTTTCTTGAGCGTGCATTTATAACAAATTCAAGCACGCTGACCATCCAATCAAATCGCACGTTCTTAGGATGATCCCATAATATATAATTATAATTCAGTTTGTGTAGAAAAGTTTAATAAACCTGCTTTAAATTGTCCAAGAAGTGCTTCAATGCATGTAAGAATGCCAATGTGCACGCACATTTAGATGGGAAGGAAAATATGTTGAAAGAGAGGCGAATGGTTGCAAATGTAAGTCTTTGTTTCCATGTTTGTCTGTATGTGCTGTCAATTTTTCCCATGAGAAAAACTCCAGAAATAATTACAGCAATCGGCAATGTTTTCATTAAAGTTTTCTAAACATTTTGAGCTATACAGGAAATATTTTAAAACTCCTAGAAAATATTCTAGACCATTAGTCTGTTTTAGGCAAGTTTGAGTTGTGTCTTTGACCATGGAGTTCACTTCAATGTTTGCTGCGTTCACTTTGGCCTCACATGTATAGTGTATTCTCTGTGTTTAATTGCTCCATGTTCATGTGTACATTTAAGTGCCTTGTACCGTATTTACCCGTGTATAATACACACTTTTTTTACTCCAAAATGACCTTCAAAATCGGGATGCGTATTATACACGGAACCTCGCATTTTAGGACTACATGTAATTTGCATAACGGAAACAAAAGAAACATTATAATTGGCTGTTTCATGCTTAAGCGACCAAAAAAACACTGAAATTTCGATCCATGAATAACTTAGTGCGGCTATTTAAACCCCACTTTTCACACATCAGTTTCATCTGTAAACAATAATCACGCAAAATTGATCATGGCAACACGAATGAAGCGTCAGAGTTACCTTTGCGGAAAAGAATGGCAACAGAGCTGTGGAGCGAGAGTTTTGAGTCTCTGAGTGCAACGTACGTTTGTGGAGAAAAAAACAAAGAGTACTTGGAGAAAATGCCACGAATGAAGCGTGCTGCTCGATGATGGAAAGCTGCGTGGCCCAAAATGGAAGCTGACCTTTTGGCTTGGGTCAAAGAGAAAAGACAGAATGGTTTTAATTAGCAATTCTACCATCGCTGATCAGACTGAAGGCACTCAATCTCGGCAAGTATCAAAAATACAAGATACCAGAAGGATCTTTCAAGGCAGGGAACCATGCGTTGGTGCCAGCGATTCCTGAAAAGAAATAATCTCTCGATTCGACAGAAAACGACACTAGCACAACAACTTCCAGCTGACTACGAGGAGAAGATCGTAAACTTTCACAGCTATGTTATTAATCGTCGCAAGCAGCACGGTTACTCGCTTCATTTAATCGCAAACATGGATGAAATGCCGCTAACATTTGACATGCCGCCTAACCGAACAGTCAACAACATTGGTGAGAAAACTGTGAAAATTTGCACTACCGGAAATGAAAAGAACTGCGTCACTGTTGTGTTAGCGTGTGCCGCTGATGGCTCGAAGTTAAAGCCCATGATTATTTTTAAGAGAAAGACACTACCAAAGATAAAGAACAATCACGGCGTAGTTGTTGCTGTCCAAGATAAGGGCTAGATGGACACGGACAGAATGAAGTTGTGGAATGAGAAAGTTTGGCGATGTCGGCGTGGCGGACTCGGACGAGACATGCTTGTTTATGACGCATTCGAGGCTCACGTGACAGACCCAGTGAAGACGGCATTTTGGCGTGAGAACACTGACTTGACAGTCATTCCTGGAGGTTTAACCTCATTGCTTCAGCCCCTGGATGTCTGCTTGAACAAGCCGTTTAAAGATCGCGTTAAGGAGTTATGGATGACATGGATGGCGTTCACGAGTTTACTGCTGGTGGAAGGCAAAAGAAACCATCGGAAGAGATGATCTGTTCGTGGATTGCGAAAGCGTGGCACGACATCCCAGAGGACATGATTGTGAGATCTTTTCTCAAGTGTGGGATCTCCAACAACCTTGATGGTACAGAGGACAACCTGACTTTTGAGGAGCACAGCGATGAAGAACCAGGTCAGGACGATTTGTTTGTGAGAGAACTGTTTGCATCAGACTCTGAATCAGAAGGTTTTTGATTTTTGAAGGTTTTTGATCACTTCGAACATTTGATTGAAGAAAAGTCTCAGCTAACTGTAAATAGATCTGTAATGAATTAACAGTAAATTTTGAGAAAAGAATAAATAGTTTACCTTAAGTGTAAATAAATCAATTTAAAGTAGAATTTATTTCCTGTTGTCTTTTTCCTCACGCTCGGAAGTCAGTGTTTCATTGACACTCTCGCAACATATTGTCTAATGATTTTAATTTTGGACGTCTGCATTTGCGAAGATTTGGATTTTTTTTTTTTTACTTTTTTCGATTTTGAAGTCATTTAATACAAATTCTCTAAAACGAGCCCGGAATCTGGGGTGCATATTATACATGGGCGCGTATTATACATGGGTAAATACAGTATTTGGTGTGCATAATATTGAGTGAATACATGGGTGTGTTTACTGCATTTACTTTTTGAGCGAATGCATTGGAGGTTAGTACTAGGCAGTACTGTACATTTGTGTAGTACACCACTATCGATCAGTTTTTCCCCGGCAACAGACCTGAGTGCAATGAGCGGTGGTTATCCACTGTTATTTCCCAGGCATCAGATGAGACTGGTCAACTTGTTTCTATTCCAGGGATTAGAATTGTTTCACACCCAAAAAAATGCTCAATTGTACAGTATCAGGTTTTTTGGAAACCCACCCCACCCCTCCCCACACTTCACCGTAACCTTTAATGGTTATTCATTAATAAAATGATGCATATTCAAGGGAGGGGTGGGTGGATAGTTTCCTAGAAACTGGGATTGAGCCTAGATTTCGTGGAGGGGCCAAGCAGGATAGCTACACAAAGTGTGGCATACATGTACTTTGATACAATGTAGTTTCATGTGAATCTACAAAATTAATATACTTGATAATTAATGTTTGAAAGGTGTGTACTTTTTTGATTGGCTACTCTCATAATTTATTCACCAGCTAATAGATCTGTCAGTAACTTTGTCATGACTCAAGGATGAAAAGTCTTTCATACAGTGTAACCCAAAACACAGAAAAAAACAGGCAGACTTTGAGAAATTCTATACAATATACACTAGAGCAAAATATATTTGCTATAACAATAATTCCCTCTCAATAATAAATATATTATTTGCTTTGACCAACTTACTGGTGCTTCAACATCAGGCTGGTGTCCTTTCTGTAGCAACAGCTTAGCAGCCTTGGCAAAGTCTTTCCTGGCGGCAGTGTGTAGGGAGCGATAACCTTTCTGTGTAATAAGAAGCCCATACATTGTCACTGAATCAGCTGTTTATAAAACTAAGAAAAATATACTATTCTCTTATTGTTGTTTCTTTGCTACTTCTGTTCTGGATCCCTGTTTAAGTGACCAGAAATTACAACAGCTGAATGTACATGTACAATGTAGACATGAAAGCCAGACAGCTGGCCATCTCAGAGTTTCATTTTTAGATTTTGAACTTTGACCCATGGAAGGCTCTACATAATAAGCCTTGCTATTTTCAGCACTAAATTAGCAAATTGAGAAAAAAAATAACGAATGTTGTCAATCAGTATGTCATTTTATTTCATTATTAAGATTTGATCTATAGGCTGTTGGAGTTTATTTTGTTGCGAGTAATTGTACATGTATTTGGATTTTGCTAACCCCCCATGGGCCATATGCCTTACGAGAGTCCTACAAACTGTTACTTAATGGCTCACCCTTGCATCATGATGAAGCAGGATAGCCACAACTTTCTCATGTCCTTGTTGTACAGCTACATCAATGGGCGTAAAACCATCCTGAAATAATAATTAAATATAATTATTGGTTGAACCCTTCTTGTAGCGATTGTTAAATGACAAGGGTATAGTCTACATAAATTACAAATTAAAGGTATAGTCTACACTACATTATACACATACAATACTCAGCAAATATTTGACACAATTATTGATAGTGATATGGCCAAAATTGTTTAATCTATTTGTTTGTGCACAAATAATGACACAAAAAATGTTTGGTGACGATAAACATGTACATGTATATGCCAGTATTGTATTTTCCACTGTGCGCACAGCTGAGTGAAATATTTCAGGTCTAAAGGAGTTTGCAGTGCTAGAGATGAATCAAACATACATGTAGGGTAAAACACAGTAATGCTATAGGACATTTCAGCCTGTGTTTCAGTTACTGCGTAGAAAAAGAGATGGGATATATGGCCTCCAAGCTTCACATACATCTGCTTAACACTCAGACTAATGTTGTGCTGAAGACAATTCTCATTGTTATTATGTGACAACAAATTCACAGTCTGCATAACATAACACAGACGGCTAAAGTGAACAAGTTGCACCGTAAATTTGTTGTCGGTAAGTGGTCGGCCGACAGCTTACCGACAGCTTACCGACAGCTTACCGACAGCTTACCGACAGCTTACCGACAGCAATTTTTTTTCGTCTCAAACTCAAAGTGTGCGTATGTGCGTACATACTCGCTACGCTCTTGATATCACGTAGCTTTCCAATGTTAGAACGAAATTTGCCAATAGCGTATTCTTACTACGTTGTAGATAGTTGGATATTGATGAAAACAGTGTACTCAATAATCTGTCTTTTCTTTGCAGCAATATTCTCGATTCAATTCCGTAAATTAGTGAACCCGCGCCATCTTGGATTCCCACGTGATATCACGTGTTCTTTAACTGCGTCAAACTGCGGCAAATCTATTATTTTAGAATCCTGACTTTTTGACGCCTCTGGCACGCAGGGTATTTACCAAAACCATCTTGCTGTACGTTTGTAAAACTGTTTGTCATGAATTCGAATTCGCGTTGGCATTCGAAAAGTTGCCCGAAATTTCGGCGACATTCGTAGGAACATTAAGAGCGAACTTCGTCGTAATATGTTTGCATGACTTTAGCACAGACAACGTATTTACGGTGCAACTTGTTCACTTTAGCCAACACAGACTATAAAGGTTCTGACTAACTGTTGACCTATGTACATATAATTACCTCTGTTGTAGCTTGCTGGTTGCCTCCATGAGTCAACAGAACCTTAACAACATCAGCATGACCCTCTTGTGCCGCCATGTACAGGGGGGTGAAGCCATTCTACAACACATGGTAACAATTATTAGACTTGCCACAAGTCAACCACATTGTTTTCCCAGGCAATAGACTAGCGTTTATGTGAGTAAACAAGTCACAAGTTCTTGTATTGTTTCACTTGCAGGGCTAGTGCGCTTCAATTGGTGTTTTGTGCCGTAAAGACTGCCAACATGACATATCAAGTTTCTTGGAGCAGAGTGGTTGCTTTGTATGGCATACTTTATAATAGACAGGTGTGCACTAATGCTGGTTTGATTGGCTACTTTTATGATTTATTCACCAACTGAAAAATCTGTCAGTAAGTTTGCCGCAAACCAAGCTTGAAAAGCCCTCATTCCATGCAAACCCAAACAGCAAAAAAAGCGGGCAGACAACTTTGAGAAAGCCTCTAGTGTAGATTCACTGACAAAAAAAACTAATCATTCCTATTTTGTTTAAAATTATTTTATCCATAAATGTAGTACTGTTACAGTAATGAAATGTAATAGCCAGATATTTTTGACAGTTTATTCAATGTTGTTTTTCTTACTTGTGCCTTGGAGTTGACTGCAGCATTATTCTCTAGCAACACCTCTACTGCTCCTCTCTGGCCAGCCAATGCACCAATATGAAGGGCTGTGTTTCCTTTCTGTTGGATACAACAAGGGCAATGTTCTTTCTCCTAATACATGACTGTAGCATAACCAAGCAGTACTAGCAGTACTACTCAGTAAACTCGCAATGGCTATGCAGGCACTATCAATCAATAGAACTATGCAATTTCGAAGGAGCATGCGGCATTAATATGCAGAGAAAATCACCTAGAAAATTGCTTTTTTCCCAACATTTTCACAGATTTCCTCAGGAAAGAACAACAGCAGGTTATGCTCAAACAATTAAGACTTCTTTTTCTTGGTTTCTATCAACAACCCTTGCCAACTATCAGTCACTGTAGTTCACCACAAAATTTTGGTGCACGCTCATTGGCCAAAAGCCATCAACTGATGTGATAGTCGCCGTCCGGGGATGCAAACAATCAGGCGATAGTGCCCGCTGAGAGAGGAAGACAATTTTGTGATGAACAATAACGACAAATAGACTGTGTTTGTCTCGGAACTATCGGCTGATAGTTGCTCACGGAAATTTAATGTTCTTAAAACTAGCATATAAGCCCTTGTTTTAAGAACATCAAATTTCCATGGGCAACTATCAGCCGATAGTTCCTCAACGGACACAGTATTTGTATAATAGTTTTCCTCCGCGGACGACAACTATCATGTCACGTGATCGATTTTAGCCAATGAGCGTGTGCCAAAATTTTGTGGTGAACTATAACAGCCGATAGTTCCTCAACGGACACACTATTTAATTGTATAATAGAAATCTTGGCTCGCAATCTAATTGTTAAGTATACAAACGTACATGCTGCCCTGTACATTAGGAATACAAGCTTTTTCTGTCCATGCTTTTTACATGTAGTAGCCTGTATAAAAATCATACCTTTCTAATATGTGTTAATGACAGAGGTTTTATTTTCCTTTAGTAAAGGCAAAAATTCACCATCATAAAAGAAAACTTGACATGCCACTCAATGATATTCTACCCTGTAAGTACTATAATTATCTACTTTTAAAATTGAACATTATTCTCACATGCTAAGACAGTAATGACACTGCATTACACTGTCTGGTGAAAATGGTAGAGGCTGCTATATTTGATAGAGTGTATTACTAGTATGTACTTTTAAAATTGTGGATTGCTTCACATGACCCGACAACCACTCCCTGCCAGATGAAGGTTATCAACAGAACACACTTGAACCATGATAAGACAATACACTAACTCTGTGGCTTGGGAAATAGGCACTGCTATTTGACCTTGCATGGCCATTAATAATTTCCTTTGAGTTACCATTAATGCACAGCTGTGCATACTTTACAGACAAAATAAAAAAGCCTCAAACCTCACATATATAATGTACATTTAGGTGCTGTTATTTTGTATAAACTCTGTACAATGTATAGAATTTGGAATATTCTATGGGAGACATTGAGTTAAGGTTTCAGCTGGGATAGTGCTGGTTTGAGTTTACAAATATTATTTGGTTGTAAGTTAAAGCAGTTTAACAGTAGTTAGATTTGAGTTGTACTGGTTAATGTGAAAAGTAGACAGATCTGCATCGTTAACTTTGCTGTAGTTCAGTTATGTATCAGTGATTATTGACACTGTATTTACATTGTTTTGTGACAAATAAATTTAGTTTTGCTCCGACTTTTGTCAGTGAGAGTTCTTGCTTGGTCTGTTATTTAATTTTGGATACCCTATCAATCCATTCATGCCTCAATCACTTCTCCCAGCCTATCCTGTTTTCATTTAATTAGCATATAATAAAATCCATTTAAGCTGGAAAGCAAGCAATATCCCAGTACCCATATTGTTGTACATCAACAGGAAAATTTAAGAATTAAAAAAAATCCCAAAATAATTGATGTCTGATCTGTCATAAGCCACATTTTTTATGGTAGGCCCATATATCAATATTAGGGACTTTAAGCAACCACGACGGCAAGGTCTACGACGACGGCATAAAACAAGCCTTAATTACAAAACACAATAGCTGCACATGAAAATGAATGCAGTTGCCTACATTTCCACCGTTCTATGCAAAAACACAACGTGAAAACCCAAAATAATTGTTTTAAAGAGAATGCGACTGTAAAAAAGTAAATCAATCCATTTTTCGTTCGACGTGAACAAAACTCTATACTCATATTTTTCGAAAATCTGGTAATGAAAAACATCATTGCCATCGCCGTCCTGGTTGCTTAAAGTCCCTAACAATTATTAAGTGAAGCACAAGGTTACCTTGGTTGTAGCATTCACACTGGCCCCTCTTTTGATCAGTTCTAGCATCACCTCCAGGTGACCTTCCTTGGCAGACAAGTGAAGTGCATTCAAACCATTCTAAACAACAACAACAATGACTCGATATGATTAGGGAGACCTTTTAACTTGTTAAGTTTCCTTAGTTTAAAAATATCAGGGATTTCGTTGAAATTCTATACTACATGTACATGTCTTTGTCAACTGTCCTAGCTACAAGTAGCTACATGTTATATCAATAGGACAATAATTTAGTAGGACAGTAAAGGTTTTAGTGAACACTATAAAAAGTGGTCATGGTCAGTTGACGACAACTGATCACTTTATAAAGGTGCCATTATTTTGTTTACAATGCAGCCAACAGTAATTAATTCCTTTTTGCTAAAACCTCAAATGAAAGGAAAGAGAAAGCAAGTCAGTGTCCTACACTGCTGAAAATCCACTGGACATTTTTTTGGGAACTGATTGGTCATCTGACAACAACCTGAAACCCTGTAATATTTTTGCTTATTAAAATAATAATACCATTGTTTGCATCTATGCGAGAACATGAGAAGTGAAAATATGTCGTAATTTGGTATCAGACGTAACACGATTCTTCATCAACCTTTCAAAGTTTGAAGGCGTGCTAGACAAACTTTTGTGCTCAAAATACCAACTTATTCTCTTCCTGTATCGATAATTCTCCAACCAGCTCTACCACTTGAGTTCTGAAGTCCCAAAATAAAGGTACACCAGGTTTGGAGTTACATGTACAACTGTATTTGTTATCATAAATATCCTCACAACTTGTAACTTGGTATTTTGGGCACTAAAGTTTGTCCAGCACACCTTCAAATTTCGAAAGTTTGATGATGAATCAGGTTATCCACTGTTGTGTGACCCAGTGCACTGGGCTCTTTGGTTGCCAGGGTTACCTGACAGCAGAGGTCTCAAGCACTGCTTATGCAGCCTTGGGCACTGAACCTCCAACTTAGATTCTTCAACATTTGGTCCATGTTCCATTTCTGAATTTAGCTGGTTTATTTAACCACGTTGATCAAAATCATAATCAATAATAGGACGCACAAAACTAACTTCAATTTATTAAATTGACACTTACAGCATTACAGGTGTGGATTTCCCCACCATCTTTCAGGAAGTTGATAACTTTATCAATATTCCCAGCCCTTGCTGCTCGCAGAAAAGCCACATCAATCTGCATAAAAGAATCATTAAGGATGTGATTAATAACCCCTTACAACACACAAACACTGCCCAATGACCTCTCCATTCCAGCATGTCACGCATGCATCTTTCAAAATGTTAAGTCTGTTATTTCGACAAGAATTTCTGCTCTTCAACACTTCAGCGGACAGCTCTACTTACAGACGCCTTTTCAAATCCCTGTTTTACCTCCCAGTCAAACTCTGTATTTACACAATCCCGTAAGCGGACACTCTCTCGTAAGCGGACGCGGACACTTTTGAAAATGAAAATTGGATTTTTCTTTTGTTTACGCTCTCTCATAAGCGGACACCCCATGTATAATAATTGACTCTTGGCAATGAAATGTCTTTAACATGTATGGACGGCAGTAATAAGTCCTCTTTAACTTTTTGTTAAATCTAGAAGAGTTATACTACAGTATATTTCTTTCTTTTTTTCCGAGTTTTAACATTTGACATCAATAAAGAGTTGCTATTTTTGTCTACCCAATAAAACATAATTAACACCCGCTATTTAACTCTCCCGTAAGCGGACATCCACCCTATTTTTCTTTGGTGTCCGCTTATGGGAATAATTCGCGTAGGCAGACATCTCTACTAACAGACACTTTTTTTCAATTCCTGAGGGTGTCCGCTTACGAGAGTTGACTGGAGTATTATTTTCCAAATCTGCATACTGGGATGAACTAATAATCACGTACATCTACCCAGCACCAGGACTCACAATTGTGACCAATGTGGTCACCAAGGCAACAGAAATATATTGTTGCCGACTAATACTGCCATCTTCAAACTCAAAGAATTGTGGTGACAGAACATTCATGGCAACGGCTCCAAGACTCTGGAATTCTACTCCCATACATATCCGCTGTGCAGAAACTTTAAAGATATTTAAATCATTTCTAAAAACTTATCTTGTTAGCAAATATTTTACTAGATAAGTTTTCATTTTATTCTATTTTATCTCAGAATTATGAAAGAGCGTTGAGACTTTGTGTAGTGCTCCCAAAACTATTTATTATTATTATTATTATTAACTTGCCAATTTAAGTCACAGACTCCACTACATACACTGTACTAACATTATTTTTATTGCTCGTGACTAGATTTTATTTTCTAGATGCCAAGTGGTGACTTTTTTTTAGGCCTGAATATCTGCGTCACGAGTGAGGTAACATACATGTACATATATTGTATCTACATCGTATATTCTGAAACAATTTGTTTATAATAATATACTACTGTAAGGTTAAAACGTCATTTCTCTTTGGATGAGTAAACAAGTGTAGTGAAGTGCATGAAGGAAAAGAGAAACTATTTCCTAATCAATAGGAAACACTGTCTATTGTCTGTGCTGTCACGTGCCAACCAATCAGATCTCGCTAGATTAGTTGAATATGTAAAGAGTGTCTTGTTTAGAAGGGAATGTGTTAGGATTATTCAGTTGTGCTTGTGTGTTGATCTTAAGATTAGGAAATGGATATTATTGTTCCTGAAGACTACAATACTGTATGTTGGTTTATTGTATTCACTGAACGGTGTCAGGATACAATGTACCTATACACGTATCACACTATTCTAAAACAATTGTGTTTATATGTATTTGTTCTATAAACTAGTGTTTTACAAGGATTTCCAGCACTGAGAAACATTGTATCTCGGCACACTTAAAAATACGATAATTTACGTGTGTAGATATCGCCTTTCAGCCAATTAGCGATTTCCACGTCACATGCTTACCCTTGCTTCGAACAACCTGGCCCAGGTCCAAATATTGTTTATAAAATAAATAAAACAATACATAGACTCTTGGAGATATGGAATTTATCTTCGCTGCACCCACTCGTGAAATATAGAGTTGAACACTCAAAGATAAATTCCATATCTCTGCACACATTCATTATTCTCTATATACTATACTTTGGTTGAAATGGTATACAACTTAGCCCCGCCCCCACGGAAGGGATTTGGTCTTTGACCCCCCACCCCTCTGGATCTTCCGAAATGGGTGCCCAAATTGTACCCCCCTCCCCTCCGGAATTTCCAGACTTTTGCCCCACCCCTTTGGAGATTCCAGCTATGATTGTATATAAACAAGAGCCCATCTGGGCTTTCACTCGGGCCACATTAGATTGAAGATGAAATACACTTTCATTTGAAATCCTCTTAATCCTCTAATATTAACCAAAGGGAAGAATTATTAGCTGAATTTAGCAGTCTTTAGGAGTGGCCAGTAGTGCGGTGACTTGCATTCTCTGCTCCCCTAGTATATATGTAATTTAATAGTTTTCTTTTTCTCGTATGTTGACCTTTTAATTTAAACACTACTTATTCGTTTAACACACTGCATTTGAGCAGGCATATATTCATTGTTTTGAACCCGAGAATTAACCGTACTACCGTACTTCATGGTCCCTTTCTTTAGTAGTGGGTTGTCGGTCAGGTGATTGTAAACTCTCGTCATTTAGCACAGAAAATGTATTCTGATGAATAGGGATCGGGTTGTCATGTAAGAAATATGGCTCTTGAACAAACTGATAAGCTTCAGTAGGTTGGGTAGTCTCGGAACATTGTCTTCTTTTTTGTATTCTTGTTTTTGTTTTTTTATTTGAAAGTCGGATCTCAGCTTTAAGTTATATCCGCTTTCAACTCGCCATTTTCAACTTCTAGGTCAATAATATATTCGAGATGACAGCATCTTGATTTCGGTCTTGTATATATTATTATCTTGCTGCACTAATTTGTCTTCCAAATGACTGAGTTTGGTTTCTTGATTCGTGTTTTGATGTGACGAGAGTAAGAATTCATTACCCATATCAGTTAGGTCAGCCTCCATGTTACAAATCAAGGTCGTTAAAGCAGCGAGAGAGTTCTTATTGCGGGCTAACAAATATATTTATCCTCGTGAAGAATCTAAAGAATTCCGTCTCTTCCGGTTTGAATTTGACTCATGTGTATGTTGCTTTTGGAGTTTCAAGGATATGTTGATCCAAAACTACAGGCTCTTGGGGGTTTTCATTGACTTGTGAACTTGCAGGCTCTGTAATTTGTTTTGTTTTCTTAGTATAACATAAAGTGTTGAACATGTTCATGTTATCAAGCATGTCGCGCGTGACCTCTGTTTCTTCATTCATTAAGTTCTCTACTTTCATCTGTAATCTGGGAAACTCTATCTTTGCCCATGCCTTGGCACATAACTATTCCTGTTGTTAAGTAGACGTGGATGATTATAAGTAAAATCCTTCGACAGCTTGTACCGTTTCCGCTAGGTCAATATCCTCGCTGGAACGAAATAACTTGATCTCAATACTCTCTGATCCAACTTACGGTAAATTTAAATCTCTGACAGTTTTTAAGAGACTCATAATATTGGTCTTGAAGTGCCTTCACCCAAAATAAGATGTTCTCCTCGGATGTTTTAAATGCAGCACAGCGAGCCGATGGCTTATAGATTCCAATAATGTATTTCTTCGAATTTTAGCTTTCCGGATCCTGGCCCCTACACTGGCTTCAGGTCGTCGTACGTGTCGTATAATAAAATCACTGGCCATCTGGGTAAAAAACACGGTCCTTCGGCTCCGACAATAGCGCCAGTTGAAATATCCTGAGCCTGTTGGAAGGCTTTCGCTTACATTTGAGGTGAGACACTCCAAATTAGAGAGAAAGTTCCTCGCGGGTCTTCCACCATCTTGCTTTACTGTATTAAATTATGTAAATAAATTAACCTGGCGATTGTTGCGTGACCAGCACAGTGCAATCTGATTGGTGTGAATTTGACCTTTAACGCATGCGCAGAAATTTTGCGACACCCAACAAAAAAAAAAAAAAAAAAAAAACGACTTGCATTTTAAGACTCGGTGCTGCCACAGGCAGCCCGAGTAATAAAACAAACATGATTATGATACAATACTCATGCACTAGATACAAATAATTATTACTAGTATATAAAGCAGTTTTAATTGCGGAATACCTGTTCTTAGCACGAGGCCTGGAGTTACAAGGCAAAAACGATTGCAAAATCGATCTCGATGAATTATATTTTTGAATGTTTGATGTGGAAAGACCGACTTGTATGGCCAAATATTGTATTACACTTGGATAATAATTACCCAAGAGACTGCCAATAGCTTTTATTCCACTTAATTATGTGCAGAAATGAGTTTTTGCATGCAAAACGCTTGTCAGATTGAGTGAGAGAGAAAAACAAAATGGCTGCTTTCTTGTTTTGTCGTCCATCCAGCAATGTTTTGCTCCTCAGGAATCGCTTTGGCTTTGAGGAAAGGCACTTAAAATGGATTGTCTTGAAAGTACTCTAAAACAGATAAAAGATTTTGAGACAACTTATTTGAATTCTACGGAAAAAACGCAATGATCATCGAAAGACGTCAGTCACGCAGTTACGATTACATGCGTTACCCTCTGGAAAATATAAGCCTTGGTGTAACCCCCCTCCCCACTGGAAATTTGATCAGATTGACCCCCTCCCCCCCCCCCCCCCCAATCTGGAAATTGCAGTCCCTTCTGTGGGGGAGGGGGGTATGGATATTTTCTGGAACTAAACAATGACAGAGGCATATTTGCAAAGCAAATAGCCTAAAAAATGAGTGATTTTCTTCACTTAAACTATGATACTGTACATATAATTTAAAGTGCCTTTGAAGTGAAAAAAATCAACTCCGTTTTTATTAAAAAATTTAGTCTTCCCTTAGTCATTTTGTGCAATTAAAAATACATTTGGAGTGCGAACATTAATTTTCTCCTTGTCGAAGTTATACATAATAATTATTGTCAAAACCATGCAACAATTTTATGCCATTAATTATATGCTAATCACATGCATGCCGTTTGCACATCTATATTCGTCTTCATAAATAATACAAAATACAAACTGATGCATTTTTTGTGTAATTCTCATTCTAAATATTTTTTATGTCTATATTTTCTCAAAAAAGCATTGCCGTGGGCCATATTTTTACTTTGGTGAATGTAAATGTGCAAACCAACTGTGGTCACTCATGTGATTAGCATATATTTAATGGCATAATCATTGTCACATGATTTTGACAATTATGCCTGACTTTGACAAGAAAAAATTATATTCACGATCTCCAATTTTATTTTTAATTGCACAAAATGACTAAGCGAAGACTAAAATTTAATAAAACAAGAGCCCATCTGGCTTTCACTCGGGCCGCATGAGATTGAAGATGAAATACACTTTCATTTGAAATCCTCTTAGTAATAACCAAAGGGAAGAATTATTAGCTGAATTTAGCAGTCTTTAGGAGTGGGGAAGAATTATGAGCTGAATTTAGCAGTCTTTAGGAGTGGCTGGTAGTACAGTAACATTCATTCTCTGCTCCCCTAGTATATATTATGTAATTTAATACTTTTGTTTTTCTCGTAGTTGACCTTTTACTGTAAACACTTCTTATTCATGTAACGCACGCTTACAATTTAGTCTGCTGTTCTGCAGGTGTCTCAAATGTATGTTTATATTTGTCCCATATTATAAGTTGTATCCTGTCCACCTGTGATGGAGCTATCACTATATTTCTCTACTGTTCTTTCTACCCTGTGGCTCTTTATCGCAGCTCGCTGATCACATCCAAAATTATTGGTATTTGTTGGATTAAAGATTATTAACTGAAATGCCTGTTGGTTACTATTTAAAAGCTTTTACCCTCATTCCCAAAACTGCAGTCTGCAGTCATTATATTACAGAACTATAAAGGGAACTGTTGGAAGCCTTTAATTTCTCGAACCAAAACCTCGGCCGTGAGAGGTTTCTCGTTTAAGTTTACCTTCAGAGTTGAATATTGCTTGGCTCATCATAATAATTAGAATTTCTGTCTGGCTTCGTGTTGGTGAGTGACAGTGTTGCTCTCACAGTCTTGCTCTAACGAGAAATGGCAGTGGGAACACGAGCCCTTGCCTGCAGATTTAGACTTGTGCCTGCCACAGGCAGCCCGAGTAATAAAATAATAATAATATATCTTAATTACTAATGATAAATTACATACCAATAGTTACAATGTTATGATAAAAGGACAATCTGATAAAAAAAATACTAAATCTACATACAAATCTAAGAATTAATTAATAATACAATATTTAAAAAGCTAAGTTATATTTAAAAACACACCTATTTATAAAACTATTTTTAAAACGTTTTTAAAGCAGAGTTGACTTTTTTGTTCACTTCATAGGACTTTATGGAAAGGATAACACTGTAGATGAAGGAATGCAATAAGCAAATAAAATGAACAAACATGTACAATACAGCCTGCAGGCTATTTTATGTTTGCTATGGCATTTCAAAACTATTTTCACCTGCCAGTCCTGCAATTTTGCCTGCATTTTGCCGATTCTCAGGTCACTATTTCAAGCACTGATACATCCCACTGAAATCTACAAACACAAGACTAGCTGGGGGTCATCATTTGGACAGTCAACAAACAGAACATATGTGAAAGAAATCACAACAAAACTTTTTGGGAAAACAATAAATAATATAAATGACAGAATAAAAGAAATAAAACTAATGTACATGTATCTCAAGAGCAAAATAAAATAAAAACCTAAATGTGCATTGGAAAATATGCACTTTAAATATTTCCAGATGTTTTCATTGAAGTGTAGGTACAGTGTATTCAAGCTACATGTATTTGAATCACATAGCATGTATTAATGTTGCTTTGTCACATCAGATTTCATAAAATTACACATAACAATAACTAAAAGAGCAAACAAAGTCTGCCTGGATTCTTCTGTTTCTAGTGTAACTCAGTGCTAAGTTGTGTGTTCAATCTGACATCCATCTTAGTTGAATAATGACTCTTATGTTGACCTGTGTGGCCTCCTGGGAGGACTAATTTACACAACTCAACTGGAAAGCTTACATTTATTGATTAGTACAAACAGCTGTTCTGCTATTGGGGAAGTGAAAACACACACACTCCATTGGCTTGCTTTACATGTTTACTTGGCAGGGGGGCAAGTAAATTGGTAACAAATAAACCTATTAATTTAGAAATACATTTCAAGAAATCTGAATATTAAAAATCAACAACCTCAACACACTTCAAACTTCTGCAGTTCAAGTGTGAACTTTCAGTGCTCTGGACACAAATCACCTAATTTAAGAAAAAAGTTCAAATAAAAAACCCTAGCACTTATTTCAATGCATGCTTTCCCTAAATAATTGATGTTTGAAGTCTGGGGGAAAATGAATTCTAAATTTTATACCATTATGGCCTGGTAAAACACTATACATATATAGAGCTTCATAATTCCAATAATGTATATTGTATTAAATGTTAGAATAGAGTGTATTACTCCAGATTGCTTTTCTATTTAAGATGCTTATTTAACAATATGCTAATAGAGCTTTTTCCGTTTATCCATAAACACCCTCTTTACGCATTCTTTAATTGCAGATTTAGGAGGTGTAACTCTTAGAGCTGAGTTTAACGAGCCACCAATCACATACAACATAATTATTTATAAGTCATGTTTCAAAAGGGAATACTTTGTGGTTACTTTTACTGTTAGTGTTAGACTTCTGTTTCAAGTAGTTTTCCTTCTTTGATGAAGGACCACACCAGCAACAAAGAGCACACTCCTTGAAATTATGACAGAATATTGGAAAACTTATGTTCCCACAACATCCTGTTGTTACTACATGGCCGCTTTATAATTATTGAAATGCCTAACTCTGCACCATGAGCAAGGTAACTTTTGGAAGATAGAGAAGGTGTAGATTTGTTCATTTATAATTATTTATTACACCTAAATGTTTCACATGTGGAAGGATATATATTATAATTATGATAATCGTAATTTCTGTATAGTTCACACACATCTTACATGCAGTAGTAAATAAATTACTCAGAAAAAAACAGCAAATTCAAAAGGAATCTACAAAATATAACATGGTCATTTAGGTTTTAAAATCAATAATCTGTAACCATAAAATGAAAACAATGAAGAATTGATATGTATTTTATTTTGATGAATGTATGACTGAGAAAAACGTGCATGTGTGTATGTGAGCAGAATATAAAGCTGGTTGTTTGTGTTGTAAAATCTACTTGAAATTTTAGAGATATTTAGACAGAGATTGAGTCAAACACGAACAAATATGGCAGCCATTTAAAATAGTTAAATATAGCACTCTAGGTTCTGTATTGAATAACAAACAAACAGATTTCTTGAATCGATGTGCATCTATTTTTTGGATGTCTGGAGATTTAATTGTATCAAAATTCATAGATCTCAAGCCAAATCAAGAATAATAAAATCTGCATTAAGCGAAGGAATAATTTTCGAAAACAACGAACTCGGCTTCGGTACTGAGCAAGTATATAGACATGAAGCGAGTCTATTTTAAGACAAAAGCACTGCAAGTTATTCTCAGCATGCATATGAGTGGTGACAGTATTTCCCCACACGCCCCCACCGCATCAACAAGAACTAAGGAAACAACACCTCAGAGACCCTGCATTAAATAATCTCTAATGAGAATTACCTTGTTCTAAATTATCCGATCTTTGTAATTTGTACTTTTGCATTATCTCGATGACCTTGAAATCCGTCTTTCTGGGGTTTCAATGAACATCAAAACTTTTGCTGGTCGAATAATTTTAGCATTTTTGACCTAGATTTTTACATAAACTTTTGAAACCGCTAAAAATTTGAATAGCAGAGCCATTATTCTTGGAGCTATTTTTCTCGATTGTCATTTGACTTACTAAATCCAAACTCTGTGGCCAAAATATCAAGTGTTTTGGTTTCTCAGTCGCGGACATTATAGCCCCTTCTGAAACTTTGGAGCTTTCTTGTCCACATGTCGGCAAAGACTTGACCATTACAAATTGCAAGAAAAGTACTTTGGTAAACACGGCAGGTAAAAAACCTCGGCGAAATTTTAAGGCATAGAGGAACAATAAAGCTTTCTAATTCAAGAAAATCAACTCTAGCAGAACGTCGGGCAAGTCAGATAAATCCAATGCCACGTAGTTTAACACTGTAGGACTTATAATATTGGATCCAAATGATCACAATTCGTTTATCGTGTCCAAAGGCAAAGCTAAAGGCCACAGTATAAAATGCAAAGACCAGGATTACAATTAAAAATACAACCCTACGGAAGCAGTTAATAAGCAAGAACCTCCAAAAATATTCCAAAGCCCCTGGCCATCTTTGTTATAAAGCTCTGGGCGAGTGATGCACTGTATGTAGTAAACTTTACGGTCTTCGAGTCGCACACCAAACGTGAAACTTCAAAGATATTGGCCACCAACCTGATTCAACCCGCTCGATTCTTTGTCCTTCATTATGCCTTTTTCCAACTCGGACGAGGACTCAAAGCTCTGGTATTCACTGTGCTATCAACCTGGCAGATTTCTAGCGCATTCCAAGTTAGAAAGTTGAAGGAAAAGATGAATTTTATGCTCGGCTTCGAGACACTCAAAAGCAAAGTGTGCAGAAAAGGGCGAGGTAGCAAAGGGCGCATGCGTGGTGGGCCACCAAAACAGAATTAGTGAATAAATTTATGGAACGATTTTAATAGTATGGACCGCTTCCTTTGGAATATTGACTGCCATATATATGTATTTACCAAACTACAAACACCTCCCGTAGGATTGGAACCTTTACCTTCTCAACACAAGGAATAATTAGTTTGTTTATGGTTAGTATACAGACAGTAGTGTACTGTAGTGATTTGGTTGTGGCGCGAAGTGACGTCACGCACGATTCATTATTTACCCATCTGGCTTCGACCACAGGACAAAGTAGCGTCGCTTGCTATCGAGCGAGAAAGGACACTGCTCTAGAATGAAAGTAATGTTCTGCTTTAATCTCCTAACGAGATATTTTACTCTGGGAAAGGATTCAGTATACTTATGGCCGATAAATGTCTCCAGTGCACTTTAATAGTCGTAAAACGTCCACGCTTTGCCGATTAATATTGAAAAGTAGTTTATTAGCACTGAAGTTCCTGTAGTCCGAAATTGAAGAGGTGATATACTGAAGACATTTCCTGAATTTAGGGCAGTATGAAAGACATTAGTGACACATATGTCAACTGAATAGCAATTTAAAGATTATTTGTCTTGGGAATATAAATTTGCTTCACATTTAATATTAGATGTAAGAAAGTACGAAACATTTTATCAGTACAGTATGATACATTTTCTTTGATAAAAAAGAAAGAATTTATGAATAGTAAAAGCATAACAATAGCTGTCTATAGTTAAAAAAAAAAACAGTAAGATTCTGTTACCGTTCTGTAATACAGACCTGCGATTAAACATTTGGATACCCAATGCATCCGAGTTTGTTACGTCTACGAATTATAAAGCAAAGGCGAAGTTAAAGCGACCTTAGCACGTAAAGCCAGGTTCACACTAGCGGCCAAAAACGCCCGGTTACCTCAAGGACCTATTGAATGTATTTTCCTTCTAAAACAAATAAAACAATATTTTGTGTGTATTGTATTTTGTAATTTATTATTCCATACGAACAAATAAAGAACTGAATTGAATTGAAAGCGTCCTTATCCGAGAAGACGTGAAGGTCTAACTATTTGCAGTTCGAGAACGAGATTGTTTCTCAAAAGCAGCACCTTCTATTCAGTTATTGTAAGACCCAGCTGTGGTCCGGCCGGGATTTGAACCCGCGACCTCCGCAACAGGGACTGTTCGAAATGTCGAATATGGTAATCAGTTTGTCGATTTCAGGAGTACATTACAGAGGAGGTTATTTTTAGCATTGAGTTTCCCGCGAGAAGAAACAAAGGCCGTCACTTTTAACCACTCAGGATGCACTGAAAAATTGTAATTAACACGGTTCAAACTGCTAAAAAATACTAAAGCGCAAGAGAACAAAATACAACGTAATCGCATACCAGAACTTCGCGACTATAAATAGACACACCATCTACTGTGTTAGGGGCCAACACAAGGGCACAGGAAGACTCCTGTGTAATATACTCCTGCATTGTTAGAATAACGTAAACAAAAACCTCGTGCACGGAAAGTTGTGATGGATATAGGGACTGTGATCAACTCTTGTAAAATACTGTTTAAAACACGAACAGCAGTGTTTTATCAATTTTTAGACTTGATAAAACACGTGCTGTGAGTGTTTTAAACGGCTTCAAAAACGCTTTAAGAATGCAATGAAAGAAAGTCGCACATCTCAAGGGAATGGTTACTTAATGAACCATTGAACCTTTGTATTCACAACGCCATGCAAAATAATCGAGTAATCACCGCCGGCAATTACGAATTTCTCAAGGGAAGGACATGAAGAAATTACCATACTATGTTGTTTGAAGCGGCGTTTCGCAATGCAAGAATAACCTGCACTTGAAGGAGTTGGTGTCGTAGTTTACCTCGATAAAGTTCAAGACTTGGAAAGCGATGTGACTGACATGACGGCAGACTCTAAATTTTTGGCTCCGGCACAAAATATGTAAGTTTAATGCATGTTTTTATTATTTTACGGCTTTGAGTTTGGTTTTAATAATTAAACTAAACAGTGGCTCAGTAAACAAGTAATGGTAGTTGGATAACTTCATTTTAAAAATATTATCTGTGTATCTCGGTAGTCTGCTGATATTAGTAAATTTAGTGCAAAATTTATTATCTAGGTACCTTATGTTCCGTGTACTTTTTGCTATAGGATGAAACTTTATATAAAATTTCATGTTCATTAGTATTCTTGATATAAAGTCTTCATCCTAATTTGCATTCTTTTGTAATACCTTTGTACCCCATATTCCCCTGGTACCGAAATCAAAGCCCTCCCCGGGCTTTTTAGAATGATGAGATTTTATCAGGTATAAAGGAGCATGCACGTGACTGATTTGCTTCATCTGATTGGACAACATGCTCATTAATTATTCATGAGTTTTTGAAAGTGAGTTTAAAGAGCTGTGTTACGGTAATAGACTTTGCATTGGCGTTACGGGCCGGAAGCAGCTATTTCAACCGATTTTGATACAACGAACCCCTCCGCCATGTGGGATGCTTGAAATCAAAGCAAAATTGACTAACAAACAAGGCTCGCGATAAAGGACAAACATTAGAACCTAAAGGCATGAATAGAAAGGAAGAAATGCAATTTTATACTACTCAGTCTCTACTATGGAATTGTATTTATCTTATTTTTCTATCACTTGTAATTTTATCTCCTAGTCGCACATTCATGTTTTCAAAATTTAAAATTTGTAACTAACGGTTTCTTGCCATATACTTGTGAACCCTAAAGAAGGTTGGCCGTGCCAACCGAAATATCGGTAGTAATTATATATATTTCCCAGTAACCGTACAATCAGCCTTTCATCTTGCCTTGATATTCGTATATATTTGCTGATTAGATCCCATCCAAGGTGATCCGGTTCCTGCACTTCGTCCGAATTGGTCCTTGCATCCAGTACATTGCATATAAATAGTCTCCAGGGAAAATATTGAAAATCCTTTCAGTCAAGCATTGAGTGAGGGAAGTTTAACTGTTTGTATCCAATTAACAGCCACCAACCGAACGATTACTCGATACATGCGCAGTACCATGACATAGCCCCTTTAATTCTGCGGAATCAACTGAGGAGAAATAAAAGTGACTAGTGTTGTGTAAATCGTATTTCCTATCATTTCTTTCTCCTTCAGTCCTTGTCAATGAAACTATATCTGATTTATACAAAATGTTTGGTAAAATTAGAGTTTAGGCATTACAACTCTCAAATTATACTTCACGATATGTTAAGTCAGTCAGACACTTATATCGTAAAATTCTCGCATATCGTAAAATTCCGCTTATAAGCCCTGAGCTTATACAACATCGTAAGGCTAGGGGGTTTGTGGGAGCTTATATCCGGGATGACAAAACGTTCTGAAATAAAAGTCTTTTCACTATCCACACAAAATATTCAATGACAATAAACCGTGTTTTAGGTCAGTATACAGTGCGAATGCTGAAACCGGGGCTTGGGTTACCTGTGGGCCGAGCGAGGCCGAAGGCCGAGCGAGGCGGAGGCGAGTGTCCACCCGACCCGAAAACTAACATTTCCGAAAAAACCCGAGAGCCTGTAAGCTAGACTTTGACTTGCTCGAGCTCGATCCGGTAAAAGGAAAATTTGGTGGACTGGTCCTGAAGTCAAAGTCTTTTGAATGAAGAAAATCGCGTGTATATGGTAGGATTTATACTTTGGAATGTTTTATTTTCGTTTTGCAATGTGTTTAGCTCTCGTTGCCTAAGAGGCCCCGGTTACAGTAGTCGCACTTTAAAGAGGTGAGCGGAGGGATTCTGACAAGCCTAGTCGGGGAGCTGGGGTGGCGCAGTGGTTAAGCGCTTCGCCTCTCACCTCTGTGGCCCAGGTACGATTCCCGGACGCGGCGCCATATGTGAGTTGAGTTTGTTGGTACCTCGCTTTTTCTCCGGGTTCTCCGGTTTACCTCCCTCCGCAAAAACCAACACGCTAAATTTCATCGATCTGTGGATTAGCCGTGACCTGACATGGTTGTTTCAGGTCTCTCGGGGCTTATAATCGTTTTTTTTTTTATGGTTTATCAGCTGCCTCGTTCACAACTGTCATATTTCTGCAGAGACCATTATCTGACCGATCAATCTGTTAGTTTCTGCTCAGCTTAATTTCTACGAGCAATAGTGAAACTTATAGGGATTGTAGTAAAATAAATAAAATTAGCAGGCTGAGTATTACAGCTGCTGGGGGCCTGCTTTTACTCCTCACACACTCCCCACTACATTAACTGTTTTGGACACACTACACTTGACTCACGGTTGATTTTTACGGAGGGATGAAAACCGGAGAACGCGGAGAAAAGGCTCTCGAATGCAGATAAGTAATTAACAACAAACCTAACTCACATATGGTGCCCGAGCCGGGAATCGAAACCGCTGCAGGGCGCGAATATAAATCGAACCCGCTGCGGTGATAGGCGAGTGTTTTACCACTGCGCCAACGTTAACCTGCATCTATATTATTTAGAGCTAGTTGTTTATGTTATATTTGAGTTATAGTGTATCATATTTTGTTAAATATTATATCATTCCACCTCCCTGATCTAACGAATAAGTTGAGATTCAGTATCGTCTGCTCTCTCTCTATATTTAGTATAAACCAACTTGTGGACTATTACAAATCCTGCATTCTGATTGGCTACTATCTATTTGTGATAGCCCATGGTAGAGAAACACCGCACGCATTTTCACGAAATAATAATTTTTTTTCAACTTTAATTTGTTTCTTTATATTATTTTCTACTATCCGACTAGTTAGTTTATACTAAAACAATTAGACCTCTCGCCCTCATGGGCTACGAGTTAAATAGCCCATTCAGCTGCGCCTCATGTTCATCCAAGATAAGAAAAGAACCATTTACGTTGGAGAGAGCTCGAGATCAAAGTAGGAAAACTCGGAGGTGTGAGGCAGCCATTCACAAAGAAGAATTGACTGACATATTATATAGCAAGAAAAACAGGAATTTCGAACTTTCAATTTTTTTTCATAGCTTATCACAAAAGGTTCACATCGCAGAAAAGAAAGGGTTTTATTCTCATTAATGCTTTCTTGTTTCAGTATTCTGATAAAATTTGAAAGAAACCTTACGCCATTCCACTATCCGGCGAGGTCGAAAAGCTGAAAGGGATGTTTTACCAGATGGAAAATGGCCGCAAGGTCATTTGGTGAGCAACAGAAACCACCCTTGAAAACATGCCTCCAACCAAGTTGATTTGCCATGTTTTGTTTATTGTTTTGGCTTTGTTCAGGTCGTAGAAAATTATGTCTCGTCTTTGAAGCAGTTAACAGCAAGAGAATAAACATAGACAATTAGCCTCCGAAAATAAATTACTTTGAGATAAGCATGAAATTGGTTGACTCTAGAAATTATTTTGATTATGGTTTACAAAAGGAAACAGATTTATAAATACTAATGTTCCTTTTGTTTCGAGTACAAAAGTATAGTGTATTTGTGTAATGCTTAGCTTTCTCTACACATGTTTCGTGTATTGTGTCGTCGCTAGCGCTCTCGAAACAACATTACGATGTGATCTTTGATTCAACAGTTATAACCAAATTCGGTACCAGCAACCACAAGTCTTCACTTTTAAAAAAAATGATCCGGTCATTTAAGTAAACATACCTGTAAAAGACGACAGGTCCTTAAAGTCGAATGACTGACGTTCTTTAAGCATAAAACCCTGAGATCGAAGGTTCAAAGTATGATCTAGTGTTACTCTGGTTCCAGAGGAAAATTTACTCCGTTCCTCAAATAAAGAAAGAATAACCGTAGAAACTTGTTCAACAAACGTCCCGCCTATAAAAGAAGGAGCTCATTATATGAAAATTCTTCAAGTCGGCGTACCTTATTCGAGGAGCTCATTATATGAAAATTCTTCAAGTCGGCGTACCTTATTCGATTTATTACACAAAATGATTGATATTTTCAAGTTAAAATGTTCAATTATTTTACTGTTCCCAAGTTATATATATTACGACATATCAATTTCTAGTGATTTTCGTTTTGAAATTCGACCAACACGACAAACAAATCACGGGCGTGTTGATAGACGCTACCAGCCAAGTTTTAAGTTAAATGCCCAACACTTTCTCTCACGGTTTCATTCGCTCAATTCCAAGGAGTATGGATTGAGATAACCTACATTAGAACCTTCTGTACCCTAATTACTCAAAGATTTCATCTAAAACAAATTTGAAAAACAAGTAGCTTGAAATACAGTACTTTAATAGCGCTTGCTCGTCCCAAGTTGAATTAAAATGCCACACATTTATATGTACAATCTTGACATTTTAGATTTATCAAATGCTAGCTAATATAATTAACAGGACGGGACACAGTTGCTGTTTACGATTCTGTCGATTCTGAACAGGGGAATTTTTACCACTTTAAATCTTTCTGCTCAGAATGACTGATTTCTACCGGGATGTTAGGAAATAGGCAATAAATTAAATTTATAAAATTCTCAGTGTGACTTGATCGACTCGTAGTGAAATTCGACCCGATCGATAGTCGTCACACCCTTTGGATCTACCATGTTGAAATTTTAATATAATCTCCCAATTCAGGCCCGAATTCAAGCGTGAGGCGAATAGAACGCGACGGAATGAGAACAAATTACCCTCCATTTGAGCTCTTACTTGTCATTAAATTGCTTAAAGTCATGCCCGTGATTCCCATTTTCCAATAGGTGATAGACACGGTAATATTTACTCAAGGCACGTGCAGAAATTATTATTCCTTTCAGAACTGCCAGCTATATTAAACAGCTCGCTTCCGATCCCGTTCAGAACTTCTCGCACGCTAAACTTAAACCTCAATACAAATACGTCCTATTACGCTGAATTAACGACAATATATGGAACATAAAAACAAAATAAAACCCACTTACCACAATATCTCTCATATCTGAAGCGAACGACAGCTTTCTCGAGCGACTTCTTTCACCAAGCGGTATAACTCCCCAGGCCACGGCTACTTTTCCACGGCAGAATTATGAAACTCCATAGATGAAATCGATCCGGCAGGGACGACGATCTAGCCACAGTTTTGTGTTGTGGCTAGATACTGGAAGCAACTCGTAAGTGCTAGAATATCTTAACTTGGAGGAATCGGTCTGATCGCTCGGGCCTGTTATAAGTGCCCTATAGATATACGCTCATAGAGAAATGATTTTGACTGATATGCATTAATGATTGACAAAAGAGCGGAAGCTCGATCTCGACTTACAAAGCTGCAGTGACACCACCAACCAGACCGTCTGAAATAATAAACACATTTTTTGATTACATCCAAGCTGACGTTTTTATGAACTTGTATTTATTATAATAGAGAAAAAAATAACAAAACAGACCCAATATGCCCCCGGGCATCAGATATACCAGCTGACGTCGAATAAGTAATCGGCTAATCTTCGTGTATTCAGATTCGTTCACCGTTTACCTATGGCAACCATCAATTGCTTCAATTAAAAGAAAAGTTTCCGAAAGCCGGAAAATCGACCGGAAAATCAGTAAGAAATCGAGACCATTCTATTAAAAGACCTCCACAAAAGAGTAAAACCATTCTACAAACGGGACATGTGAATTTTGTATACTTCGCGCGCGATTTTCTTAATTCGCTTATTCCGGCTCCAGTCTTGGAATAGTATTACAGAACAGGTCTCGAGAAAAACAGAAGCTATGATATTTTAAGGCACATTTTTTGATAAACGAAATATGTTTGTTTTCCATATAAAATGCCACAAGTCAATTTCAATAACGAAGAAGAAACAGGCGGAACTCAGACGAAAAGTCATGTTTTATAGATATCTGCATTAGTTTTCAGTGTTTAAACAATTAAAACAGATCTGCAGAGCTTTTAGGCTGACGAAATGTGGAATCTATTTATCTTCGTTTTACTGAGCGAGGAAAACAAACGTGGTAAAGACAAAACTGTTGAATTGAAGTAACGGAAAAGAATGGGTGTGCTGGGATTATGTCGGAACTCATTTAAATTACCGGGGTTTTTCTCCAGCAAATTGACTCTTGTCGTTCGAGTGTTTTGCCGATTTTATTTCAAAAAGTGTAACGGAGGGGGGGATCTTCAATTCAGAATCAATCCAACGGAGTCATAGAACAGCAAGTGTTTTCCAAATATAAAATAATAACAATAAGACTTTTTAATTGATCAGTTAAAATGTGGCCGCACGGGGTACTTCAACAAATTACTGTCTATTATTGCGACAGACTTATATCGACGGGCGGCTCTTGATAAGAAATCTTACTCAAAACCACTTATCGGATATAGAGGCGCCCAATTCGCAAAGAAATCACTTGCTGTCTGATGATTTTCCTAATTGCTGCTTTGATACTGAGGTCCGGGAGAAGCGGAAGGAAGCCGGGGGCGGTAATTTAGGGGGAGGGCAGGGGTGTCTAAGAAAGTGACCAAAATGTGGGGATCTCAAATGTGGGGTATCTTTAAAGACTGATTACAGTTTTGCCCTTGCACACCAAGAATTCAAAGATTTCGTGTGCGTTTTTAAATAGAACGTCTAACGACTGACATACCATGATTTTCGCTACTTCTCTTCCTCTCTACCTGGTCCACGTGCGTACAAAAATTCCGATAAACTGACAGAGCATAAGAGCATAAGCAGTACGCAAACTTGTGCTCAGTATAGAGTGGTTTTCGAGTGACGTAAAACCAAAACCGAAGTAACCATAGAACCAATCCTATAACCCCCCAAAATATTATTTTTAAAATTGAAACTTTAAACCATTATTATTTAGAACTTAAAGCAAAAATGGGAGGCTAAAACATAACTGTAATTTTTTTACAGCCTTTCAAAGTTGAGAACCAGAACATGTGGCCGTCAGTTTTCAATTCCTTTGAGGGCCTGGAGACTAGTGGCCTGTGATGTGTATGTTGTCAGGCGTCCTTCCAATTCCACACAAACATCTCTTATTTCTGCGACTCTTGCAAGCTCACCACATGGTAAATATCCAATGAAATGTCACCAAACTTGGTAAATTTGATGTGCTCTTTCTTGTGATGGAGTTTATTTCCTACTGATTAGACTATAATAGGACGTTTTTCCTTTTTGAATTCTTTTTCTAATTCAGATTTTCCAACTCCTTTGAGAATACCAAGACAATGGTCTAAATTAGAGGAACAAAATAAACCGTGCAAAGGATTCTGGTAGTTTTAGTAAAGTGACACCCGATTGACGTCATAATTCCAGGCCCTCACCAAGACTCGTGCTGACCGACCAACTGGTGTTGTGGGCGGGGTTGACAGGGGGTTTAGGTGGGGTATACATGGGGTTTACATGGGGTTTAGGTGGGGTTCACAGGGGGTTTAGGTGGGGTTTACATGGGGTTCAGAGGGTGTTCAGGCAGAGTTCTAACAATAATTGTTTTGAAATTCATTAAATATCTTGTTATGTGCATTTGTTGCTGACTTCAATCAATCCAACAACCGAGAAAGAAGAGTCTTATGAACTCCCCGATGATAAGGAAAACGAACTGTAAATCTTATCGCTTATCATATTTTGAATTAATAAAAATATTGTTCCGAGAATGAAAATCAATAAACTTTGTTTAAGTTTACCTGGCCCGTTTGTTTTGTTGGTTATGTTAATCATGGTAGTTTTTGTGTACACTGTTGAGTGCGTGTATCCCAAGAGGAAACGTACCAATTTATAAAATTGGAAAGGCACAGCACTGAATCCTCTGGAGAACTATCACGTGGTCTGGAATGGGGAAATAAACAGGCAAGCTGGCTACGTCTATTCCATGCGTCTCCTACTACTGTCGGCCCTGATTAATAATAAAGTACTGAAAACTTACAGAGTGGCCACCATGCGAGCAGGAGCTTCTTCAACTCCACGAGAAGCGAGAAGAACTGAAATATTGCGGTTACTGGCCAAGGTTTCGATCCGGGCCGCCTGGTTTCAACAGTGCGCGCGCAGGAGCAGCACATTTTCAGGCACGTCGCTCGTTGGGTCGCGTGGCGCGCGCGAGGGAAACCGGAAGTCCACCAATTTTTGCTGTCATACTATAGACCTTTCCCACGCGGAGGCCATCTTGGAATAAGCCTATTGTTAATGCTTACCCACCTTCGGTTTATTCAAAGATGGCCGCCGCGCGAGAAAGGTCTATATGTATGATGCTTCGCTCACATGAATTTGCAGTTGTTTTCAACGAATTTTAAGGCCTAACGCAAAAGACGACACCAACAGTTTATAGCGGAGTTCCCGCGCGGGACGACGCGAGCGGAGCACCATACATATAGGATGAGTAAAAATTGGACGACTTCTGGTTTCCCTCGCGCCCGAACCCCGACGCGCGGCGAGCGACGCGCCTGAAGCGCGCGCACTGTTGAAACCAGGCGCTGGCACTGATTTCCCTTGAGTCTACGTGTTATTAAATTCCATCTTGGCAATGATTATAGGCTTGCCTATATATATATATATAATTTAAAAAAAATCTAAAATGCGCCCGCGAAACGTCTAGCCAATCAGCGGCCGAATCCCACCAGCCTGTACCATCTTGGATTAGGCACTACATCTCTGAAGCAGCATTTTTTATAGACCGGGTTATTTTTAGAATGTTTCCCTCTAATTCGATGTCTGCTACCCAATCACAAGCGTTTGCGTAATTTTAATTCAAATGATTAACGATGCTGCAGCCATGTTGCTGGACAAAACAAGACTGAGAAGCTAACGAGACATCTCTTGTTCACAACATGCCGCGATGAAGGAAATACTGAGAAATGAAATCTAAAAATAACCCGATCTGGGTGAAGGCTGTATCAAAGATACATATATGGCAGATGGATGCTTCGGGTAATGGCTCCTGGCGCTTAGACCGCTATCAGCCTAGCAAGTCAAATGACGAAATCGAGAAGTTAAGGTGCAATTGTTGGTCCAGTTGCATTAACCAATTCCAAAAGATTTGGAAAGAACATATATTTCATCATACGCATGAGGGTATATTAGATTGGCCCTTAGTGATCGCGCAAGCTTTGTAAGTAGTATACACAGGGGAGTTGGGAGCAACGAGTGACCAGCGGTCTTTTTCGCAGTGGGGTCGAATTTTTAAGTCGGTTGCCATGCTAAATACCCACTAACACCCCTTCAACAGTCCGAGCCAGAAGCCCGGTGGGCTGGGTTAAGGAACGCTGGACTTATCTTATATTAGGGTCCCTGATGTCACAAATCAAAGGCGTTGTGGGTATTACTAAGACAACCGACTTAAAATTAGAGCCCACTGAAAGATGATAAAACCCTTACTTTCTATAATAAACTCGTCCGATCCTCGCCAAACGTGCGCGAATATTCAGCGGGATGACGAGTTCAATCATCGGGTCGACGAGTTCAATCAGTGTCTCGTGTAACGAGTGACCAGCGGTCTTTTTCGCACTCAAATGGTTGTCTGCGAATACATCCGTCTCGCATCGGGAGCCACAATCAAAACGCGTCCCCCGAGAGACGTCTGCGATTCGAGGCCAAAAATCCCATACCGAGGTTATGCGGCCAGGACTCTGGTCACGTCATTTGATTGGCTAGTACGCCTAATTATCATATACCACCAGCCAATCAAATGACGGTCGAAAAAGAAACCAGATTTTACTTAATTAAGTTAATAAAATATACGAAATAGTACAAATCTCGTAATGAGTTGTTTTTAAAGTGCATATAAGCCCTAGCCAGTTACCTTTGATATCGATCGTACATGAAGTGGATAATCCAACGGTAGAATATTTCTTGATTTGGGTATTGCGTCTACGAGATATGAAGGTTTATATTTCCAATATGCTAACGATGTGATGTCATCACCGACATCACTTATTATACAAAAGCATACTGGTAGAGACAAATTACCTATTTTAAAATTCTAAGTTATATTTGAAGCTTATCAAAGTGATTTTACAAATAAAAAAATTGAAAATAGCTTCATTCACAAGCACAAAGAATTCAGCAAATGTCGGTGATGACAACACATCATTAGCATATTGGAAATATAAACCTTTATATCTCGTAGACGCAACACCCAAATCAAGAAATATTCTACCGTTGTGCTATTCACTTCATGTGCAATCGATATCGCTAGGGCTTATATGCACTTTAAACAAAATATAGGATGGGCTGCCTGTGATGGCAGACTTACCCAATACATGAATAACGCATAAAACAAAAAGAAAAGAAAAAAGAAATTTTAATGTTTAATCACGGAATGTATACAGGTTAAACACTCGCTCATACTTTATAAATTACGTACCGACAACTTTTAATTTAAAAGAAAATACTATCAATTACGAAGTCAATGCCACCCTGTAATCCTTTCTACGGTCATTTTACTAATCAAACGAACTCTGCTTTACAAAAATACGGAAGAGGAGCACGCTACTGTTTACAAACATCTATGTTGTGAATACCAACAACTATAGAAGTCTTTCCAGATATTCTGAAAAGCAGACAGACATAAACATTTATAGAAATAAAAATCCCATCGCTGTTTGGAGTTCAAACATGTTCAAGTCACGGTGAATTGTAAACAACTATAGGTATTAGGAGTACGGTTGGACTTTTTTAAGCCTGGTGTACACTAATGCATCAAACATGGTTCACACAGTCATTAGCAGAAGCGCAACATACGCAGTGAATGCATTGATCACTGACAGTACTTGTTCTTCTCATTGTGCTTATAAGAATGAAATCAAATATATAACCATCCCCGGACAATAAGTATGAAATATCCCCTTTTTCAGTTGCCCATTTTTTTGACCCTCCATTTTTGGACGAGCTCCTAAGGAGAGGAATCGTTCACTTAATTAAATCATGAAATGACAATATAAACTAACTAAAATCCTACCCTGAAAAATAAAAAAACACCTAACAGGTCAGTAAACAAGATCTTACCCACCTAGAGCTAGGGTTCTCAAGAAAATGGTGAGGTAAACGGCATTCTATTTACTGCGTTTGTAGTCGTCTCTGTAGTTGTCCTCATCTTTTCGAGATTTTCTAGAACTCGAACCCCGCTCCCGCACTAATCAACCATCGTCGCTCAATTGCTGTCAAATGTGTACATTTTAAAACCACTGCTAATTTATGTTAGTTTATATGGTCATTTCATGAATTAATTAAGTGAGCGATTCCTCTCCTTAGGAACTCTACATTTTTGAGGGTTGAAATTTTTTATGAACTTCCTTCTTTCTCCACCCCCCCATCTCCTCCCCAATTTCTGACCAGTCCCTTACGTTTATTCAGGCTCAAGGGCGTACTAAAAATAGCAACAACTTTCCATATCTCGTCAGAGCAATACGTGAAGGATTTCGAGGTATTCTAATTTCGGAATAACTCCTCCAAGACACGACACCGCACTATAAAAGGGCCAACACCAGGCGATTGGCACCTTAAGTTGTAATCAACCTTTATGGTAAGCCATTGCATTGATTCATTAACCGGCCCATGGTCTCCTTTGCAGCCATCGTGCGGTCGCACGACGGCTTCAAAGGACTACATGTGATACGCCGCTGAGTGATCTCCGACGAGTTATCGCGCGAAATTCTAATCGAACACAAAAAATGTCCATTTTTTTTTTAATGTCAAAACATACAGTCGAGAGTTTGTAAACTACTATTGACAGGCAACTAGTTTCCTGTTCTTCGGCTTGTTTTAAGTAATGATCCAGCTTATAATGATAGCACCGAACGGCAAGGCATGTAAAAAGGTGCTAATTATCTATTCTTCTTTCTCGTAATTTCAATGGTCGAATACTCATAAATTCAATAGAAAAACATCGAAATAAAACATTTTTGTGATTTCAAATATTTCTCGCGCGATTGTTTGAATGCGTCACGTGACCCCATAATTCTCTCCGCGAGCGTGAAATATCAGCGTTTATAACCATCAAATATTTTCACTTGCGCGTGATTGGTTGAATGAGTCACGTGACCATATATTTTCTCTCCGCGAGCGGGAAATATCAGCGAATACACCCCCTGTGAGCGTATAAGCGCGCGTCAAATAAAATATTTGACGGATGATAACAATAACCTACATTGTGGCGTCGAAATATGTCCCGATAGTTGTCTTTGGACATTACCCGATTCTCGAAGCTCACACATTTTATTTATTGTGTGAACATTCTATTTACTGCGTTTGTAGTCGTCTCCGTTGTTGTCCTGGTCTTTTCGAGATTTTCTGGACCTCCTATTCGTAAGGCAAACGTTGCAACCACTACACTAAACAACCATCGTCAGTCAATTGCTGCCAATTTTTTAAATTTTACAACCACTACTAATCTGTATTTTTAACCAATCAGAATGGGTGAGCGATTCCTCTCCTCGAGAACTCTGGAAATATCATTAAAATTTTGGCGCCAGAAATAGGTTATTGTATATATATTTCAACGCAACAAGTAGGTTACTGTTTATGTAAAGCAAGGTTTAATGGTTCTTTTCGGTTTTACGCTCTTCTACTCAAGTACAAAATATTCATATCGAGGCTCCGGGAATACAATACAAGAACTGTATTAAATAGGCGTTTTGCAGGAAACGGTCACGTGCTGATATATCACTTCAGTAACTAATGAATTGAGCTCGTGATCCCATGGAAAGGCTTTGCTGGACGGCAAACAATCTTCAAAAACGCTGACTCAGAAAGATCGACTGAGGATTAAGAATTGAAAAAAATATCCTACTCATTTTGTGAGGAGTCTCCTGTTTTATAATTAGCGATACTGGTAAAACAGAATATCAAACTGGCCACGAGTTCTTTTACTAGAGTAACTGTTCCCATTCACCATACGGGAAAGATAGCGGTTGTACATTTGACCACATCCCTTGCAGTCTCACGTAACACGTAGAAATCATATATTCTTTTACCAGACTGTCTTGGTAGGAACTGACGAACCTCGCGCGCATGTGAGATGGTTAAAATCTAAGCAAATATACAGAAATAACTAACAAACTGTGTACAGACAGTCTTCAAGGACAATATTTCAATCAAGCTATGTGGGAGGAAAATGTTTATAGCCAATGAACAGAATTTAAAAATATTATGATAGTTGCAGAAAGGGGCGATGTCAAGGCATTGCGCATGTGGAGTCATTACGGACTTTATGAAACCAGGACGGCGACGGCAGTGACGAGTTCTGAATTTCTAACGAGACCTGGGACAACCATGGGAGCTGATCGGCAAAGGTCCCGGCTAATCCACAGATCGAATTGGAATTTAGCGTGTTGGTTTTTGCGGAGGGAGGAAAACCGGAGAACACGGAGGAAAACCCTCGGAGCAAGGGCGAGATACTAACAAACTCAACTCACATATGGCGCCGCGTCCGGGAATCGATCCTGGGCCACAGAGGTGAGAGGCGAAGCGCTTAACCAATGCGCCACCCCGGCACTCTGACGGCGGGACGTAGAAAATCGTTCTCTCGCAAACTTTGGTGTTTACTCTTTCCTTTATTCGCCTTTAAATAACTTTTCACATCCATATCTTCTAAAAATATAACAAGCATATAGTTCCCTACACGCCTAACGAAAGACGAAGTGATTTACTTTTGACGTTCACGTTCTCCATGCTGTATTTCCACGTGCAGCTATTAAGGCTATTGTTTTATACCGTCGTCATAGACGTTGCCGTCGTGGTTTCTTAAAGTCCCTAATGTACGGTTGGCTACAAACGAGTCTACACTGTTATTTTCAAGGAGTTATTTTAACTCCAAAAGAGTTATTCTGTACTAAAACAAATGGTACAGAATAACAATTTTGGAGTTAAAATAACTCCTTGAAAATAACAGTGTACTCCCTCAATGATTGATTAAAGGTATATGCAGTATTCAGGAGTATATCTGTATACACATATATACTTTGATTTCAAACATCCCACATGTGTGTGAGGTTCGTCAGTTCAATATGAAATTGCTGACAAGAACTGTAATATTGCTGACTTGCCGACTGCGAATATAGATACTTCGTGATACAGCACCTTTAACTGACGCCCTACAATTAGCTTATATACATCGTACTGATGTGTATATCAATATGAATCAAACAAGTGAAAGGTCCGTAACATCAGTTATTTGTTCTGTCTCAAGCACCAAGGCCATAATAACATGCTAAAGATAATATGTTACGTTGAAATAAGGATGTGCTCCATTTGTAGTATTCCTTCCTTTGTAAAAGTTTTCAAGCAATATTAAAGTGGGTGGACAGGCCCAGTTAAATGACGTTTTATAGTTTTTCTTGTCTCCTCCAGAACCTAATTTGAGTCCTTGATTTTTTAATTTAGTCATGGAAAAGTCATGGAAAAGTCATGGAATTTATTATAATTTTCCTGCCAGGACTCCGCCGGTTTTAAAACAACCAAGTCAAAACATCAAGTAGCAACCTACTAATCTATCTAGAATTCTGCAAGGAAAGTCAAGCATCAAAACATTCCAATGGTCGATGATAAAATTCCATGACTTTTGACATTTTTGCAAATTTCCATGACTTTTCCAGACCTGTAAATTTATTTTTGCAATTCCACGACTGTGTGAACCTTGGTATAGACCGAGCAAGTGAAGATCCACAACATATGGTACGGACCGAACAAGTGAGTTAATAAGATTTTTATTATATGGCTTAACAGTATTCAAAACCAGCTTTGATTATCACGAACTGACCAATTATAGCTCACGAAGTTAACTAGCCATATAAGAAATGTAATTATCAACACAGTTCATAATTATGATACCTAAGCGACCACTCATTAATTAGGGGGTGGGGTGGTACAAAATGGGTGAGGGGCACCAATTTTCATGCAGCAAATAAGAGGAGCCATAGTAAACTAGGAGTTCTTTGGAGGTGGGGGAGGGGGGCATAAAAAAAATTAGCATGGCATTTTTCATTTGCACCAGCTCCCTCTAATCAATGACCAGTCTCTCAGTGTCACAAAAGGCTGTGGTCAAATTACTAGACACTATACACTACTGGCTATCACTATCATCAGGAATGATTACGGACTTTGTCCGTCCCCATTATCTGTACAGTTAATACAAACAGCAATGCCCATTGGTATGCAAGCACGACAACACGCATAACATAATAACGACATGCATTTACAAATGTGTATTGATCTCCTTGTTGTAAAACTCCATCAAAGTGATTGACACCTGTCAATAATACCAGTGACTCGTCATTGAGAGGAGAAGGTTCCCTCTCCATGCCTGGCACAGTAGATTGTTCAAGTATGGCAGTGCTGGGACATGCTTACTCTTAGTAACACAGCAAGTGGTGGGTGCGTGTTCATGGCACTTATCCTGTGGGTGGTGGCGGTGGAGGCGGCGGTGGAGGTGGGGCGCCAATTAATGGAGGGGCCTGAAAATGAAGAACATTTCATTAATAAACTACAAACAATCTCCTGTAACATATTGTTTTAGGATTGACGCTGTCAGTACCATAAAATTAATTATTTTTCCTGGCCAATCGGTCGAGCACATACAGCTTTTCAATGGCTGGACCTCACTCCTGTCTGAATGGTAGTTTTGCTGCCATTGTTATTAGATACAGTACAAATCAACCGTGAGTCGAGTGTAGTGTGTCCAAAACAGTTAACGTAGTGGGAGTGTGTGAGGAGTAAAAGCAGGCCCCCACCAGCTGTAATACTCAGCCTGCTACAACAAATAAAATATTTATTTATTTCTTATTTAGTTGAATGCTGAGATATTGGGTTAAAATGCTCATATGTATTCAGTTCTTTATGATTCCCAACTTAGCAGCCATGCAATGGGCTTGTCATTTTGTCCATTTCATACTTTGTATGGTCATGTCTCAATTCAGCTGCACGTTCTTCAGTCTCTTTTGCATGTCACTGCCCATGATATAATAAACATGTGCCATATCTCATTGCACTAATTTTGTACCCCTTTCGACACGCCACATACTACTTACCCAAGGAGCATCTGCTGGTGGGGGAGGGGGTGGGGGTTGGAATTGCTGAAACGAAGGGGGATGAGGTAAGAAGCCTGGTGCTTGGTTGGTTTGCCATGGAGGTAAGGAGGCTGTAAAAAAATAAGCAAAACAATAGTTATAAACTTTTCATGAAAGTTTAAGTAAAATAGCATTTTATACTAGTTAATGCATCAATCAGCGGCTTCCCCCTGGGGCCTACCCCCAGGGACCCTGGGGGATTTGTCCAAACGCCCATTCAAACCTCATCTAATCCCCCTGGGTATGGGGCAGGAGAATTTTGACAAATCCCCTCCCTCTGGGGCAAATATAATGGTCACTGTAATATACGTTAACAAATATCAGTTACATATCACCTATAGATCTTTGCAGTAGTAGCACACAAATGATGGCAGTTGCTCACCCCTCTTCTTGCTAATCTTCACACAGGGGCCAAGGTACCAGAGGATCATGAAACTATAGAAGATCACAATGACCTTTTAATGTATATAATAACGGATTGGGTAAACTGCTGACCTGATATTACAAATCCCCAGGGTCCATCCCCTGGGTTAAACCACCGGTAGCAAAAGTGTTGTTTTCCCCCACACCCTCGGGCAACATGGAGCTGACAAATTGTGACAAATGCCCCTGAGTTCCCGTGGGTTCCCCGGGGGTCGGCCCCAGGGGGAAGCCGCTGATTGATGCATAAGTAATAATGTGCCTATATAAGGGGATCTTTCTTGTGATTTCATTGGTTAACACTCATACGTTCAACAGAAAACCAGCACGGTAATGTAATTATTTTCATCAGATAACTTTTAAAGTTTCAATTTAGTTTTGACCAGATGTATGGTGTGATTTCAAAGAAAATAGTATATGGGAAAGTTATCAAATTAGTGATTCACATATCTTTGTCATCCCTTAGCTAGATTATAAACAACAACAAACACATGAACATATAAAAAATAATGCAATGGCTCTTTATTTCTCGATGTCAATTTTCTTGCAGTGCCGTGAACGTTCTATTAAGTGCCCATGGAAAAATAGGCGGCATTTTTCATTTCTTATTAACAAAAACAGTTAGAAGTACATGAAATATCCAATAATTGTATTCGTTTTTTAGTTAGTAGAAAAGAAATTATAGAAATATAGGAAATATAGGACATTTTAGAAAATATAGGGAAATCTAACAAATATGAAAAATATAGGAAATATAGGGACACTTGAAGCCCTGGTGTCCTTGAGGTTTTCACAGAAAAAATGTGTACCACGCCTGGAATAGGACAGACTTTTTCTTTTGTAACTTTTACTGTGAACATCTCAGGCAGCACTTAAGGGTTATCTAGCAAAATCGTATTTGGGGCTCTGCTCATTGCTGCACCCTATTGTATTTTGCTACAGTTCTTTGGAGAACTATAAACACAGTAACCTACTTGTGGCGTCGAAATATGCCCTGATATTTCGCCCGCAAGCTTTCGCTCTTGGGAACTGTTCTCTTCTCGGATCAGGTAATGTCCAAGGACAAATATCAGGGGCATTATTTTGACACCACAATGTAGGTTATTGTTGTTATCCTTCCAATATGTTCTTTGACGCACACTCACAGGGGGTGTATTCGCTGATATTTCCCGCTCACAGAGAGAAAAATATTGAATCACATGACACATTCAAGCAATCACGTGCAAGAGAAAATATTTGATGAATTTTAATACTTAATAACAATACTTACGCTGTTGCCAGGGTGGACCAGTGCTTTGTGGAGGTGGAAGGGGCATATTTCCTCCTGGGGGAGGGGGTTGAAAATGTCCTGTAGGGGGAGGGGGACCTCCTCTTAGTGGTGCAGGGCCTGTTGTGAAATCCATATGAATACATTTCAGCACATTGCACTATTGTCAAGACAGGGTACTTTTCTCGTGAACATTAAAATTATGAAACAATTCAAACACCAATAGTCCAACAAGGCCTGTGCTACACTTAGGACAATTTGGTTTTGATAAGCCAACATACTGTCAAACTCCTGTCATCATTAATTTTGGCCATGCTACCTACCTGCCTGTATGTTGCCAAAAACTGTCTATCCAGGGAGTGCCATGCAAATTTTCAAAAGTGTCCCATAAACTACTCTACATTGGAGCAGGACGTTCACATACAACCAAATGTGGTTTCTTTTGATAATACACCAATCAAATAAAGCTAAGCCTTAAAAAGTAGTTTTGCTTCTAATGCTATTATTTGCTGTCTAGAGATTAGAGTGCATGTTTTATTGACCAATACAGGCATGTGCTGACTGTACGATGTAGAATCAGGCTGAAAGTGCGATGCCGTATGAAGAAATTTTGAGTTCATCATATGGAGTGCCTGTATTTATCAATAAAACACAATCATAAAGTCTCTAACCCTTTTAATATTCCAACTGAGCGCACAGCGTGCTGTGGTCACCAATAAAGCACTGTCATTAGCCAATCACCTGCTTGGATTTGTCAATAAAACACGCACACCAGTCTCTATCTTTTAATATTCCAACTGAGCGCACAGCATGCTGTGGTCACCAATAAAGCACTGTCATTAGCCAATCACCTGCTTGGATTTGTCAATAAAACACGCACACCAGTCTCTATCTTTTAATATTCCAACTGAGCGCACAGCGTGCTGTGGTCACCAATAAAGCACTGTCATTAGCCAATCAGCTGCTTGGATTTGTCAATAAAACACGCACACCAGTCTCTATCTTTTAATATTCCAACTGAGCGCACAGCGTGCTGTGGTCACCAATAAAGCACTGTCATTAGCCAATCAGCTGCTTGGATTTTGTACTGTGCATGAAGTTGGAATATTATAATGAATAATCCAGGTTTGCCATCCATTATTTGGGATGATAATGCTGGAAACAGCTTTGATAAAGATTATTAGATTATTGGAGAAATCACAATGCAAATGTGCTTCATTGTGTTAGTTCACCTTGTGGCTCTTTTTCTTTCATTCTTTCTCAGACAACCACATGGAACACTTGATGTCAGCGTACTTAGAACTTAACCATACTTCCCTTAACCATACTTCCCTTAACCAAACTTCCCTTAACCAAACTTCCCTTAACCAAACTTCCCTTAACCAAACTTCCCTTAACCAAACTTCCCTTAACCAAACTTCCCTTAACCAAACTTCCCTTAACCAAACTTCCCTTAACCAAACTTCCCTTAACCAAACTTCCCTTAACCAAACTTCCCTTAACCAAACTTCCCTTAACCAAACTTCCCTTAACCAAACTTCCCTTAACCAAACTTCCCTTAACCAAACTTCCCTTAACCAAACTTCCCTTAACCAAACTTCCCTTAACCAAACTTCCCTTAACCAAACTTCCCTTAACCAAACTTCCCTTAACCAAACTTCCCTTAACCAAACTTCCCTTAACCAAACTTCCCTTAACCAAACTTCCCTTAACCAAACTTCCCTTAACCAAACTTCCCTTAACCAAACTTCCCTTAACCAAACTTCCCTTAACCAAACTTCCCTTAACCAAACTTCCCTTAACCAAACTTCCCTTAACCAAACTTCCCTTAACCAAACTTCCCTTAACCAAACTTCCCTTAACCAAACTTCCCTTAACCAAACTTCCCTTAACCAAACTTCCCTTAACCAAACTTCCCTTAACCAAACTTCCCTTAACCAAACTTCCCTTAACCAAACTTCCCTTAACCAAACTTCCCTTAACCAAACTTCCCTTAACCAAACTTCCCTTAACCAAACTTCCCTTAACCAAACTTCCCTTAACCAAACTTCCCTTAACCAAACTTCCCTTAACCAAACTTCCCTTAACCAAACTTCCCTTAACCAAACTTCCCTTAACCAAACTTCCCTTAACCAAACTTCCCTTAACCAAACTTCCCTTAACCAAACTTCCCTTAACCAAACTTCCCTTAACCAAACTTCCCTTAACCAAACTTCCCTTAACCAAACTTCCCTTAACCAAACTTCCCTTAACCAAACTTCCCTTAACCAAACTTCCCTTAACCAAACTTCCCTTAACCAAACTTCCCTTAACCAAACTTCCCTTAACCAAACTTCCCTTAACCAAACTTCCCTTAACCAAACTTCCCTTAACCAAACTTCCCTTAACCAAACTTCCCTTAACCAAACTTCCCTTAACCAAACTTCCCTTAACCAAACTTCCCTTAACCAAACTTCCCTTAACCAAACTTCCCTTAACCAAACTTCCCTTAACCAAACTTCCCTTAACCAAACTTCCCTTAACCAAACTTCCCTTAACCAAACTTCCCTTAACCAAACTTCCCTTAACCAAACTTCCCTTAACCAAACTTCCCTTAACCAAACTTCCCTTAACCAAACTTCCCTTAACCAAACTTCCCTTAACCAAACTTCCCTTAACCAAACTTCCCTTAACCAAACTTCCCTTAACCAAACTTCCCTTAACCAAACTTCCCTTAACCAAACTTCCCTTAACCAAACTTCCCTTAACCAAACTTCCCTTAACCAAACTTCCCTTAACCAAACTTCCCTTAACCAAACTTCCCTTAACCAAACTTCCCTTTACCAAACTTCCCTTTACCAAACTTCCCTTTACCAAACTTCCCTTTACCAAACTTCCCTTTACCAAACTTCCCTTTACCTTACTTCCCTTTACCTTTAAACTTCCCTTTACCTTTAAACTTCCCTTTACCTTTAAACTTCCCTTTACCTTACTTCCCTTTACCTTACTTCCCTTTACCTTACTTCCCTTTACCTTACTTCCCTTTACCTTACTTCCCTTTACCTTACTTCCCTTTACCTTACTTCCCTTTACCTTACTTCCCTTTACCTTACTTCCCTTTACCTTACTTCCCTTTACCTTACTTCCCTTTACCTTACTTCCCTTTACCTTACTTCCCTTTACCTTACTTCCCTTTACCTTACTTCCCTTTACCTTACTTCCCTTTACCTTACTTCCCTTTACCTTACTTCCCTTTACCTTACTTCCCTTTACCTTACTTCCCTTTACCTTACTTCCCTTTACCTTACTTCCCTTTACCTTACTTCCCTTTACCTTACTTCCCTTTACCTTACTTCCCTTTACCTTACTTCCCTTTACCTTACTTCCCTTTACCTTACTTCCCTTTACCTTACTTCCCTTTACCTTACTTCCCTTTACCTTACTTCCCTTTACCTTACTTCCCTTTACCTTACTTCCCTTTACCTTACTTCCCTTTACCTTACTTCCCTTTACCTTACTTCCCTTTACCTTACTTCCCTTTACCTTACTTCCCTTTACCTTACTTCCCTTTACCTTACTTCCCTTTACCTTACTTCCCTTTACCTTACTTCCCTTTACCTTACTTCCCTTTACCTTACTTCCCTTTACCTTACTTCCCTTTACCTTACTTCCCTTTACCTTACTTCCCTTTACCTTACTTCCCTTTACCTTACTTCCCTTTACCTTACTTCCCTTTACCTTACTTCCCTTTACCTTACTTCCCTTTACCTTACTTCCCTTTACCTTACTTCCCTTTACCTTACTTCCCTTTACCTTACTTCCCTTTACCTTACTTCCCTTTACCTTACTTCCCTTTACCTTACTTCCCTTTACCTTACTTCCCTTTACCTTACTTCCCTTTACCTTACTTCCCTTTACCTTACTTCCCTTTACCTTACTTCCCTTTACCTTACTTCCCTTTACCTTACTTCCCTTTACCTTACTTCCCTTTACCTTACTTCCCTTTACCTTACTTCCCTTTACCTTACTTCCCTTAATTTCTCTTTCCCTTCATTCACTTTGCTATGCTCGTTTACTCATCAAAAGAGAAATGACATTTCTTCTGAATCTTATAACTTTAAAGATACATATTATTATTTGTTTAAAACCTTTGCTCAAGTTGTTTTTCACTTGCTCACCAAGTCCATGGGGTGGTCCTGGTGGCGGTGGTAGTAATCCTGCTTTGCCCCATGGTGGTTGTCCTCCTGGTCCTCCGCCAGGTCCAGGGGGGCGTACATTAGTAGGTCTGGGTACTGGGGTGCTCATCAGTGGTTTGGGACCAGAGGATGCCCAAGGGGGTGGACCTGAGGATGGGTTCTGATAGGAGTAAACAATTTAATCAGTGTTAAAACAATCAGTCAAGCAAAGTACACTGCACGGTGGCCAAGTTTACTTCCGTGTTTACAAGCTATTTACATAACTGAAGGACTGGGTGCAACAAGGGCAGGTATGTCACATGCAAAATCCAGTATTTTATCGCTTGTTGACTAACAATCTCTTTTATTCAGATGCTTTATAGGCCTGGTGGACAGCAAAAAGTAATTTCCTTCTTTTGAAACCTACTGTATTCACTCACGGATACGCCACACTTGCAGATAAGCCGCACCCCGAGTTTAGAAGCTCGAGTTTAGGAAAAACGTTTTTTTTTTAAGAATATCAAACATACATTGTAACCTTCATCAGACTTTCAAACTGGAGAAAACTCCAAAGTTGTATCTGTAATTTCAGCTCTGAAATAGTATAAACTTCATGTCTACATGTACATACTTATAGATACATGTACATGACCAATTTTTCCATAGTATTTGTTTACCGAGATCTGTTCATTCGGGTCACTTGTTAGATCAAATTTTACATGTCAACCAATCCAACAACGTGATCACGTTCGTCCTTAGCTTAGTAACCAGGCATCTGTTGGAAGAGAGAAAACTGGACACTAGAACTTTTGTTTTCGCTGAACTAAGTCAAAACAACATACAATGTAGAATAGTCTGCTTTTTCATTAGCTGTCCATTGATACATGTATCATGTCTAAAAGGATATCTGGAAACCATCTATTGGAAAACAAATTGTGATTCAAAGAGAGGTGGAAGGTCAGTTCAACTAATTTGCTGTGAAAGTTTTGAACAGTGACAACACAGTAGGCCATTTACCGCAAGAATACTCAAAGATAGCTAGCGTGGTATTTTCTTGCTCATAGAGGAACTATAACCGCCTCCCGGTTAGCTCAGTGGTTAAGCTCCGGTCTGTTGAGTGGGAGGTCGCGGATTCAAACCCCGGCCGGACCAACACTCAGGGTCTTAAAAAAACTGAGTAGATGGTGCTGCCTTTGTGAAACAACTGCAAATGGTTAGACCTTCTCATCTTCTCAGATAAGGACATAAAATCGTAGGACTCCCGTCGGCCTCAAGTTTATCAGTCTCATCAGACTGTCATGAGTTACCGTCGTTAAATAAAGTTGCTTTACTTTACTTTAACCATCGAAGTAACAGGCCGATGACAACACTGCAACAAGCTTTCTCCTTCAATTTCTTTGTTTTCTAAGGGAGAATTTAGAATGTGATCAAGAATCACTTATGCCCTTTTTGCACACAGCCCTTCAAACAACAAGTGACATTTCCAGACCGAAATGGATTGTGAATGTAGCTGAAAGTCTGGGGAATTTATTCTGGTCTGGGAATGTCGCTTGTTCTTTATCTGGGACAACCTTTCTCAAAATCGGTGTATTTTACATCATAAACAAGAGTGCCTTCACGGAATTATCAGCACTACAGTTGATAAGTGTACTTACTGAAGGTGGGAGTGGTGGGGGTCCAGATGGCATGGATTTGGGAGGTGGTAACGGTGGACCTTGTGATGATGGTAAAGGCATTCTTGGTTGGGGTGATGATGATGGAGGTGGTCCCTCGCCAAGCTCAGCCATTAGTGATAAGTACTAACAAGAGAAAAGCAGGAGATCATAACAATAAAAATAATTCCTGTTATTACTTTTACTCTCCAACACTAGTCCTATACCAAATCAAGTAACCATTTGAGACACCTGTACTCACCTCGCTATCCATCTTGGCTTTGTCAACTTGTATAATTGGTAATGGAACCATACCACTTAAAGGAAATAATATGGCACATTAATAACATCATTTATTATACGACTTGGCATTTTCGAGTGCAAATACAGGATAAAACAAGTGCAAATATGTGAGTGTATTACAGGGTCCAGAACAGGTTTGCTTATTATTATTCAACATATATTTTAAAGGTGTAAGGTAAGCGAAAATAAACTTGTTTGTGTATATTAACTGTTGTATAATAAACAATTTGTTACACAAAAAGTTGGAGTAATACGGCTGGGAATTTTTACTCATCAATATTTTTTTCTCACCTTTCAGTCCGACATGTAAAAATACCCAGCCGTATTACACAATTTTCCATGTAATAACCTCTTTATATTTAATGAAATGTACCTGAAAATTGTTAAGGTATTTACGTTCTTAATTTGTGACATCAGGGAAATTGGAAAAAGTTGAATTCGACTGCAACTGACTGCCAATGTTTGGACATTCCGTCACCAAAGGTACCATTGCTTTAAAATGAATTACAAATTCTTGAAATGACGTAATTAATTTTAAAGAATAGTTAATGATGTTGAAAATGAATTGAGTCACAACACTGAATTTGTTTATTTTTCAGTTGTTTTGATGCATCAGAGAAATTATTAACAATTTACAATTTTGGCCATGCAATGATGTCAAACATGGTAAATATTGAGGACATACATGTACCATAGTACGCTATTGTATATATATTTTTTTACAACCACCACCTAAAAATAGTAAAGCAAGCAGGGCCAGGAAGTCAAATTGTGGGGGGAAAGTGATTCTAGTGCAGTCAGTATCACGCCATCAATCTTGTGTGAGCGATTGCATAATCTACCCTGGTATGTCCTCTTGTTTTCATTAGCAAACAGCCAATCAGTAAACGAGAAACTGCGCAGTAATTGTAAACTGATTCTATTTTCCAAAGATCTATTGTCCATTTTCCAAAGATCTTTTAATGAGTTGAAAAAAACATAAAAATGACATAAAAACAAAAGGAACTAGAATTAGCTTATAACTTAATAAATGAAAATGACATGCATTCATATTATTTCCTATGTTGGTTATTTTTTTATTAATTTTGACCTTTAAATCAATAATTGCTTATCAGTACCTTAAAGCATTCTACTTCAATCGTGCTTCATACAGAATTCACAACTTTTCAGGGACTTGTATTCCACAGGATCACACATTAATGAACTCAAAACTCTATGCATATTTAGAACAGGAAACGAGCCAGGCTGCACCATCTCGCTTTAAAAACACACTTGTCCCTTGAAAAAATATGATAAGGGTCAAACTGTCCCACTTCTAAAGGAAATTAAATGGCATAAGGGCCAAATTCGGCCAAATTGTCCCTTCTGGCTCAATCTCTGTTAGACTTTCTTTGACTTGTTTGAACAATGCATCATTCAGTGCTGCTCTAACAATCTTTTGGTGGCAAAATGAGGTTGTTCTACTACCTTTTCAAACATTCAAAGGTTTCAACAAAATTCAAGATCTTTTCAAGGAGAAACCCAAATCTGAAAACCAAACTTTTCAAGCACCTGGCATTATTTCAATGACTTTTCAAGGCCTGTGCAGACCATGTTAATTCATGCACAATGAACACTACAACAATAATTTTCTGTGGTGTGGATAATGGCTTTCCAGTAACATCTACATTGTACATCACCAATTGAAGGGGTCCGTGCAAGAACAACGTAAGTGACTTCTGATCAAATTCCAAATTCTTCTTGATATTCTTTGTTTTCTAAGAGAGAATTTAGAACTTGATCAAAAGTCACTTACGTTGTTCTTGCACGGACCCCTTCAATTATACATGTAGCTGTACGAGAGGAACATGAATAAGGGAATAGCTGCAGTATGTGCATGTAAAACACTCACTCTGCCTGGACACAGTCTGTGGCGACGTGGCCAGCAGCACCACATTTTGTACAGATCACATTGTTAGTGACATTTCTCTGTTCGGGGCATTCCCAGTGACGATGGCTTGCTGCTCCACAGTTTCGACACCTGCAACAATACAACACATTAGCTACATGTACATGCACAGATGAATGCAAATTGTATGTGGGCAACTTAAAAAGACATTTACAGTTCACGGATCAAACTTAATTTCAAAAGCCATCTCACTAGCTCGGAGAAACAGGATGGTGGAAAATTCGAGATTTTCAAAGAACTCAAAACTTTTTATGTATTCTTGTATCCAATTTAATAAGTTTTAAAATGATACATGGATATGTATCTACGATGTTTCCACAAGGTGTTACATATTTTAGACTGGAAACGCACCCTGAAGGTATCCGGTAACCTTAACTGTGCATCAGTAAGAATAAATTTATAAAATCTTGCCTCCCTCAATGTAAACAGGCAGTGGTATACCCTAGTACTAGGGTCAACCTCCCTCAATGTAAACAGGCAGTGGTGTGGACTCGCGCACAAAGTTGGTGTACACGACGAAAATGGAGAAAATTTAGACCAAAATTTGTTTTAGAATTGTTTTAACTTTGTCATTATTTAATTGAATGTTATTAAATTCCCACCACTCTGACCTTAGTTTGATGTAGTTTCTCGAATGTGAATCTTTATCTTCGAAAGAGGGAAGAACGTGGCACTGAGAATAAAAATATCAACCGTTCTCAACAGAAAAAACGTGAAAGCAGCATAACAAAACCTTTCAATTTCAGAGTTAATTTTCATTGCGTAAATCACGCCTTCCGGCACGCACAATCTCCATTTTGCAAATCATGCAAGTCGCACACTTTTTGCATCACACACTTTTTGCCTTTTTTGCACTTTTTGCTTAGTATCACTTTGCCAATAAATATATTTACATCAATGCGAAACTATTCATTTTATCACTTAAATTTGTCAGAGTGTTAACGTTTAATAGCTAGTCTCTTTCGGATTTGTCAGAAATTTTATTATTGCTTTATGCAAATTTTCCTATCTTAGTGATCCGATGGAAATCAGCCTTAAAATGTGTACAGATCGACCATCTTAATTCACAATGTGATGAAGTTCATTCAAGTTAAACTCCACCGGCACACTAGAAACAAGAAATACTATGTGGTAACCCCAAAAAAGACCTTTCAGTAAGTTGATCTTTTGCATGTGGCAATCTAAATTGTCTGTGATGATTTGTTTACAACTTCCAACTTTAAAGAATTCCCACAGGGGTTGAATGGGCTTGCAGTCTTTATGTAAATCAAGCTTGATAGTTTCTTATTTTTTTTATAGGCTAAACAGAGAAAGTGTTTTTTTTCTTTGGAAACAAAGACGTTTTATAAGTTTTGGAAGTATCATGCAACACCACAAATGAGAAACCTTTGATACAAAACGAGGGTTGATTTCACCCGCTTTATTTCGCAAGAGCTGTACTTGGGAGTTTATAAAATACAAGCAAAAAAGCCGCTAATGTTTTAAGGTGAACATTATGTATTTACTGTTTGTATTTTACAGACATGTCAGCCTACGATTACAATCTACTAACCCAGGCACGATTTGCACGATGGAAAAAGTGCGCAATTGGCGTGATGGAAAAAGTGTGTGATTGGCGCGAAATGCATGATTTGCGTGATCAAAGGCAAAAAAGGCACAATGAAAGCTTGGAACAAGTGGTTTTTTCTGACATTGATTTTTTTCTAATGCTAGTTTTTGACTGATATTTCTTACATAAAGTACAAGAAAACCACAACGTTTTGTGGCGAATTTCAAGTGCACTTAACCTCAAAGTACATATATATGTAAAAAAAATTCACTAATATTTCTTAAATGATAAAAAATCATTGTGATGTGGAGTAAAAATCAGGTGGAAAATGACGAACTTTTTCTGACAGAATTCGAACAAATTTGTTTGTTTTTTCAAATGAAACCATTTTCGAAAGTATTTTGCTCGTTTTTCTGTGCACCTAGACTGAAGTTTTATTTTCTGAAGTCCTAGGGTTATAGGATGTTTAGATTTTGAGAAAAATAATAAAATGTAGCGTTATAATTTTTTGTTACGCTTGTGTACACCAACTCCGTGCACATGGCCGTATACCCTAGTACTAGGGTCAACCTCCCTCAATGTAAACAGGCAGTGGTATACCCTAGTACTAGGGTCAACCTCCCTCAATGTAAACAGGCAGTGGGATACCTTAGTAGTTCATCCTCCCTCAGTGTTCCATTCAGTGCTGCTAATTCCCTTAGTTGCATTCTTTTGAGGTCATTCTGTCCTTCGGGTGCTTCAATTCCCTGTTTCAGTATCTCCTGAATCTAGAATATCAAACAAATGTACAGACACTTTGAGTGAGCTGCTTGTAAACTGCAAAAGTATTGAGTACAAGTAACAAGTTACATGTAACATAAGTGACATTTTACTAAACCAAAAGTGACATTTCACCTCACCAAAAGTGAAATTTCACTTTTAAGTGAAATATCAGCAGTTCCTCGAGTCCCTGAAATACACCACAACAACACTTTGCAGTGACGGGTCCAGACTCACAACCTCCACAATAGTGAAATTTCACCAGTTTGTGTTAAAATCTTTTCGCACACCACCATATTACAAAAAAACAAACGTTGTAACGGGTTGTGGTTAAGTCTGGTGACTTAAAAAATTGTTTGTAATGGGGGAGAGAGACGTCTGAATCCAATAGCCGATAATGCCGTCCAGTGACGTCACTACCAGAAAACCTGGTAGTGATCTTTGATTGGTTCATATTCTATAATTTTGCATAATTATCAGCCGAGAACTTTGGACTCGCGATTGTTGAGTTTCAGTGGCGTGATTGTCTTTGGCAAAGACCTTGAATTCGTAAGGAAAACATCTGGAAATGGATTGAATGTGTCCTGCACAATAACCGGCCGACTAACCTGTAAACATATACATTTTATCCCGTCGCATCCGGGGTTGTTGATAATTGATTATTTCTTCAAAAATTCTCCATTATCCTTTCATGTTTTTCTACTTTTCTGTTGCATCATTTACATAGGTAATATCTCGTAGCTGCGTCAATTCGAACGGCAGATTGCGAGACAAAGATCAACGGAAAGACAAAGATCAACTGTACTTTGCCTCCAAATATAATATAACGATTTGTTGCTTCGAAAAGGTTTTCACAACATAAGAGGCACTTGAGAAGCAAATGGGATGGAGGTAAGCTGTAAGGCTTTTATTTTGGCCGGCATAATCTCAAATAATTTCTCAAGGCAAGCGATGGCTTTGTTTTGTGACCCATGAATTCTTACTACCGCTGTGACAGTTTTATTTGCATAAATTAAATTGTTAATCCGCCTTGATGTCACTGGACGGCATTATAGGCTATTGGATTCAGACATCTCGCTCGGGAGGAATGAACCAGAGACGGCTACATTGATGTATTATTAGTACGAATGTACATGGTGAAAGACTGTGTTTCATTTCCAGTTCCTTCATCAAATCCCTGCCCCTTTGTTCCGTTATACATTCCTCTTAACTGGTCAGTCAAGCATTCTGCCTCAAAATAACAGTCAAAATAACACAGGAGTTTGCTATACATTACATGCAGTTGGCATGCCTACTAGAATATCTGGAAACCATCGACAGGAGATAAAATTGTTCAACTAAAATATTTTTCTGCAAAGTTATTAACTGCAAAGAAAGAGTTGGCCATTTTAACTAAATCAGCACACAATTTTCTCACTTGTTAAAGAGCCAAAATATATCAGTTGTGAACATTCCTAAAATGTTTCTTTAATGAAATTGCTTGAAAAACTCCTTGATGGTCCCGTAGATAAGATGCATCCCTGATTTGAAACAAAGACTATAGTAAAAAAAGTGTAGCTTATACATACACTTTGGCTTGCTGGCAACTAAGTATTTTTTAAAGTGCATATGAGCCTAGTCAGTTATCACTGATTGAAAGGTCTAAGTGCGAAACAAAATGACCAACATAAAAAAACAAAATTATTAGCACATGCCATTTTCGTTTATTAAGGGTCAAATTTCAATGATGTCATGTAAGGCAAAAGCCAATTGTAGTTCATTTTGCTGTTTTTATTCCAGCTCCACTTAACAAAATATAATTCAATAAGATTGCAAGGAACACATATCCGAGGCCTGAAAAAATAAACGCATTCAATATTATGACTCAATTCATTTTAGACTCATTAGAATAATGTGCCTTAAATAACATCATTTCAAGGATTTGTAATGCATTTTAAAGCAATATTATGGCCATAAATCACCCAAAACTGTGTCCTCGTATGCACTTTAAAGATTTGAGTCCTGTAGGCTGTATTAGGGCAGTTTTCAGTCGAGTGTCAAACAGTAATTAGGCGATTGCTTTTGATTGGTTAGTTATCCATGATTGTGCTTTATTGCTTACTTTCCAAGTAAGACCAATCACAAATTACTTCAGTTCGTGATTGGCTCATTGCGTTTTTACTTGCTCCTGTGATTGGTTCTGGTTGTACGACACTCAATTGCAAACCACTCATCACCTTACCATGTTCACTGCTTTCTTGACAGCCTCAGTATTAGGTCCTGTGACCAGTGCATGTAGTGCTTCATCTTCACCTGCATTTGGCTGTCCATCTCGACGACCTTGTTGCCATATCAGCATTGGGAAAAATGAGCAAAATGCCCATTCATAGTATGAGAACATGTTCAACATGGAGTGCGAGGACTGGTTCAAACTAAATACAGGTCAGTGCTCATGATTCCCACACATTTGCAGGAAAAAATTCCCTGACTTTTCACTGACCAAGAAGCATTTGCCAAAGACCTCCGGCAATATGCTCATATTTTCCCCAAATATTCAATCACTATTTCGGGACAGAAACATTGAACACAACAACTCAAAACAGCAAAATGTAAGTATGTGAAGCCTGAAAATAAAAATTTCCAGACTTTGCACTGACTTTTCATTGAAATTTGGGATTTCCCTGACCAAATCCTAAATTCCCTGACCTTGGGAAAAAACGTTTTCCCTGACCGTGGGAAGCCTGAATATGGAGCCTGAGGACTGGTTCAAACTAAATACAGGTCAGTGGTCTTAAAATGCATTGGTGCCCTTAGTTTTACACCAAACAGGTGCTATGGCACAACTTGTGTACCAAAACAAGGCATGCTATATAACGCAGATTTCACAAGAGTAGGACAAACTATACACGACTTTCATAATGGCCGCCTCCTAATTTGCATAATTTGGAAGACCAATCTGTAGAGGAAAACTAATCCTACCACATGAAAGATCACATTAAAACTAGTAATTGTTTTGAGTTTTAGAGCAATGTGGAACATTGCTGTTGAGCTATGAGCATTTATAATGCAGAAAAACATGAAAGCGAGGCTAGAAAGGCTTCCGTTGTTTTTCTCATACAAATCTCTCTAATTTCAACTGGCTGTAACTTCATTGTTTTTTAAGCTACAGCACTCAACTTTCACAAGTTCACTGATGTCGACATGCTCTTTCACATGGCAATGTTCATATTTTCTATACATGTAGATAAACTACCGAAACGGGAAATCACATATGTAAATTAGGAGGCGGCCATTATGAAAGTCGTGTATGGCATATCCGTGACCTTACCGTAGCTGTACTTTAACTTACGGTACCATAACTCATAGGACAAGAACAATGAGAAAACCACTGTAATGCCACGGCATGCTGTACAGTAACTGTGCTGTCGTCAGTGCCCCCCCTGACATACATCCCATCCAAGACAACAACATACCTTGCCATCCTTTATGGAACCTTTGCCTCTGATCATAATCTTTGCACAGGTCTGAAACAAAACAATTTACTGTAAATACCCACTTATAGCTATAGGCTGCCCCTCAACTTTGAAGCCCTCATTGGAAAAGGTTCACAAGTGCTTGTACTTGAAGAAAAACTTCTTCAGAAGAGATTGTTGTCATTTCAAGTCATGTCAACTGCTGGATTTTCAAGGAGCCTGGGGTGAGTAAGGTATAGCTTTATACACGGGTATTTAATATGGTATACTGTGATATACCTGATGTAGATCCACAAGCTCAAAATACATGTATAATATGTTTTAAATTGCAGGAATTCAAGGGGTCGTAAGTAGCTACTGATCACATCCTAAATTCTCCTTTATATTTGTTGTTTTCAAAGGAGAATTTAAAACTTGATCACAAGTCACTTATGCTGTTCTTGCATGGACTCGTTCAATTACATGCACATTAGGGACAATTATCATATTCAAACTTGGTGGCAAATTTTGTCTCAAGAACCTATTTTGAAGACATGTTTGGCAGCCCATGGACTTCAATGTTACTCACATATGTGCACATTTACATAAGACCTGCCACACTTTTTTGGAGAAAAACAAGGTCCAAAGTTAAGGATGCAGCTTATATGTGGGAACCAGCAATATATATTGTATTTTATCAGGCTCACTGGTCCCAAGATGGCAGGCACATATAGTTCACACCGTGGCAAAACGTCACGCGCATGCATACTTGCTATTTCTTGTTGCCGTGCGGTCGCCCCTAGTTTCCCGCAAAAACTGAAATGAAACAACAGGCACGTACCGTGATTTTAAAATTTCTGCTTAAAAGTATCCATTTGTGAACTGTTTGGTCAAAAAATAAGAAAACTACTTAAAACATAAGCCTAAGACCTTTAATAGGTTGAAGTTTTCTTAATTAATTTTGTAATTCACTGTGAGTTTACTAAGTTAGAAAATTATTTACTAAAAAAGTTAAAGCCCTCGGTAATTTGTATTTGATAGCAGAGCCTTCATTCTTTTAGCCAGTGGAGCATTCCATTTTGCCGCGGTGTGCATGTATAGTTTTGCCAGAAAACCCTGCTATTCAACATAATAAATTTATTATTAATCTCAAATTTTCGGTAAAATATTACAAAGTGTGACTTTCTCTTTCAATTCATGGAGACGGTTTCTTTGTAGCTTGACGTATGACTTATACTAATGAGGCAAAATGTAAACAATGACATCAGCTGAAATCGGCCTATACAGTACTTGAAGACAGGAATGGACAGTGAAAGAAAATCATAATTACTTACCTCTTTTTCCATGTTTTTTAGTGTGTTCCCCCTGATGTGCCAAAAGAACAAGAGATTAAAATCAATGAGATGATATTCAAACTAGGAACAAATTATACAATAGAACAATCTAAAGTCATTAATCTCAACATGCAAAAGTGCCAGCAGGCTCCGTTTTTGATGACTACTCAGTTCTGAAGGGCTGGCTACTTAATTGGCAACAATAGTATACCAGTATAATAAAGTTACTTTTGTTGAGTATATATATGTGACCCTTCATAAGAAAACCCGGCTTAATAAGGAAATTGGTAATGAATTGCATTACAAGTTACCCATTCCCAACGCATTGTCAATGCTCCACAAGCTATGTCAGAACCTTGAAATTTTTGACAACGCATATTGGGTCACGTCACTCATTCAACCAATCACGTGTGAAAGTAAATATTTGATGGGTTATAAGACACAATATACATGTACATGCCTGATCTGTATGGGATTTATAATGCAGTAATGTTAACCTGTCACCAGTGCAAAGGAAAATGTTCAGGTGGAAAGTAAAAAGTTTGGTTTGGATTTTTAATATTATATTATCTATATTTACTCAGTTTACCTTTCCACAGTGGCAACAAGTCTTAAAGTGCCACTACGACAAAATTCAACCATTTCTTTTAACACTTTTTTATCATCCTATAGGACATAGTGGCGGAAATATCCAAATCATTGAAAAATATTGCAAAACGACCAAATTAAACTATGAATTTTGCAGATACATGTAGTTTACCGTCAAAATCATGTCCCCGCCATTACTGAATTGTGTTCCAAATAGGTCGTGATTTTCGTCCAGCGGTTTGCTGTCGTGACGTCATTTTCTCGACACGTCGCTCTTTTAAAGGCATATTTCTATACTAAACTTTGTTCTTTTCTTTCCTTTGTGGCAAAAAATAGAAAAACATTGTACTTTACTTATAAATCCACACGAAGGTTTGTGTGAAAAGTAGCCTCACATATTGTTGAGTTGAGAAAATGACATCACTTCCACTGGAAATTAGCTCTGCACAGGCTGTCAAGGAACGGATTTGGCTCAGTGCGGACATAATAACTCAAGATTCGGACCCATTAAACTAAGACTTCCCGTCGTCATATCGAACAACGGTTTGGACAGGCAAAACATAAATAGCAACTTTACTTTGCAAATACTCTCTAAATTTGATTGTAGGGGCACTTTAAAAGTTACTGTCAAGCCCTGCAATATCCAGTGGCTTGCGTAGCTAACAGCTTTCCATTGTAAATGCCCAGGTTGTGTGGTCATATTGTATTTATTACTATAATAGAAACACACCTAGGTCCTATCAACAGGCCAATGAAGTTGACTTCAGGGTGATCATCTTGTGGGATCATCACCTTGTCCTGTATCTTGATGACTGGAGGTCTGTACAATAAACACAGTGAACACTTCATGTAAGCCATGTGTTAACCTTGTGATAATACAGTCTTTTCCACAATAGGATTACTGGTAGTATCCTAATACAGTTGTCATAATACAGTCCCTGTCAAAAGTTTTTCAACCGTATGTAGTACTGAATGTGGTTCAGTAAAACGAATGTTCGGTTAACCACATGTGCTAATTTTTGTTTGGTGAACTCCATACATTTTAACACCGAATTCATTCTACCGAAGGTGGAAGAGTCACTGATTTCATTTTACCAAAAGTGGTAGAGTCACCGAATTCACTTCTGTCAGCAAATATTGCAGGTTGAGATGGTCTACAAGTTGTTACTTAGTTCACTGCTTGTGACTGAGTGATTTTCACGTCATGAAAACTGTTACAAATGCAATTGTTTAAGTTCAGATTTGGATATACAATGTATTTAATACTGTTTGTTAATATAATATTGTTGTTTCTTAAAACAATATCTTGTTTTGCCGTTCTTTAAATGATATATTGAACAATTTGTGGGTCAGCATCCTGGTGTGGACATAAACATTTTTTTGGTTTTGATCGTAATTTGTACCGAGAAAAGCAGACTGCCTCAAACCGGTGAGGGAATTTCTATCCTTCCTTATTTCTTTGATAACCTTATTGATAATATGTACTTCAAAAATATAGAACTAGCGTACGAAATATGGGAAGCCTTAACATTTGTAACTTGCACCACAACATAACAAACTGCTGCTTGCTCATAATTAAGAACCCCAAACAGCATACATTGAAGCGGGCCCAGCCGTTCAGCAATAAACAACAAAATTAACTTTAGCTTTGGAGAGGCTTAGTAAAATATCTCAACGTTTTACTATTGATGCACTCATGCCTGACTGACTTCATGCCTGACTGACGGCACATGCAATGATTTGACACCCCTCTCAAAAATCAGAACTTTCCAAGAACCGAGTTTTGCAGCCATTACGAAAAACGTAAAAAACATCTACACTCTTTATACTGGAAAACTTATTCAGGGAAAGTGGAATTCCTTTCAAATTAAATGTGCTCAATACATTGAATTCGAATCCCAGCTGATTATAAAGTATATATGTACTTGTTATCATAAACAGTGCGTCACTCATCAGTACAAGATATTGAGATGTTGAATATGTTTGCTTCTTAATTTTACTTTACTTCGATTCAATAGTTTGAATAAATTTTACATATGAAAAGCCAAAAGGTTTCGTTTTGGAAACAGCAAATTGCCGACTACCTTTTATTTGTCTCTCTGACTTGCTTGTGCATACTAATTATGTGGGAATTAATTATTCTCATTGGTCAACCTCTTCAAGCGTGACAAATTAGTACACAGGTCAGATCGGATTGGCCAGTGGTGCCTACCTTCAGAGTTTGAACTACATGTAAACAATCCTTTCTGTTACAGGCTGCTGGAAAACGTGACCTCCCTACTCTATTAAGATAATTAAATGAAGGCAAACCTAATGCATTCAGGTTGATTTTAAAGTGTAGCTTGTAAAAGTGTCACCAACAAATGCGAATGGGCACCGACATGTTATGATCTGGTTGTGAGGATATTTACGATAAACAAATACGGAAGTAACTTCAAACCAGTTGATCTTTGATTTCGGAACTTCAGGAATGAAGTGGTAGAGGTTGTTGTTGAATTGTCGATACTGGAAGAGCATAACTTCGTATTTTGGGCGCGAAAGTTCAATATGTAGCATGCCTTCAAACTTTGAAAGTTTGATGCAGAATCACACTGCGTTTGATACCCCACCTCATGTGTTCATGCTTAGTGCACCAACGGTAATTGATGTAACAAGAGCGTATGTATGCACTGAAAAAGGGTAACATTTCATGGGACTCACTTGTAATCTGAGGGGGGTTTAAAATCTGGGTTAAGTTTCATTGCTTCCAGTATGTGTCTGTGCCTTTCCTCTTCTAATCTTTTTCTGACGCGGAAATCTCTGGTGTTCAGTCGCTTGCCTTCTGTGTTGTAAATGGGCTCTGGGGAGGGAGATCTGAAAAAAAGGCAAACTCAAAAATTAAATATACCAGTACATTGTGTAAATGATTCTGTTTTTTTGTAAATAACGAGTAAAAAGGAAGTCAACAGTTGCCCTTGTTCACAATGAAATCACACACACACAAAATTAAGCACATAAGTATTCATAATACATTGCCATCATGTTGGCTCATGCGTAAGGCATGTTGTTGGCTGATGTGTGCGAGCCACAGGCAGCGAGTAGGCGGGGCATGGGTAATGTTTTTGCTCTCTTTTTCCCTTATTGATTTTCTATGTATATCGACATGTAACGTAGCTCAATGAAAATGGTTGCCACCACTTGAGTTTCTGGGAATTTAAGTAACCCAAGAACAGTACTCTTAGCTAATGATTTGTTTTTCAGTGGTCAGTTGGACACCAAAGATGGTAGCTATGTACATGTAGGTCACCAGGGTTTCGCAACTTCTGTTGCCTTTTTGACATCATCATTGTTATGTACACTGGTTGTTCCAGATAATATCCATACCCATACCACAGGCAACATTTGGGAATTCCAGATGCATTTCTGGGACTGGAATTCCGGTTGCGAGGGGGGTTATCCTATCACAGAATTTCTGATGGAAGGGGGTTTCTCGGCCTGGAATTCTGGTTGGAAGGGGGGGTTCTGGGCCAGGAATAACTAGTTGAATGAGAGATTGAACTTGTTAAGTACGAAAATCCAGTTCGAAGACAAGTCTGCAATGCATAAACCGATGGCTGCATCTCCTCAAGTCCAAAAGCCATTAAAAAGTTGCTTTTAGGCTCTATAGTAGAATAATTCCATGCTATATATGTTGGCAATACCCGATGTTTCTTAGCATTGGTAGAGTTAATAGTAAGTATTTTTGAACTGGTCTTGTAGCATCCTATCTTTTTTTCAATTGATTGTGCACCATTATTTATTATTTGAGTCTGCATTGCCTCTGGTAAGCAGTTACCGTAAACACCCATAGATAAGCCGCACCTTTTCACCCAAAATTTTCATTCAAAATCAGGGGTGCGGCTTATCTACAGGAACACCTAGAAAGGAGACCCAACATTGACATATATTTACATATCATGACCTGTATGAAGCTTTTATTATGCAATGGTGCATATATTACAATCAGGTTCAAATCGCATCGGATCATGTAATATAGCAATTCAAGCATAATCATTGAAAAAAACACGCAGTTTTGAAAGAATTTCGTGAATATTTAAATATGATTAAGCTTATTTACCTTCCAAAACACGCTGATTCGCAGCGCTTGTCAAAGCAGGCATCTAAACAACCAGGCATTCTTCGCAATTTTACACGTGGGAGCTTGGCACTAGTTAATGAAAATCCAAGATGGCGGACCTCGGACCTACTCGTGCAAGTATAGTTTTGCCAGAAAACCTTTCTTGCTCTAGCGATTAAAGGAAAGCGGTTCCTTGGAATTGTTGTTAGTTAATTGGGGAATAAATGCGGAAGAATTCTGGAGTGATTTAAAGACTGCAGGTTAAAATATACACAAGAAATGACAAGGCAAGTTGAACCATATTCGATCGAATTAAAGTTGCAATTATGTATTTATGACGATCTGATGAAGTTTTTCTTCAAGTACGAGCGTTTATGAACTCCAACAAAAGATTATTCTTTTTTTGGGAAGAAGTTTGGCATCAAGTACAAGCGTTTACGAAAGGACAAAAGGACAAAAGATTTTCTAATTATTTTTGTATTTTTCAAAAAAGATTTTCTATTACATAACTTATTTTTCTTTTTTTCTTCAAAAAAAGTCTTTCCTAAATTCAAGCTTCAAAACTTGGGGTGCGGCTTATCTACGGGTGCGGCTTATACACGGGTGTTTACGGTACTCCATTGTGGTTTAATAAAGATGGATGCTGCAGCCTTGTGTGTCTTCAGTTCATTTTTACATGCTTCCACTGGCCCTCTGGCACCAAAGTATCCTGAAAAGATATAGCTGGTTGATGGAGGAACAAAAGATCATTTTGTGATGAATTTGATTATAACATATCGAAAATGGGAAAGAATAATTATGACAAAGAAAGTTGCAACAATTTTCCAAACCTTGCGTAGTTATAGAGTGCTTCAGTACGTATTTTCAGAGGGTATAGGGGCCAGATAAGAAATTCCAAAGGGGTCATAAAGTAACTGGAATGGGGATAAACGAGTCTAGAATTCCAATCACATGGGAGCTTACTTCATGTCAGAATTTCCAAATGCAAGGGGGGATAAAATATTGAAGCTGTCTGTGGTAGGGGTATTTTCTAGAACTACACACAAGGGACAGATGTGTTTTTAAAGTGGGAATGGTACAATGGCGCAGGCTGGCTGGTTTCCCAAGTAGCCACTAACCTGTCTTCGGGATTGTCTGGTATCCCCAGATCTCCAGTTCTCAGCATCCGGCTTATTTCCTCTATTCGTAATTGACCTGGAGAACACAAGAAACACAATCACATATACATATGATGAACAACAAATGTATTATTAATCACTGAAATACAAACAAATTGTTTTACCAATTGAGCCAAAATTGGTCCAGTGGCAAGGGTTAACTGTTTCGTATGTTCCTGTATGGATAGGATATACTTACTGAGATAGGCTTTCTGTTGATCGGGCTTGAGGTTAGATGGTAGTGTCGTCGGCATACCAGGGATAATCATTTTCTTATCTTCTCCACCCCAACGACTTTTCCTTTTCTTCTTCCTCTCTCCAAATTGACCTAGTCCTAAAATACAAAGTGACTCAATTAAAATTTTACAACTAGCATAATTTGCCTGCTACATTAAGTATGTACACACTGTAGTTAAAATTTCATTTTTAATTAGTTACCGGGAAATTTTTTTGAACTATGGAAATTCTTTTTAACTAAAGATTTTTTTGGATGCACTACGACACATGCAGTTTCCAAATAACCTGGCACCCACCAGAGCTCTAGCATCTGCTTGGCTTGAATTAGTCTGATAAAGCCAGCTACTGTTGTACCCTATCATACTACTCTTCTCACTAAACTGCGTCACCCCAAGTTTTTCTATGGCCCATGTGATGTGAATGTTCTGTACCATGTGATTACTGTTTGGCATACCACCAGGTAGATTTTTTGTCAGCAGCACCAAGAATGATTGTAGACAAGTTTGACATTTTAAAACCACACACCAACTGCCTTCTGATTTCAAAGTCTATAAATCGCTGGGAAAAATTTGCTTCTCGCTCTTCTTTAAGTTCTGGAGTTTATTACGTATTTGAAGAACCACATAATGTGGCTTAACTTTTAAGGTGCCAATGAAATGAAAAAATGGATCCTGTTTTTATTTTATTAAATTCTAGGTTTCTCTTAGTCATTTTGTGCAAATAAAATCAATATGGAGAGCACAAACATATTTTTTTCCGTATTGAAGTCAGGCGGAATTGCCAAAATCTGGCGACAATTTTTATGCCGTTAAAGATATGGTAATCACATGTGTGACGTCACAAGGTGTACTCATTTATATTCGTTCACATAAATACTACAAAATAAGTACATTTTTGGCCAAATATGTAATACAAAATTGTGCAAACCTAGTGATGTCACGCATGTGATTAGCATATCTTTAACAGCGTAAAAATTGTCGCCAGATTTTGCCAATTCCACCCGACTTTGATACGAAATAAAATGATGCTCTCCAAATTGATTTTTAATTGCACAAAATGGCAAAGGGAAGTCTATAATTTGATAAAATAAAAACAAGATAGATTTTTTCATTTCATAGGCACTTTAAGGTAAAAGGGGTCAAATCATTTGCCAATTCAGCTGAGATATTTTACAATCTCATACTTTTAGACACATTATTTGGGGAGAAAATCGCTTACAAAACTTGTATCACTGTACACAAATTTGGTCACAACACATGTTTATGAAAGAAGAAAAGTCTTGGCAAGAGCCTGCTTCATTTTACGGCCACAAGCGTGCAAGATAAACTGCCTGATAATAGGAATACATTTTACATTCACTTCCTGGGTCACATTTACACCTGAAACAACAATATGGGCTAACTAAAGTCAGGAAACAAGGAAACAATCTTATTTGGTTTAATGAGTATTAAATAAACCAGCTGATTACAAAACACAACACAACACACACTAAATGTTGAGGAATCTACATGTAAGTTGGAGGTTCAGTGCCCAGGGCTGGGTATAAGGCAGTGCTTGAGAGCTTAGCTGCCAGGTAACTATTGCTTGTCATATCCAGGTCAAAAAAGCTGTTACATAAAGTATTTGTTCGAGACAGAGAATAGGTTTAGAGCTGCTCAACAATAGCTTTGAAGAGCACTGGGTCACACAAAAATGGACAAGGGAGGGAGGGAAAGCTGCAAGCAATCACAGCAATGTGTACATTAACTGACTAGCAAAATACAAACCACAAGCAATAACAACAACAGAGTCCTGGATAAGAACCAACCCAGGGCCATGCAAGCACGCCACATGGCCCTCAATACATGCTGGATATTTCACCATGCCTAAGACTTGATTAAAAAGACCTCCTTGCCATCTAAAATGTAGATATACATGTATTTACACACAGTTGTACACAGTGTTCTCCCAGGCAGTGTTACACATCTTTTGCAAAACAGTTCTTTCATTGGTCTGAGCTGATGGTTTTTAATTACCAACATTAATATTCATATATTTTCATATTAATAGTTAATCAAATGGTTTGCTGGAGTCTGTGGGTGTTTACCATTTACGTGAAAAAAAAGAAGAGAATTCTGGTTAAAATACCACAGGGAGCCCAGGCTCTCAACATGAGCACTACTCTCAATGGCAAAATATAAGGATTTGTATGAAACTTTACTACTGCTTTTAGCGGCGCTAGTGCCACTAACTTTTACCGTTAGTGCCACCAAACCACTAGACGGCTTGAACCGTCGACAGCTAGCCACCAAACGTCTAGCGCCGTCGACGGCTAGCCACCAAACGTCTAGCGCCGTCTACGGCTAGCCTTTTGAGAAGTTTAATTATTTTGAAATGTTCATCAAGGCCGAGTTTTGATTAATTTCTTTTGAAGGTTTACGTGGCAGTACTGAACGAAGAAGTATTCAACTAAAATAAATTTACCATCTAGTGTCAGCAGCCGAGTTTTGAGTAGTTAATTTTGAAACGTTTTACGTCTACTAGTCAGCCGTATAAGTTCGATTCATCGACTCTCACGAGTCACAGCGCACGGCCCACTGAATGTAGAAGTTCACTGAACTTCAACTAACTTTACCGTCCCATTACAGGTTGCCGAAAAATATATTTTTGCAGGAGGGGTATTTTATTAACTCATCACAAAGTGATGAAGTTAAAAACTCCAGAAGATTTGATACAGTGTGATCTCACGGCAATTAACATTCATTTGACAACAAATTGGAAAACAGCCAAAACTTCTCACTTAGGCAGAGATCAGGACTCAAAGCATTTCCCACATCAGGTGAAACTGTTCAGACACGAAACAAAAATGAAATAAAAACTTACAAAACATTTTATTCTGAAGGTAGAAAATGTCTGGTGCGATCCAGGCGATTTTAAAGCCAAACACTGACGACCTATAAATACGATGATTATTCAAATCAGTTCGTGGAAAATATCACGCTTCCAGCCGTGTCGTAGAATTCTGGAGACCTTTGAAAAATGGATCCACATTAATAAAAGAACTCCAGAATATTTTATTGGACATCTTTTTCATTTTCCATAAAGGTTGAGTCCATGTAGTTGTGTGGTGAATTAAACTACAGTCACACTTCCCGCAAAGTTCACGGCGTGGCACTCCAGTGTTGTTGTGTCAAAATCCAGACAATGTCTGCACGGCAAAGCGGTTTAAAGCAACACGTGAAGAATGAAACAGGAAGTTAGCTGTTCGCTGTTCGAGTTTTACTGAACGGTTTTGAAGTGATTTTCTTTAGATATTCCAGGGAAAATCTGTTAAGTTCCCAAAAAATGTCTTTGATTCTGTCAGACACGATGCAACTACAATTATTGTTAATATGCTAATTTTCGACTTCAGTTTGTTTACATTCACTCACACCGCAGTACAGTGCAGTGAAAACTTTTTCAATTGTGCACTGACTAATGGCTAGCCGCCAAATGTTTTGAGCCGTCGGCTAGCCACCAAACGTCTAATGCTGTCGACGGCTAGCCACCAAACGTCTAGTGACGTTGACGGCTAGCCACCAAACGTCTAGTGGCGTCGACGGCTAGCCACGAGTTTTTACCATTAGTGCCACCAAATCACTAACGCCCAGCCGCTAAAAAATTAGCGGCGCTGGTGGCGCTGACGGTTGCAAAGTTTTTGAGCGGGACTGTATATACATGTACAGTTGATGGAAAATGATAACAAACATCCATTAAAGTTTACAAACCACACATCAAATGTTGTCCATCCCTCAAGCCACATTTTGGCAAGAAAATAATGTTCTTTTAGTTCACCTCTACCAAAAATATCACAAGGGTGCACACTCGTCCACTCGACAGGCAGATGAAAAATTTCCATATATCAGCTTTAATGGTCTCAATTGCTCCAAAACCTGACTCGAGTGTAGACTGAAGATTGCTTTTCCCAGGTAGCATGTTTTCCTTCCCTAGAATTTCTCTATCACTTCAAGAAGATGGAAAATATTATCAAACTGTTTCAACTTTTCACTTCCAAGTGTGCTTGAACACTCACGTTGAGTCACCCAACCACCATCATGGCATGTAGCCAAGCCTTCCTTGAACAGCACATGCTATGATTGATTGATAGTTGTCACGGAAATGATACTCATTTCTCCCATCGGGGAGGGCAACGAATGCAACAGTCCTTACAAAACCGGACTTGCCTGGGTGTTGTATTTTTTGTCCTCCCAGACGGGAGAATTAGTATCATTTCCATGACAACTATCAACCAATCATAGTGTGCGCTGTTCATTAAAGGCTCAGTTACATGTCATGATGCTAGTTGCGAGTCTCAACTTGGGCATTCAGGCATACATGTACTTGGAAGTGAAAAGTTGAAACTTTTTGATATTTTCCGTCTTCTTGAAGTGATGGAGAAATTATAGGGAAGGAAATCATACTACATGTACCTAGGAAAAAGAATCTTTGATCTACAATTGAGTGACGTTTTGGAGTGACTGAGATCCAATAAAGTTACGAGTGTACACCCTTGTCATAATATTATTATTTTAGGCAGAGGTGAACTAAAAATAAAATATTGCTGAAATGCAACAGATGGATAACATTTGATGTGGTATGTAAACTTTAATGGCTGCTCTATATACTATTTAGCAATAAAGCTTCATACAAATCCTTATACATGTATTTTGCCATTCGCTTTAATCATGCGGCTCCATGTTGGCTAGAAACAATAAATTTCCCACGTGTAGCCTCGTTCTGAGTAGTTTCAGAATGAGTCCATGGGTCCGAAACAAAGGTTTTTATTCACCAGGAATTAAACATGGCTGCCGTGTGATTAAGGTCCATTGAATAGTCCTCATGTCATGAGGCTGGGCTCCCTGTGAAAATACATGTACATGTATCCATATAATAGATCATTCACTTTCTGGAATCATACATTTTTGAGAAATTGTGGAGTACCTCCAGAGGTACTCCTCTTTTCCTGGTTGGAACAACCAACCAGGATTCTCTGCACCATTGTACAGTTCTCCAGCTTCCCATCTCTTTGAGTACAACTGCAGGGTTTCTGCAAAATTATCTGCTGGAATTGTAATTGGTAAGCACTAACTCTTCTAGTTGGTCTGCTAGTTAAATTTGAGAAAGCCCATATCATTATACAGCCCCAATAAACAACATTCGTCCCAACTGGTTTCTTTCTGACAGTAAATGCCAAGTACCGTGTGTTGTGTGTCCACAAAGACAATAGTCCCTGTGCATCCCCTGGCAGTCACACTTAATTGGGCTGTTGAATTGCTGGTATGATCAACTAAAACAGGGCACAAAGTTGCAACTGATACAGTCGCTTTTGTGACTAGAATTTTGTGGGCTAAATTACAGAATACAGGTCCATTTCTCAATATGTCCTGAAGAGCCACTGGCTCAGTGGCTCGGCAGTGACTTCTGAGCCACTGAATATATACACATCACTTCATTGCATATTCATAAGTGAATGCGACTTCCAAGCCACCGAGCCACTAAAATATAGACCCCAAGATACATTGAATATTCATATGGAGATGCCTTGCTCTTTAAAGAGACAGATACTAGACATATTCATAAGTGAACACGACTTCCAAGCCACTAAAATATAGACAGCAAGACACATTGAATATTCATATTGAGATGCTTTGTTCTTTAAAGAGACGGAGACTAGGCAGTGACTGCCGGTGGATGGATTAAGATCATTGACTATCGAGCCACTGAGCCCGGCGTAACTAATCGATAAATCGATATTAATCGATAATAGTCAATACTAATCAATCGATTTGTATCGGACATCGATAAAAATCGACAATTTTTTTTTGGTGACTATCGATTTCTATCGATTTTTATCGATTGTTATTAATTAGGATTTATTTAAATCATGGGTTTAAAAGGCCGTTTAAATCCATGTGCTCGATTAACCTAGTCATTCCCCAATAATTAAGCGCTTCACCTTTCACTCTGACCCTGGTTTAGGTTAGATTCCCGAACGCGTGGGCAAAAGTGAGTTGAGTACTGACTCGGGTAACGGCTCGATCTCTTACAAATCTTCAAACTTACCCAGTCATAGTTACAGTAGATCTTGAAACAGGCCAGAGAATTGGAACCACGTCTTTTTGAATATGCCAAGTCGCCCTCTGTCAGATTTCCTTAGCACTTGGAAAGCTTCTCCTTTCTCTCCATGCTTGCGCTCTAGAACAAATTCGTCCTCATTTCGGTTTAGAGAAAAACTACACTCGTGGTAGCCTTTGACCACAGCGTCAAAACTTAGCCTCACAGCGTCAGACCCCTCCGCCATTTCAGTACGTGATATACGACTAATGAACAGTTTTACTCTGATATGCCACAGTAAAACAATCCATGGCTATTCTATCTATATATTACGTTACAAATAATAATCGATAAAAAACGATAAAAATCGATAAAAATCGATTAATTAGCCAGCAAAAAAATTGTGACTATCGATTTTTATCGATTACCAATAGTAATCGATATTAATCAGGTTATTCTATCGATTAAAATCGATTTATCGATTAGCTTTCCGATGATCGATTTTGATCGATTAGTTACGCCGGGCACTGAGCAATGACAAAAATATATGGAGCTTCAAAAATGGCCCTGCATTCTGTAATTGCTCCATTTTGTGTTTTGCGACTATAATTTTTCAGCAAGTCGCAAAAATGCGGCTAAATTGATCTGATTTGGGACTAAATTTTCTATTCGAAAAAATGAGACCATATTTTTTTGTTAATTTCGAGCCCTGTAAAAGCTAAATTGCTGTTACTTTATTTTAAGTAGTTTTTTAATTATTCAAAGTGCTTCAAGTTGAATAGAACGGCAAAACACCAGTGAAAACACTGAATTACATGTATCTTTTGTACATATTTTGTAAGTCCTTTCTTGAATAATTTGTGTGGACAAACAGCATAATAAACTTTATTACCTTTGACGAAAACTTACAAAACATAAAACCTAAGGCAAGCAATTAACCTGAAATATAAATAACGATTAAACGGGCAAGTGGTTTTGAATGTCTAGATGATCTATTAACGCGATTTTACGCTGTATGTGTCGACTCGTAAATGATCAATGACCATGGCCAAAACTCAGGCAAAAGTCGCGTGGTCGAACGGCATTCAACGCAATTTCTCAAAACGTATGAGATCACTCTACGAATACGTAGCAGAACTACATATGACATAGGTAGGTTTAATAAAAGTATTTCGATTTTTTACCTGGCGGTGTTGCCATCATTGGAACTTCTCGTTTCATTCCCGGTATTTCCATAACCTGTGCCATCGGCATCACCATTTGTGGTGGGCACGGTGAAGGAGACTGCTTCCCCGCCAAAATTGGATGCAGTCGCCCTAAGGGAGTCGTATTTGCGCCAGTCATATGCGCCATTCCTACCAACTGCTAAAACAGTCAATAACTTAGTCCTCCACGAAGGTTTCACGCGAGGTTTTAGGATGTAGACAGACTGAATTATAGAAAATTTACGGTAAGAAACATTGGAAAGTTGAACAAAATGTCGAAACAAGTTGAGCAGCGCGATGGCGAGCCCGCAATGGAGTCTGGGTAAGAGTGCTGCGCATCTTGTTTTGCGAATTACATCTGACATAACGACTGCGGGCGTAGAAGTTGTGGAACATTTCAACGAAATGAGAATATTTTTCATAAACAAAAAGAAGCAAATAAGACATTAAAAAAATTGCCCAGTAGTATACGTGATTTTTAATTATCATCATACAATATTCTAGGAAAAATATATATGATATAATTGGGTTGCCTGTGTCATGATTAAGATTCGGTGCGCAAAGACCCCTGGGAACGAGGTTGCTACCACTGACATCATTTCGACGCGGGCTCAAACAAGATGGCATCCCAACTCCGAAGTGAACAACAACAAAGGGAAGTTTGAAACGAACAGGACGACAGAAACCTTGAAGAATATTTTTAACATGGCAAGCAGGAAAAGGAAGCAATGTCCACCGCAGAGACTAAGTGGAGAGAAACGTCAAAAACTAGCTTGGGATATGACAGACTTAATAATCAGAAACAACGTCGACTGCAGGGAGACGGAGAGTGGTTCATCAGGTATTAACGAACTTGAAGACTTTGGTTGTAGTGGTCCTGGCATTGGAGATGAATGGTTGAATGATGGTAGTATTAGAAATAAGAGTAAGAAAATACGGGGAAGAGCCGAAAGTAGAAAAGAAGAAATCGTGGAACTAAATGTCCAGAGCTCTCTACCAACAGCGTGGCACTGTGTTATAGGGACGTTCAGGGTCTCTTTACATCACTTATCGAAATCCTCGTCAAATAATGTCCCTCAAGACCTAACTGGAAGTAGAAGTGAAAGCCCATGTGATAATTATGAGAATATGTATGTGTCAGATGAAATAGAGGTGAAAGTAACATTGAGTGATCTGGAAAGGGTTATTGATCTTGAGATGGGACACAAACCTGTCACACATGGGAGCACCTCACTTCATAAGTCCCTCCGCAGTTTGTCACTTAAAGGCACCATAAACATTAGCAGTGATAAACTTGAGGCCTTAGATTTTTTGCAAGATAAGGGACTTGCGACTCTTGTGATGCATATGGAGACATCCATATTTGATGACAGTTGGAACATCATGGTATGTTTGAGTGAGTGTGCCTTGACAAAGATGAAGTTTGCAAGTCAGGACACAGTGATTAGAAAGACGGATAAAATGATCAAAGTTATAATGAGTTGGTTTTACAAGGATGATTGTGCAACAAGTGAGGCAGCAACTTCTGATGGTGCCGAGACTGGCTTTGACTCTCTGTATGAAGCTGTAAAGAAAGTCAGAGAGGCACAGAGTAATGATGCAAAAGAAGTTGCAAACAAATATTATTTTAATTCCAGCAAAGGTGTTATTTCAAATCACACCACAGTTACTGCAAACTCTACTTCCATGAATGATGTCAAATGTTGTGGTAACAAACTTAATATTGTACATGGTTTTTCAACATTTTGTATTAACAAAGGTGAACATTCATGCATTAATAGAACACATATCTTGAATGAACAGTCATGTAAATCAGAGTGCCATTGTAGACAATTACATGTAGATTCAAGCTCATCTTCATGCAGTGATTTGATACATGGCGGTTTACCAAATAAAAATCCTACCATGTTACGTGGTTCTTGTGTGAACTCGCTAGAGTACCTTCAGCACTCCAGCCTGCTGCCAACGCTGAGACAATATCAGATGAGAGCAGTGCAATGGATGATACACAAGGAGAAGGGCAAGAACCTTGGAAATGGAAAAGGTGAAAAGTTTTCTTGAATCATGTAGTAATAATTATTACATAGCTAAGTGATTTCACAAGCTATGATTTGTCAATTGGGGGTCCATAACTTCCCATACGGACCTTCCACCCACTTCCAGTCTCAAAGAAAATGAAGACGTTATTGATAAACGTCTTATTAACCTTGTTTTCTTGGTCCATACCATAAGTTTTGGATCCTCGTTTCCCCCCCTTTTTATGGCCTGTGCGCTTCATCATGCTTGGGCCATAAAAAAAAAGAGGAAAAAACTCTGTCCATAATTCGACTGTATGGACCTTGTACTCGGTTAATAAGAGGTACAGACAGACAGAAGAGGTTTATTGGCACTTTGCAGACATTAATGTTTACATCAGTGTTGAATCCAATAATAATATAAGATGACTAAATAGATGAATACTAAGTCTTGTTGTAGGGTAATATATTAATGACATTAATTTATTGTGGAAACAGGTGGCAAGTTACTTATAATGTGGGATCTAATTGTAAGGCAATCAGATATGTATTTGGCTGCTCTTCTTGCAATTTTGGTATCTGGCTTAAGTATAAGGGTTAAAATTTGGTCATCATTTGTTTTCTTTAGAGATCTTTTCAATGTATTTTCCAATGAAGCATATAATTCCTTTCTCGGCACTTGGTAGTATGTGCATCTAATTATAAAGTGCCATTCATCCTCAACTTCGGCTTTACAAAGAGGACAAAGCCTCTCGTTGGGTGGTTTGTATGGGCGCTCATATCTGTCCCTCTCAATTTGTAGCTCATGATTACTTATTCTCAACTTCGTTAGCGCAATTCGATGCTTCACGTTCTTAATATTTAACAGATAATTTTCAAGTTCGTGTTTATATTTGAATGTTCGGTAAAATCTTAATTTGTTACCTTGGTTGTTTTTTCGGTTATTATCGTTGAATAAGAGGTATTTATTCTTCTTCACTAATCAAAACTGGGAGGGGGGGCCGGGCACTTACAGAAAATGATTAATGAGTAGGTACATGTACATGTGGCCATAGGGTCCATGACATCTACCTACTGTCTGTCTGTCTGTCATGTGGCCATAGGGTCCAGGACATGTACCTACTTTCTGTCTGTCTGTCATGTGGCCATAGGGTCCATGACATGTACCTACTGTCTGTCTGTCATGTGGCCATAGGGTCCAGGACATGTACCTACTGTCTGTCTGTAATCATGTGGCCATAAATGTCTGTCTGTCTGGTTTTATGAGAAAACGGTTGCTCCAAAACCCAGATTTTTTTCTGTACAGAATTACATGTAGATGATGTTTCATTAATTTTAATAGCCCTGATTAAATTATGGTTTAAACTCAGACTCTGTATTGCAGCACACATAATACATCATAAACATGAGTATACATGTACTAATAAGTATACTAATAACTCATAAACATGCCCGTATACATGTACTAATAAGTATACTAATAACTCATAAACATGAGTATACATGTACTAATAAGTATACTAATAACTCATAAACATGAGTATACATGTACTAATAAGTATACTAATAACTTCTAATATTTTGGTCTCTAGCATAAAAATTATTATTTTTTGCAGAAAAGCTGAAGGTTTTATAATAAAAATTGATCTTTAATTTACAGGTACTGACTCGCATCCCCTGTGGAAAGAATATTGCACCCTGGATGGTAAAGTGATATTCTTCAACCCATTCAATGGAAGGTGAGTAACTGGAAATCTTGAAGTTTAGGTTCTCTGAGGTGCATTTTCCTTCACTTTCCGGGACATTTGTTTAGAATATGGCACAGTTGCCTTTATGCTACATGTAACTTTGTACTGCTCCGCCTCCCCTCCCCCCAAAAAAATAGGTACCATATTCTTCAAAGTTGGTAACCCCCTATCAAGCTTTCTAAAATTATAATGTGCATACAGTAACTCCCTATAGTGTTGTTGACCCACTGCCCCATACACAAAAGCTCTCTAAGGTTTTCATTCTGACTAGTGACAAAAGTTTTGTTTATTTATTTATCAGACAGTTAATATTAATCAATAATTACATACCAAATTCTGTTACATGTACATGTAGGTTAACAACAGAGAGGTTCCAAGCTCCTCCCATACCCTCTGGTGGAATTCTTGCTGATGAGATGGGGCTTGGCAAGACTGTGGAAGTGTTGGCCTGTGTTCTGAATAATCCCATGCAAACCTGTCTAGAAAGTCCAAATACATGTAACTCTACAGCAGTACCAAGTCCTGGTGTAAACAAGGACCCAGCATTGGGTGTTACTCCTGTTCTTAATGAAGACTCTAGACTGTTAACCAATACTGGAACAACAAACATGAATCCTGTATCCTCTACAAATACATTTATGTCTTATAATGATAATGGTCCAAGTATTATTGAGAATATTACATTAGCCAATCAAAACCACGTCCCTACCTTGGTAACTGCTACTAGTTATACAAGCATACATGTGCATCTACCATGTATGATATCAACATCTGTCAATCAAATTGAGTGCAAGGTCCCCATCTCACAGGCAGATCATGGTAATACAGTCTGGGAACATATTGGATGCAAGTCATCTAGTACTGTTGAACACAGTGCAAGTGCTAAGCCCTTGAATGCTGAAAGTAAAGTGCACATGCCATTTAATCCTGAGAGCACCATAACTGCTGATAACAAGAAACACTATGTTACTTGTTCTTCAGCAGAGCCACAACTGTCAATGCCATCTGTGGAAGCTCCCTCTGCATCAATTCTCAACAAATCCCAAGGCATTTCCTATCTCTCAAATCCTATTCAAGAATTCTATAATGGAGTTGTGGTGGGAAATAAAACATGTTTAAATACTAATGTTAATGACTGCCATGATAAGACACTCAAATATCAATCTGTAAGGACAATGACAGCTGATAGGGAACCAGGACAATTTCAAGACAGTTCTATAAGCCATTTTCCAGGTAATAATCAAGTCGTCCAGGTTTTGGGAAAGTGCATCAAGCAACCTTGTGATGCTATCACAAGGCCTTGTCCAATGACTGGACCTCAATGTACAGAGGAGAATCTAGTCAATAACAAGCCAACAGAATCAGGAGAATTGATTGGAGATCAGACTGATAGTTTCCAATGGGAGTTTGTTTATAGTACTGGAGAAAAGCCACAATTAAACATGGTTGAAATGACAAATGTTACCAGTGAAATTGTGGACCAAAAGTCATCCACTTTCAAGGACTGTTCTGTTATTGGTAAGATGGCAGCCTCGGAGGTGTCAATCACCTGTCAGTGTGTGTGTGGCAGTAATGATGCTGACCTGAGTGACAGACTGCTACAGTGCACTCAATGTCAGGTGGTGTTACATGCAGAGTGTTTAGGACATCATGGTGGTGGTTCAAGTGATTGTACTATTACTTTCTTGTGCCCTCACTGTGCCGTCAACAGGGTGAGTAGAATGCAGGATTTCTCTCCCATTCTATAGTTAAGGTGTCCTAAAAACAAGGTATTGTGATAGTCCTGATCTGGCCTCTCTTTCGACCACTTCATAGACAGTAAGGTAACGGGAAAGAGAGTCCAGTAGGTATTATATGTGTATGCTAGAAATGTAACTCATATCCAGAGTGTGAGTGCTGTTAGTGTGGTGTTTACTGAATTGTATCAGTGTTAACTTGTGCATACAATTTCGGCAAAACCTTTCTCAATGCTGTCAAACATGCCTTGAAAGTGCACAATTACCAATATTTGTACCAATATTTGAACAGCTAGATGCACTATTTCATCTATGCAAAGGGTAAGGTATTTTCATCAACTTCAGCACTGGATTTGGCAAGTCACTGGACAGGTTTATACTTTATTTTCTTTCGTATGTGATTTTTTAAGATCTTCACCATAACAGACTTGTCATTTGTCGATTATAATTTTGATTTCTCCACTCATATCTCTGATTGATGATCAAATGTCTGAACTAAAAGAGTATGGGGGGAACAGCAGTGAAGCTCTCACTGATAACGATGTCAGTGGAAACAAAATGCTTGGATTGGAACCTTCTAAGTAATAGATACAGAATAAATAGCCTTGCTAGCACTTTATCGGATTTACAAACTTGAGCCAGAAGTCAGAGTTTTTAAATGCGATAAAGCATGGGCACGAATTCTGTACAATGTATATGCCTTATCAAACATCTAGTAGTTGTACAGAGTCTTGTTTTTTAGTTATTTTGGCGATTCAACATATTTTGGCAGAGAATATCAAAGCCAAAGTTTATGCAAATCAGGACAAATCTGTGTCAGATTTACAGATCACTTATCGCTGATTTCTTTTGTTTTTCCTTCATGAATTATTCATAGTGTTAATTCTCTCACCTGAAGGTATAGCTGTATGAGGAGCAATAAAGAATCTATAGCAAGAAATTGTTTTGTGCTAATGTGTTTTGGGCTGGACATATGCTGCAACAAATTCTGCACTGAGAATCCCATTTTAAACCTTCAAAGCAACATTTATTTGGTAAATCCCACAAATGTATAAAATTATGCAAATTTGACCTTATTCCTGATTGGACAGTTTTGAGCATTTGCATGCAATATCTAGTGGACTCTCTTTCCCACGACCTTCCAGTCTATGGAGTAGTCAAAAGAGAAGCCACACAAGGACTAGTATTATATTGTGACAGCTGAATGGGCAGAATTCGAAGATACATAATATTGTCAGAGATATACATGTACATGTACATGTAAGTGCTTCTCTCGACCCCTCGTTTCTACAAAAAATGCACAAAAATATCTAAAAAAAAATCAAGCTTTGAAGGTAACGAGTTTCAAAAACTTGACCGCACCCATATAGCTTTTATAAGTGAGTATTGCCCTCTCCCAGAAAAAATGCGAACAATTTTTCAAACAGTACTGTAGGAATAGTTATTTCATTTTCATTGAAGTGCAACCCTGGAAGTTTCAAGTCGCGTTTCAAAAATTGCATTTAGTGTAAATTAAACGCAAAGTCTGCTCTCATACAAAGCTTTCAAAGGCATACTTCCTAGATTCAATAAAATCTAGGCACTACTCATCTGATTGATGGTCTGCTAAATGCAATTTCCCAAATGCGTCGTGAAACTTTGATAGTCGCACTTCAATGAAAACAGTAATACAATTGTGTAAAGGAAAAACTTTTGTTCATAATGTTACTGTTTTTTAGTTTGTTTGTTTACAATGGATTGTATTGATGATGTGTAATCAAATGCGAGCTGATCGTGACATGTTTAACCTGTGTCTGATATTCCTTTCTGTTGTATTATTTATTTAGCCTCCTATTCCATCGCGTGCCACTCTAATAATTTCACCAGTAGCCATCGCACACCAGTGGGTGGAGGAGATCACCAGACATACGACACCAGCAGCACTCAGAATACTGGTAAGGTTACCATGGTTACTTCAACTCCATGGTGTGGTTGTTTGAGGCAATGTTATCCCTAGGATAGTGCTAAATCTATAATTAGCATAATCTGGTGTAGCTACCTGTATAGGTAAAAAAAGTCAGCGTCAATGATGTCATAGCAGAATTTGCTGGCAAGAAGAACAGACCGGTATCCTTTTGCTTATAAACTGGAAACATAGTACATACATTGTAGCTCCACATTCCAATTTTAGTGAATTGTTATGTAGCGCATTGATCATGTTGACATCGATAGTAGAGTTGGTAAATTTGTAACATTGACAACATTTAAAAAGATTGTGCGCATAGAGACCGCTCAGTTGTGAATAAAAGACAGATGTCATTGACTTGTGTAGCGTGGTTATGGGGGGGGGGGGGGGGGGGATTGGAAAAAATTAACTTATTTGATGAATTGTGTGTAACCTCTAAAGAAATCCTGGCTATGCCGAAGTAATGAAATCATTATCAGAAACATCCCGAAAGAACTTTCAAAAGAGGACAATTTGTAGCAAATGTGAAGTTTGCTAAAGATTGAGGTAGAGGACACATTTCAAGGTGATTAGAATGTAAACTCTTTCCCTTTTTATCCTGTAGGTGTATGAGGGTGTTGCGAAGCAGGGATTTATTCAGCCCGAGATGCTTGCCGATCATGACATCGTCCTGACTACTTATGCCACCCTCAGGGCAGACTTCTATCATCTGGGACCACAGCAAGGTGAGGGACGCACAGGCGCAGATATTTAAGGTGTCGTTACAATGTGTAATTCTCTCTGCAACTTGTCTCACTTTGAGTGACAGGTTGCTATGGGAACATTGGACAATGTAACATACCATCCAAGCAGCAGAAACGTTTTGAGAAAAGTTACTGCAACGATTGTGGAAAGTGGGACTGAAGTACGTGTAGAACTTACAAGCATCAGAAGAAGCATCACTTATTCAATGTCAAATGCATGATAACATAATATCTACAGGAAATTGCATGAATGCAAATGCTACACAGGATAAAAGGCTTGATCAATTATCAGAATTTTCAAAAACCATAAATCACTTACATTGTATAGCACGAGCAGTTCATGTGATTTTTGTTTATAACATACTAAGCAAACATTTGCCAAGAGCATGGGACTGTGCACTCGATAACCTTTTTTGCACTTGTCATTGCCCAATCAGAATCCAGATATTTTGTTCAATACATTATGAGATATAATATACTGCAATGGAATTCTAATACATTTTATTATGGTTTTAGGTTCTGTAGGGCGTTCAATGAGACATCAGAAAAGGTACATAGCCTTGCCCAGTCCCCTAATGGCCATCAAGTTTTGGAGGGTAAGTCCGTTGAGCTGTATCTCGCACAGCCAGTCTTCTCTCTGGATCACTTTTTAGTGTAAAAAAAATCCACATTTACGCATGCACTAATTACACTGTATGTGAAAGTTCTGCCATTCGAACCATGATTGGCGGTGAAATGTCAACGTTACCTAAATGATGAAAGCCATCTTTTGAATCTTGGATTGCAAGCTACGATATTCTGATTATTACTCGTCAAGAAAATCAGTAGTTCACAAGTTACTATATCAAACAAATTGTCTCCAAATGTGCATTAATTGTCTCATTCCTTTACTCATGACAGTAAACAAACCTAATGACAAGAACTGATAACTTCTTTCCTTTCTGTACGTTCTAGATTTGTTTGGATGAAGCTCAGATGGTCGAGAGTACAACAGCTAAGGTGATACTTACAGTAAATTGAAATCTGCCACCATGTTGTGCACCAAAACATTTAATCACGATAGAGTTTTGAATCCTTAAAACCACCAGATACCTAATCTTGCCTTGGCTGCAATTACAGCTGAGAATTTGTCACACTTCTATGGTGGATATTTGCTTAGGGTAGTGGATATCACGCTGGCTTAGCTGACCGAAGGTTATGGGTTCAACACCCCAAAAAAACCTCACACTTTTTTCTCTTTTCCGTTCTTGTTTACCTGTGAACCCTGTCCCTTGGTGAGTGAGAACTCGTCGTTTATCTGGGAACCTGTTTTCAAAATGGCTAGGCTGCATTTTATGGTTAGGGTTAGTGTTAAGGTTTGGGTTTGAAGTCTTTAGAGTAATCCCTGTCTTTAGGAGCGCTTCTATTAGGACTTTGTTAGGTTCGCAGATAATTGTTGTCAAATATATATACAGTTGATGACCACTTTTACTTTAACCCACAGTCCTTTGCACACAGGAAACCTGAAATGCTTTATAGAATCGCAATAGAGAGAATATTAAACTTGAGAGGGGCAAGCAAAACAGTTGTCATTTTTTTAATGCGGCGGCAAACTCTAACTGAAACATTTCAGTCTAAGGTTGTGTACACAAAAGGTATTGTTTCAAGTTATTGTAAGAGGCTTTTACTGTGATCGCAAGGTATTGTGGTCAGATGTACTGCTGCCGTCTTTATTGTGGTAAATTTAGTCACTGTTAACAAGGCCTTACTAGAAGAAAATAATGTGTTGTAAAGTGGTGTGCTGTAGTGCTATGTGTGCACGCCCTACGAGGGAAAAAGAAAAAATCTCTGACCCAAGTGGGACTGTCGAACCCAACAACCTACAGGTCTAACTACATATACATATATAATCGCCATGACCCATAAAACGCACCAATACCCACGATTGCTCTCATCTGACTTGATAGCTCAGTTGGTGGAGCGCCAGACATGCAACCTGGAGGTCGTTGGGTTCGAGTCCCACTTGGGTCAGATATTTTTCTCTTTCCCTCGTAGGGCGTGCACACATAGCACTACAGCATACCACTTTACAACACATTATTTACACCTACTAGTGCTACGCGGCAAACATGATTTCATATCATAACTACACTTACTAGAAGAACTAGACTTAAATTCCAACTAATCCAAGAAGTATAACACTAACACTCAACAAGTCTTGCACTCGAAAACAAATTGACCACCTATCTACATAGGCTGTGCTACCATGCACCTGTAGTAACCGCACCTGTACTACACTAGTAACCATGCCTGTGCCACCACTCCCCCTCCCTAACTATTCTGACACGTGGGATGGCTTGTCAAATTCTCATGAGTATAGGCTCTGTTCCATACTTCTTCAAAAAGTTAAAGCGTACAATGTTCCTCATTCTCTTTCTTCTTCCTGCTCTTGGTGTTCCTGCATACTGCAGCCAATACACATAATCTGTAATGACATTGACGATCCTCCAAGGTCCGGTCCTGGCCTGGTGAAACTTCCTGCTGCAATCTCGTGGAACAACAGGATTGTAGAGCCATACCAAATTTGCTGTCTTAAGTGGGTCACCACGGGCTTTACAGTAATAAAGGTCCTTCTGTCTCCTCCAAATTCCATCATACTTTCTTCGACTCTTGAGCATTTTCTTGATTTTATTGCTGCTCTAAAGTTTAGGGTTGAAAAAAAACCTCTGAATTTCTAACGAGACCTGAAACAACCATGGGGCTGATCAAAGCCAGGTCCCGGCTAATCCACAGATCGAATTGGAATTTAGCGTGTTGGTTTTTGCGGAGGGGGGAAAACCGGAGAACCCGGAGAAAACCCCTCGGAGCAAGGGCAATATACCAACAAACTCAACTCACATATGGCTCTGTGTCCGGGAATCGAACCTGGGCCACAGAGGTGAGAGGTGAAGCGCTTAACCACTGCACCACCCACTGCTCCCTAAAGAGATTGGTGGCTTATCCTCTCTAATTTCAAGCAAGTAAACATGCTTTCAGATTTCTTCTAAATTGCTAAGATGAAAATAAAAATTGGTCCAATAAAAACAAGCAGCAGGAAGCTTCTGCTAGTTACTTGGTAATGCCTTTCAATAATGTTTTAGAATCATGTACAAAGTCTTTAGTGCATTTTGTGACATTAACAATCAAGTATTCAATTTGAATTTCGCGCGTTAACAAATGTCAGAGATCACTCAAGCAAAGCATGTTGGAGCTTTGAACAGAGATGTTCACTTGACAAAGGTTGATGAACAACTGAAGGTGACAATTGCCTGCCTGTGGCGCTGATAGCCCTGGTCCTTGTTTACAAAAGGGTGAACAAGAACCAAAAAGGCAGGATCAATGGAAAGTACCCTACGTCTGTTATCTACCCCTCTTACATTCTTGAATTTCAGGCTGCTGAGATGGCATTACGCCTCCAGTGCGTACATCGTTGGTGCGTGACAGGGACACCCATACAGAAAGGGCTGGAAGGTCAGGTTCTGTGATGCAATCTTGATTAAACAAATGCTTATACCTGCTCTGAAATCCTAATACATTTATGTCATCTTGCACAAACAGCATCATTAGTTATTTTGGGATATATACCTATTTGTGGCGTCAAAATATGCCCTGATATTTCGTCCGTGGGCATTATCTGATCCGAGAAGACAACAGTTCCCGAGAGCGAAGCTCGAGGGAAACTGTGAGCTTCGGGGATCAGATGATGTCCAAGGACAAATAACAGGGCATATTTCGACGCTATAATGTAGGTTATTGTTGTTATCATCCTTCAAATATTTTCTTTGACACGCGCTTATTCGCTCACAGGGGGTGTATTCGCTGATATTTCCCGCTCGCGGAGAGAAAATATGGGGTCACGTGACGCATTCAACCAATCACGCACGAGAGAAAATATTTGATGGGTTATAATTGACAATATTTGTTCCCCAGACCTGTATGGGCTGTTGCTTTTCCTGGGTGTGTTCCCTTACTGCCAGAGGATCTGGTGGAAGAAGCTCCTGTATGAGCCTTACATGCGAAGCTACAGACAACCCATGTATGATGCGCTGGCTGATGTGCTGTGGAGAACTGCAAAGAAGGATGTACTACACGAGGTATGATGGCTACCCGGATATGTCTTCAATGGAAAACCAGAAATTAGTTACTTGAAAACTTCTCCGTAATGGTTGATTTGATCTCAATCCATATTAATGCACGTGCTGATCAGTTGATCGACAATACTAACAAAGAGGCAAGGTGGTAAGAATTAAGAACAAGTATTTTAGGAGTCCTTATCGTATGTCTAGATTGACATTTTTAGTTTCGTATTTGATGGAGGGGGCTAATCCAAGGAACCCAAGTGCGCATACTTGAAACTTAGGCTTAGCTGAAGTGTGAAGAAAGATCAGAATCTCTTAATTAGTCGAGGAAATCATAGGACCGAATTTTTAAACAAAGTCTAAATCTTAGCCACTGACTAGCTATTGTATTAATGTGTTGAAAACAGTAGACAGCCAGCGTTTAGGAGTTAGATTTCATTCAACAAATCGGCCCATTGAGTTTAAGAATGCACTGACAATCTTAATCTGACTTGTGATGCTTCAATCAAATCTCGCAAGTTTACTTTTAGACCTAAAATCGTTTTCTTTTTCTTTTTGGTTTTCTAAGTTCTCCATTCCGACCATTCTACAACTTAGCTGGCTTTGTCTTATTCCTTGTTAACTACACACAATTTCCAGTACTGACATTGTCCATCATTATAATAATCTGTTGTGTTTTGGTTGTGTGGCAGATTCAACTACCGAGTCAGACGGAACACATGACCACGCTGACTTTCACACCTGTTGAGCAGCACTTCTACCAGAGACAGCACGAGGAGTGTTCAGCTACAACACTGAAGGTGAGAGCCCTTTATAATGCCGAAAGCTACTAACTTCATCAGAATGAACCATCAGATATCTTTAGGACAAAACTACACAATAACACCCAGAGGTGGAAGAGAACTCCCTTGTGAATGTTCTGTATTTTTGATAAAAGATGGAAAAGATAAAAATGGATTACAAATCTTATTTAAGCAACTTGATTTCACTCAAGCGTGGACTGAAATCGTGTTCCTCTAAACTACCCTAAATATTCGAATTATTGGACCTGGAGAGGGGGCGCTTGACTGACAGGACTGTAGAGAATACTTAAAATGTACATTACTCTCCCGAAAACAACAGATACTGTTTGGTGTGGGAAATATCACATGACAAACTACAACTGTTGTTTATATGACAAGTTTTCAGGGGCATTTATTAGAATACGCCTGTTTATTGAAATAAGAGAGGGGTGCTAATGCGGAGAATAGGGGCTCTTAATTAAAACAGTGAAAGCTGGGGTGGGCGCTTATTGGGAGGAGGGCGCTAAATCGAATCATTACGTATAGGTTCTAAACCAGTTTGTTTTGATCGGTTCAATCTTTGCCTCAAATTTTCTCCTTGAAATTTAAAGCTTACTCTTCTAATCTGAGTACTTATTTTTATCTCTGGTCATGAGAAAACTATCCTTTTGTGATGGGTACAGACCTCTTTAAAGGGTTCCTATCTGGCTTTATCTTCGAGGGCCCAGAAAATGGCTGCCATGCGAAAATTCAGTTTTATAGTGCAAGTCCCTAAGCTCAAGTTGGAAGAATGTTGGAAAATACGGAGTAATCAATAGATTCTTAGATTGATTTGCAAGAAAGGTAACTAATAGAGTGGTTTTCGATCGAGTGTTGTAAATTTTTAAACGAAACCAAAGTAATTATAGAGCCAATTGCGGGAGCCAGTGACGAACTGAAGTAATTCGTGATTGTTCTTACTCGAACCAATCACGAGGAGAAGTAAACGCTCAAACGACCAAAACAATGTTAGGTTTTAGTTGGAAGAATGTTGGAAAATACGGAGTAATCAATAGATTCTTAGATTGATTTGCAAGAAAGGTAACTAATAGAGTGGTTTTCGATCGAGTGTTGTAAATTTTTAAACGAAACCAAAGTAATTATAGAGCCAATTGCGGGAGCCAGTGACGAACTGAAGTAATTCGTGATTGTTCTTACTCGAACCAATCACGAGGAGAAGTAAACGCTCAAACGACCAAAACAATGTTAGGTTTTAGTTTTACTTTAGAACGTGATTGTTTGATAATTTTTCACAGCCAGTAGAAGCAAACGCAAAACCAAAGCAATCACCTAATTACTTAATTGAAAACCGCTCTGAAAGTACGCGTGGCTCAAAGGAAATGAATCGAGAAAAACATGTAGAGAGTGTCAACGTTGTTTTATTGTCAAAATTGTTCTCTAATCTTAAACCAAGAAGGGAATGAAGCTTTGAATTTGCACGCATATCCCATGTTTACTCTGCGACTATTGGTAGGCAACTTGTTAATGACTAGCTAAGGCTATAGGAGGGCGCGTTGTTTGTAAACATTACCCTTTGTAATATTCAAATATGCCAGTGGATTTCTGGTTGGCATATAAATCACAGTGGTTTATCTTAGAGTGCGCTCTACTATTCCCAGCCTTTTATTAAGGTCATAGCCATGTCTAAAAAGGTGTGTATGCTAAGAGTTAAACGTACGGTCAGTACAATGAATGCCATGGAAAGTGAAGGTCTCAGTATTACGCAAGGAAAGGCTGATAAAAGTAGGTTAATGTTTGACTTTAACGATTTGTTGGTCTTTTAGATACTTAGTCGCTGGAGTCATTCTGATACCAAGCTGAGCAGTATCGACAGGAGCACAGTACACAAGGTATGTGTAAACATGTAGGGATAAAGCTGTACTGCAGTTTCAAAGTCTAGACAAGGTTAATTGAATTGAACTATCCTCATATGGAGAAGACACTGTAAAGTGAAACTGTACTGGAAAAAGACAGCTCGTGGATACATGCTCTAGCCCTAGAAATATAGTATAAATCTTACAACAGTGCTGGAAAACATTAGAAAGTTGTAAACTATAGCGACCTGTACGGAATAAAGTTTCGTCAACGTTGACTAACTACTAAATACAGTAATTGCTTGCTCCTTTACATGTTTATATCAACTGAAGGTGACACCTACATGTGTTCATATCCACTTGTAACCATCGTTACCTACCCTTATCTATCCTATGTTGTGATCTCCTAACCCTAACCTAACCCAATTCTCAACCTATTCCTTTAACTCATCCCTAATATAGACACAAGAAGGAGTCAGCAATTCCTGTATTTAGATTATTTGCAACGGCAGTAACGAAGTTAACGTACAAAGATCTTATGTGTTTTGAAAGACACTGTTTGTGTGAGAATCTGATGTGAGAATATTTTGCCGCAAATTATTTTATCCGAAACATGACAACTGCAGAACTTAAGATATGTGGCAAAAGATTTTGTTTGTAAAATTTAAAGATTGTAAGCATCCTATGAATGAACCAGTCTGGTGTTGAATTGCTCACATGTTTTTGTTAAGGTCTTACAAGTGGCGATCAAATTACATGATGCCTCTAATGTCCACAAATTTAAACAGCAAAATCGTTTACCAAATATATTTAGTTCTGGGAGTCTAAATATTTTAGAAAAAGAATGTTGGCAAAATATTCTCATATAAGGCTCTCTTATAAATACTCCCTTTCCCTTCTTTCCCGCCATGTTTGTCCTAATTACCCATGCTGCAAATCAAAGAGTGAACGTCTCTGTAGAATCCAATACCTTAAGAATATATTCCTCCATGCTATAACACTGACTGATCCAGTCATGTGCAGAATATTACGATATGATTGAACCCTTACCCTGTTTGGAGTTCTGAAACTCCTGTATATCTCATTTGCCCATCTCATCTCCTATATATATCTCATCTGCCTAATGCATCTCCACCATGTCCCACCTTTCCGTCTTATCATCTCAATGAACCCATCTTTCCTTCTCATCGCCTCCATGTTCCATCTGCCCATCTCATCGCCTCCATGTCCCATTAGCCCGCCCATCGCCTCCCTGCCCCATCTTTCCATCTCATCGCCTAACATGTCCCACCTTTCCGTATCATCATCTCCGTGACCATCTTTCCATCTCTCATCTCCTCCATGCCCCACCTGGCTATCTCATCTCCTCCTTGTCCCACCTGGCCATCTCATCTCATCCTTGTCCCACCTGGCCATCTCATATCCTCCATGCCCCATTTTTCGATCTCAATTCCTCCATGTTCCATCTGCCCATCTCATCGCCTCCATGTCCCACATTTCCGTCTCATCTCCATGACGCATCTTTCCGTCTCATTGCCTCCATGTCCCATCTACCCATCTCATCGCCTCCATGTCCCATTTGCCCATCTGATCTGCCCATCCCATCGCCTCTATGCCCCATCTTTCCATCTCATCTCCTCCATGTCCCATCTTTCCATCTCATCTCCTCCATGTCCCACCTAGCGATCTTATCTCCTCCTTGTCCCACCTGGCCATCTCACCTCCTCCATGTCCCACCTGGCCATCTCATCTCCTTCATGTTCCATCTTTCCATTTCATCTCCTCTATGTCCCACATGGCCATCTCATCTCCTCCATGTCCCATTTGTCCATCCCATTTTCTCTATGTTCCACCTTTCCATCTCATCTCCTCCATATCCCATCTTTCCATCTCATCTCCTCCATGTCCCATTTGTCCATCTCATTTCCTCCACCCATTTGTCCATCCCATTTCCTCCATGTTCCACCTTTCCATCTTAACTCCTCCATATGTCCCACCTTTCCATCTCATCTCCTCCATGTCCCATCTGGCCATCTCATCTTCCCCATGTCCCATCTTTCCATCTCATCTACTCCATGTTCCATCTTTCCATCACTTCTCCATGCCCTATCTTTCCATCTCATCTCCATATCCCATCTCATTTCCTCCATGTCCCATCTGCCCATCCCATCGCCTCCATGTCCCATCTGTCCATCTCATTTCAATATCCCATCTGTCCATCTCATCTCCATGTCACATCTGTCCAACCCATCTCCTCTATATCCCATCTGTCCATCTCATCTCCTATGTCCCACCTGGCTTTCTTGTCTCATCCTTGTCCCATCTGTCAATTGTTCTGTTGCCCAGATGCTGATACCACTGTTAAGGTTGCGTCAGGCGTGTTGTCATCCTCAGGCAGTAAGAGGGGGTTTCCTATCCATGCAGAAGAGGTAAACTAACGTATGTTATGGCGTTTTGTGAAAGGACTCTCTTTTAAGGTCTCGATAAAGGTTCAAAATGAAAAAGTTTCGAAAATGCGTTTTTTTCGCAAATTCTAAATCTAAAAGCCCTAATCTAGCATCACAAAAAAACTCCAAAAAAACTCAAACTCAAAAAAATTATTTAAAGCCTTGAAAATGCGACTTTCTGATTTCCCGCTAAAAAAGGTGCGAAAAATGATTGACAGCTGCTGTCATTCACTGGGCATGTTATTTCATTCTCGCTTATCCTGTGATTTTCTGCTCAACTTTTCGTTCGTAAAGATTTACTACGTTTATAATGCAATGCCCAAAAGTGTAAAAGTAGATCTTTCTTGGTGCCGTATTCAAAAAAGAAGAAAAAACACAGCACAATTTAGTTTGTTATAATTTAGTTTGTGAGGGATTATGCTAAAGTTCCAAGAAGTTGGAATCATCGAAGACTGAAAGTCCACAAAGAATGAAGCAATAAAGTTTTGTTATCTTCAATCGGCCAAAAACTTAAAGAGAATTCAATGCAGGAAGCTAAGGTTTGCCGGTTTTGTTTCAGCGCGATGAAATTTTTTAGAATGACATAAACAGTCTAAAGTGTACATGGTGTGGTTCAAGCTGCGCTTCAGTGGTTTGCCCTGCATGATATTAATTGTTTGCTGACTGTGGTGCCATTTTTCTGTACTCCTAAAGAGTGTTTCTTCTTGAAATCAGCTGGAATCGACACTACAGCTAACTAGTTTCAATCTGTAGAAGTATCGAGCATCGGTGAACTGTATAGCTTTCTCTGTTCTGCGGCTCGTCTGAACTTTGTAATAGGCCGAGACTAAACACAACATGAATCGCTCTGATTGGCTAATGTTAATGAGATTACCCTTGGAGGCGGGACTTCTTACCTTTATCGGGCTGTTTCTCTGCTCTTTTTTCCGGCCAAAAACAGAACTTTGTTGAAGTCCAGCCTTTTAGCGTTTTGTCCAATTTTCCTAAAATTCTCACGAGTCGTAGAAAACAGCCGTTTCTCAAATACCGTGTCGGGGAATTTTGAAATTATTTTTCGTGCAGGTTTTACGACCTGGTTTGTATAAAAATGGGATGAAAATCTACTTTTTCAACTTTGAAATGGGATAAAATCTGTAATACGCAATATATCAAAAATGCCCGACACAGTATTTCAGTCAATTTAGTTGGGATTCGAATGGGCTAATTAAGAAAAAAATTGTTTAAAAGCCAGAAGAGCTGAACTCCTTCTGGCGGACGGAGTCATTTCGCGTAGAAATATATACAACATCTACGCTTTTAACTTTTGTTCAAAACGGATTGAATATATACTTTCTTCAATTGAAGACCTTTAAAACGGTATATAGTACGTCTATGTGGTTTTAATTCCGACGTTGCAAGAGCGTTTTACCGAAATGACACGTCGAACCTTTATCGAGACCTTAACTAGAAGCGAGGGCACTATGGCTTATAGATAGGTGTTGCAAGTGAGATATTCATTATCATCCCCATTATTACTATTATTGTTGTTTTGATGAAGATGGTAATGCCGAGAAAGACGATGGTGATGATTGTTTGGACCCAGATGAAAAGAAACTGGCATCACGTTTAAAGATGATGATGGTGGTGGTGATGATGATAATAACAAAATAATAAAAGCATACTGGTACGCTTTGCAAAAAAGGGTAAAAACCACAACAACAATAGTAGTAATAAAGGAGATTGTGATGGTGATGATGACAACGATGATGGTGGTGGTGATAATGATAATAATAAAATAATAAAATCTTACGTGTTGCAATAAGGTTCATGCCTTGAGTGGAACATGATTTCTACAATCTTGGTGTGTAATTTTCTCTCTCAGCACACTGACCATGGACCAGCTACTTGAGAGTCTCATAGCACGCACCAAACTGGAATGCGAGGAGGCACATCGCCAGCTGTTGTTTGCTATTAATGGTGGGTCATATATCAACCGAAACCATTTCGTAACTTCTGAATCATCGCCCTATGCTTTGTCCTCTTTGCGTCATTTTTTTAAAAGTATGTGTAATCAATACAAAAAAAGCAATAGTCCAGTTTCGTATTCGAAAATTACCGCTGAATGCAATGACTACAGACGCATGAAGCCTCATTCTGAAGTTAAACATTCTTAAATACCAGCGAGAGGGTGCAAAATGCGAAACTACAACAATACACAGAGTTGTGAATAGCCCACCTTCTTGCTGGTATTTATGAATGTTTAACTTCAGAATGAGGCTAAGCCTGAGTACATGCGTCTGTAGTCATTGCATTCAGCGGTAATTTTCGAATAGGAAACTGGAGTATTGAGCCTTTGTCCAAATCCTTTGTTACATGTGTCTCATTTGCCCTTTCTGTCCTATTTGACCGTTTTACGTCTCTATGTATCATTTTTCTCTTTTGCTTATTTTGTCCACATCGTCCCTTTTGTTCGTCTTGTCCGATATAATCTTCGGTCCCCACTTTCTTTGCGGAGGTACATGTAGTTATACACCTGAAAAAAATTAAACAGATCCTGGTACATTATTTTAGCTTTGTTACCATCCTAGTCATTTATAGGATGATATAATCAGATCTAAGGTAAAGGAATTGAAAACAGTAGAAAAGCAGATAATAGTAATTTCCTGGGTTTTTTTTAAGGACTGGCAGGGACTCACATGATCAAGCGAGAGGTAAGCTATGCATTATGGATCGGTTGCATAAACGTTAATGCTGGGCCTAACGTCAGACATTCAGCCTGGTCAAACTCTAATTGAATGTCATGCATTAGCGTTGGGCCAAGCGTTAATGTTTATGCAACCGGCCCCATAAGTTTTAAATAATGTTATCAGTGGTTATAAACCATTAATTGTTTTCACTCTACGTGATTAGTCACTGTGCAGTAGCAGTTATCAGATGATAACCTCCATGTGAGCGTAGCGTGCTCACCAGGGTTCCAGTAAAAACATATTGAAGGACATTAAATACAATATACTACTTTGACGCATGGTTGTGTGATACTACTGGTATATATGGTGATTTGTAGTTGTGTGACACTTCAAAGTAATGTATGGTTGTGTGACACTACATAGTGGCCAGAGGCGGTCGAGCGTTACCGTGATGCCATGCGATCATGGATGGATCACGAGGACAAGTTCAGAACAGATGCATTACAGGTAATACATTCCTTCAATTTATTCATGAGGAAAGACATTTATAGAACCAAGATGTCATAGAGAATAATAATGAATGTCTTTATTGAGATCTCCCGCCTTTTAATGCGATTCCTTCGACAAATGGGTTAATTTACCACATTCCATACTATTTATTGTTGTTTTAATCGCTAATTACATCCCGGATAAAAGGGGTCATGATTTTTTATAAATATTTACCTTTTGACATTTGTGCAAGAGGCCTATAAAGGGAGTCAAACTGGAAATGCCATAACAGATTAAATACGATCCTCTAAACATAAAACTTATATAAGCCATATTTGGCTTGGGAAGCTTTTGTTAGCTGTATGTGTTGTGCATGTACTTAATCAGTCATTATATATGTTACTTTGCGCTGAAACCTATATTTACTGTTGCCATTCAAAGGCTGAGAGATAATCAAGAAACTGTTTGTTTTTTGTACTTTTCCAATCGCTAGATCCTAAACAGAAGTCACTTCTACTTTCTGCAACATGTTGCTGCAACTTGCAACACAGAAATGTGTTGCGTGGCAAGCTGCTCGAGTGGGTGGTAATACGAGCAACATCGCGGTGCAACTCGCAACGCAACATTGTTGCGCGACAAGTTGCAAGAAATGTTGCCCGTATTACTTTACCTTAATGATCTATGAACATCATAACTAACGTCAGCACGTATCTGTCGCTCCATAACAGAAACTTCACACTCTGTATAATCTGACTGAAGTGCTATTGGCAGGACACTCTGGGTGCTCACGGACATTAAGGGATGACAAGCTGAAGGATCAGGTTAGACAAAGATATCAGTAGCCATAATACATAGAGGATATATTACATGGCAGCGCGGAGATATGGGTTTTATCTTCAAGTTTTGAATGTCGTAATACTTAGTGAATAATAAACTATAGGACTTATCGAAATAGAATCTATATTTAGATTGATATATATTTAGTTTCATCTTGATATATTTAGGTTTAATCTGAAGCAGTACTATTTTGGACACATGTCAAGAACAGCAATACAAGGCTGGGAGGAAAACTGTTAACAAGCATTGACGCTGTGCTGCCAATCATGATTGATTATATTTAGAGCGGTTTTCAGTTGAGTGTCGAAAAGTCATTGCTTTCAAATATTTGATTGGTTAGTTATCCATGATTGCGTTGACTTTGCCTCGTGATTGGTTGAAGTAAAACCAATCGTGAAGTTCGTGATTGGTTCATTGATTTTTTTACTTGCTCCTGTGATTGGCTCACTGGTTTTGGTTTTACGGCACTCAATTAAAATTACATTCTAGCCTTGTGCTCATGTAATCGGGAGTTAAGGAATCCATATTATGGAGTTAACTTCTGACTTCCGGTTACATGGAAATGAGGCTAGAGATGTATCTTGATGAACCGGAAATAGGAATCCACAATTATGTAAAGTGTCTATGTGAATAGGTGATCAAGTAATTACTCATGATGGAGGTGAGAGAAAACCGAAGGACCCAGATAAATACCCTTGAAGGAAGAATGAGATACTGTTTGCAGTCATTACTACTTACTACTGTTTTCAGTGCAATAGCAGATTCCTGGCTAAGTCACAATAGCATGAATGACTTGTAGTCAAGTTTGACAATCTCCCACAGAAACAAGGAACATAAAGTAGAATTTAGAACATGGTACTTCAGCTATTTTTGCACTAATCCCGTCAATTGTGTTTGTTTAACGGTGATAAGGCAGAAGAACTCAAACGGACCTACATGACCAAACCAACGGCTCAAGTACAGACAGCGCTATATAACTTGACAGTCGCGGAGAAAACTCTAGAGGAAATCCAAACTAAGGTACGTGTGTTTTGTAGTTACCAAAAATCGAATGAGCTTGTGTTTGACTTGGTGAAGTGAAGCAACAATATCTCTTCGGTTCTTTATTCCATCAACATACAGAGAACCAGCCCGTCCTAGCTCATTTCTCTCTGAAAGATTGGTAGTTATTCGGTTAACAATTAGAACCATTTCCATGCCTTTATTTGTAAACGTGCAGAGTGGTGGAAGAACACAAAAAAGTGAATATTATGGGTCGATATATAAGCGAATGACTTTAAGTTTTTTAGAGACTTCTCTAACATAAATTACTGAGCAAGTTTCGTGATAGCGGAGCTCTATACTCACAGAAAATCAATAAGGAAAAAAAGATAACCCATGCAAGTAAAAATAATTCACAGTGCGCATGTGTCGCCTGTGACCGTCCCCCCCCCCCCCCCCTCCACTTGCCTGACGAAAGGTATAATTAATTATTTGAACAGTGACGTCATGCGAGTGCGTGATTGTAGGATAGAGCAGATTTTGAATGAGTGTGAGAAACTACAGCACTGACGACAGCACGGCATGCCGTGACATTGAAATGGTTTCCCTATTGTTGTTGTCTTGCTGAGCCAATCAAATTACAGAAATACGGTACAGCACGGTTACGGAGATGCCGTAGTTTGTCCCACTCATATGAAATCTGCACTAGTCAAGTAACCCGTACGGCACCTTGAAGGTTGTGTCCCTGGTTTGGCCTGTATTTGTGTTCTTAGTTTTTCTAATGTGGTGCTACTGTTTATTTTTTCCGTATTATTTTTCAGTAACAGTTGCACAATCATTTCAACGTAAGCTAAAGGAGTATATCGAATGTCGCGCAGACAAAAATATGTTCGCTCATGTCGTGGTTTCATTTTAATAGCTTTCTGAATTTTAATTACCTCGGAGTTGATCTATCTAACGTGGTAGTGTGCTTGGAAAGAATAGAAATAATTACTTATTGAAAGTGAGGCATTATCTACTTCGAGGTGCGACTGTCTTGGCATGCTAAGGACAGAAAGTAACAGTTATTAATCTAATTATTGGTTTAGGTTCAGTTCCAGTCTCCCTGGTGGATTCTAGCCATTCAAAACTCGTACGAGGAAGGTCTTGGTACTGAGCTGCTCCATAGAGTACGAGATGAACTCTCAACTAGCAAGACAGGGGAAGGAAGCTTGTTAGACAGGTATACCTCTGTTTCATTTTAGCGCATCTTGTCAGTACAGCCACAGTAACTATTATTGATATTTGTCCAATGATTCAGTTATATAAATGCAACATTTATATAGAAAGAAGGTTACCGCAGATTTGACCTTGTATTTTTATTGCTATGTATGTAATGTCATCAGTGATTTTGATATAGTTTATTGCCTTTTATTGTAATATTTTTGTTTTGTTTTAGCTCATACTCTTACTTTTTTACTTTCTCCTTCCCCTCCATCTAAAAAAATTACTTCTTCTTCTTCTCCTTCGATGTCTACTTCTGCTTGGAAGAGGAACCAAGTTGCAAAAATGTAACTAGGTGTATTTTGCATAACAGATATTTCATTATTTCTTGTTACAGTGTTACTGACTTGCAAGGGTTGCAGTATGTGATCACTACAAAACTGGATATGGTAGAGGTAAACAAAAAAATGTGCGCTAGAACTAAGAAGATCCTCCTAGACCACACTAGCATTGCCTCTTTTTGGCAGGACAGCAAAAACCCAATATCCACAAACTATTCAAGTGTTCACATTGTTTGTGAAGTTCAATGTTCACTCGTCTTATACTAATACGAATATATATCTTAGTTGCTCATGTCAATAAGAGCATCTTTAATTAGAGTCAGTAGATTGCAATGGTTTAATGCAATGATTTCTCTCACTTCTACCTGAAGTGACAAAGAAACACAAATACACAAATTCACAAATCCACTTCATCAATCCATCAAAATGCTGACTAAAACTCCTCATGATCGGCTTCGGGTTTTGGGTAAGGTAAGGTAAGGTTATTTATACAGGGTGGCCCTTTCAGCTCAAAGCTGATATCCATACCAATGACCCTGACCCAAAGCATACGATTTAATGGTTGTTTATTTCTAGTCCACTCACGACACCCTAGTGGTGGCTCTCGACAAACTACGTGCTGACCCCACCCCCCAGATGGTGCACTCAACCGCTGAATGCTGCCTGAGATCAAAGCCCAACAGGAAACATCGTGTTACAAGGTAACGTGATCAGTCTGACTGTCTTGTAAATATTAGTCCAGATTGGTTAATAAATCAAGTGTTTCCACTATACGGATGCAATAACCTGTATGCTATTTTTAATTTAAAAAAAACGTTTCAAAATTTGATTTCAATATTTGTTAGCATTCCAAGTGGAGGACAATCTTGTTTTAATGTCTCATCCCAGATGAGATGAGACGAGCCGGCCTGTACCGCTCGAAACGAGCCACTGCATTGGCTTACCCAACAATACAAAACACCCTAACCTTTAGAACGTGCAGTACAAAACCTGCAATGGAGCTACAGTATAATGGTGCAATCAGAATACAAGTTTCGAGCAGTACTGTATTACTCGTTGAGAGTAGCCAACGTTAGATGTAATCCTCAATGAGAGAAAGCAATGCGCTCGTGTGAAAGGAAAGAACACAATTAGCACATGTACAAATTGTCTTAGCTTTCCCTTGAGCACTCTGTATTTCATCAATTATTTTGACTACAGTGTATTTCTCGACAAGACCGTCCACAAAGGAAACAACTCCACTATAACCTGCATGAAACACTTAATTAATATTGACTTTGGTTACTTCTATTAAATAAATAGTAAGTATTGAGCTACACGTATCGAACCGCCTCCCGGATAGCTCAGTTGTTAGAGCGCCTGTCTGTTGTGCGAGAGATCGTGGGTTCAAACCCCGGTCGGACCAACACTCAGGGTCTTAAAATAACTGATGAGAAGGTGCTGCCTTTGCTCTAACATCTGCAAATGGTTAGACCTTCGCCGTGGCTCGGATGACCACGTAAATGGCGGTCCCGTCTCCAAATATTGGGGACGTAAAAGAACCACTGTGGACGCAATAAACCCTGGCCGTGACCACCCACAGTGCCAGCAAGAGGTCGGCTTGCTGGATTAGTGCCGGGCTACTGGTGAATGAGACCTCTAACATGTATAACAGCCAGTAGTCCAATGGAACTAATAGCGAGTGCTGGAACAACACTGAAGACGTGTCAAGCGTTAAACCTATGAAAACGTTAAAGAATGTGTCACCACTGCTTTTGTGCTTATTTCCTGTTAGTAGACAATGTTGTCGCTGTTGTTTTCTTGATATCCAGATGTCAGTTCTGTGAAGTGGATGATATCTTCACTGAGTACGAATCACGTTTGTTTGGACATCAAGGAATGAAGGGCGTCAGCGAACAAGAGTAAGTGTTTCACATTTTTTAGAAATTTCGATTACCGTAAATACCCGACTACATGTATACACCGCACCCCAAACTTAGACGCCTTTTTGGGGAATAAGTTAGAAGGTTCGTAAATGCTCGTACTTGAAGTAAAATTTCTTCAGAAGACATTGTTCTCATTCCAAGTCATACTAACTGCTATCGCAACTTCGCATATGGTTATGACTTTCCTTGTCACTTCTGCTGGATTTAAATCACTCCAGAATTCTTCTGCTTTTATTCCCCCAATAACCTTGACTCATTTTTATAAGTACAAGAGATAGCGAGGTTTTCTGGTGGATCTGATATGTAGTGTGCCGTAGTCCGCCATCTTGAATTTTGAAGGAGGGGCCTAGGTCGAGTATTCTTCATTACCCGCATTTGAGCGACTTTGGCTCTTGTTTTTCTCCAAATAAAGTGCTGCTTATACGCGGGTATGTACGGTATACTTGATAAACTCATTAAAACATCCAAGAGTAGCTATAACATTAATTTTAAAGAAAAGAACAGTCCCTAATAAATGACTAAAAACTAACGCACAAAGTCCTTGGTGTCACCATTCAGTGTGACCTGAAGTGGAATAGCCACATCAGCGAAATGGCTATATATCCTTCGGCTCCTTAAGCGGGGTGGAGCTCCTCCCTCAGATTTGCTCAGGATATATTTTGCACTTGTTCGTTCTGTGCTGGGGTATTGTTGTCCGGTGCAACATACCACCCTTCCTGCCTCCTTTCGGACAAAATCGAGTTCATCAAGAAGCGTGCCCTCCGCATTCTATATCCGGGTTTGCTTTATCCCGAGGTACTTTCTATCTCTGGCTGTCACCGCCTAGCGTCAAGACGAGATCACTTGTGCAACAAGCTATTTAACAAGATCCTACAGCCCATCTCACGACTGAACCATCTCATACCACCGACCAGGGCTAGTGCCCACGGCCGTTTGCTCCGCAACAGTGGCCGCTATTTAGGTGCAATACCGAGCGCTATAAGCGTAGTTTTTTCCCCGGCAATATGTGCCAACATCCATAGTATGTAATATGTGAATTTCGTATTTCTTAGGATTCCAGTGTTTCTCAAACAATTAGCTAGGTATATACTTAGCGTTTAGACGTTTACATTATTGATTATAAGTAGATACACGTATGTAAGTAGTTTTTCTATCTTACTGCATGTAGCCTAGTTCTCGTATACCCTGTAAAATTTTAATTTCTTCTATTTTTGTATTATATTATAAAAAAGATTGCAATTCACGTAGGTGATATGATCTTTTCTAATAAACACCAATCAAAAAATAGAAGTACATTTTAAAAATCACCTTGGTTATCATTTTGATGAAGAAAAATTTTCTTCTCAGAATTGTGTACAGATTTAAAAAACATCGCCCACGTCTTGTGTACCTTGTTTAGGTTTAAGGCAGACTCCAACCTTGACTGGCATCGCCATGGCAACACTGGTGGTTTGCGAGCAGAGACTGAGACCGAGAAAGCCCTGAAGGCCATTTTAGTATTCGTGAGATCACAGCGTGAGTAATTGCCATGGTTACTATCAGTATAGGGCTATGATTTGAATTCACATAAACATGGTATAATGTTTTTACTTATGTAGGAATCATGCAAACAGTCTATCAAGAGGCCCGCCATCACCTGACCTTCATCGAGGGCCGTAAGAAAGAGTTCAAGGTAGCAGTCCTATCGTAACGTCTAACGTTTTTTTTATTTCAGACAGTTTCGTATTTCAATTAACGTATTATATTTACAAATGTGGCTGGCCCACAGGGTATTATTGCTATTCTAGGCGAGCCTAGTCCTATATAGAAACGAAATATGCACGTTTACATGATGATCATGAGGAGGAGAGGAAACTTAGAACAAAATAAATACTATTAGAAGTAACGACGGTATGAAAGTGTGTTAAACTATAACATAGAGTTAGACTATAACATAGAGACGTGAGATGCGGCTTTGTAGAGTTAAACGAATACATAACAGTATATACCGTAGAACTTTCTTTTTTTCTACCTGCAAAAATAGATCAGCCTGAGTGCAACGTAGAGGGCAAACAGTAGTCAGTTGAATTAACCTCGATTTGGTGAGGATTCTTATAGATGTGCGGGGAAATGCATTATTTCCAATAGTGTCATGTCGTTTTGAAGGACAGCTGTCAGTCAGAAACAATTGGTTAATTTGGCGAAAGAAACATTTAATCCTCTGGTGAGGGCTTTGCAGTAATGTTACGCAGGGTACAGCATTATATAAGAAGCGATAATACTGGTCACCGGTTGATACCTGCCTGCAGCTATGCCATGATTAGGTCATGTGACCGAGTTTGACGAATGCAATTTGGGCTCTTTGAAAATTTCACGAATTCAATTTAATCCAGACTTGCACGGGAAAACCATATGATTACTTGCTAATAATATTATTTTTGTCTACGTATGTGCTTTTTGTCCTGTTATTATTTAAAGCATTTTGCTTCGGTTTTTCAACTTCTGTGCTATAAATGTGGAAATCTTTCTTTGTTATTGTTCTACATTGTTGCAAAAGTTTAGAAAGACTGCTGGCTCTCAGTCAACCCAATTCTCGAGTCCTGATGGGATAGATTTTACGGATCAATCACGGTTTTTGGGAAACCCCCACCCCTCCCCCACACCTTTAATGGTTAATCATTAATAGATCGATGCATATCCGAGGGAGGGGTGGGTGGGTAGTTTCCCAGAAACCGGGATTGAGCCGATTTTACTCACATCTGAGGTATTACATGATTTGGTATAGTTGCATGTATGTTATTAAGTATTGTCCCTACCCGCCTAGCCTCGTTCTCAAACGTGGACGGGCATGAACAATGGTTTTATTCCAAGATGGTCGCCGCGTGATAAAGGTCTATTGCCATCCAGTGAACTGCTGACCAAACGTCACGCGCATGCGCTTATGATGAGTCGGTCGCGCGCGCGTCTTCCCAGTTTCCCGCCGAAACTAAAAGAAAGCAGAGACAGTCACCCCTGTTTTTAGATTTAAGTACGTACGCGTATTTACGTGAATGAAATCTTTTGCGAAAAACAAGAAAACTACTTAAAAGCTAAGCCTAAGACTTCAACAAGTTGAAGTTTTCTTCATTTCCAATTCACCGTGAGTTTACCAAGTTATAAAATTATTTACTAAGAAAGTTTAAGACTTCGGGAACTTGTATTTGTACTTCAGAGCATTCGTTCTTTCGGCCAGCAGAGCATAACGTTTTGTCACGGTGCAGCTGCTGACATTTATTTGAAATATGCATCTTAATGTTTAACCTTTTGTATACTTTAATGTTGACACTTTGCTCTTTCAGTTTCTTCGTGCGGCGTGGTTCGCATTACGAGAGCGAGTGTCCTCTCTGGACGAACTCGACATGTGTACTACACGACTGAGGGGGGCACTGCCGGGAGAGATTGTAGCCGAGGATGAGAAGCATGTAATCTATGAAGGACAGGTGAATATTTCTACGAAAGATAACTGTTTTGTACAACCCCGAGTCAGAAAAGCGTCCATTTGGAAGTACTCGGTCCCCGGAAATCAAGTAATGCAAGTGTTTTTTTAGCAAATGGTCAAGGTTAAAACCAGAAGGCGATGACATATAGACAAAAAGTTAGTGAGATGATTTCTCAAATAATGTTGTAATAGAAATAATAAAAAGTAAAGATAACATAATATGTATGGCTTCTGACATATCGTTGCTACTTATAGTAATAAACTAGAAGTTTCTAATAGAAAGGGAAGTGCTGCGAAGTGAAGTTATTGATTTTTTTGGCACTTTGAAGGAAGAGAGGTTATTGGTCAATAAAATACAGGTTTTGCACAGGTCATGTGACTCCAGTGCACTGACTCTGTGGCACCATCTTGCAAGACACATGACTGCAATCATCAAGGGCAGTGGCATGGTACGCAACGTTTATTTCAATTTTCGATAGTTTATACAAAGTTGATTCCAATTTTCAAAGTTTCTTTCTATTCCGACCTTCCCCTCGACACAGGAAATAAATAATCCTTTGAACTTTTTTCCAAAGCATCAGGAAAATTCTGTGATTCATCAGTTTCTATGTCAGTACATATTGATTGGTTGAATGATTCCCTATGCAAATTGCAATCACAGTTGGTTGGCTCATTTGTTTTGCAGCAACATTCAGTCATTGGTTGGCACAATGGCCTCCATTATTTAGCTGGCACAACGGCCTGTCATTTGTCTCAGTTAATAGCTTGTCATTTGGTTGGCACAATAGCATGTCATTCAGTTGGCACAACGGCCTTTCATTCAGTTGGCACAACGGCCTTTCATTCAGTTTGGCTGGCCGACAACGGCATTTGTCTCAGTTGTAAAACAACAGTCATGTTTGATCGTTTTGTTTTGTTGCTCGGTATGAACAAAGTAAGTCAGCTGAACTTGTTTGTCATGTTGGTCCATTCGTCGTTGAGCAAATTTAATTGCTTTCACTAGCGACAACACAGGAAATTCCATTCGCGCATTGATCACAAAGATCACACGGTGTGTTGTGGTTAGCAAAGAAAATCGGCCAAATTTTCCTGTTATACAAACTGCAAAGTTTCCAGATGCCTTGGAAAAACGTTTCAATAACTTAACTAGAATCATGATGTTTGAGGGAAAAATACTTACCGAATTCGCCGTCGAAGCTCGAAGGTCACTAACGCAATTCAACAACACCGTCGAGGAAACATTACCGCTGAGCATGACGTCAAGCACCAGATCAAGGCAAATTTGTGGACATCGCAAAATCCTAGAATTCAAGTCCACCACAGGGAGCCCAAATTAGGGATGCTGCTACGGCTATCGCCTTCGCAGCAAAAATGTGAAAAATAAAATTAATAAACGCTTAATGACTGGCCCCGCCTCTTTTTGGCTAGCCAGAGGCGCATGCGACACAACACACTTTCTGTCACGATGTGATCACGTGGTGGCATACATTTGAATTGTCTCCCACGCGGGATATATTGGGTTTTAATGACTGCCACGTGACCCCGGTTCAACTGTATCTGGCGTTGTATCTGGAAAACTTATGGCTATGTAACAATATGTACAGTTTCTTTTGCGGGCTTCGAAACGAGCACGGGATTGAGGGCCTTGAATGAGGTTTAAGGAACAAGAAAATATTCGAAGAGGGAACCACTTGAGAGATCTAAAATTGGTTAATAGTAAAACTAATCAGTTAATTTATTTACTATCATGAAAACTAAGTAGAAAGAAGTTCAACTTAATACATGCAGAATTTTCATATGGATTTTCTTAATTTTCGTGTTTAATTTACTAATTTTATTGGTACTTTCAGGTTGAACAAGAGCGGCTAAGGTTCATCTCCGATAGAGTTATCGCTCAGACAGAACTCAGGAAAAAACTTGGACAATACCTATACCTCATCAACTTAGCAAAAGTAAGGGCATCAACTTTACTGTCATAATGGTTTCATTCAAGAACGCCGTACTTGATTTTTACTTACCTACTTCAATGTTACAAAACCCACATTTTTTTCCAGACACAGGCATCACAGAAAGGTGAGAACCCGGACCTTTGTCCAGTCTGCACCAGACAACTTGGAAAAGAGGTGAGTCAGAAATAGGTCCCATAACTGAATATGTGGAACACCATTACATTGTTACCATCGTTAATGTCTAATTTTGTAGCAGTTCATGTGCTCCTCGCGTATTCTGTGATAGGAATGCGAAGTTAACAGGATACATTTTCTTGTTTGTTATGCTACAAAAATTAGTGACTTATGGGGTCAATTGAAGTATCGAGAATAATATTGTGACCAGTTAGTTAGCTACAAAACGGGAATATTTTACGGACAAATTGGACAACCAATCTTATTCATCTATTGTTAGGTCAAACAAAATAAATGGTGTTTCCTGTAACCCGACCGACCTGGATTTTGTTCATGCTGACCTCAAGCTTTTTATTGCTATTTACCAAGGCTTGAAACAGATAAAATAAACATAAAAATATAATACATATTAAAAATGTATTTCCCATGGGTCATGGGTAACGTTGATATGCTCGGCTTTCAAACCGGTTTACTTATATATATACCACTCCTTCATCAATAAACACTCACTTGACGCTAACCAGTTCTTATCGTTGTTCGGAGGTATTTTTTCCACTCTGCAATATTGTTAAAGTGCAACTAACCCTTTTGCAATTTTTATACATATGAATCTTTGAAAGGTTTTGAATACTTCTGCGAAGACATTTTTGGCTTACAGAGAATACTCTATGTTCTATGCTTCTTTAAAATGGTGAAATTTTGACCTTTCCTGACCCATGACCGCGTAAGAAAAAGCCTGGGTCGATTCTTGATCTTACGTCATCCAACTCATTCGACTTTGCAATAATTTGAATAAATATTTAGCATTTACTCTAAAATACCTGTTTTCTTTACTAAGAACTCACAGACTGTGTATATTCTCTATATATCGATGTTGTTGTGATAGAAAGGCGCCATGGAGAATAATGCATTAATGAGGTGACGTAAGATCAAGAATCGACCCAGGCTTGCGCGGTCATGGGTCAGGAAAAGTCAAATTTTCACCATTTCAAACAAGCCTAGAACATAGAGTATTCTCTGTAAGCCAAAAATTTCTTCGCAGAAGTACTCAGAACCTTTCAAAGATTCATATGTATAAAAATTGCAAAAGGGGTAAATTGCACTTTAAGTATATAAATAGTATAATTTATAACCTTAGACTCCAAAGGTTTAGGCGAATTTGCACTGGTTGGAGAATACATTTCCGGGTTTTAGCCTGTGGATTTGTGGTTGGCTATGGTTGGCTTCCTCCAGTAGTGCACTGTGTTATATGGGAAATATTTTCTATTCGGCTGAGCGCAACAAAATAACAGAACAGTATGCAACATAGCACGTGACTAGCTCAAAGGTACTAAATCTACTAAGAGAACAAAATACACATCTAAGTGTAGCAACACAATCAAGGGTAGCAATCAAGGAACGTACTTGAATATAAAATTGAAAATGTAAAATATTACACGGTAGTTTGAAGATATATATCTTTTATTATATGGACAATTAAACTGTTCTAAGAACTCTTACTGTTAGTACAAACGTCTTCATGATCTTTTTAAGCTCTTCTGGGGAATTTCTTGGGGTTCTCTTGTCTCTTCGTTGCAGTCAAGAAAATCCTTATACAGTTTTAGATCATATTTGGCTTTTTTTGCCCGGAATATTCATTTTCATGCTGCTTATTTAAGCTGTTTACATCTTCCTCTGTGATTTTCACAAATCTGTCGCCTTCTTTGTAATTCAAAAGGCGACAAACGTGACGTCATCGACATTTTCACTGGTGAGGATATGGAAAATACGCTACTCAGTACCCGGATGTAGTTTCGTATGAGTTATATGAGTGGTTTATTTTCAGCAAAACACTCCCGTCCATATAATAAAAGACGAGACAGCTGCTACATGTTCTAATGAATGTCCTATTTGCTTCAAATAATGCTTCTAAAACAAATTCAAGTTGCACTCTGGTGTACTCAAAGCACAAATCATGTTCTTTTGACAGTGGAGCGTTTTCTCGTGTGGCCACTGCTACTGTTGTGAGTGCGTCTGGGTGCTCTTACGTCAGGCAGGAATAGGTCCCAGAAACAGGGACGTACACATTAAGTGCCCTATGTGCCGAGTACCTTCTCTAGCACGGGAGATATCGTATGTAAGCACGGCAAAGGAAGATCACGTTGACAACCAACGTGTACCAGTGAAGGTAGGTTGATTATAGTAACTCACTGGGTAGAGAGAATGGATGGGGTTTGTCTTAGTTCTCGAACCCTCGTCATTAAAGATTGGTTTCGCTAGCGACGGAAGCGGAGGCATATTAAGCTGCATTGCGTTCTAATAAAAAAACGGAGACGTAAGCAGAAGCGGAAGCTTGACGGAAGCAGAAGGAATGGAAGGTTTCCTTCTTACGTTTCTACTTCTGTCGAGCTTTGTCGCTTCCGTTCCAGTGAAAACTAGTAAACGTCAGCAGAAGCAGAAGATTTGAGCCAATCAGAATGCTCATTCTCAGACATAATGTAAATGTAGCATGCAAGCGAGGTTTTCGCTTCTGAACGAGGCTTATGCTTCCGTCATGTTGATTTTCACTAGAACATAAGTTTCTTACGCTTATTCTTATGCTTATTCTTATTCTTATGCTTCTGTCGCTAGTGAAAACCAGGCTTCGATAATTATAAAAATATGTAATAGTGAATAGTTAAACAAAATGTTTAAGATGGTTTTAACATTTTTGAAGTTAGAAAGTTTTCCTCACAAATAGCTTTTTGCACTAATAGCCGGCCGTGAATATGCCTCGTTCCACATTTAACCGGCAACAATAAAGCTCTATTGAAACTGGACAAGAATTAGAGGACACAGAATCCTCTCCAAGATATTTCCCTTTCGAGAAGTGTGGAAAACGAAGATGTAAGCTGCTTGATGACTTATCCTATTTTAACGGTAAATGTTGAGCAGTACGAAATACTGACGTCATAAACAGCTGGCCATTCCTTGCCGGGTCTCCATCATAGATCCTTCAGCAGTAATTCACTAACATTAATCCATGTAAAACCATTTGAATATTTTGCAGGGTAGTCACTCCACTAAGGTCGAGGCCGTTGTTCGCACGCTGTTAATGATACGAGCTGAAGATGACACCGCCAAATGCCTTGTGTTCTCCACTGTAAGTAAGAGGCTTAAACAAGGACCCACGCTATAAAAGGAAAAAGACCTTTCCCCTTTATGCCTGTCAATAGCATTTTAGAACCGCTTACCAGCTCTTTGGTGTATTTTTAAACATTCAAGTTTTCGATTTGAATTTCGCGCGATACCAAATGTCAGAGATCACTCAAGCGGAGCATCACATGTTGCAGAGCTTTGAATAGACTTGCTCCAAGTCGAACTCGCTGAGTCACTGGGTAAGCGATTACTGGGTCAAAAATCGAGCGCGAGAATCGAAGCGAGAGGCGAATTCGACTTGTTTCACTTGCAGGAAATTGAATCGGGGGATTATGTTTTGGCGCGAAAACACGTTTCAGGGGCGGAGCTTACATTTCGCGCCTTTGACAAACTCGTTCATACAATGCCTGAAGAATTGACACTTTATGATTGGGCAAATCTTAGTACGTCATAAGCCACGCCTCCGGTTGAAAAATCAACCGGTAAATTTGGCGCGCTGCAAGTGGGAAAAGTTCTTCGTGCGGGGGGCTAAGAAGGACTCTAAGAAAGTCTAAGCTTTGAACAGAGATGCTCACTTGACTAAGGCTGATTGACAAGCGAAGGTGTTTCAACCTGGTTGAGGCCCTTGTATAGTGCGGGTTCGTGTTTAACAAAACGTTCTTCTCTTCCTTTTATTTGCTATTTGTACCGACTTCTTTGTAAACGTTGGATTAGTCTCCTGAGAAAATTTATTCAGGTTCTCTTGTCTCATTAAGTCGAGATCATATTTTGCTTTTTGAACCGGGATTGTAATTTTCTTTCTATGCATTGAAGCTGTTTACATTTTCCTTTTCAATATTTGAAAGGCGGCAAATGTGACATCAAAATATAATTTTGCTAGGTGTGGCTAGTTATCAAGATATGGAAAATACAGAGCAATTACAAATAAGCTACTGTAGATTCGAAAACCAGGCGGCAGTCTGGGAGTTTCGTTTTTAGATTTCGAATGTCGACCCACAGCAGACTCGAAAGCCTTGCCATTGTCAGCACTAAATTAATTAATTAACGTTGTCAATCGGTATGTCATTTAATTTCATCCTGTTAGATTTCATACGCTGTTGGAGTTTATTTTGATGAAAATAGTTGCATTCCTAGTTTCCCGACACGTCGTAGATTTCAAACCGTACGTTAGTTGAATTCCAAATCCCATGTGAAGGCTTTGAAAAGTCCGTTGTAATTGTCTGTGTGACTCCTAGATGTTGTTTTGTATACATGTAGAAGTGCTTGGTACCGGCTAGATAGCTCTTGTGTTTTTTTTTCGGGGCCTCGAACTCAGTTTACACATTAAGTTAATTATCGCAATCTTTATTGAGTGAGTGAATCAATTATTGTTGTACCATTACAAACTACAAACAAACAGATCTACAAACTAATGACCTACAAGAGAGAAAGGAACAGGAAGGAAAACTAAATGTACAACAGTGAAATAATCATGACCATATAATAACATTTTTTTTAATTTGGCACCTATTTGAGCATCAAATGAGGTGTGGAGATCACAGCTTTCAAAGTACCATTTGTTGTTACCTTTTTCAGTGGCAAGATGTGCTGGAGGTGATCGGCAAGGCGCTGAAAGAAAACAACATCAATTACAAACACATCAACACCAGCCGTCGATTACTGGTACGTGAGATGAGAAAAGTTACTTGGTCTTGATTGGATGAGACACCCAAAAAGAATGAAGTAAATGTCGTTGCTGCCAAGGGTTTGCTTTGCTTTGGCAGGAAAATCCAGTCAAGAACAACATATTTCTTTATTATTATTATTTCTTTCCATGACTTAATTGATCGAAAATCGGTTTAAAAAGACTAGCATAATAATGTCCTTGCGAATAACGATTCATGATATGAGCTAACATTTCCATCTCTAGACCTTCACCAGAGGAAAGTTTATTCATTCCGGTTTTAGATAAGGCTAATACGCATTTTTCCTTTTTTTTTTGGGGTGGGGGGGGGGGAGGGGGGGGAGGGGGCGGTGTCTGGTTTATGAGGCCAAAGTTAGGGGTGTGTCCTAGACCGATTTTCCTGTTCATTTGAATTTCCCGGGCGTCATGCGGTTGCCACTATTGTTACACAACAAAAGAGGCAACACGTAAAACCCAAGATGGCGGCTCACGAGAAATTCAAATAACTTTTATGGAAGGAAAATCGCTCCATAAATGACATCTAGTGTACAGGAGACAAACACAACATCTATAAGAAACATTTAATAGCAAATAATTGTTGTCTTTCAGCATTTTGAACTCCTTTTTCTCTAATATTTGTTAGCATCTATTGCTTATGCCGAAACATTGAAGTACAAAAAACCCTCATGGTTATCCTTTCATCTTCCATTGATTAGGATGACCTCCACGCGTTTAAAGTCGACCCTGCGATACCTGTTTTATTGTTGCCGCTACAAACTGGTTCCAACGGACTGAACATCGTAGAGGCGACGCATGTTCTACTGGTGGAACCCGCATTGAATCCTGCACACGAACTGCAGGCAGTTGGACGAGTACATCGAATAGGACAAACTAGGTAAGCAACGTCGCTAAAGAGCAGACCAAAATAGTCACTATTTACTACTTTTCTTTGCCGTACACAATGTCACAAATTACAAAAATACCCGCTGATACCAAATCGTGATGGCAGTTTACGTTTTTGATTGATTTCCATAAAATGAATGCCCGCACAAATGAGGCATTGGAGGCGATGGCTGGTTTTGCATGGTTCACCACGTTGGACCTCAAAAGTGGGCATTGGCAACTTGAGATTGCGGACCAGGACAAGGCAAAGACTGCTTTTACAGTGAGACCACTTGGATTCTACGAATGTAATCGAATGGCATTTCGTCTTACTCATACGCCTGCGACGTTCCAAATACTCATGGGAGATCTTAACTTCAAGCAGAGTATCGTGTATATTGGCGGTGTATGCTAAGGAATTGGAAGACCATCTTGAGAGACTAGAAGCTGTGTTCACATGACTTGTCTGAGCAATATAGTCTAAAACTGAAGCATTCCAAGTGCTCCTTCCAAGAAAAGGTGAGATATATGGGATGTGTAATTTCTGCGAAATGTATCGAAACTGATCCAATAAAATTATAGCAACCGAGACCTGGCCATTCTCAACAACCATTGATGAGATGCATTTTCAGGATATTGTAGCGGGAAATCCGTCCCTAATTTTGCAAAGCTGGCGAAACCCCTCAATGACCTGATGGCTTGGACGCTAAAGCCAATAAATACTGACAAGGAAAGTGCCGGGAAAACGATATAACCAGTTTGGAAGTGGCCAGACGAGTGCCAGGAAGTGTTTGATAAGGTAATAGCAATTTTAGCATCAGTGTTAGTTAGCTTATCCTGACTTTCAGCTGCCTTTTATTTTGGACACGGATGCTAGCCAAGGGGGCCTTGGTGCTACATTTTATCAGGTGCAACAAGATGGCACAGAAAGGGTAATCGGATATGCCAGAAGAGGACAAGCTTTAATTCTTATGTCTGAAATGGGCTGTAACCGAAACGTTCTACGACTATCTTTATGCTCGCAACTTTACAATTCAGACTGACAGTAGTCCCTTAACGTACGTCACAACGACTGCCAAACTGGACGCAACCAGTCATCGCTGGTCAGCTGCGTTGGCTACCTACGATTTCAAGATCACATATCGCTCGGGAAAGAAGAACAGAGACGAAGACGGTCCATCCCGTAGGCCCCATTTTTTAGGGTAATGAGAACTCAAACTAGAAGAGCACGTAATTACACAAGATGCATTTATGGCTATCTGCCAGAATTTGGACATTAGCCAAGGAAGCGGAAAGTTGCCACAAGAAACTTTAGCCCCTCTAATTGAATCATTCTGCATGAGTGTACAAGGGATCGAAAATCGGGGAGTAAGACAGGAAATAACTTCAGGACATTCCAAAAGAGATGACGTAGTTGGAAAAGTGATATATCGTATCACAAGCTTTTGAAACGACCAAGTAAAAGAGAAACTAGAGATGAAGATGTTGAGGTGCATGGTACGATTGTTGAAGGAATGGGATATTGTTTAAGTCTGAACAGAGTTCTTTGTAGTCGTCGTAAATAAAACACCGTCGATGTCTTCAAGTTGGTCTTCAGAGGAGCATCAATACACGACGAGATCGGACACTTTTCTAGCGAGAGAAGTAGTCTGTTAGTCTCGTATGGGAAAAGACATTGACCGGAGGGTAAAGTTGTGTAAACTACCCCTCGGAAAGCTCCACAGCTTCGTCAAGTTGCTCTGTTGGTCAGTACCACAGAACCGTTAGAGATGGTCTGCATTGACTACCTTAAACTGGAGAGATCGAAAGAAAGCTTTGCGAACATTGTTGTTATCACAGACCTTTCCACAAAATATGCGCAAGCAATAACTACGACTAACCAGACAGCCAAAACCACGGCTAATGTTCTTTTTGACAAGTTTGTTGCCCATTATGAATTTCCTGCACGTTCATGTAGCGATCAGGGAAGTAATTTTGAGTCTGAAATCATTCAACAGTTTTGCAAGATAGTTTAGAATGACTCCATACCACCCAATGGGCAACGGAATGTGTGAAAGCCGGATTTAACAGGACGCTGGTTAATATGCTAGAACCACTAACTGATGAGCAGAAGTGAAACTGCAAGGATTACATTGCACCTTTGGTTTGCGATGCACGATTCCACGGGAGTTTTGCCATTTTACCTTATATTTGGTCGGCACCCCAGATTAGCCATTGACGTATACTTTGGACATAATCCTAATGTGTGTCCATCGAGGAACTATCGGCTGATAGTTGCCCGCGGAAATTTGATGTTCTTAAAACAAATATAAACCAGAGAACGCAGTTTGAGGGCTTATATGCTAGTTTTAAGAAAATCAAATTTACAAGGGAAACTATCAGCTGTTATAGTTCATCACAAAATTTTGGAGCGTGCTCATTGGCTAAAAGCGATCACGTGACGTGTAGTTGTCATCCGCGGAGGCAAACTATCAGGCGTTATAGTTCACCACAAAATTTTGGCGCGCGCACATTGGCTAAAACCGATCACGTGACGTGATAGTTGTCGTCCGCGGATGAAAACTATCAGGTGTTATAGTTCACCACAAAATTTTGGCGCGCGCTCATTGGCTAAAATCGATCACGTGACGTGATAGTTGTCGTCCGCGGAGGCAAACTATCAGGCGATAGTGCCCGCTGAGAGCGGAAGACAATTTTGTGATGAACAATAACGCAAATAGACTGTGTCTGTCTCGGACCTATCGGCTGATAGTTTCCCTTGGAAATTTGATGTTCTTGTTTTAAGAACATCAAATTTCCGCGGGCAACTATCAGCCGATAGCTAGTTACTCGACGGACACAGTCTATTTGTATAATAGTGCCCGCTGAGCAGAAAAGATAATTTTGTGTTGAACAATAATGCAAATAGACTGTGCCTGTCTCGGACCTATAGGCTGATAGTTTCCCTTGGAAATTTGATGTTCTTTAAACTAGCATATAAGCCCTTGAACGAATAATAGTTGTTTTAAAAACATCAAATTTCCGTGGGCAACTATCAGCCGATAGTTCCTCGGCGGACACAGTCTATTTGTATAATAGTTCCGAGACAAACACACTCTATTTGTCGTTACTGTTCATCACAAAATGTCTTCCTCTCTAAGCGGGCACTATCGCCTGACAACTATCACGTCACGTGATGACAACTATCACGTCACGTGGTCGCTTTTAGCCAATGAGCACGCTCCAAAATTTTGTGATGAACTATAACGGCTGATAGTTTCCCTTGGAAATTTGATGTTCTTAGAACTAGCATATATATATATATATAGTAAGCCCTCGAACTGCATTCTCGGGCTTATATTTGTTATAAGAACATCAAATTTCCACGGGCCATTATCAGCTATTTGTATAATTGTGCCCACCGAGATTAGAAGACTATTTTGTGATGAACAATAACGACAAATAGACTGTGTTTGTTTCTTAACTATTGGCTGATAGTTTCACTTGGAATGTTGATGTACTTAAAACTGGGAAACTGCATTCTCAGGCATATATTTGTTTTAAGAACATCAAATTTCTGTGAGCAACTATCAGCCTATAGTTCCTTGATGGACACACTACTTGTATAATAGTGACAAGTAGTGCATGAACACTATCATGTCACATGATCACTTTTGCCCAATGAGAGAACGCGAATATTTTGTGGTGAAATATAATTGTTATAAATATTTGTTGTCACACATAAAACCCAGTAATTTATGGCTTAGTGATATAGTAATAGAATATTTCGTTCTTCTGGTATCCCAGTACACTGTAACTTGATTGTGTATGATATGCTGACCCAGTAATTCGAAGTCATTTAAAGCAGTTTTCATTTGAGTGTTGTGAAACCAAACGCAAATTACACAGCCAGCTAATCACAGTAGCTAGTAATCACAAGGAGCATGGAAAAGGCTTACCTGTGAGCCAGTTGTAAACCACAGTAAAACCAAAACCAATTTGCATTTTGTTTTTCTTTGGAATCTGATTGGTGGATTGATTTTCTCAGCCAATAGGACAGCTTAGTAAACGCAAAACCAAAACATTTTCAACACTCAAGTGAAATCTGCTCTATTAAATAATGATTGGTACCAATACTAGCATCAAACTTTTCAACATTAACCCAAATACATAATCTCCCCAGGCCCACTCACGTATATCGCTTTGTCATTCGCGGTACTGTGGAATCCCGGATGTACTCCCTCTTGAGGGGGAAATGTCACACAAGCGTAAGGTATATATACTTGAATGTAAACTGTTTTGTGTGTGTATAGGAGAAGCTACGAGAAAAAAATGCTTTTAAAAAGATGGTTAGTCGTTACATTACATCCTCATTTTAATGGGTATGGTATGGCCATGTAAACTAGTTGAAACAGTCAAGTGCCAAACACAAAACCAACATCAATAAGATAAATAACAAGCTGACAAAAAACTCTGAAATCTACTTTTTCAAGTCCCCCTGAGGACAATGCTACTTTCGGTAATCTAGCAGCGCCATAGCCACACCCAACAATTAGATGAGTACAGACTTGCAAGCTGAAGGTGTCACTTAATTGGGGGGAGTGGTTGCATGCACGCAGATAAAATTTTGAAAATCTAGATCCTAAAATATGGCATTTCCTGCATTCTGAGCACTTTTTAACAGTTTCAAAATTTTAGACGAGGCATTTGCCTCATCTGCCTGTATGCTCACTGTGCCACTGTCTAGTGTGTAAGAAATTGTATTTCTTTTGCTTCAGACCCATTGTTAGAAAAAGTTTAGGTTTCAGATGCCAAAGAAATATTCAATGCTTGAGCTATTTTGTACAAATGAAGTTTCTTCTTAACATCGGCTTTACTAATGGTGTGTGTGTGTTGTACCTGAATGGATAGCTAGTTCATGCCCAAATTGCTGAATGATGTAACTAGCACTATTTAACACTCCATCTTCCACAGAACTGGTAGCCGAGACACAGAGAACTCGTCTTTAACAATTGGTGACTTGACATCATTATTCACAAGGGAAGATGATGCAGACCAGTTACCAGGCCTTCCTGACCAAGAAGATCAGGAGAGATAGGACTAAGACAGTCATGTGGAATCTCTTCTTTTATGACAAAAATGAATTTGTTATACTGTTAATTACCATGCAATGTAACTTTGATGATTTTAATGGCATCAGTAATAAAACTAAAACCATACAGATGAACCTGCTTTATTTTAGAATGATAATCAATCTATAGTGCATTAGATGTAAGTCATATTCTGTGACATTTATCTATCCAATAATCTGCCTCAAGCAAAAGAAATAAAAAGAATGTGGTGCATTTTTTATCTGAATTTTGAAAAATAAAGTTTTATAAAACTAAACAAGTGGAACTTACAGAACCATATTGGGTCTAAATACTGAAGTTTCTATTGTCTGGTTGTTTATTTATAATTTCTTTTTTAACTGTAAATGTTTTTTTAACTGTTGCACAGTTCTAGCATTTGTACTAAACTTTTTCAATGGATTGTGGCCAACGTGCATTATGTAAACAAGATTTTCATGTAAACACTCAAGTAGTTGTGGAAATACATTGTACTTGTAATTAGATAAATTGTTTTCTATTGCTTTAAATGAAGTCTGACCATTGATTTGAGTTTTCCATCGAAGAGGTCCATCTTCAGGCTTAGCAATAATGCAAACAGTGACAACTTTTATCCACAAATATTCCTAGAAATGCAATATTGGACACATTGTGTCCCGAGGAACGTGTAATCTAAGTATATCCACTCGGTCACTGGTAGCACATCTGAGTTAATTCTGAAGTAATGAAATTGAGGATCTTGTTTCCTTGACATTACAGTCCCTTTTCATATCTCTGCAGGGTTGTTACCAGAGGGTCAAATAGGAGGGTCCACAATAGGGTCCTCAGATCCCGCTTTCCCACCTCATTTTTTCTCTTAATCCCACCATCCCACCCTTCTTTACTACTTGAAATCCCGATCCCACCCTTATTTTTTTAACTACAATTTTTTTTCTGCGTTAATTATTACAATAATGATAACATGAAATACCCACCTTCATTAAAATCCGGATAGCTGCCAAGTAAACAGACAAAACACGATTTGATGTTTCTGACCCTTGGACGAACACGCTTCGGTCACGTGGAGTGTGTGATATGCATTCTCCTTGTGACACACACGGTCACGTGGAAATTAGAATCCCGTATCCCGCTTCTAGCCCTCGCGATTCCCGCTTCCCGCCCCCTCAAAAACATGAAATCCCGCTTCCCGCTCGTACCTGAAATCCCGCGTCCCACTCCTGTTTTAGCTCGCATCCCGAATCCCACCCTCGAAATAAGCCCGATCCCGCCAAACCTATTGTGGACCCTCGAATAGGGGGCCATTGGCCTCTCCTTCCACAAGGCACTGCCCCCCTCCCTCCCTTCACTCGCACATCAAGTCATGGTTAACTTTAGTCTGGATATATAAACGTACTCACCCTGAGTCTTGATCATTTTCTTCCATTGTTTTCTAACTTTGCCCGACCTTACCCCCATCTCCTGCAATAACCCTGACACATTTCGGAGTTGAGGAAGGAACTGGACCGAGTGTCCAAAATTAATCTGATTAAAAAATGAACCTCTAGTTTAATTATCGACACTCTGTCCCAGTCCCTTCCCAACTCCCAAATGGCCTATAGTGGCAATCTAAGGCAATCCAGACCACCGAGTAACAGAACATGTAAATTAATATTTTATTGTTTACTCTTGATAACTTATTAGTGAGTGATTTTTTGCGTTCGACGAAGGAGAATGCATCGTAATCTTGCGGTCGTGTGTGGGCTACCTGTGCTTCCCTTGTTTGTACTTTTTAGAATAAATTATCTCGGCCGGGGAACTGGTAAATACATGATGCGCGCGCACCACTTTACATGTGCTCTGCGTTGCGCCATAAATCAAATGCGATGATGTTTAAAAAGATTGCAAGTACGATCACAGGGAGCCCAGGCTCACAACATGAAGACAATATAAGGATTTGTATGAAACTTTATCGCTAGTATATATAGTTGATGGAAAATGATAATAAACATCCATTAAAGTTTACATACCACATCAAATGTTGTCCAGCTGTCGTTTCTTGTCTGTCTTGGAGCCTTCAAAAATAATTTCTCGCTGAAATGCGGCTTGAAGGCTCCAAGACAGACAAGAAACGACAGCTGGACAACATTTGATGTGGTATGTAAACTTTAATGTGTGTTTATTATCATTTTCCATCAACTATATATACTAGCGATAAAGTTTCATACAAATCCCTATATTGTCTTCATGTTGTGAGCCTGGGCTCCCTGTGGTACGATTAGTTCAAGCTTGAGGAAAGTGTGTACGATTACTGGAACACTGAAAAAGTTTGATGTCCGAACTACAAGCGAAACAGGGCCTGTTTTGTCGGCCTGCACCTCGAAGGCCACTCCGAAGGCGAAGACTGTGCCGAACAATCCAGTAAAAACCCAACTGAGTCGTGGTACTGGGCGGCCATTGTGCCAAATGACCCGTTGTGATCACTATATACAAATGAACCGAGTTGTGCACACTCAGTTGTGATGATCGCACTTGAGAGCAATACCTGTGAGGCTGCTTAACACCACACAGTACATGTTTGCATCTTGGTTATACAAACCACTAATGGAGCATGATATTATGAACAAATGGATGTTGTTTGCAATCATCAACAGATTAACATTGTAACCAGGGTACACAATACCTCCCAGTGTGTTGTTATACTGTCGAATAATTCCTCTTATGGATATATCAAGTTGTACTCAGTTAAATAAACAGTAGCCTAGTCACGTGGTTTCACTTGAACAGGCATGACAAATAACCTCAATCCTAGGAACTGACAGGCACATTTGTATTGGGTTGATTGTGTTGTACAATAATTCCAATCACAGTATTTTACACTGTACTCCAGACCAAAATCATTGTTCAATAATAATATACTCTGGTGCAGTTTATGTCTATTGTATAGCTACATGTATGTTCTAAGCTGGAGAACAATATTTATAAATTATTGAAGGATTGAGTATGGAAACGACCTATGTGACTTTTTAGTGATTTTTTTCAAATCATCAAATTTGCCTGAAAACTTCTAAAGATACAACCAGTTTAACAACTGTTTATTACTGTTTCGGCATTTATATCGCGATTACACCAGTAAAAACCTAAAATTCTTCACATAGAAACAGTCAATGTTTGCTTGACAATGATGCTTTCGTCTCCCCATGGGACTCTAAAATTATGCATATCTAGTACTAACATGATAATCATGTTAGTAGAAGCGCTCAACCGCACACAAACTAGTACTAGATGCATAATTTTATAGTCATTTCTATGTGAAGAATTTTAGGTTTTTACCGGTGTAATCGCAATATAAATGCCAAAAGAGTAATAAACAGTTGTTAAACTGGTTGTATAGAAGTTTGTATAGATGACATTGATTAGAAATCATTAAATTACCTCCTGAGGACAGTTAGCATTGTGGAGCCAGCCTAATGGTCTCACTTGAACAGACTTGAAAATCTGGAATGCAGTTTATACACATCCATATTGGGTTGATTGTCTTCTACATTAACTCCAATCATGATTTATTGTTTTACACTGACACCACCCAGCAAATCATTGTTCAAGAACACTCCATGAATGAACAAGCATAAACATTTTATAGCCACATACATGTACAATGTTATTGTAAGCATCAAATTATTTAATATTACATGTATCTACAGTTTTATACTCTGATATGGGCAAAATACAAATTACATGGCTTCCTTACATGTATTCCCTTTTTTAGCAATTCAACTGATAACTACATCTAAATACATAATCAGTGCTACAATCTCAAAAAAAATGATTTCTGTATCTCTGTCAATTATTGATGACCTACATGTATTTAATTTAACCAAACTGATGCATCCTCTTGTATAACTTTTAGTCAAAACATTCAAAACTATTCATATTATTTAAAGACAAACATTTTTGCTCAGGATATTTTATACCCACAGTAGGCTGAGTCACTCTGTTAATATTGACAATATTCCAAAAGTCCAATCCTTTCTTATACAAAAATATTTACACTGCCATCCACATCATTGCAGCAATCTTTCAGCCTTTTGTGTTTAATACCACATTCCTTTCTCTTACAAAAAAATCAGTCGAACGCACTTTGATAATCTACGATTACTTCTAGTTGAAGTAAACATGAGAAAATAAATTTTATATCTCCTAGCAGCCATGTAATTAACTTTGTTTTTTACATGAAATTATTTACATATGATATCCCCACATAGCCTCATGCAAACTTGTGTGATGGCCAAGAAGAATGTGTATACTATTCAATGTATTTTATAAAAGGCCCTTTGCAGGTGGTCATGTGACCTCAATCAAAAATTGGTGCTAGTACCACATGGATGCCTGCATTTATGCAGAAATAGAAAGTGTGACTTACAATTGAAGGGCTCAGTGCAAACTGGGCATATTGGTCTCCTGATCACATTCTAAATTCTCCTTCAATTTCTGTTTTCTTTAGGGAGAATACAGGACGTGATCAACAGTCACTTATGCCCTTTTTTCACACAGCCCTTCAATTAGTAACCAATGTTTTAGATTTGTATCTTTAAAACTGAAGGGCAAATGTTTGAAATCTAACAGGTGTGCCTCATTTTGAGATTTCAAAAATTTGCCATTTCTTCAGTTTTAAAGGTATGAATCTAAAACTGCATAATATTATTTTGCATGGTTACTTAAATTTTGGCGCATTCTTTCCATTTCTGGCATCCATGTTGTACTAGCACTAATTTTCGTTTGACAAGCTAAAAAAGGTCCTGTGACTACCTCCTTATGAGTTATGTTAACTTATAGATTGTTTGCAATGCAATAGAGGTAATCGGCTAACTGTTGTCACCAAATTCAGATCATGTGATGTAAACAGATGCTACTCGGGAATTATTCCTTTTTCATTCTAATCATAATGCAGTCATGCCTATCTGAATATAATTAATTTTCAAAGAGAATTCTCCAGAGTAATGTGTGTTTACATCACATGATCTGAATTGGGTGACAACAGAGTTAGCCAATTACCTCCGAAGTTCATAAAATCTTAATGTAAGTCTGGTCAAGGCTGATCATAGAAAATATTTAAAACACTAACAGTTAGCCTATGGTATAAAGTTGTTTGTTCTTAAGCTACACTCTTACTGGTATCTGTAAAAAAATCATTTCTACCAATTTTGATACCATTTACAATAAACAATTTCCAACTAGAATGATACAGGAGAAACCACAGGGTACAGGGCCACATTGGTCCAATAACTAATTCTAATTAATGTGCACTATTTGTTTCATAATATAAAATTTGTTCTACACTACAAGGAATGCTCTAGCATGCATCTATAATAAAGTAATATACACCGAGTTGCCAATTAAATGACACAATCTTTTAAGATAGGTCTTTTTTGTAGTCTTTCATTTGTAATATCTCAATTTTTTAGTAATGTTAAATTTGTCTTTGTTTAATTATTATTAATAAACTGCCCGACCCCAAAACTGTCAATTGTCACTTCTGGAGTTTAGAAGGCATATAAAAGCATACAGCCTCAAGAGATGACATTGATGTAGTTCGAGCCAGGAAAATCAGAAGTCTTCTTAAGATGGCCCCGAGTGTCAGTATGGGAGGGTACATGCATGTCTGGCAATACTCTCCAAATGCAAGGGATAAGAGTACCACGCCTAGTTGTCAAGGAGCTGTTGAGGGAATTAGACCCAGAAGGAACTGCTGAAAGAAGGGCCCACGCATTGAAGAGAACTTATCATAATAAATTCTGCATAGCACTGCGATGGACGAAAAACTGAAACCATTTGGGTTACCAATACATGGTTGCATCGACGGATGGAGCAGGAATTAATGTTCGACTCACACCGGGGGGGGGGGGGGTACTCACTAAAAATTAGGGTGGGGGTGTGCCGCTGAGCCCTTGAAACCCTTGTTCCAGGCTAGAAACAACGAAAACATACCCTGTTCCAGGCAAAATGGTAAAAAGACATCCTGTTCCAGACCAGCATCTGATATGATACGTGCAAATCATAACGTTCGTAGCGGCAATTAAGGGACCGTGAATAGCTCAAACCGTCCTGAGGCCCTTCCAAAAAATTACGACTATGTTCCAGACCAAAACAGTGATTTATATACCCCATTCCAGGATAAGAATTTTCAAAAACCATACCCTGTCGAGCGGCACGTACCCGTATAGCCAATATATGGGAGTACCCCCCCTCCCCCTCACAATATTGCAATTAACCTATTATCTCGACGCTGTTCAGCAATTTGGTGGATGCGCTTTGAAATGAGTCACCGATTTAGGCACAGAGAATGGGATAATGGCATCTATACAGTGCTTGTCAAAGATGACTTGAACAGCACAGTTATGTTCCTTCAACGTACAAGAAACTAAAGAATAGAGGGTTGGTGGTCTTATAGGACTACCTGGTGGATGAACAAGGGAAATTCAACCAATCCACTGAAATAGAATCGGAGTGGTTGTGGTTTTGTTTTGCACCACTGCTACAGCAAGACTTAGAGGAAATCAAAGAGCACAGGAATACTCACTTTATAAGGAAGTCCAGGCATGACACCATTCCTGGTCGGCCAGATTCCTTGTACTATTTGACAGTGTCATGGGGGAGTTCCTAACATCACCTTACATGTACCCAACAATGAAATGGAATATGCTAGATCTCAAATTGTTGAGACTACCAAAAATAATGACTATCAAGACTATTTTCAATAATAATGATGGGACAATAACACAAAGAAGTGATGTTTTCATTTGAACTGTTTAGAATTTATTGGACAGACTTCGCACCATTTGAAAAGGAGAGGGCTGTGTAGTGATCAAGACATAAATGTTGACGAGTGCAAGAAAATGATGTGTGTGCATATGTGTTTAAGTGACGACAGGCAGTAGTTTGAACTAGGAAACTACATAATTTGTACCTCAGTGAACTTGTGCAGTTATGTTGTAAAGGAAATGGTAGTTATGTAAACATTATCAGTTAGCCTGTGGTGTAGTTGTTTGTTCTCCAGTTGAAGCTACACTTTTGCCTGTAAAAAAAAAACATTTCTACCACTTACAAAAACATTTTCCTAACTAGTTTAAAAAAAATTGATACACAACATATCACAGGGTACTGTGCCACATTGGTCCAACACTGTAATTATAATTAATGTGCACTATTTGTTTTATAATATAACATTTATCTACATGACAAGAAATGCTTAGCATGCATCTATAAGAAAGTAACGCACACTGAATGGCCAATGAAATCATACATTCTTAACATGCTCCAGTAACTTATATATTTACACAAAAACAGTAAACTTCAGAGTAAGGGCTGCAGAGTTTGTAAACAGTCATATAATATTGCCTAAAGTCTTAAAAAAACTTTCATCTGTTTACTTTTGGGTGGATTGTTTCATTTTAAACTCTCAAAATTTTGCATTTTAACCAGAGAGGCTGGTTCACTCGCCTATGTGTAATTTGAATTTCAAATTTCGAGTTCGCCATGCGTGAAAAGAGCCTGGGCTTACCCATTTATACTGGAACTTCTTGTTTAAAACCTGGCTCACACTAGCAACAAGCATAACTGCAAGCAACATAAAATTATGCAGATGCAGTAATGTATTGATCATTAGCGGTGCTTGTTCTGACCTCGCAGTTACGGCACTGTCTGCATGTGACCGGGCTGAAGTTAGCTGCCAATTAGAAGATTCAAATGCGGAAAATGGCTCTTCATATGCGACGGCATCTGTATGCATCAACTAGCTCACTGTCAAAAGTGTACACTTTTTCTTCAAAACAACACCGTTTTAGGTCAACAAACGCATATCAGATGTCTCATGTCCTCAACGAAAGTGTCAAAAATTAAAACTTGAATAACTCTTTCTAAACAAACACTCTGATCAAAATGTTTTGCAGGTTGCAAGACCTTGGGCCATAGACCCCAGACCAGAGTAAATGAGAGTCACTCCTGTCACCTCTTCTTATTTGATGGGGTAGGGTAAATACCTAGTTTGCCTTATCTTGCACTTATTTACATTTTCAAACTTGAATAACTATTTCTAAACAAACACCCTGATCAATATGTTTTGCATGATCAATGATCTTCCAGTTATTAAATTTCCGTTTGGTATGGCAGCTTAGGGGCCGTCGACATATTCGAAATGCCCCGCTTAACGCACAACGGACGTTAAGGTCAGACCCCTCCCCCCCTCCCCCTTAACGTCCACCCATTGTTTTATGCTTTTTTTTAGGTCAGGAAAAACAGTAATGAAATACACGGGAGTTCACTTATAAACAAAGTATAAAACAAGCTTAAAGCTTTAATAGCTGCAACTGTACAGTCAGTCAGTACCTCGAACTCCCGTACGAGCTCATTTCGGATCTTGACTAAAATACTCATTCGCTGGAGGTTTGAGGTATTTCATGATACTTCTAATCAAAGATCTTGTTGAAATTTCCGGGAAATTCAACAGAAATTGCGCTTTAAAGTAGATCTAGCTGACTAGAAACGTTTGATTAAAAAGTGTACTTCTATTGATGAAAAAGTGTTTGTTCTAAATGCCCCACACTAACGTCCATGCCCTTACCCCCTCCCCCCCAAAACGTCCGTTGTGCGTTAAGCGGGGCATTTCGAATATGTCGACGGCCCCTTAGTAGATACTTTTTTAGGCAGTTTAAACATTTTTTTTTATTTTCTAAGTTATGCTATTTTAAGATCGGAGTTTTTATACCATTGTAAAGCTCAATAAAGCGCTATTGGACATTATTGCTATGGAAATGGCACTATATAAATAAATATTACTATTATTAAAATATTATTATTATAATGGCAATTATGAATCGTCAGACGAACTACTATCAACAATATCAATACGCGATGTCAACTTTCCTTCCAACGTTTTCAGCCTTTCCTCAGCTATCATTAAGCGTAATTCTGTGCTGAGGTTCTTGTACAGGGGATTACGTTTCATCTTCCGGAACTTGTAGCGCTCAGTCGCAACTCGTTTCGCGCAAATGTTTATTAGAGTTTCAAGTCCCAGGCTGTTATCCTGTAAGAGCACAAGGTATTGAAGTGCTTCTTCCAAACACACACTACTTGATTTTAGGTAATTAGATAAAAACTTCCTACAGCGCTCTTTCAATGGGTCAATCAAATATTCACACGACAGCGGCAAGAGAACTTGACAGTTTCGGTGAGTAATCGGCTTGTGGAACTGCGGGTAAATAGACAACAATAGCTCGTTGATCTGCTTGGGTTCCTTGCCTTGTAACGTAGCTTTGCCGTTGTCCTTCTCCTTGAAGTTTCCTGAAATGAACAATTTCTCGAAATACTGTGAGCACATCGCTAGAATTACTCGATGAACATGGAATTCTTGGCCAGCAACCACGAGAACTGCATCGCTCATCATCCACGGCGACGAGAAGTCGAACTCTAATTGTTGTTCTATCTCTGTAGACGCGCTCACCAACTTTTTCTTCTTGGTTGATCCAGTTTCACAATTATTGGCTTGAGCAGCTGCTGTTCTTCGTCTTGCGGCATTCATTATGTGCTAATCTTTGCATTTACTCCTTTAGAACGAAAAGTCTTTACGTCTATAGCCTGTACTTCATAATGTCCCTTGCATAGGGTCACGTAGAAATCCAATGTTCCTAGGCCCTCGCGGGCAACAATTCATCAATTGTTGCCCGCCACGTGATCACATCGTGACAGAAGGTTTCTGGAGATTTTTGGTCACGTGATTCAGCGTTTACCAGGGTCTTCTCTCGAAGTAGCCGCCATCTTGGATCTGACCGAGAAGACCCTGGGAACGAGGTTGCCCCGACTTCATAAAAAACTTTAGAAAGTGTAAATGCGCCCGCGAACACCAATTCTTGTACCCAGACCCCTACATGTACCACTTAAAATATGCGCCGGCGCATTAAAATTTTAACATCGACGCCATTTTGTTTCTACAACACGAGGTCATGAACACGAGGTGAGTGAATAATGTCTAATCAAGACAAAATAAACTTCACATAGAAAAAAACAACCTCCCTCCCTACCTTTCGCGGCCGCTTTCGCTTGCTCCGTTTTTAGTACAAGGACGTTAGGGAGACCATGATCACTCTTTAAATCAGCTGCAACAGGCAAAACTGCCTTGTTGATTAAAATGATTTTAATATGGGAGTGGACAAAACACTGACCCCCAGTCCATGGACTACCCGATGGACTACCCAAATGGACTACCCCCAAAAATACCATTCTAGGCAAGTAACAGCTGTAAGAAGCTTGTATCATACCTTCTTTGTGCTGTAGCTCGTATAATATTCATGATTTGCCATCATTGTAGCTCGTATAACACCGGTGTCCCAGGGATTTCGCCCCCCCGTAATCTCACCCCCCCGGGGGTCGAGATCACTAGGGATTTCGCCCCCCCGGGGGCGAGATCCCTGGTGATCTCGCCCCCCTCACTGGTCCCCCCTCAGGGATTTCGCCCCCCCCCCCCCCCCCCTCCTAACGATTTGCTGAGTGAACATAAACTTTAATATATGTCACTGTTAAGACTGTTGCAACATTAATCAATAAAACCGTCTATAAAACAAACTTACGATTGATCGATCGCGGTCCTCTTCACTGCGAACCATTGGGAACCAGACTAAGGTGAACTCTTGAAATACGATTGTTGACTATATTACAGCGCTTGAAAAACGTAATAATCACGCCGCTTCATTAAAACCAAAGCTAGCGCTGTTGACATTCTTTGCCTTTGGAGTCTTCTTTTCGCTTTCTATACTAAAGAGAAGCAATGGTATTCGTCTTATTAGAACAAATCTGTAGAGGAAGGCCGAAAATGTTGCTGTTCATCTCTTACACTATTTTACAAGTCGTGCTTGTGCCTGTATTAAAAACCAAGCGCGCCCAAAACAAAGAGGCGGGATTTCTTTGGAGACTCGTTTATTTTTCACAAAGCTCACAGTCTAATTGCAGAATTAAAAGAGCAACTAACCCAACTGTTTAAATAGCAAACAAATCATATTAATAGTTCTACCTCAGTTTTTAGTGACTCCGCAATGTTTCCTACATAGTCACTCATTTGTAAACCCACGCGGCATCAGTTATTAGTTGCTTTCTATACTAGAGGCATTTCTAGCGATTTTGGGATATTCGACTTATTAGAACAAATCTGTAGAGCAAGCCACAAATGTTGTCGTTCTTCTGTTACACTATTTTTGGCTAAGAGCTGTTAATTGGCTTTTTATTAAGTCGTGCTTGTGCCTGTATTAAAAACCAAACCATTAAAGTCCCGCAAGGCTAGAGTGATTGAGAGAGCACACAAAAGCGTCGCCATCGAGAATTACTGCAATTGCAAGTTACCAGAAGCGTTCGGCGACATGGTGGAGTGCAGTCTGTGTGGTGACTGGTTTCACCAGAAGTGTGTTGGTCGCCAATTTGATACAAGCGTTGAGTGGCTCTGTAGTTCGTGCGCACCCCGATCATCGAAGAGGCTTCGTCGAGAATAGAGCTTGACACATTTAAATAACTGTGTATATACAGGAGCCTCCTGGTTTCTGGAAAACCCGAATAGCGAATAGCGAATACCGAATAGCGTGAATAGTGCGAATAGTCGCGAATAGTGGCGAATAGTAAATATAAGTTAAAGATTAATACTTACAGAACGTAAGTCCTTCAACGAGTACGAACCTAGACGAACCTAGACGAACCTAGACGAACCTAGACGAACCTAGACGAACCTAGACGAACCTAGACGAACCTAGACGAACCTAGACGAACCTAGACGAACCTAGACGAACCTAGACGAACCTAGACGAACCTAGACGAACCTAGACGAACCTAGACGAACCTAGACGAACCTAGACGAACCTAGACGAACCTAGACGAACCTAGACGAACCTAGACGAACCTAGACGAACCTAGACGAACCTAGACGAACCTAGACGAACCTAGACGAACCTAGACGAACCTAGACGAACCTAGACGAACCTAGACGAACCTAGACGAACCTAGACGAACCTGACGAGAGAATCACACTGTCAACACTCGCCATTTTGTTTTCCTCATGCAACTCAGTTCCATGGATGGGTTACCTGTGGCACTCGAAAGCGAGGCAATCACGGCGCAAGGAGAGACCTCTGCTAGCAGGGAACGTTAGAAGGCAACCTTGCCGAAATGTTGAAGAAAATAATAAAACAGCAAACGCTTTCTACATACGTCATCGTGCACCTGACAGACCTAGTTGGGTTCCCTGTGGCCTCCGGTTTAGGTCAGCGATCACCAAAGACCGCATGGGAATGCTTCGAGTTTGTAGACATTTCTTTTTATAATAGTGTTTTTCGGATAGCGTGTTTTCAGTTTTCCATACATTTCTCTGTAAATTTTCCCGCGGACTTTGACTCGTTGTTACAGACAAATGTACACGATTGCACGCTTTCCAGCGCAGCTACGTCCATCAAATTTTAATAAGTTTTAAAATAGTCTTTTACCAGACAGTGACTATTTCAGAAATTCGATTTTACTGAAATTATTTGGCACCGGATTCACATACAAACACTGTATTTCGCGCCATGTTTGCACCCCTTTAAAAATGTTGGAATCTGAACCGTAAACTCTCTGAATTTCTATAACGGGACCTGAAACAACCATAGGGGCTGATGAAAGCCATGCCCCGGCTAATCCATAGATGAAATTGGAAATGAGCGTGTTGGATTTTGTGGAGGGAGGAAAACCGGAGGACCCGGAGAAAAATCCTCGGAGCAACTGGTCTATTAAATTGAGGAATTCTAATAGACCCTTTCAGCTTGCCTGTTTGTTGCCCCATTTCAGACCACGTGATATTTCTCCAGAGGATTCAGTATTTCCTCTTGGGATACAGAACTGAAACAAAAACGCATTTAATGTGTACTCAAGGGAAAGGTCAGCTGAAAGGGTACGCAATCCGAAAAAAAATCGGCGCAAAAAAGAAGAAAGAACTAAAAAGAAATAGCTACAGCACGAGGAATTCCAAGGCGGTCTTTGGTGAAACCCAACTACGTCTGTCAGGTGCACGATAACATATGTAGAAAACGTTTGCTGTTTTATAATTTTCTCCAACATTTCGGCAAAGCTGCCTTCTAACGATATCGATTGGCCTCGCTTTCGAGTGCTACAGGTAACCCATCCATGGAACTGAGTTACATGAGGAAAACAAAATGGCGAGTCAGTTGACAGTGTGATTCTCTCGTCAGGTTCGTCTAGGTTCGTACTCGTTGAAGGACTTACGTTCTGTAAGTATTAATCTTTAACTTATATTTGGATTCGCCACTATTCGCGACTATTCGCACTATTCGCGCTATTCGGTATTCGCTATTCGGGTTTTCCAGAAACCCCACTTTAATTGTTTAAATAAAATTGTTATATGAGCAGTTTGCTTGTTTCTATTTGGTTGTTTGTTTCAACATGCACGGATAAAGTTGAAATGCGTCCAATTCTTATTTCAAAATATCAAGTCTTCACCAAAAGAATTACGATCGAAGATAAACGTTTATGAAATGTATCTAAGACTTGATATCCAACGAGTGAATTATACAGCGAACGAGTACGAGTATGACATCAATTGGATCATCACGAAAGCTGTTTTTAGCTAAAGCAACGTCGAACGAGCTTGCTTTTAGTACGAGAGAATTAGAGGGGGGGGGGGGGGGGGGGGGGGGCACACCGCGGCAAAACGGTATGCTCCGCTGGCCAAAAGAACGAAGGCTCTGCTATCAAATACAAATTACCGAGGGTTTCAACTTTTTTAGTAAATAATTTTATAGGGGGAGGGGGAGGGCGAGGGCGAGATCCCTGGGGGGGCGAAATCCCTACGACACCGGTACTCGTGATTTGCCATCGTTCCGCAGCCATTTTGTATAACCACAGGCATCCCAAACTCTAGTTGCCTGTGGTCATTACGGCCTGGTTTCACAGGCGATTAGAAAAATACATAAATAGGGTCAAAGCACAACTCAATCAACTACATACAGTATTGTTATTTTGTTCCTGAAGATATATGTGTTACATGTTATGAGGAAAATACATTCACTGAGCTATTCTCGAGGAAATTACCACAGGTAACCCGAAATACAAAAGTAGAGCTTGGGATGCCTGTGGTTATTCAAACTGGCTGCGGAACGATGGCAGATCATGAGTACCGGTATTATACGAGCTACAATACAAGCTACAGCACAACGAAGGTATGATACAAGCTCTTTACAGCAGTTACTTGCCATAATGGTATTTGTTGGGGTAGTCCATTTGGGTAGTCCAGTGTTTTGTCCACTCCCTTTTATTATCATAACAGTAACACTGGGTTTTTCAATTTCCAGAACTACAGTAATATGATACATATTTTCACTGTTTGTTTGGCTCAATCCCGGTTTCTGGTAAACTACCCACCCATCTCTACCTTGCATAGTTATGCATAGTTCTATTAATAATTAACCAATATTTAAATTGTTAGAGATGGACCATTTGAAAATTGATGGGGGGGGGGGGGGGGTACCGCAAATCCCCCAAAAAATATTGAGCAGGCCGAATTTCCACAGAAAAAAGAGCGAACGAGCCAAAATCACCCCGAAAAAAAATCGAGCAAGGGTGAAACTTTGTTCATTAGCTGGAACAGGCTCAGCCAATGTTTAGTCTCCAGAACACAGGAAACCAGTGTTTTAGAGAGCAGTAAAATCTCAAACATTTTGCCTCGGCCTTTGGCCCTCGCAATATTTAAAGACATTCTGCTTTTTTCTTCCATACGCAGGACGGTATATTATCTAAGGTATATTATCTAAGCTCATAATCAAAGGCACATTCCCATAGGACAAATAATGCATTTGTGTACAAGAGATTAGTTATATATGCCAATTCACTCTTCTTAATATTTATGTGCATATTTAATTCACCGACTCGAAAACGAGGCTATCCCCGCATCGAGGATGCAACGTGCATTCTAGTTCGAAAGGACAATTTTGTCTCCAATGCATACTGAGAGGAATGAATGAGGAACACAGCGGCAATGCTGAGAGGAACACAGCAATGCTCCATCCGCGACGCCCGATTTTGCTTTTCAGCGAAGCAACGATGCGAGAATAGCCACGTTTTCGATAAGCTAATTATATGCGCATAAATATTAAGAAGAGTCAATGTTGAGCACTTTTCAATTTATTTTATTTTATTTGAGACTACGGAACAATGCAATATGATGCACTGCAATACAATATGATGCACGAATTAACAGTATAATTTTAAGTATCCATCTGGGAAGAAGTGTGAGGTAGAGATTTCAAGAAGAATACATGTATATCAGGCATGTTTTCACAAAAGGAGCCTTAAAACCAAAGACCCCCTTTTGTGAAAACATGCCTGATATTGTGTGCCTTTAGCTTGAAAAGCCAATAACTCGTGTTTTTGCCGTTTTCTTGAAAGGGCAAATGACAGTTTAAGACTTTTCTGGCATTTCTATCCCATAATTGATCTCAAGGTATTTTATGTGGGGGTGAGGGGTGGGGAGGACTAGTTAAAAAAAATTGCGAAAAACCAACTGATGAAAACGTTGAAAAGTGAGTTACCGGCTTTTAAAGCCAACAAGTACACATTAATTTACTTGTGTAACTTAAATTTCAAAGTAGCGCCATTTCTCGAGATTTTAATGGTTTTGATGCACTACACGGCAGTACAACATTTTCTTCCTGTAGATTAAGTTTCATCGATGGAATTTTGCCGTATTTTGAGTAGAAATACCAGAAAATGGCGTTTTTTTTAAACCTAATTCCTAACCTCTAAGCTCTCAAATAAAGAAATTATGGGATAATCTCACACAAGTAAATTATGGGATAGAAAGGCCAGAAAAGTCTTAAACTGTCATTTGACCTTTCAAGAAAAAGACAAAAAACGATCAGGTTCTAAGGCTCCTTTTGTGAAAACATGCCTGATATATATGTTTTCTACTAAACAAAGGTAATTAATGTACATGGAAAATACCATAAATCTAGAAACATTAAAATTGTGTAAAATGTTCTTGATGTAAAACCAAAATACTGAATGCCTTAAAAAAATATCGTGCAAGGTCCGACGCCATAAAAAAAAATTCTTGCAGCAGTAGGAGTCCTAAAAATTTTTTTGAGCAAACAGAAATCCGGGTACCCCCCCCCCCCCCCCCCCATCAATTTTCAAATGGTCCGTCCCTTAGGGTCAAGTGTGGGGGTTTCTCAAAAACCGTGATTGATCCATTTGTTTTCACTGGAGTATTCTATTTCCCAACAATATTTCCTTAACATCGCAGGGGTTACTCCCAAATGCAAACTACAAACCTATGTGCCACCGGATAAGGTAGTACGTATTTTATGTAGCTTCTCTGCATGTATATATACTTTTTCCTTGTATTGTGATCCCTAAGGGAGTGTTGATTATTTCATTATTTATGGCTTGGGTGGGGGTCGGTTAAATCATGGTGGGGGGGGGGGGGGGGGGCAACAAAAGTTTTAAGTGCTTTTTTAGGGTGTCATCAAAGATTTTACCTACTCCTTGGGGGGGTCATCAAAGTTTTGACATACCTGTCATGTAAAATGAAATTGCTGTTGTAATGCTAAGCCAATGTTTAGTTTCCAGAACACAGGAAACCAGTGTTTTAGAGAGCAGTAAAATCTCAAAAATTTAGGCTTGGGCCTTCGGCCCTCGCAACATTAAAAAAATGTATTCTGCTTTGTTTACTTTATATGCAGGCTGGTATTCTCTAAACTCATGATCAAAGGCACATCCACATAGGAGAGATAATGCATTGGTGTTCAGGAGATTAGTTTAATGCCAATGCTGAGCTTTTCTTCATTTATTTATTTGAGACTATGGAACAATGCAATATGATGCACTAGAATGCAATATAATGCACAAATTAATGGTACAATTTCAAGTACCCATCCAGGAAGGACGGTGAGGTAGAGATTTTCAGAAGAATATATGTATATATGTGTTTTCTATTAAACAAAGTTAATGTATCATGGAAAATACCATAAATTTAATAGATTACATGTATGTGCAATTTGCATTCTTTCTTGCACATCCATCTTTTTTGTTTGGTGGGGGGGGGGGGGGGGGGCACAATAAAGTTTTGAGCAATTTTATAGGGGGGTCATCTAAGTTTTAATTCATTCATAGGGGGGTCATAAAAGTTTTAACAAGAGAAGCAGATGAAATACTGACCCCCCTCCCCCCCCAAGCCATAAATAATGAACACTCTCTAAGTGAATCATTTGTTTGTGTCCAGTCACATAATGTGCTGTACCATCCATGGACAAATGAAAACAACAAAAAATGAATCTGAAATGTTGGTTTTGGGTCTTAAAAATGGTTTCCATTTCCGATTTGTCTTAACCTCAAATGAAAAATATTTGTGGCACACATCCATCCTAAACTTACAGGAGTACCCCCTGGGGCATACGGTTAGAAATGAGAGTATCTAAATTATTCTTATGTCAAAATAATATTGTACACGGACTCTACATGGATGAAGACACTTTGCTATAAGGCTCCATAATGATTAAAAGTAATAACTGGAGTTTTAATGTTAATAATACTCCCTTGTGACAGTAACAACAATATTTTAACAAACACTCCAAACATCAGAAGCACCCTGGCTAATATTGCATGGGCTGCATCCCACAGAAAGGACCCGGATGACATAACACTGTCAAAAGTGCACACTTTTTCTTCAAAACAACACCGTTTTAGGTCAACAAACGCATATCAGATGTCTCATGTCTTCAATGAAAGACAGTGTCAAAAATTAAAACTAGAATAACTCTTTCTAAACAAACACTCTGATCAAAATGTTTTGCAGCTTGCAAGACCTTGGGCCATAGACCCCAGACCAGAGTAAATGAGTCACTCCCGTCACCTTATTTGACGGTAAATACCTAGTCTGCCTTTATATTCCTGTATTTATTTACATTTTCAAACTTAAATAACTCTTTCTAAACAAACACCCTGATCAAGACGTTTTGCATGTTGGAAGACCTTCAGCCATAGACCCCAGACTAGAGTAAATGAGTCACTCCTGTCACCTCTTCTTATTTGAGGGGGTAGGGTAAATACCTAGTTTGCCTTATCCTGCATGCGCACTTATTTACATTTTCAAACTTGAATAACTATTTCTAAACAAACACCCTGGGCCGGGTTGTTCAAAGCAAGGTTAACTTTAACCCTAGGTTAGTGCTAAATCTGTAATTGCAATCTGTACAGTTTAACCCAGGGTTAGCGATTTAACCCTGGGTTAGCGCTTAACCTTGCTTCGAACAACCGGGCCCAGATCAATATGTTTTGCATGATCAATGATCTTCCAGTTATTAAATTTGCGTTTCGTATGGCAGCTTAGTAGATATTTGTTTAGGCAGTTTAAACATTCTTTTATATTTTCTAAGTTATCCTATTTTAAGATCGGAGTTTTTTATACCATTGTAAAGCTCGATAAAGCGCTATTGGACATTATTGCTATGGAAATGGCACTATATAAATAAATATTATTATTAAAATATTATTATTATAATGACAATTATGAATCGTCAGACGAACTATCAACAAAATCAATACGCCGCTTTTTTTCCAACGTTTTCAGCCTTTTCTCCAACGTTTTCAGCCTTTTCTCAGCTATCATTAAGCGTAATTCTGTGCTGAGGTTCTTGTACAGGGGATTACGTTTCATCTTCTGGAACTTGTAGCGCTCAGTCGCAACTCGTTTCGCGCAAATTTTTATTAGAGTTTCAAGTCCCAGGCTGTTATCCTGTAAGAGCACAAGGTATTGAAGTGCTTCTTCCAAACACACACTACTTGATTTTAGGTAATTAGATAAAAACTTCCTACAGCGCTCTTTCAATGGGTCAATCAAATATTCACACGACAGCGGCAAGAGAACTTGACAGTTTCGGTGAGTAATCGGCTTGTGGAACTGCGGCCCTTATCTCACACATCCAATGTTGAACGGTGTACAACCCTCTCTCAATGTCAAGCAATTATAGCTAAGTACATTAGCTAGATCCATAGACTATTAATATTAAAGCTTATATATGTATATCTCAGTTTTGATCTTGCTGATCGTGATCTTATATATTAATTAGATTTAACTTAATAATTAAACTTAAGTTACTAAATTCACAATTTTTTTCCTCAGCTTCTCCTAACTCTGCTTGTGCCCTTTTCGTTTCTATCAACTTTTATTAAAACCTTATCGCTAAAAATAAGCTATTTTTGACTAAATAATTACAGTTGTTATTATTTTTATTTTTTTGTACACTAAATGCCTATTAAGTATCCTTGTTCAGTTTGCTATTTCTCAGTTCATAACAACCATAGAGCCATATTTTGTGACTCTTGCCACCTTTGGACCCATCTGAAATGTACTCCCTTCTCTCTAAATGATTACACCTCCCTTTCTAACTCTGATGAATCCTGGTTCTGCCCAACATGTCTTTCTAATATTTTCCCCTTTAACCACTTTAAGGATGATATTGACTTTTACTTTTCTATTTTTGACTTTAATTCTATTCTTGACTCTACTTTTGACCATGAACTGCTCAAAAATAAGTGTTTCAATCCTTTTCTAGATGACCTTGATTCTAGACACCTTCTATTGAACTCTGATATAGATCCCAACACTAATATTTTTGCTACTAACTCAAACCTACTTTCTAATTGTGTTTATCTTACTTCTAAAGAATTCAACAATATTCCTCTCTCATCTCCTGACTCCTTCTCTTTATTTCACATTAATATCCGAAGTTTAAAAAGACACTTTGATGACCTTTCTGAATTTCTCTCCTCTCTTAATTTATCTTTTTCAACTATTGGTATTTCTGAAACCTGGCTAGACGACTCATCTAAAGACTTGTATAATCTTCCTGGATTTTCTTTTATCTCGGATAATAGACAATATAAAATTGGTGGTGGTGTTGGGCTTTATATTAATTCCAATCTTAATTTTAAACTTCGAGCTGACCTTCAATCTCCAGACAGCAAGATATACGAGTCCATCTTTGTTGAAATTCTACAGCCCAAAGGCAAAAACATTATTGTTGGCTGCATTTATAAACCTCCTGACATTTCTGTTAATGATTTTAATAAGTGTATTAATAATGTTTTATCCATTATCAGTTTTGAAAATAAATTGTCATATATTATGGGTGACTTCAATATTAATATTCTCAACACTGATTCACACAACCCTACCAATGATTTTGTCAACCTCATGACATCAAATAGCCTCTACCCTCTCATCTCTAAACCGACAAGAATTACCTCATGTTCTGCCACGCTTATTGACAACATTTTTACAAATAATCTTGAACATAACATGGTCAGTGGTCTACTTTATACTGATTTATCTGACCATCTTCCCATTTTTCAAATTACTCAGCTAAAATTGATATCCGATCCGTCACCCCGTAAGAAAGTCATTCGCCTTGTTAACTCTTCTAATATGTTTAAATTTCGTGCTAAACTAACCAATACTGACTGGTCGTTTCTTTATGACATTAATTCACCAAATGAATGTTATGATGCTTTTTCCAATCATTTAATACCTATCTATAATCAAGCTTTTCCTCTCAAAACTGTTTCTTCCAATATCTCTAAACTATCTAAGCCATGGTTCTCTCCTGGCCTCTCTAACTCTTGCAAGAGGAAAAATTCTTTATATAAACAATATATTATTAATCCTACTCTTCTCAATACATCAAGATATCACAAGTACCGAAATAAATACAATTATTTGATCAAAATTGCCAGAAAAAAATACTTTCATGAAAAACTCTTAGCTGTTAACTCTAACTTAAAAAACACATGGTCAATAATTAAACAAATTATTTCTAAGAAACAAACACCACATCTCTTTCATAATATGAAAGACTCTTCTGGCATCTATACTGATCCCATGCAAATTGCCACTAAATTTAACAACTTCTTTACTAATATTGGTCCATCTTTGGCGAGAAACATACCTAGTTCTCTAACCTGTTACAAAGAATTCTTAACTGGCTCCTATCCTAATAGTTTCATTCTCACTCCAACTTCTCCTGAAGAAGTGTCTTCGATTGTCTCCTCACTTAAGAATACTATGAGTGAAGGTTATGACGGTATCCGTATTTCACCAATTAAACATTCTATTGATTTACTAGCTCCTCTTCTATCTTATATTTGTAACTTATCATTCTCTGCTGGTGAATTCCCTGATAAACTTAAAATTGCTAAGATTCTTCCTGTCTTCAAGTGCGACGATGAAACCAATTTCTCCAATTATAGACCCATCTCTATCTTGCCTTGCTTTTCTAAAGTCATTGAAAAACTTGTCTATTCTCGCTTCACTGAATTCTTTGTGAAGTACGGTATTCTTAATCATCATCAATATGGTTTTAGACAAAATTATTCCACTTACATGGCTGTTCTCGAACTTGTCGACCACATATTTCAAGGCTTTGAAAAAAATGAATTTACGGTTGGTATCTTTGTTGATTTAAAGAAAGCATTCGACACTGTTGATCATACAATTCTTATCGAAAAACTTAAATTTTATGGCATTCGTGGTACTCCTTTAGCCTGGATCACTAGTTATCTCTATAATAGACAACAATTTGTACAAATCGACAGCCATATTTCTTCATATAATACCATCAAATGTGGAGTTCCACAAGGCTCAGTGCTTGGACCACTTCTTTTTCTTTTATATATCAATGACCTTTTTAATTCTTCAAAGCTCCTATCATTTATCCTATTTGCCGATGATACTAATATTTTCTTTAGTCACCAAGATCCTTCTTCACTCATTGATATTGTTAATCATGAACTTGTTCATGTTTCTTCTTGGTTTAATGCTAATAAGCTTACTCTTCATCCTGACAAAACTAAATTCATTTTTTTTCATCCTAGGCGAAAAAAAAAAAGTTAACCTCAGTGGTATACACATCATTATTAATGGCACTTTGGTTGATAGAGTACAAAATGCCAAATTTTTAGGAATTATTATTCATGAAAATCTTTCATGGAAACCTCATATTGACACAATCTGTGATAAAATTTCTAAAGTAATTGGTGTTATTTCTAAATCCAGGCAATATCTGGCCTCTGAAACTTTAAAGACTTTATATAATGCTCTATTCTTACCATATCTCAACTACTGCAACCTTATTTGGGCATCTACCTATTCTTCTCACATCGAACCCCTAGTCTTACTTCAAAAAAAGGTTCTGCGTATTATTACACACTCTCCTCTGCGTAGTCACACCAAACCTCTCTTTCTCAGTCTGAACATTCTACCTATTTCTTCTATTTACAAATTCCAAATATCATCCTTTGTTTTTTTTCATATCAATAATTTACTACCTGCTCCTCTTTCTTCTCTTTTTCTTTTTAACTATGAATGTCATGATTACTTTACTCGTTCAAGGTTTAATCTCCATAAACAATTTCTTAAACACCAATTTTCTATTCGTTCACAGGCCCCTACTATCTGGAATAGTGTCCCCCTCTCTCTTCGCAACTCTTTAAATGTTGGCAATTTCAGAAAGAAACTTAAAACATTTTTCCTACATGATCGCTAGTACTTTAAAAAAATCGTTTTATTAAAGCTTAATTTTATCTATACTTTTTAATACACACTGTTATCATTTAATAATTATTTAGTTTTTCTTTGCAAAAAAAATATCAAAAAATACAGGCAACAATGTCAATTATAAATACAGGCAATAAGGTATATATCAATAAGCAGTTTATTTATTTATTTATTTATTTTATATTTGTAAACTATAGTTATTTTGTGTGTGTATGTTCGTTAGTTAATTCACCACTTTGATTTTCTTTCCATCTTGTAAAAAAAAAAAAAAAACTTGTAATATTGTACTATCTCTACTGACCATAAGCCATTTAAGCCTCTGGCTTTGGCCTTTCTTCTGTACGTTCTCCCTTATAGTATTTGTAAATAAAATTGGAAAAAAAAAAAAAAGACAACAATAGCTCGTTGATCTGCTTGGGTTCCTTGCCTTGTAACGTAGCTTTGCCGTTGTCCTTCTCCTTGAAGTTTCCTGAAATGAACAATTTCTCGAAATACTGTGAGCACATCGCTAGAATTACTCGATGAACATGGAATTCTTGGCCAGCAACCACGAGAACTGCATCGCTCATCATCCACGGCGACGAGAAGTCGAACTCTAATTGTTGTTCTATCTCTGTAGACGCGCTCACCAACTTTTTCTTCTTGGTTGATCCAGTTTCACAATTATTGGCTTGAGCAGCTGCTGTTCTTCGTCTTGCGGCATTCATTATGTGCTAATCTTTGCATTTACTCCTTTAGAACGAAAAGTTTTACGTCTACAGATGGTTTTCACTCAATCCCCAGAGACTCAAATGACAAAGAGCATGGCCGCCGTGACGTCATGTGAATGCATCATGTATGTCAGATCACAGGCAGCCCAAGCTCAAGTTACGAAAATATAAGGGTTTGTATGGGAGCGTAGCGAACTCCGTTTACTAGCCAGAAATACTGTAAAATATTTGAATAAAACGACTTACCTTGCCACTGTGATGTCTTCTGTCGTGTTTCTCTCCTTGTTGGGTGGTTTTAAGCTGATTTCAGTCGGGTTTTTTTTTTCGGAGCCCTGCATCTCCGTCTTAAAAAGTGAGAAGGCTTCTCTCTTTTTAAAGTGCTTATAAGCCCTAGCCAATTATCTTTGATATCGATTGTACATGAAGTGGATAGTCCAACGTACGGTAGAATATTTTTTGATTTGGGTGTTGCGTCTACGAGATATAAAGGTTTATATTTCCAATATGCTAATGTGTGATGTCATCACCGACATTTGCTGAATTTCTTTGTGCTTGTCAAATGGAACAGACAAAACACCAATGGTAAAGACAAAACACGAACGATCTAACTACCGACGTAGAAATGATTCAACCAAGTATCAAATGATCAATACAAAACACGAACGGAATAGACAGAAATGAAACCATCTAACTATCGCTTGCCAAATGGAATAGACAAAACACAAATGATAAAGACAAAACACGAACGATCTAACTACCGACGTAGAAATGATTCAACCAAGTATCAAATGATCAATACAAAACACGAACGGAATAGACAGAAATGAAATCATCTAATTATCTCTTGTCAAATGGAACAGACAAAACACAAATGGTAAAGACAAAACACGAACGATCTAACTACCGACGTAGAAATGATTCAACCAAGTATCAAATGATCAATACAAAACACGAACGGAATAGACAGAAATGAAGTCATCTAACTATCTCTTGTCAAATGGAACAGACAAAACACAAATGGTAAAGACAAAACACGAACGATCTAACTACCGACGTAGAAGTGATTCAACCAAGTATCAAATGATCAATACAAAACACGGATGATCCAACTCGCTTATGTCAAATGGAAAGATAACGATGAAATGATCCAACCTAAATACAAACGATCCAACGCAAAGTAATTCGATTCAACGTAAACACGAATGGTTTGGCGTGATGTCAAATGATCAAGTCAACAGTCGAATGGTTCAGTCGACGGGGGGTCTCCGTGACGTCACGCACTGCAAAATTGGCGGCAAAACAAAGCTGCCATGTTTGGACATGGGTTGGTTCTACTAATCGATTCTGGTACTAAGTGTTTATTGCTATTACATCATCCTGAGAAGTTGTGAATAATATTTTATCAGCTTGTTTTGCTAGTCACCCAAATTAGTCTTGTCTAGCTGAAAATCGAAGGTCTTCCCGGTTGCAAAGTGGGCTTGAACTGATCTATTATGATTCCTCTTAGACTTTAATAGTTCTTAATTACATCATTGATTATAACACAAAAATATCCGAACATTAGTCATGGTTCAGTTCAAAGAGAAATCAGACGCCTCTATACTTACAGATTTCCGGCCTCGGACTTTAAATGCATGGGCATACCTGGAGCCATTAGCTTCTGCATGTGCATACCCCGGGGGGGGGGGGGGGGGGGGGTACTCTACCTAAAGTTGGGTAGGGGTGTGCCGCTGGGGCTCTGAAACCCTTACCCTGTTTAAGACAAAAAAACTCAAATTTCCATACCCTGTTCAAGACAAAGTGTTAAAATTTTCCCTCTATAAGACAAATAACAAATTATCTATACTTGGATGTCAGTGTTTATTGTGATCTTGTATAATGAGTGTAGTGCTTGCTGAAGACTTATTTAGTTATGAGACTAAATAACGGCACTAGATAAATACCATACCCTGTTCAAGATCTGTCGATGTGAAAATGGATACCCTGTCTAAGATCAGAAACTCGAAAAACCATACCCTGTCCAGCGGATCATCCCCGTATAGTCCATATATGGGAGTACCCCCCCCCCCCCCCCCCCGGGGTGCATACCTCGTTCAAACTGCTACAAGTTCGCATCGAAATTTTCACCGGAATACAACACTTCACATATGTAATTGTTGTGAGCCTCTGTAAATCCGCCTAAGCAGATGTTCTCAAGTGGAAAAGTACATGTATGTGATTTTTTTTAAATCCAGTTACATACTCTTTTTGTCAGTAGAAATGATCCACGAAATACTCACTCAACATCTTTATCAATCGCCACTGACATTTGACTCAGAATCAGAATACCAGTTCTACCAAGAATGCACGAAATATGCATTTTATAAGAGGGCACCGAATATGAGACTATTTCAGGTAGTTACAGTGAAATGGCTTTCCATCACCATATATAGTAAATCCAATTTCTCGAGCGAGCATATAAGATTTTTGCTTATTATGGAAATAAAATAATATTTATTTGCACAATTTATATACAAATGTAATACAAACTTCTCTGTTGAAACATCTGATACGGCAATTTGCCTCGACCATGCTAAGGCCATCCCAATAAATGTTTTGTTTACCATCATCCGACCGACTCTTTTTGGGGGGAAATCCAAAAGAAATTCAAAGTTTATACTGAAAGACCGACCCAATTTTGTGGAAAAGTTTCTTACTTTTCTCGTGCAAGTTGTCAATCCACAACTAATAGAGGAAAAAGTGTATTCAAGCCGACTTGGTTCCAGATCCCCTAACGTTTTTACCGGCCGACCGACCCACCATCACGAGCCAGATGGCGATGGGAAACGAAACATTTTATTGGGATGGCCTAATACGGTTGTGTATTTTTATTCAGTTCGTATTTTGGATCGCCTAAAGGCTCCATATCAATGACTCTTGGAAATACACAGAAGTCATCAGTCGGCTAAGCAGTTAACTCGGCTCATTGTAGTTTTACGAGTCATTTGTATTTTGGCGAGCCTTTATAAGTTGTTTATTATATATAAATATACAAAAACTGCAGAAAATGGCAATCGAGAAGCCATTTTATTTTTACTGCCGGCGAATACGTTCTCATATTAGGTGCGTTCTTTGCAGATTTATATAATAAACCTAACCGTATTAGATACTTAGCCGATACATAAGCTCTATATATTATGGAGCAGAATTCATATGGCTGGCTCTTTATTTACCCACAGAGTATCTTCATATAATCATGCTCTTCCAGAGAGCCATGCCATGAATAAAATATTTATTTATTTGTGTATTTGTATTTTTTATGCATTTATGTATTATATAATTCTGCCAATAACGCACCGCAAAATATGAAGAACGCTCGCCTAAAGGTAATAACCTCTGTAATAGTGCCACGTACTACACTGTACTGTGTTAACATGAGATAAGGGACTGTGCAAAAGCAGGAGGGGGGAGGGGGTCGAGAAACGGGAGGGGGGGCACAATGTGAAATCATATCCCAAGAGAGGGGGCAACATGTAAATTACTCTATGCAAAGGAGGGGGGTGATATCTAATTTTCAACAATAACCTGTACCACTAATAAAAAAATATATATATATACACTATCATTTTCCTGGTACTGTAACTTACATGTACAAAGCATAATTTATCTATCATGGAAAATATCAGAAATAGAATTTGGGGCAAAAAGAGTTCATGTTGTTTTATGGCGATACTTGCACTTTAAAGGCCTGTACTCTACTAATACGCAAATAAATAAAATAAATAAAATAGAAAGCACTGAAAACGATTTAATGTCCTTTTTTCTTGCCGGTTCATATTTCAAAACAGAAAATAACTTTATCTATCAAGATATGGCATTGATGCTTGGAGTTAGTCAGCGGACTGTGGAGAATAGAATGGCAGAATATGAAATGACGAATAGTTCTCGTTATAGCAATATAAGTGACGAAATGCTGGAAACCTTTATTAAGCGCATAGTCGCCAACTTTCCTAGATCTGGTAAGTTCCGCCGGATTTACTTCTAGTTTCACTACTTAAAAAATACCATTGAGAACCCTTAGTTTTTATTGCATTTTCATACTTGTACGAGGAAGATAGAAATTCCGGTTTTATATGATAACTTATGATGAAGACACAACCGATGTTTGCGCACGTTTTGTTTATTAACCAGCTCCCGTGACCATGTAAATGGCCAAATTAGAAAACTAACATCGCGAGTAACAAGAAATAGAGGGTATTGTTCACCGTGCATGAGATGCTGTTGGAGCAAAAGATTGTTACGCATGCACGCGAATGTTTCCAGACATACAGATATTATACTTCCGGCTAAGTGGCATTCCAAAAAGTCCATAAATCAAACTTTGGAGAATACAGAGAAACCAAACACATTTAAATATTATTCAACAGATTTTGCTTAAACTGTGATCACATCTACTACTGCAGATTGGATTCACGGGGACCAAACCACCTGCAAAATATCAATTGGTAAAAACAAATTAATGTATATACTGTATTCTCGTATCGTTTCTTACTTGTATTATATCGCACCAGATATTATTGATCACTTCTGCTCTTCGGATGGCTGATTTTATCGCTATAGCTGATATAGATTTAGAGATAGTTTGTTTACTAATTATATAAAAAAAAAAATCACGCCAGTACCCAAACTACAATACCTTTCACTATGATATAACCGCATGATATTCTATCAGGGGTTTTTATTCAAAAATGGGCTTAGTCATCCTCGGCTACCCAGCTGGGGCTAAGAAGGGGGAGGGGAGAAAAGTAAAGGGAAGGAAGAAAAAGAGCCGGCGCGGCAGTTCTCCAAAAAAGATAGTCCTATATTTCTGCCGAGTGTGTGGCAGAAATTATTTTAATTCATCGACAAGACAAAAAGGAAAAGTAATATCGCAGGATAATGTATTTACATTTTGAAAAAGTTTTGAATGCCACTAGGCTGAGCGAATAACATCATATAGTTCTTGCGTTTGCAATACGTGCAACTGATACCGCATCGCGAAAGCTTATGAGGCGGGTTCGATGACACTTCAGATCGACGTTGTATAAAGGAAACTTCTGCAGCGAACGCAGCTAAAGCAGCTTGATTTTCAGACGGGCTATTGTCCGTAGCCAATACAGTAACAACGTCGCTGATTGGGCACAACAAATCAGCCGGGAATGTGGAACACATTCCTGATTTGTGCCAAATCAGACGAGAGCAACTATCCCAGGGCTCTTCTTCTTCCTTCTCCTTTTCTTCTTTTCCCTCCCGCTCCCTCTCCTTTTCTTCGCCCGCTCTTCACCCCTTTCTCTTCGCCCCTGGGTATCCGAGGTAGGGCTTAGCAAGTAAGCCTCCTTTTGTGTTAAAACGTATGATCTTGTGTAACAAATTCAAAGTATATTGTCATTTCGTGAGGTTTTGATGGACTTTGATGTAGTAAATGGGAAAAGAATCCTCGGTCTATCATAGTGATTTTTTCGAATAATAGTATCAGCACTTATTTTGAGCGGAAATGTCCTTAAATTTGCTTTTTATAGCATCACAATCAGGTAACGGTATTTCGCGAGGTTTTGATGGATTTCTGAGTCAAATGTCAGTGGCGATTGATAAAGATGTTGAGTGAGTATTTCGTGGATCATTTCTACTGACAAAGAGAGTATGTAACTGGATTTCAAAAAAAATCACATACATCATTACTTTTCCACTTGAGAACATCTGCTTAGGCGGATTTACAGAGGCTCACAACAATTAGATATGTGAAGTGTTGTATTCCGGTGAAAATTTCGATGCGAACTTGTAGCAGATTGAACGAGGTATGCACATGCAGGAGCTCCAGGTATGCATGCGTTTAAAGTCCGAGGCCGGAAATCTGTAAGTATAGAGGCATCTGATTTCTCTTTGAACTGACCCATGACAAAGTTAAATGTTCGGATATTTTTGTGTTTTTATCAATGATGTAATTAAGAACTATTAAAGTCTAAGAGGAATCATAATACAGGCGCGGATCCAGACCGGTTTAAACGGTTTACGGAAACCGGTCAAAATTTCCAGATTTAAGGGGGAGGGGGGTTCAGTAAAATTTCCAATTTTGGAGTTTGAGTTGGAAAGTCGGAAACCGGTCAGATTTTTTTCTCGATCCGCGCCTGTAATAGATCAGTTCAAGCCCACTTTGCAACCGGGAAGACCTTCGATTTTCCTAGCTAGACTAGACTAATTTTAGGTGACTAGCAAAACAAGCTGATAAAATATTATTCACAACTTCTCAGGATGATGTAAAATAGCAATAAACACTATTAGTACCAGAATCGATTAGTAGAAGATTTGTTAGTTCAGTCCAGGTAGATCCAACTCAGGAGACAAACATGTCCAAACATGGCAGCTTTGTTTTGCCGCCAATTTTGCAGTGCGTGACGTCACGGAGACCCCCCGTCGACTGAACCATTCGACTGTTGACTTCATCATTTGACATCACGCCAAACCATTCGTGTTTACGTTGAATCGAATTACTTTGCGTTGGATCGTTTGTATTTAGGTTGGATCATTTCATTGTTATCTTTCCATTTGACATAAGCGAGTTGAATCATTCGTGTTTTGTATTGATCATTTGATACTTGGTTGAATCATTTCTACGTCGGTAGTTAGATCGTTCGTGTTTTGTCTTTACCATTTGTGTTTTGTCTGTTCCATTTGACAAGAGATAGTTAGATGATTTCATTTCTGTCTATTCCGTTCGTGTTTTGTATTGATCATTTGATACTTGGTTGAATCATTTCTACGTCGGTAGTTAGATCGTTCGTGTTTTGTCTTTACCATTGGTGTTTTGTCTGTTCCATTTGACAAGAGATAGTTAGATGACTTCATTTCTGTCTATTCCGTTCGTGTTTTGTATTGATCATTTGATACTTGGTTGAATCATTTCTACGTCGGTAGTTAGATCGTTCGTGTTTTGTCTTTACCATTTGTGTTTTGTCTGTTCCATTTGACAAGAGATAGTTAGATGATTTCATTTCTGTCTATTCCGTTCGTGTTTTGTATTGATCATGTGATACTTGGTTGAATCATTTCTACGTCGGTAGTTAGATCGTTCGTGTTTTGTCTTTATCATTTGTGTTTTGTCTATTCCATTTGGCAAGCGATAGTTAGATGGTTTCATTTCTGTCTATTCCGTTCGTGTTTTGTATTAATCATTCCACAATTCTTTGTTAAATGATTCCTGTTCTGTATTTTTGGTGGTAACGGCCGCCCATAGTATCGTTCGTCGCGTGAAAATACCGTTAATCGCTTCTTGCTTACTCCGGATTGGGATACCTATGGTTTGTACACGTTATCAACTATTCCCATATTTAGCTTGGCCGCCATCTTAGATCGCCAAATCACGTGACAAAATACTCCCAAAATCTGGGAGTATTTGATCACGTGATCCAGCCTTTACCAGGGTCTTCTTTTTTTATTTTATTTTTTTATTACATATATATTTACAGACAGGATTAGCAAAATAGTTTTTGAAAAAAAACTAATCGAGTGCTTCTCCTGTACGGTAATTTCACATGATTTTCGAACGGCACTAGCATAACAATATGAAGATAAAGCCGACAAAAGAATATACAAAACAAACAAACGAAGAGACGGAACAAGACAGAGAATACAAGCAAAACGAAAAAATACAATACAATAAAAAAAACAAAAAACGCGTCAAATGGTATTATATACGATAATTGAAAATTGAAAAAGCTGTGTAAGATGAGGAAGAAGTTGGCAAACATTTCATTAAGATACGGAGCATTAGCAAACGTCAAATCAAGTCAGAACGTCACTAGAGAAAAGAAACCGTTTGGTGGACACAATAAAATTCATACTTTCATTAAGGAGTTCAATATTATTTTCCAAATTTAATAATTGTGAGCCACAGATAAAAAGCTCCACGAAGCGTTTATCTGTTAAGTTAATAAGATCGGTTTCGTTTTGGGAAACAGCGCTGAAGGCAGCCATGAGCTGAGTACGTGGTTGGGCATGAAGTGGGCAGTGCAAGAAAAAATGAACAAGGTTTTCACATGCAGCTCCACATACGCATCCTGGGCTCTCTACAATATTACGTTTGTACAAAAAATAATTGAGAGCACAAAACCTTAGTCTCATGCGGGTGAGTAAAATAAGTGGATACCGGGGACCAACTTTGTAGTACTTGGGTGGTATGGGCCGGACACGCTTGATTAACTTTGATTTAAAAATTTCTAAAGACGGCGATAATTGAATTAGCTCAGGGAGCTCGTTCCATAATTTGATTGTGGAAGGGAAAAAACTATTAGAATATCTATTTGTCCTACACTGTAAAGTTGACAGGTCGGTTGCATTACGAAGAGGATAATTGGTTCTTTGATTTACAACAATAGGAAGTAATGAACATAAATAATTAGGTACGGAGTTGTGGACCATTTTGTAAAATAAGCATAATTTGTGAATATCCCTCCTGCGCTTAACATGTTCCCAACCAGTTTCGTAAAGTACTTTGTTACGAGAAGTACCCTTCATGGCTCCAGTCACAATGATTGCACTTTTATATTGGACGTTTTCAATTAGTTCAGATTCACGTTCGGTACAATTCGACCATACTACATCTCCGTATTCTAGCAAGGGTCTAATACATGTCAAATACACTTTTTCAAGGACTATTCTACTGAGCCTAAATTTCAGACTATTTAACATGTTTACTCTCTTATTAGCTTTGGTTACCATGGTGTTGATGTGGTTAAACCAAGATAGGTTAGATGTAAGTGTGAGTCCAAGGTGGGTATGTGATTCAACTAATTTGATAACGTTATTAAAAAATATGAGAGGTGGTTGGACGGGCTTGGTCCTTTTTACGGAAAATGTCATTGTTTCTGTTTTGTTCGGATTAAAAGTTACTAGCCACTTTTTTGCCCATAATTCAATTGAAAGCAAGTCAGCATTAATTTGCTGAGCAGTAGAGAAGGGGTTGTAAACAACTTCAAGTACTGAAGTATCGTCTGCGAATAAATAAACATCTGATTTGATAGAATCAACAATGTCATTTATATAAATCAAAAATAATATCGGGCCAAGAACGGAGCCTTGGGGGACTCCAGCAGAAATATTACGCCATTGCGACATTTGACCAGCAACGACAACTCTCTGTTTACGATTTGAAAGATAGCTTTCAAACCAATTAAGAAGAGTTCCATCGATTCCATTTTGTTTCAATTTGAATAACAGACCTTTATGCCAGACTTTATCAAATGCTTTAGAAATATCGAGAAAAACAGCACGGAGTTCTTGACCATTCTCGAAAGTTTTTAAAATCTTGTTGACAATAACCAAAAGCTGGTTTACAGTGGAGTCTGTAGGGACAAATCCAGACTGCGAAACTGATAATAGGCTATTCCCGATAAGATAAGCAAAGAGCCTTTTGGCAACAATTTTTTCAAGAATTTTAGAAAGACAAGACAAGAGTGAAATTGGCCTGTAATTCGTTTTACTTTGTGTGTCGTCCTTTTTAAAAATAGGATGAATATTTGCCAATTTCCAAAAATCTGGAAAAATACCTTTAGAAAGCGATAGATTACAAAATGTTGCCAGAGGATGGCAAATACTGGGTGCAATCAGTTTTAGAATTCTGTTACTGATCCCATCAAACCCCGAAGCTTTGGCTGTGTCGAGAGTTTCAAGTTCCTCCTTAATTTCTTGCGATGAAGTACGAATTTCCGTGAGACGTTTGTTTGTACAATACGTGAATTCAGGTAGTGAGGTATTTGTATCGTCAATGGTACTTTGTAGAACAAAGTATTCATTAAAAATATCCGCCTTTTCTTTGGCATCAGTAAATGACCTTCCGTTTTCAATAAGAGGAGGAATGCGATTATTAATCTTGTTACCAAATAAGGATTTTGTAAGATGCCACCACTTTTTCGAACATAGATCTGGATCATCGAGGTTTTTAGAAATTGATTTAAAGTATTTTTCTTTGGAGCGTTTAATCTCGTTTACAATTTTATTGCGTAACTTCTTATAGTTATTCCATAACACATTACATGGACTTCTATTGTGTTTTTTGAAAGTTCTATTGCGTTTGCGGATTAAACTTCGAATGTGGCCAGTCATCCATGGTTTATCATTAGGTCTTATCAAAACGCTTTTGTTTGGGACATATTTTGTACAAAGATCAGAAATAACTGAAACCAAATTGGTACATGCTTGGTGAACATCATTACAATCAAATAAGTCATCCCAAGAACAATCGTCGAGTTCACGACAGAAGTTATGTAAATCAATTTGCTCATAGTTCCAAATTGTTCGTTTATATGCTTTAGCTTTTGGTGTTCGGAGTGCAAAAGTTCCAATAGTTGGACAATGGTCGCACTTAGAAAGCGGAGATAACGTAAAAGTTTTAATTATGTAGCCAGGGGAATCAGTAACAATAAGATCCAGCAAAGATGCCGATGTACTAGTAACACGGGTGGGTTCATTCATTAGCTGAAAGAGGTTAAGAGATTCAATGCATTCAAAGAGTTTCGCACCAAATTCGGTTTCGATATCTAATGACCACCATTTATCATTACGTACATTAAAGTCACCAGTAACAATAACAGACGAACAATTAGTAGCACGAGCTTTGTCTATACTATCGGAGAATGCGTTTAAGAAATATTCAAATTCAGTAGTGTTTTGATTAGGAGGACGATAATAAACTGAAAACAGAATCTTTTTGCGACCTGAGATAATTTCAACCCAAATCGATTCAACTCCAGGTTGTTCAAGGTCGAGTCGTCTTTTAAAAGCTATTGAGTCACTGATATAAATCAAAACGCCACCAGCACGAGTGGGACGGTCTTTACGAATCGGAATTTGAAATTTAGGAATTAATAAATCGTTATTACTTATACCAGGCCTTAACCAAGTTTCAGAAATTGCTAATATATCAATATCATGTTGGTTGGACAAATTAGAGAGTTCATCGAGCTTCGGATGGACTATAAGACTATTGACATTTACATGAGCAAAGTTTAGATTCTTACATAGCCTACTTGATAGTTCAGGGCCTGGGTTTGGATGAATATCCCCGCATTTAAGCAAAAGAAAAACAATAAAGCGTGTCCAGCCCCACCAGCCACAAATACGACTACGAAAAATGAATCTAACTGAACTGGAGATGCAATGAAAACTACCAATAACTGCCCTGTATTGGTCTAGACTAATAAACTACCCAATGCCCAAGCTCAGCCTACCTTCACAGCGATATTCCCTCTGTACGAATGCATGCCACTTCTTATCCAAACGATAATTGTGAAGACGGTCGTAAAGTAAGATAGAGGACGCGTAAACACAGTACAGAAACATAAAAAGAACGAGCAAACGGAACACTAAACAGACTATGAAAGACAAGATCATTGAGTGCAAGGTAAAGCTCTGGCTAGCACTACTACAGTTTGTATAACGAGTTCGAGTCCTTTTCAAGGGAGATCAGTAAAACTGATGGGTAGCCGCCATCTTGGATCTGACCGAGAAGATCCTGGGGACGAGGTTGTTCCCATATTTAGCTCGGCTGCCATCTTAGATCGCCAAATCACGTGACAAAATACTCCCAAAACCTATGATTCTTGGGATCTCCATACTATATCATTCTTGGCATTAGGCTTGTTAAAAAGGTAACACAGTGCTTCATCAGAGAATACATAGTTTTCCCAGTCCATTTCTGTCATGCTTTTGTGTTTTCTCACAAATTTCATGCGCTTGTGTCTTTGTTTACTGGTTAAGAGCGATCTGCGTTTCCTTTTCATAGGTTTCCAGCCCTTTTCCTTTCTCAAGTAGTTGTGGATTGTAGTGTGTGAGATGTGAATACCATTAGCAGATAGCTTGTCAGCACATTTTCGTGTAGAATTTCCTCGCTTGTACTTTATCTTGTCTATTTTCTTTTTCATTGTATTCGTGAGTCTTGGAGGCCTTCCCTGTCTAGATGTGTCACTCAGAGTGTCTCCCTTCTTTGCCCTGCGAATCCAGTACTTCACCCAGTTTTTGCTGCGATCAAACCTCTTTGCAAGAGAGGATATAGAATATCCAAGCTCATGAAGAGTAACAACTTCACTTGTCTCTTGAATTTTAAGAATATGTTTTTGTGTAAAATTTACTTCTTTATCCAAGGAAGCCGCCATCTTGAAATCGTACATATAACCGCTGACCATGTTGTATGATGTTGCAGGTACGACGTCATGCGTTAACACACTCCTCTATTTAACCTAATTAAATTATCTAAGTTGTGGCTTAATATAAATTCATTTTGTGTTATATATATCTCAAAATGTCAATAAAAAATTGGACCAAGACTTTCTTTACACCCTGTACACCTCCCAAACCAATAACGAAAACCAATGTGAAGTCAAATAATAAAATATCTGACGAACAAAAGAAATTCTGTGAGGGTTTGTTAACAATAGAAGAATACCTATCTGCATTTAAAAAGTTCAAGAGCAACAAAACTCCAGGGTCGGACCGACTCCCTGCGGAATTTTACCTCTTTTTCTGGAATGACTTAAAATACCTTATAGTAGACAGTTTCAACAATGCTTTCAGAACAGGTAAATTATCTATTACTCAAAGACGATGTATCATTACGCTTCTGCCAAAGAAAAACAAACAGAAATGTTTTCTTGAAAACTGGCGGCCCATCTCGCTGGTTATGTCAAAGGCCGTTATATAGGAGAAAACATCCGTCTAATTTCCGACTTAATGGAACACACTTTAAATCACAATCTGTACGGAATTGCATTGTTCCTTGATTTCAGGAAAGCTTTTGACACAATAGAGTGGACATAGATTCAAAACGTTTTACAAAAAATTGATTTTGGCGCGGATCTAATACATTGGCGGGGTTAAAACGTTTTATACAGATATTTCGAGTTGTATAATAAATAATGGTATGCTTCTGATTTTTTTAACCTGGAACGAAGCGTAAGACAAGGATGCCCCCTCTCAGGATTACTTTTTGTTCTAGGGATTTGAAGTACTCGCACTTGCGATTAATAGTAACAAAAACATTAAAGGTATTGACGTATTTGGAGAAGAGATTAAACTAACACAATACGCCGATGATACCACCTGTTTCAGTTAGGGACACAGAGTGAGTAGTACATCTTAACGGTAAACGAGCTCTTAAACTCTTTCAATCGCGTCTCCGGCTTAACCATAAACAATTCTAAGACGGAAGCGATGTGGTTAGGCAGTGGGCGAAGGTCGCGTGAAAAACCTTTTGACTTTAACTGGCCACAAAAACCTATTCTGGCGCTAGGGATATACTTTTCTTACGATACAGATGCAACGACCAAGCTCAATTTTCTTGATAAACTTGAACATCTTAAAACATGTCTCATGGTGTGGGAAAAAAGAAATCTCACGTTATATGGCCGTATAAACATAGTGAAAACTTTGGGATTATCGAAGCTAGTCTACAATGCATCTGTTTTGCCCATACCAGAAAAATATTCCAAGCAAGTGGATGAAGTTACATACAAATATATTGGAAAAACAAAATAAAAAAAGTCAACTTTAATTGGGCGTAAAGAAGATGGCGGCCTTTGCATTATTAATTTTGGTGATATTGAAAAAGCAATCAAAATCAGCTGGATAAAGAGGCTGGCATGCAGACACACGTGTCGCAGAATGGAAAACAATCCCCTTGAGTCTCCTGGTAAAATACGGGGGCGCTTTTATATTTAAGTGTAACTATGACGTTAAACACCTAACGCTTTTAGAGCATAGAAAGCTTGCATAGAAAGCGAAATAATCTGGAACAATAGTAAAATCAAAATAGGTGGGAGCCCAGTATTTTACAAAGAATGGCTACAAAAAGGGATCTACAAACAACTGTGACGATTTGTGTAATGATAACCACAAACTGCTTACTTATAATGAATTTCAAACTAAGTTTAAAATTAAAACAAATTTTATACGGTTTATAGGGCTCATAAATGCAATAAAAACGTATATAAGCGAGTAAATGTGCGTGAATTGCCAGTTAATTTACCTGTACCCGCACCACATCCACCTGAATGTTTCACAAACGCGCAAAAATATACAGCCAAAAAGACTCGCGGAGTACTCATAGAGCAACAATTCAAAGCACCAACCGCTCAAAGGAAATTAAAAAGCTAAGTGGTACCCGAAAATAAGTTAAAAGAAATTTACACACTTCCGTTCTCTATCACAAAAGAGATAAAATTAAGCATATTCCAATACAAGATTAAACAACAACATTCTTGCTACAAATGATTTCCTCTTCAAAGTAAAAATAAAAGACAGCGATCAATGCCGGTTCTGTGTTGAGAGACACACTTTAGAACATATGTTCGCCCAATGTGTTGAAGCAAAAACTTTCTGGGAATGTTTCAAGAAATGGTAGTTAAAAAACACATCGGAAGGGTTAAACCTAAACACCGCACATATCCTGTACGGTCTTGTTGATCCTATTGAAAATAGCAAATTGCTAAACCATGTATTGATAATTGCAAAGTTTCATATGTATACATCATTTATAAGAAATACGCCCTTCTGTTTTGAAAACTTCCTTATCCTCTTAAGCAAAAAAGCAATCATTGAAAGAGAATCTGCCATCAACAAACAAAAAGATGAAAAATTCCAAACGAAATGGCAACCCATATATTACTGGCTAAAACGAGCTGAAAAAGAAATGAGACTGAAGGATAATTTGCACTGTGTAAATTGTAATATGTTTTTGTATTCGTAGGTAAGCACTTCTTCTTTTTGTTGTTGTTTAGTTTTGCACCATTGCACTTGTAAAGTTATGTGTTTGTAGTATAAATAAAAGCAATTGTTAACCAGAAAAAAATTGCAAAACAAATCGTTTTTACTGCGATTTCAGTTTTAAGGACCGTGCAAAAATCAAGTGTTTTGTACTCGGGTATCCCTTTCATTATATGCTGTCAAACATGCTTTGAAAGTGTGAAATTATAAATGTGTACCAAAGTATTACTGACATCCTGTCAGTGAAGTTACAGACTGCGTGCTTTTACGGCGCTGATAGCTGCCACGTAGTTACAATGTTTGAGAGACTGCTTTACCGGGAGTAGTATAGGGCGAATGGAATTAGCCGTTTTTTTAAGGCGCTATGCTAATTTTTAAGGCGCGCTCATTAATTCAATGACGTCACGGTTCTATTGTCTTAGACTCATGAATAAAGTGTGGTCGTTTCTCATTATCTATTGTCTTTCCGCATGAACAAAGTGGTGGGCTCATGAATAAAATGCGGCGCGCTCATGAATAAAGTGGTGCGCTCATGAATAAAATGGGGGTGTTATGCTAATTTTTAAGGCGCTCATGAATAAAGTGTGGTGGTTTCTCATTATCTATTGTTCCTTTGGATGAGGTCATCGATCTATTCGGGCATGTTTGGGCAAAGCTCCCAATTCCATTCAAAAAATTGAGTAGCAACAAGATGGAAGTGATCTACAAGCTAGGATCTCGAGGTTATCATGCCAGCGCTAACATTTTCCACGGTAAGATGAGAGTTCATATTCGAAAGTACATCCAAGGCCAAAACAAGAAATTTCCCAACAAAGAGGCAATTGCTTTGACAGTCGACGAGTATTCGAAGTTGAATGAAAAAAGTAATAGATATCTCGCAATATCTAAACCCCTTTGTAGCGTAAATAGTAAGAACAAACTACTCGTGATAGGCTCTAAACTGTCTTTATTATTTTCCTTTACAGTCACTAACTCATAAGATAATTGTATACAAAATCCGGTATGGTTCATTAGATCAACTCTGCTATTGTTCTTAGGGATTAGCGATAACTGAAGGGCCTATTGTTTTGAGAAATACTCTTGAGATGCAAATTCTTCTCTAAAACTGAACTATAATTACCATACGAATAAAAACAAACCACCAGACAAATTAAACAAAGTTTATTCAATCTCAAAAACACCAATTTACAGTTCGTTTTCCTTATAGTCGCGGAGTTGATAACTTTCTTATTTCTCAGTTCTTGGGTTGATATAATGTACCGTGTTACAAGATTACACTGATTTATGTTTCATTGATTTTTTTCTTGTTGACAAATGCTGCTTAACTTGGATAAGCTAACAATTAGAAGGGGAAAACAAATAGTTTGTCATTCCCAGGCTACACTCTATTCGTAAAGAATAAGACACGCGTTATCGTTGTTTTAGGTTATTTTCCAAACTAGACCCTAGAGATATTTACCATTTCTGAAAGAATACCAAGACAGCTACCTGTCTATCGTTTAAAGGACTATCATGGATAACTTTTAGAAGGAACATTTTACGAAGCCGAGTTACAGAGAGTCGAAAAGCAAGATGATTTCTACCGGGTAGAAAAAGTCTTAAAAAGCGTAAACGGAAAGGCAGGATTGAATACCTTGTCCAGTGGAAGGGGTATCCCGAGAGTTTTAATTCTTGGGTAGATGAAAGGGATATAAAATACTTGTAATTAGATAGCTGATCGTTTTAATAAATTAATAAAGAAAACCTATTTATACTATCTGAAATGAGCCATGAATTAGCTGATTGGTTATAAACTCGAACCGGTTTTTGTAATTTTGCTTCTTGTAAATAATACTTGTGCTCCTCTGGTGATAAGGTATGTACTTGCGATAAATGATTGGAAAGTTTCACTAAATATTTTGATCCACAATTCGGCACCGGACAAGTATACATAGTGTTGTTGACAACACGAAAACCCTTATTGATACCCGAGCAACACATTTAGATAGTTTTCTTTATCGATCTCATCACATCTCTTATTAACTCCCTTTCAACTAAACTTATCCGAAGCTCCAAAGCAATAATAGGTTTTACTACCCAACGCCCGTCAACGCCTGTCAACGCCCGTCAACGCCCGTCAACGCCCGTCAACGCCCGTCAACGCCCGTCAACGCCCGTCAACGCCCGCCGCCCGCCGCCCGTCAAATCCCGCCGCCCGTCAACGCCCGCCGCCCGTCAACGCCCGTCAACGCCCGTCAACGCCCGCCGCCCGCAACGCCCCCTCCCTCCTCCTCCTCCTCCCTCCTCCCTCATCGCTACTCCAAAGCTTCCTTATGTTACAGAAAATATCTGGCCAACCGAAAGTGTAACATAAGGAAGCCTCGGGGTAGCGATGAGGAAGGAGGAGGAAGAAGAGGGAGGGGGCGTTGCGGGCGGCGGGCGTTGACGGGCGTTGACGGGCGTTGACGGGTGTTGACGGGCGTTGACGGGCGTTGGTTAGTAAAACCTATTATTGCTTTGGAGCTTCGGATAAGTTTAGTTGTAAGGGATTTAATAAGAGATGTAATGAGATCGATAAAGAAAACTATCTAAATGTGTTGCCCGGGTATCAATAAGGGTTTTCGTGTTGTCAACAACACTATGTATACTTGTCCGGTGCCGAATTGTGGATCAAAATATTTAGTGAAACTTTCCAATCATTTATCGCAAGTACATACCTTATCACCAGAGGAGCACAAGTATTATTTACAAGAAGCAAAATTACAAAAACCGGTTCGAGTTTATAACCAATCAGCTAATTCATGGCTCATTTCAGATAGTATAAATAGGTTTTCTTTATTAATTTATTAAAACGATCAGCTATCTAATTACAAGTATTTTATATCCCTTTCATCTACCCAAGAATTAAAACTCTCGGGATACCCCTTCCACTGGACAAGGTATTCAATCCTGCCTTTCCGTTTACGCTTTTTAAGACTTTTTCTACCCGGTAGAAATCATCTTGCTTTTCGACTCTCTGTAACTCGGCTTCGTAAAATGTTCCTTCTAAAAGTTATCCATGATAGTCCTTTAAACGATAGACAGGTAGCTGTCTTGGTATTCTTTCAGAAATGGTAAATATCTCTAGGGTCTAGTTTGGAAAATAACCTAAAACAACGATAACGCGTGTCTTATTCTTTACGAATAGAGTGTAGCCTGGGAATGACAAACTATTTGTTTTCCCTTCTAATTGTTAGCTTATCCAAGTTAAGCAGCATTTGTCAACAAGAAAAAAATCAATGAAACATAAATCAGTGTAATCTTGTAACACGGTACATTATATCAACCCAAGAACTGAGAAATAAGAAAGTTATCAACTCCGCGACTATAAGGAAAACGAACTGTAAATTGGTGTTTTTGAGATTGAATAAACTTTGTTTAATTTGTCTGGTGGTTTGTTTTTATTCGTATGGTAATTATAGTTCAGTTTTAGAGAAGAATTTGCATCTCAAGAGTATTTCTCAAAACAATAGGCCCTTCAGTTATCGCTAATCCCTAAGAACAATAGCAGAGTTGATCTAATGAACCATACCGGATTTTGTATACAATTATCTTATGAGTTAGTGACTGTAAAGGAAAATAATAAAGACAGTTTAGAGCCTATCACGAGTAGTTTGTTCTTACTATTTACGCTACAAAGGGGTTTAGATATTGCGAGATATCTATTACTTTTTTCATTCAACTTCGAATACTCGTCGACTGTCAAAGCAATTGCCTCTTTGTTGGAAAATTTCTTGTTTTGGCCTTGGATGTACTTTCGAATATGAACTCTCATCTTACCGTGGAAAATGTTAGCGCTGGCATGATAACCTCGAGATCCTAGCTTGTAGATCACTTCCATCTTGTTGCTACTCAATTTTTTGAATGGAATTGGGAGCTTTGCCAAACATGCCCGAATAGATCGATGACCTCATCCAAAGGAACAATAGATAATGAGAAACCACCACACTTTATTCATGAGCGCCTTAAAAATTAGCATAACACCCCCATTTTATTCATGAGCGCACCACTTTATTCATGAGCGCGCCGCATTTTATTCATGAGCCCACCACTTTGTTCATGCGGAAAGACAATAGATAATGAGAAACGACCACACTTTATTCATGAGTCTAAGACAATAGAACCGTGACGTCATTGAATTAATGAGCGCGCCTTAAAAATTAGCATAGCGCCTTAAAAATTAGCATAGCGCCTTAAAAAAACGGCTAATTCCATGCGCCCTATACTACTACCGGGTGACAACCCCTGCTCTTTTTCGAGTAACACAGCTCAAATTCTTTCACGTCTCCTTCAAATACTGAGTAGAAGGAGACAAAGCCAACGGCTTTGTTACATCCCTGCCCTAGGACGCGGTCGGAATTCGAACCCCCAATCTCCGGCATCTAGACCGTCCCCTACCAACTGAGCTAACCAGTGTAGTCCGGTACCTGCCTCAGTGCTCCTACAATGCATCCCTCCGATTCTTTGCTACCTGTCATAGTTAAGATAATTAATACTTCTATAGACACTGCAGTTATGGCGGATGATTTCAAGCTGACCCTTTTGAAACCTCTGTTGAAGAAGCCGAAACTGGACATCGAAGAGTATGAAAATTTCAGGCCTATTTCAAATGTGATGTTCCTGTTAAAGCTCACGGAAAAGGTGGTAGCAGTGCAGCTGTCTGACTATATTATATCCAATAACCTGGACGAAACATTTGAGTCAGCCTACAAACTGTTTCACAGTACTGAGACTGCTCTTATTAAAGTAACTAACGATATCCTTTATGAAATTGACAACAATCGTTCTGTAATACTGTTAGATTTATCGGCTGCATTCGATACTGTCGATCACACTATTTTATTGAACAGGTTAGCTTCTCGTTATGGTATAAGTGGCTTAGCCCTATCGTGGTTTACCTCTTACCTTAATAATAGATCTCAATTTGTTAGTATAGGAAGTCAAAGGTCCACAACTCGCCCTCTGACATGTGGAGTTCCTTAAGGGTCTGTTCTTGGCCCAACTTTATACCTACTTTATACTTCACCACTTGGTGATATTGTTTGGCGCTATAATATGAAATTTCATTTATACGCGGATGACATCCAGTTATATATGTCCTTCAACTCCCTTTGTAATGACGACCAAGTACAAGTTGAAGCTTGTGTTGGAGAAATTTATAACTGGATGCTTAAGTTAAATAGTGTTAAAACGGAACTGCTTGTGATTAGCTCTAAATACCGCTCTCGTCCAATTTTTAGTACATTAACAGTAGGAAATTGTAGTGTACGCAAGGAAAATAGGAGTAGTTTTTGATAGTTGTCTGTCAATGGAAATGCAAGTTAAATCAGTTTGTAAGTCTGCACTATACCATCTTAGGAATATCAGTAAGATTGGAAATTATCTGTCAGAGGAATCAACAGAGAAGCTTGTCCACGCCTTCATTACATGTAGGCTTGACAACTACAATTCTGTACTTTATGGGTCAAATTCAAAGGCTTAAATAGGCCTTTTGCATCAATTGATCACGTGACGATTTTCCCATAGCAACGACTTGTGTGGAGGGCAAGCCATTCTAACTTTCCTTGACAACAGAGAGAGCGTGGGAGACGCGAACGTGAAACCTCAATACTAAAAGTTCTGCCGGTTCCTTTGTTATTCGTTTTCAGCTCAAATTTATCATAACTATTTAGCTTTAAATCTTAAAGTTCAGTGTTAGAGGATTTTAAGAGCCGTAAGACGATCAGAAATAGCTTTCTGAAGCCAAAACCGAACCGAACTCTGCGAATACTCGCAACAATCATGATGGCGGCCTCAACAGACGGTAAGAACTGAGCTGACTTCGGAAATGTACTTTTCTTCCACGCTTTAAATCGTTTTTATGTTCTAGAAAAATTATCTGATGACAGGAGATGTATCTATTTAATACTCTACCATAGCCGAGGTGATGCTAGGAGACGCTGGTGTTGTATAAACTGGAACGCGCTACCACTGCACTGTTGTGTGCCACAAATATGCAGTGGTGATTCACGCTATAACGATGGACTTTCCTTTCATCGCAAAAATTCCCCGGTAAAGACATGGGATTAGGGTCTCAGTGGATCACCAAAATACGAAGTAACGAGGGGCTTTATTTCAAGATTACAGACTCTAGTGTTGCTGGTGATTTGAAAAAAAGAGAGAACTTGTCACATAGGAAAACCAGCTATACTCAACAACCTATAATATCAGGTTGTTATTCGTACATCAGTTTATAATATCTATGTAGCCTGTAACGCGTTCAGATACATCATTCTCCTGTCATCACATAATTTTTCTAGAACATACATGTAAAGATGATTTAAAGCGTGGAAGAAAAGTACATTCCCGAAGTCAGCTTCTTACCGGCGCCAGCTGTTGTCTCATGTTGCGAGTAACTCGCAGAGTCCGGTTCGGTTCTGGCTTCAGAAAGCTATTTCTGATCGTCTTACGGCTCTTAAAATCCTCTAACACTGAACTTTAAGATTTAAAGCTAAATAGTTATGATAAATTTGAGCTGAAAACGAATAACAAAGGAACCGGCAGAACTTTTAGTATTGAGGTTTCACGTTCGCGTCTCCCACGCTCTCTCTGTTGTCAAGGAAAGTTAGAATGGCTTGCCCTCCACACAAGGCGTTGCTATGGGAAAATCGTCACGTGATCAATTGATGCAAAAGGCCTATTCAAAGCCGGCTTCAGCGCGTTCAGAACTGCGCGGCTCGGCTTATTACTCGCAATTCTAAATTTAGCCATATAACGCCAGTCCTTAAAGATCTACACTGGCTGCCAGTAGAGAAACGAATCATTTTAAAACTTCTTCTCATTACCTATAAGGCTCTCAATGGCTTAGCGCCATCATATATTAATGATATGCTTCATACTTATGTGCCTAATCGCAACTTAAGGTCTGCTAGGAAGTACCTTTTAGTTGTACCACTCTCAAACCTGAGGACATATGGGGACAGATGTTTTACCGTTGCTGCCCCAAAACTCTGGAATGGACTATTGGACTTCCACTAGACCTTAGATGTAGTTCTACTGTAAATAAAAAAATAAAAATAAAAAAAAATAAAAAAAAAAAAATCTCGTCTAAAGACTCATATTTTAGGGAAACGTATTTGTAAATATTTTTCTTTTGTTTTTAATGTATTTTAACGATCTTTGTATTTAGTTTTTAATTTTTCAACATTGTAAAGCGCCATAGAGCATTTAATGGGTATGGCGCTATATAAGTACACTATTATTATTATTATTAGTCGTACGACGGTTTCCCAAATAACTTTCCAGAGTCGGTGTGTTTAAATGACAGTGCTTTTACCCACTAACTCTCTTACTACTTCTTTGTGTGAAACCTTGAGTTATTCGAAACCAAACTCAGTTCCAGAGCAAAGTTCCAAACATTTTCGAACTGAGTAACTCAAAGCCTTGAAAAGTTTACAACCTAAATTATGCAAATATATTCAACGACGGGATTCCAGAGCACGTTTCTGATTGGCTAAACTCAACAATGCCTATAAGCTCGCGCGCCCAGCCGTGAGTTGGGAGAGGTCGCGGGCGCACCGAAACCCCCACGACTGGAAACATTATAGTTTCCCGTTCGTTACTGTCCGAAAAGTTCTCTTCTGTTTATAAATACAGTTGAACCCCGCTAATTCGAACTCGGTTAATTCGAATTCCCCGCTAATTCGAACTCAAACCCATTTCCCTTGGATTTGCCCTTGTTTTTTCAGTCATTTACTATCGGCTAATTCGAACTCGGCTAATTCGAATTCCCCGCTAATTCGAACTATTTTCCGTTTCCCTTGGCCTTAAATCAACCCTTTTAATTCGAACTCTAATTACAAAATTGACGGACAAACATCAGACGGCGCCAGAACACAGCTGGAAGCACACTTAAACGTGTATGTAAAACATTTTAATTGCACTTATTTTGTAATGTACCTCCATTCCGCACAGTTCCGGTTGTCAATGAATATTAAATTAAACAGGACGTTTACAAACAACTGACACAACTTCGTGATTCCCAAATCAATCTGCAGTCAGTCAAAAATTATTGCAGTCATCATAAATGCAACTCAGTTGTTCTATTCTAAGATCAGAAGCTGTTTTCGAAGTACTTCAATGAATGCTTTCTCTCCCTTGAAGTGTAGTGTACAAGGCACTTGCATCCCCTCTCCATCACCAAGGTTAACAGCTTTGCCCTCACGATTACAGTGCAAGAATTAATGCTTTTATCGGCCCTCAGAAAATAAAAAAACGTCTTGGCGAAACGGCCAGTCTTTCCTTTCTTTAAATGTCCAATGACCTCTTCATCCAGCAACACGCAAACTGCATACTTGTCCACAGTGTTTTCCGGCTCTGTCCGGGTTCTAAGTTTCTCATTTCTCATGTTGTGTAAAATAATTCTAAGAGTTCCTAAGGAGAGGAATCGCTCACTTAATTAATTCATGAAATGACCATATAAACTAACATAAATTAGCAGTGGTTTTAAAATGTACAATTTTGACAGCATTTGAGCGACGATGGTTGTTTAGTGTAGTGGTTGCGACGTTTGCCTTACAAGTAGTCGGCAGCGAGGTTCGAGTTCCAGAAAATCTCTCAAATTTTTTTTACCTCACCATTTTCTTCAGATTTTTTTCTTGAGAACCCTAGCTCTAGGTGGGTAAGATCTTGTTTACTGACCGGTTAGGTTTTTTTTATTTTTCAGGGTAGGATTTTAGTTAGTTTATATTGTCATTTCATGAATAAATTAAGTGAGCGATTCCTCTCCTTAGGAGCTCGTAATAATTCTCACGGAAGCCATATTGAATTGAGTGAGTGAGTGGCGGTTAGCACGGTTATGATCGAGCTCACGCATTTCGCTTAATTTTGTGGTCCTCCTTGGATCATTGATTAGCACAGATGGAAGAACTTCGAAAGAAGTACTTCATAAAGCCATTTCAAGAAAAACAAGGGAAGCAAAGGAATTAGCTCAACTTCGAGAATATCGATGTTGAGATTTATAAACCTTCGGCCAAATGCGCCGCCTTCGTGACTTCAGAGGTTAATATTCTCTTTTGGGTACAAGCAATCCAAGAACAGTATTTTGAAGCATTGAAGGACTGCACAAGGTTTAACATCAAATGGTTTGACCATCCTAACAAGTCTGAGACCATCATGGAGAGTATCGAACTGAAGGTTTATTGCTCGAGCGAGCACGTGGCCAAGCAAACAGTGGAAACGACCAAAGCGGCTGAAAAACCCGTAACCGATCCTGGCTCTCTGCTATTTACTCTACACATATATCTAACAACTGGTGTTATAATGTGTCAAGGTATATGCTATGAGATGTGGGCTACAAAGGAGTTCCCGCGATTGAACGATAAGTTTCAGTTGCTTGTAGAACAAGAGTCTCAAGAAGATTCTCAAGATTCAAAACAAATTGATCGCCCTGCTGAAGTAGAGATAACATACAAGATGCTGAATGAAATGTTTATTGACACTCGACCCCAAACAAAAAAAGCACAGAAAGTGATGGCTGAGACGATTACTATCGATGAACCTCAAGAATCGAAACCAGAAACACCGAAATCAACGAATAATCACTCACGCAAACGTAGGAACTCTATAGATTCCATTCGAGGCATGTCTCCTCGTAGCATAAACTCACTCTCTGAGTTGCGATCTACTATTTGTGATCTAGAGGCGGATATTGTGCAAATGCGCAATAATCTACACACGTCACTACAAAACGATCAACATTATTGCAGTACACTAAGTCATCTGGAGGATAAAATAGTTCAACATGAACATTCACAAAAGACAGAGTTCAAAACACTGGCTTCACGAGTGATTGACCTTGAAACTGAAAACGACCGATTGAAAGCGGAAACCGCTACATTAAGAACGGAAGTCCAGCTGTTGAAGAAGAGCCTAAAGAATGTGGTCAAAGACAAAGCAAAGGAAATTCCTACAAATTCAAGTACAGTTGAGGAGGCTGACAAAATACATGAATCGGAAAGATCGGCAGTTACAATTCCCGTCCATCAAAACCAGTATGCACCACTAGACAACAGTGACCAAAGGAACCAATCTATCCAGGCGGAACAGAGTCACGACGAACCAGCGCCAACACCAATACAATCCCGCGACACCGCTCCTCGCATGAATGGTGTAGAACAAAGGACAGAGGGAAGTTGGACTAGAGTTGGACCTCAAACCCCGCCACGGCAACCACGTAACACACCCCAACGGACAGATAGTGGAAGTCCACCCGATACGGCGCAATCCCAAGGAAACAATGTAATTTTCCTGGCTGACTCAAATGCCAAATTCATTGATTTTAATAGAGTATGTCGAGATAAAACAATTAATCACCGGTTTTGTCCAACTATCCCAAGTGCTGTAGAGGTATTAAGCTCAATGGAATTTGACAACCCAACGCATGTAATAATACATACAGGCACAAATGACATTGAACATATCCCGTTACACAAATGCATCGAAGAGTACCAAGTGCTCATAGACCTTGCTGCACAGAAATATCCAAGATCGAAAATTCTTATATCTACTCTCCTCCCGAGAGCAGACGCCGCTGAACACTTACGACATCAGATGAATGTTAAATTACAACAATTAGCGGTCCCCGTGAATGTTCATTTCATCAATCATAATAATATATTGGTGAACATGCTACATGATAATAAACACTTGAAGAAACGATATGTCGGGGCATTAGTTGCTAACTTCAAGGATGCGATCTTCAACCGAGTCCCCACGACGGAGTTGATAATTGGGCTCGGCATCAGGATCCACGTCCCAGATTACTGCCTGGCACCCAGAGGCAAGATATCCCTCCACCACCTGGCCAGCCACCGCTGAGTTACGCTGCACCTCAATTCATCCAGCCGTCGCAGCCTTATACACCTCAGCGGCCATCACCAACTTATGCTGAGATGACTAATAGAAGACTACCAACTGTAGATGTGTCTACTAGAGGCCATGCTGAGAATGGCGGTGGTCTACCTGACCCAAGCATCCTCATGAAACTTTTTAAAATTTATGATATGATTCGTCAAGCTTAGCCATAGCAGGTATTTGTATCTTTTTCTTCCATCTGTCCTAATCTGATCATTATTTTATACTATATATACATTTTAATATATGTGTCAAGGTAGAGCACAGTCTCCTGTCATGCCACATCTATTACAACTGAGCTGTTGGAATTTAAACGGTCTCGGAAGTCGTTCTGTTTTTGGCAATAAATTAGTAAATAATGATTTTTTGAATGATATAAAATATTGTGATTTATTAATCCTTTCTGAAATATGGGGTCATGAAGCTCTAGACATCCCAGGTTTTGATATCATAGCTATTAATCCACCAAAAAAACTAAATGTTAAACGATCCGGAAGATTCTCTGGAGGAGTTCTACTCGCGGTTACATCACTAATGAAAAAGGGTGTTTCTTTTATAAAACAATCCCATGATTATATTTGGTGTAAATTGGACAAGGTATTTTTCAATACGGATGAAGATATATTTTTGTGCTCGTGTTATATTCCTCCGTGTGATTCCCCATATTTCAACCCTGATATTTTCTCAGATTTAGAAAGCGATATAAATTTATTTCAACGAAACGGTCGTGTAATTTTAGCAGGAGATTTAAATGCCCGTACTGGTACATTAAGTGACTCCATTGAGGCGGACACTTCAAACCATACTCCAGCAGACTGTCTTCCTTTGCAATCGAATGTTGTTAAAAGGAAAAATATAGATAGTAATGCAAATAGCCATGGCAAATCTTTATTAGAGATGTGTAAATCACTTGACTTACTTATACTTAACGGGAGACTTAAAGGGGATTCACTTGGGCGTCTGACTTTTAATGGACGGCAGGGAGCCAGTACTGTTGATTATATTGTAGTTAGTCACGAATTGTTTAATTCATTCGATAGTTTTATAGTTAAACAACCCACACCATTATCGGATCATTCCCAACTTATTGGCTGGCTCAACATAACACCCGTACCTGATGTGATTGATTCAGATAATGACAATCTACATGAACTTCCTGTGCAATTTATTTGGAGATCTGACTCCAAAGATAAATTTAGTAACTCTTTACAGTCACCACGCATACGTCATCTGATACGTGAGTTTGAGGACACAAACTTTAATCAAAATTGTAATGATGTTAACAAGGCTATCTCTCAGTTTAATAACATAATTGAATCAGCAGCTAAAACCTCTTTATCGATTTCCAAGAAAAAAAAAGGAAAACGGTCTAATGCTTGGTTTGATAATGAGTGTAAAAATATGCGGCATCAATACAGGCAAGTTTCTAACAATCTACACAAGAATCCGCTGGATACTTGCTTAAGACAAAAATACCATGACATTAACAAAGGCTATAAATCACTTTTGAGATGTAAGAAACAAGAATACTACAACAATAGTATAGATTATCTTGTCAAAGAGAAAGATCCAAGAAAATTCTGGTCTTCTCTAAAATCTCTCAACAGTGACAATAAGAAACAAACCGACCAGTCGATTCCTGTGAGCAATCTACTCACACATTTTAGCGACCTTCATTCTTCTATTGAAGAGAAAAACCTCTCGTCTGACCAAAATGCAATTGTTGAGGAAATTAAACACATCGATATGTCCAACACACATGGGACTTCTTTAGACGTATCAATTTCACAAGATGAAATCAGAAAAGCAATTAAAAAGCTAAAGAATAAAAAAGCACCGGGTATTGATAAAATTAGAAACGAGATGCTCAAATGCGAGGTAAATATATTGGTTCCCATTATTTCGAAATTGTTTAATCTTATTTTAAGAACGGGTGTATATCCCGATATATGGACAAATGGTATTATTAGCGCTATCTATAAATCAGGTGATAGATCAGATCCATCAAACTATAGAGGAATCTGTGTGACAAGTTGTTTGGGGAAACTGTTCTGCTTTATACTCAATAACAGATTGCATACCCTTTTAAAATGCAAGAAGCTTTTGCACCATTCTCAAATCGGCTTTTTACCTGGCAATAGAACGGCAGACCATATTTTCACTTTACGCACTCTGATTGATAAGTATGTAATTAATGAAACAAAAGGAAAATTATTTTGTTGTTTTGTAGATTTCCGAAAAGCATTTGATTCAGTTTGGCATCCTGGCTTACTGTGGAAATTGCTAAACAACAAAATAGGTGGTCAATTCCTTCGTCTGATTTCCGACATGTACTCTAAAACGGAATGTTGTATCAAATCAGGAAATATGAGATCAAAATTCTTTAAATATAATAGAGGAGTTCGCCAAGGCTGTATTTTATCACCACTATTATTCAATCTATATTTAAACGACCTTCCAATTTCTCTACAAAAGACTGATGGACTAGACCCGATTACCCTCTCGGACGGAAGTAAATTGAATTCATTATTCTATGCAGATGATCTAGTTCTAATATCTACCTCAGCCGCAGGTCTTCAAAGAAGTATTAATACTTTACAAAAATTTTGTAAGGATTGGTGGATGTCAGTAAATACTAAAAAGACTAAAGCCGTCATTTTTCAGAAACAATGCAGAAAATCTACCATGGAGAAATATAAATTCTTCTTAGACGGTTCTCAGATTGAAAATGTTCCTGACTATACATACTTGGGTACCACAATTTCAAGTAATGGTAGTTTTTCAAAGTCAAAACTAAAGTCTACTGAGAAAACTCGTCGATCTATTTTTGCTACAAAACGGTACCTAGATTTCTCCAAAATGCCGATAAAAATGTGCAACAAGTTATTTGACACCTTATTCTTACCTATTTTATTGTACAACTCAGAAATATGGGGGGCTTATGATAGTATAAATTTTCCAAAATGGGAAACAGATACAATCGAAAGACTTCACTCGCAGTTCTTTAAATACTATCTCGGACTCAACAAACGGGCCCCTAACGTGTCTACTCGGAATGAAGTCGGGCGATTATCGTTAAAATCAGTAATTTACCGGAATATATTACATTTCCTACAACATCTCCAGGATCTCCCCGAAGATAGTATTGCGAAGCAATGTTTAAAGATATCAAACGATCTCGCGCTCTCAAATAAGCCGAGCTTCATGACCTCAGTTAATAAACTGTTAGAGACATTTCAACCGATACCAAATATACAATCTTCTATTACCTCTCAAGGATTGAAATTAAGTAAAAAACATATACATAACATCACATTGAATATTACAAAAGAATCAAAGTTACATCAGATGAAACTTGTTCAATTAAACACGAAGCTCTATTTTTATTCATCGTTTAAAGTTGATTCTAATAGTTCCGATTGCTATGACATGATAAAAAATATGAAGCACAGAAGAATATTAGCCAAATTAAGAACTGGAAATCATAATCTACGTATAGAAGTTGGTAGACATGCACAGCCTAAGTTACCAAGAGAGCTGAGAACCTGCCAGTGCTGTCTATCAACTGATATAGAAGACGAAAACCACTTCATGTTCTTCTGTGATTCATATGATAATTTGAGGTACAAGCTATTTGATGATATTAGCAAATACTGTATTAATTTCCCTGGATTAAAGAACATTGACAAGACCCAGCTGTTTCTGTTCAATAATGTTGACCCGTTTATATGTAAAAGACTGGGTCACTTTATTTATAAAGCCTTTGAACGGCGAGACGTCTTACTTTCACGTCTAGCCGCAGTATGAACTTTAAATATATATACTTGTTATTATCGTTTTTTTTTTTCTTTCCTTTCCTTTTTCCCCGTGTATTTTATACTAGTCTATTAGCAATACCATTCATGTAATATGGGAATGCGAATAAAATCATTGTTCATTGTTCATTGTTCATTAACTTTAGGTACCCAAATTCCTTGGTATTCATGATATCCCTTAACGTAAGAGTCGATTTCGAATGAAGCGATCCTACTTGGAGAAACCATTACGGCGTGTCAAGCTTGTGTTAATTATTAATGATTATTTTGATATTTAATTCGAACTCGGCTAATTCGAACCCCCGCTAATTCGAACTATTTTCCGTTTCCCTTGAGGGTTCGAATTAGCGGGGTTCAACTGAATATACGTTTATAGCATTCGTCTTATGTGGGAGGATGTTTTTGTTTCAAGTTAGTCAGCGTCGACGCTGACGTAAAAGCTTAATTTGACAACACTGAGTAAACCGTGGTGAAACAGAGTTCCTAAGGAGAGGAATCGCTCACTTAATTAATTCATGAAATGACCATATAAACTAACATAAATTAGCAGTGATTTTAAAATGTTCAAATTTGAGCGACGATGGTTGTTTAGTGTAGTGGTTGCGACGTTTGCCTTACGAGTAGGCAACAGCGGGGCTCGAGTTCCAAAAAATCTCTCAAATGTTTTTTACCTCACCATTTTCTTGAGAAGTTTTACTTGAGAACTCTATCTCTAGGTGGGTAAGATCTTGTTTACTGACCGGTTAGGTTTTTTTTATTTTTCAGGGTAGGATTTTAGTTAGTTTATATTGTCATTTCATGAATAAATTAAGTGAGCGATTCCTCTCCTTAGGAGCTCGTGTGGTGCAACAATTACGAATTCACTGAAACACAATGGGATTTTGAAGGGACGAGTCTTTAATAAAAATGCCAAATAAAACGGAAAAACCATAATCGTTTGAGTTGTAAATTTGTTAACCAAAACGTTTGTTCGTGGCTGGCGAACCGTTATCACACACGTGGTTTCTATTAAAGGAGCAGTGTCACGATTAGTATTCATGCCCAAAGTTTTGAAAATGTGTCAGGCGGACAAGAAATCAAAAGATGTGACAGTAGAAGTCCGTGAGTAATCCGCTTGCATCAGCGTATTTGCACGATATATCGAGCCGAAATTGCTTTAAAACTATACTTCAGTATTATATGATTAGGTTTGATGTTATATTTTCATAAAGCAGCATTTTATTTATTTCAATCGAAAGGGAAATTTGCAGCGGCGCGTGACATAGCGTGATTTTGCCATTGTCTATAACAACCAATCAGAATCGTGACACTGCTCCTTTAAGACTGATTATGCGAGATGTTGACGCGTACGTCGAGAACAACTCTATCGGAGTCGCAGCTGAGATCTATAAGTGTATACTGCTAACGAAGTTTTAGATCAGAGGAATGCGTGTGTGGTAAATACCGAAGGCAAAGCGAAATTTCGGAAATACAGTATAATTAAGGTACGTGATCCTAGGTATTACATGCATGATCAGTTCCAGTCGTATAACGAAGAGGGTATATATTGCGAATGTTTCTGACTAAATTTGCATAACCTGATTCATTTTGAACTTTTCCCCTGAAAATCGGCTGAAGAAGTCAGTCATTGATAAACCTACATTGTACACCCATACCTATTTTATAGAACAGCTTTTAAGCTCAGATACAATAGAGAGAGACATTTATTGTTAGTAACATCAGCTGAACTGTTCCAAACAGCGTCTCATCTTCATGTCTACTTTGTGTACCATTTACGTTTAGTGGCGCCCATAATATGTTCCCCGTGGAACCTTCTTGAAAATGTATCTCTGCATGTGAAGATGAAATTACAACAAATTCGGGATTGAACAGGCTTACGGGATACGAGATATCCGAAGTTGTTTTCGCACACTGATCTCTAATCTCAATTTTGTCTATTCTGTAAACATGAAGCCCTTATTTTAACTTATATATATTTATGTAACTAGTATAAAACAGTGTGAATAAATTGAACTGGAACTGGAACTTAAGTAATGCGGCGGTTTTCGGTCCAATCTTTTCGGGAATGTCGTCTTCGTCGTGAGGAAAACGTTATGCCGGCAAATCTCTGTTTTTGGATAATATTGAAAGAAAAGAAGTGAAGCGAGAAGGTTTCAGCATAGCCACGACACGTTCAGTCTGCGAGGGCTTAGTTTCCTTTGAACTTTATTTTGGTAGAACTTATAGGTCATATACTCCCTCAATGTTTCGATTCAGGAAATGACCTTAAAATACGTATGATACTTTCACATAGAGACATACCAGTCCTCTCAGCAAGCATTCTGCTATGTCGGTCACGGAGTCCAAATCTCGAGTCTGGGAACGAGAAACGAGGGAGGGGAGGGTAGGGGGAGGGGAGAGAGAAAAGAGAAGTAAAGAGTTAGCTGCCAAAACTGAATAAAGCCTTAGAGATCTGCACATACCTCTTCGCGCGTCGCAAAATCGCAGTAGAAGGGGAGAGAAGTACAATTTTGTTCTGTCGACAATTTGCATTGTCGGGGAGACACGAGTTAGTCAGACTGCTCGGATAAGCGAAGTGTTTAAATTAACATACGAAGCGCCCTAAATGTTGGGGCGGCCTTCACCTTCTCGGAACCTGGAATATAGTACTGGCTATCCAAACAATGCCTAACCCTGAAACAATACAAACCCTAACCCTAAAACAATGGAATTATTTTTCAGTACAATCCAAATGGGGTCCAATAAAATGCCAGGTTTTGAAAGGTGAACGCCTCCTGTAAACGTTGCCAAAGTATTCCACGAGTGATTCAATTCCCAGGACAAAATGTTACAGAATTAAGACGATATTTCAACTTCATGGAATCGAAGTCAGTTCTCGCTTTAGGATGTCGTTCGACTTCGCGAATCTTCGAAGTTGTCGTTTCAGCGAGTACAGGACCATTTGTCACTCAGACCTCTGCCTATCTTACTTTCCTAATTACAGCAGCCAACTCGAGAGCCTTGCGCTACTTTGGCTGCTGCACACAGACATTCTGTTGCGCTGATTGTTAAATCTACTCCTCTGTTATTTACCTATTTGAATCAGTCTTGTTTTGTCTGACTTTATCTACTTTCTCTCATAGATGAAATATTGTAAATATAAAAGAATACCAGAAGAGAAAGATCACCAGCAGCATTACAGAAGTTCATCCCTTTTATCACAGCTATCTTTTTCTTGGATGAATGGGGTCTTTCAAACAGGAAGTAAGCGCAGTCTTGAAGAGCAAGATCTCCTGAATCTACAGGAAGAGGACGAGACTCGATATATGACGGAAGACCTCGAACAACAGTGGAAGGAAGAATTACAACACAGTAGAGCCACTTGCAGGAATCCACGATTATGGCTCTGTCTTCTGCGTGTTGTTTCTTTACGGAAGCTGGTCTTATTAATTGCTTTATTAGCCATTTATAGTCTTTGCTGTGTTGCTATACCAATTATTCTGGCTGCTTTTGTCTACCTACTTGAAAACCATCCAAGCTTCAATTTGAAAACTATTTGGGCATGCGCAGTAGCGTTACCCTTATTGTCTGCGTTTAAAGGGATCGTGATCCACGCATATAATTTCCAAACACAAAGGCTTGGCATGCAGATGAGGTATTCGCTGAGGGGAGTTGTGTATCATAAGGTTAGTTCGTAATCAAGTAATCGTTCATGATTTGAACAGCACTTTGCCTAAAAACTTTGCCTAGCACTTTGCCTAAAAAGAGTAGAAGGCGTGAGACCTTTTTTAAAATGACATGATTGTTCTTTTGCACTTTTCTTTCATTGATCAGGAAAGGGATACCCATTTTAAAATTAATAACAAATTACGTAAGGTAATATAGCCCGAAATAGACTACATTTTAGTTTTAGGATGGGACGAGATCCGCGTCGATCCTGCCTCGTTATCACATCGTAACAGATGATGGTGTGATGTGTTGCACGCGCCACTTGCTAGCTAACGGCGGGAAAAGAAATAGTTGTTTACCAAAACTCAGGCAAACGAAATTTTATAATTGTTGCTATATAGCAAATAACTGGCTGCTCAGGAATCTATTTCTCCCTGTTTCCCTTCGATCTTCGAAGTTTCCCATGACTCCGCCTCGTAGAACAGATAGTGCATCGAGGATCTTAGGGAAACAAAACTCACTGTTTCCCCCTGGTTCCAGTCATTAAGTATTTCTTGTTACGTTCAGCATTTTCTCTCGCTCGTTTTTTGCTGGGGGGAGGGGACGTGGGGTGGGAGGAGTTAATCACATGCTTGTACAAGATTTAAAAGAGCCAGAATGAAGAAAAAATGCTAATTAAAATTTAATTGCAAATACGTAGGTACTGGACATTACTCTTTTTTTCCAACAACATTTCAGATCTTACGCACAGGAAAAGAAGACCTAAGGAAATTTGAGTCGGGTCACGTGATGGACTTGGTGACCACTGATGTTCAACGACTGGAGCAACTTCCACTCTTTTTCATGCGCCTTCTTGAAGCACCAGTAATTGCCGTCGCCGTTTTATTGGTCGTTTGGTATGTGATTGGCATGGCAGCACTTAGTGGGTTTATCGTCTGTATCATTCTTATTCCATACACATTTATTGCGTTTAATCTCGCTGCTAAATATCGTGGAAAAACGGGACTTGCAAGTGATAAGCGCATTGGTTTACTTGCAGAATGCGTGGCGGGAATTCGTTCTCTTAAATCGCACGTTTTTGAGCATAACTACGAAGGAAAAATCAATACCATTAGAAGGTAATAAGAGATTAACGTTTTTTTTTAAGAATACAATGACATAACAATTACACAACAAAGTACGATTTACATACATCATTGATTGTAGAATTACAGTACATAACTGATCTCATTCTAGGGTAATGCTTTCGCAATTTTTATACTCAGGGAAGAGGTCAAAACAATGGATTTCGAATGGGACCCAATTTTGTCAGGGGAGGTGGTGGGTGGCGGGTAATACCCCTACCCCTTTTTTCGAGGGTGATTTTCTCGCGTTGTAAAATAGGGCTACCTGATTTTAATGCAGACACACGTTCTTCTCTGCCTGTAGAAACTAGAAATATAGTTACTTCTTCGATAAGTATTTTATTCAAGAAGATATTTGTGGTCAAAAATCTAGATTTTGCCAAAATAGGTGGTGGGTTCTGGGTACAATCCCCCTTGCATCAAAATTGGGTCCCGTCAGAGTACCATTGTTTTGACCTCTTCCCTCAAGTGTATTAAGGCTTGGTTTGAACATGAAAACGAGGCAAACATCCTTTCTTCGTGTTTTCTTGACCAGCTTTCAAGTAAAAATCATAAAACTTTACAGAATTGTAGAAACTGGTTGCTTAAACCCATGAGTAAAACCGTTGCCATAGAAACCACCGTTGCGAAAGATTAGGCGGGGAAATATTGATCATTTCCGGCCTTGACTCTCGCCGATATTTCTGCTAATATTGAATGCAGACAAGGAAAAAAGGCTAATTAGTGTACCTACATCGCTACTGGTTAAAATTAAGTGAGGATAAACTTAAGGTAAGGGCTCTTTCCACACCCCGTTTTGAAAAGTTCGTCATATACAAATTTGCATTGCATTTTCCCACCTAATTTCTCGCAACGGTGGTTTCTATGGCAACGGTATCGCTCGTGGGTTTAAGGAACCAGTTTTTTACAATTCTGTAAAGTTTTATGATTTTTATTGAAAGGTGGTCAAGAAAACACGAAGAAAGGATTTTGCCTCGTTTTCATGTTCAAACCGCTAAATATAATGGGTCTTTTGCAGGATACCATCACGTGGATTTACTGGCTGGCAGAACGTATCTGACTTCATTTATTTATCGGCACTTGCAATTTTCCACCTCCAATCGATTGTTGATCTTGGTAAACTTGCGATTCACGGAAGGTTGTTGCCATCTAGTAAAGCCTTTCAGTCCTATGGGATCATGAGCTCAATTTATTCGTTATTGAAGTGATATTTCAGAACTTGATTGTTTCTTGCAAAGGCTAATTAGAAGAAAAGCTCTCGTATTCACAGTTAGATTCTAAAGTATACATGACAACACAATATGACGATAACTATTAAACTGAGGCATATCTGTATATCTGTTTTTGAAAGCTTCTCAACAGTTGATGACACGAGAACACTGTTCTTACCCCGTTATATGTTTTTTTAGGAAGGAAATGAAAAACATTCTTTACAAGAATTTTCTTGTGGCCGGCACAGATATTTTTTTTTCAACGTTTTCTGTGATGTTTGCCCTTGCATCAGTTCTTGCAATAATTCTTACGGCCCATGATTTGACACCAAGTACCACGTTTCTGATTCTCTCTGCGGCCAATATTTTACGATATGAATACGGCTTCATAGGAGGAGTTGGAGCTATTATCACCGCCGAGGCGATAACATCTCTACAACGTATTAAAGATTTTCTTAAACTTCCAAATTTGCAATCCATTGATCACGAATGTGCGTCCAAGGAAGGCAATGTTGGAGAAAAAGACTTTCTTTCATCAGGAAAAACTGAGCCACTTGAGACAAAACAAGGTGATATCAAATTCTCCCATGTTACGTGTAAAGCACCTAACAACGGAACTGACACATACCTTATAAAAGATGTTACGCTAGATATCGCCTCGGGTAACCTTATCGCACTCACAGGTCACGTCGGATGTGGAAAGTCGTCTGTATTGCTTGCAATTATCAAAGAGATGCCGTCAACATTTGGTAAAATACATTACTCGGGAAAAGTAGTCTACGTTTCTCAAAACCCTTGGATCTTCTCTGGTACCGTGAAGCAAAACATTCTATTCAATCATCCCTACGATATGGAATGGTACGAAAAGGTGTTAAAGGTGTGTCAGTTGGTACAAGACGTGGACAACTTTCCTGACGGCGATGAAACGATAGTCGGTGAGAAAGGTGTCGTCCTGAGTGGTGGTCAGCAGTCTCGTGTAAGTCTGGCACGCGCGGTGTATGCCAACGCCGACATATACCTCCTTGACAATCCGCTAAGTGCAGTTGACGCCAAAGTGGGAAGTACTATATTTAACGAGTGTATCACGGGATTGCTTGCAAAGAAGACACGCATTCTTGTGACTCACAGCCCTGAGTTTATGAAAGAAGCTGATCGCGTTATTGTTCTAGAAGGTGGATCAGTCATTGCACAATTTGCTTGTGTCGAGGCAGAAGGAAGCAGCATTATGAACAAACTGATGTCAGGGAGTCAGTTGCTGAACTTGAGAGAAGGTTTGGTTTAAAATGAAGTATAATGTGGGCTATAATAATTCTTCTGAGTCTGTTTAAGAAACCAAGAATTTGCAAAGATGCATTTCTGATTTCTGATATCCGAATCAGGAAATCCAATTTTTTTATCTTCTTTCACCTGATTTTAGAAATCATAAATCAGAAGTGCATCTTTACAAATTCTTGGTTTCTCTTTAGAAACGAAATAAACGGGTTGCCGCAAAGCATCCTGATCGGAAGGCCAACTTGATTAGAAATAGACGATCTATTTCGTAAAGATCGAGCAGGATAATTGTTATATTATTCAACCCATTGATAACTAAACATAAGTCTTAGCAAAATACTCATAGCGAAGCTACCGCGCGGGCCGAACGGGAATCTGGTAGCACTCGCTCCATGTTTGTGCAAAATCGTATCGCCATTTGGCGAAGTGGCAAAATCATGAGAACTCTCTGAAGTCGTTGAGCGACTTGGCGAAGGCTGGTGGTGAGAAAACAGTTGCAAAAGTATGCAAATGATGTTTTATTAGTTCCTTTCAGTTCAGTAGACACTGTCTTGCTAAAGCGCCACTACGACGAATATTTACCATTGATCACGGGCGCTAGGATAATAGCCGCAACATTTGATTGAAGATTCTTTCTTATTTTGAACCGATTGCCGTTGTTAGTACTGAACAGTTTGTAAGATTAGCTTCTTTGATCCAAGATCAACCTTTGGATCAGCGATATATACACCTGTTTCAAAAAAGGTTGATCAGAACGAAGACCTAACTACAAGCATTGAACAATAGATCTCTATTGTCAGTCTTTGGATTATTGAACCATAGAGCCTTATTGGTTCAATGTTTGTAGTTAGTTCTTCGTTCTGATCAACCTTTTTTTGAAATAGGTGTATACATTAAAAACCGAGTGCGATGTCTTTCATTGAAATCAAAGACCGAGAACGTTTCAATGAATTTCAATTTCAATGACAGATCGAGCATGAGGTTTTTAACTGGTTGATAGACTTGCCACGCCTTTTTCTTTTGTTTTCATAAGGTCTTGGAATCAGCATCTTGTCTTACAATAAGGTAATAACACGATAAGTCGGGTACAAATGAACTTACGTAACTGTACCAGTTAGAGGAAGCGCCTATTCGGGAGAACACACAAATTCAAGCGTGAGAACCACCGTTAAGTTCCTTTGGACATCTAATGGTAAGATCTTGTTAAGAGAGTAGGAAACAAAAAGAACTCAGACTTTTGCATGCGCTATGTGTGACATTTGTCCTTAAGAAAAGTGCAAATATAAGCCTAAAGTCTAAAGTCTAATATCCAATCTTCTTTCAGTAGATTTCATGTGTTATTTTACATTTTTGAAATATCCTGACATTTCGTGGAAAGAACTCAGTCTTGGTCAAGTGTTTTTACATTTTTTTAAAGGCGCCAACGATTCTGCACAAACTACGCTCGCTCGCTACCTCGTCATTGCAGTTTCTCGTCAAATTGTTTTATGAAATTGAAATGTACCGTTTGCAGCTTAATTTGATTAGAAACTATGTTTTGTTATTGATGTGTTCATAAATAAAATAATTATCCTGTTAGATCTTACGGAATATCGCCTGATTTTAGCCAACTTGGTCCTTCAGCCTTCGCCGTCGTCTGGTGATATTCCGCGTGATCTTGCACTGAGGAGAATTGTAATTAACATACGTACACACGGACATAATTATAGGTTATTGATTAAGCTTGTTTGGCCCGGATGGGGCAAGGGGATATTGGTCGAGTTGTTTCTTCGTTTATCATCACCCGACCGACAAATTTTATGGAAAAGTGAAAAAACCCAAGAAATATTGAAGAATAATTTCACAACTACACAACTTTTCCGAGCTCTCTACGTTTCAGTTTCCTGCTTTTTTATGCGAATTGTCAATTCACAACTAGTACAGAAAAAATAGTCGAGGAACACACGAACGTTTTTTAACGCGTGTCTTCAATCTGACTTGGTAACCAGGCTTTCCTTGGTTCCATACCCCTGAACGGTATGGAACTATGTCCCCCAAAATAAGATTATCACGCAGATTATATGTTACACCTTGTAATATAATTCGCCTGTTTCCCGGACGCACATCCGTTCACGGACGTGCGGGGAATTTTACGAAATGTAATGGTTACGTTCGGTATATATACAGGTTACAAACGTTGTATTGTAAAACTCCCTGATGAAGTCTGCAGTAGTCAGACGACACGCGTAGGAAATAAATACGTTTTACAACTAAAAGTTCGCAGACGTGCTGCTCACTAGTCTAGTATTTAAAAAAATTGTTCCTTAGGAAATTTATTTCCACTGATGCGATGGTCAAGATCTATAAGGCCTTAATTCATTTTACCACACCTGGAATATTGTGCTCCAGTCCTGGTAGGGTTGTCTCCTGATCTGTCTAACAAGCTAGAGATTACCAACCAGTATGCAATTAGGACATTACTTAATGCAGTTAAAACTACACCATATGAGAGCTTACTTACTCATGTAGATTTAAATACTCTTGAACATAGACGTTACGTACAGGCTATATATATGTGTATCCATAAGAAAGCTCCAACTTACATAGTCAGCAGCTTTTTTTCCTACCGGGTTAGTGCCTATAACCTTAGGGGTAATTACATACTTATGCAGCCTAATTATAGTACCAGATTCCTGCATAGTTCCTTTTCCTATGTTACTACCAGGCTCTGAAACAACTTTCCTGATGACATAAGAATCATCTCATCACAAGCAGCTTTTAAGTCTAGGTTACAACAACTTACTTTGTCTCCCAATATTATTTGTGCTTGTCACTTCTGTACAAGCTGATTAGTTACACTTTCTTTTAGTTTACCTTCTTAGATTATCCACTTATAGGAAAATTATTTATATAATGCAATAATACATAGTTCCTCATTATTATATTAACCTATGTGTGATCTTATAATTTATTATTAGTGTCTATCTTCATTTTTTTATTAATCTTAATGTAACATATGCACGTACACATTTAAACGAGCCTATCGTTCATTCTGTGAAGCGTGTTTAAATAAACTATTATTAGTTATACCATGGCATTTCGGGGTATTAGTGATTTAAATTGCCCCGAGAGCCGAGGGAAGATTTGTAAAAGTTCCCGAGGCTCGAGGGGGCAATTTCAATCACTAATACCCCGAAATGCCATGGTATAAGTTTGTTATACCGTGATCGCCGAGGAACGGAAGAAATCTCTGAGAAGTTTTATTAGTTTTCTCTGCCGAAAGTTGAGTTGCTTTCGAAAACGTTTTGTTTAATGCTTGACTGAGCGCCATTGATTGAACGACCCTGGCTTCCCTTGGGGACAAGCGTGTTGTTTTTGAGAAGAATAACACTAAAATACAATGTAATTATGCGGTTGACTAAATATTCAAAGAGCATGCACGTTTATGGTTTTCAGTATCCCACATGGAAGAAGCGGGCTTCAGAAATGAAGAGAATAACGCGCAGATTGAAATAGCTCGTCCCGCATGGATTACGTTGACGGGTATAATGAAGACAGGTCAGTTTGGATTCAGTATTTTTCACCCGGGAGCGCAGGGCTAGTCGTGCCAGAGGGGAGCAGGAGTTGATGCTTTTGACCTTCTCACTTCCAGCCTGCATTCTCTTCTAATTTTCCCTCATTACGCATGCAGGGGAAATTTAGAAATATGCATTGTCTCGAAATTTCCCGACCGGAAATTTCGAGACAATGCATATTTCTAAATATCCCTCCCATCAGGGAAAATTAGTGGTTTAAATGTGCCTCGGAGAACAAAAGAATCCGAGGCTACCATGGTATAACTACTATACTAATACTCCATCACTCGCTCACTCATTAAGATGTTAGCAGCATGGAATGCTTGGAATGCAAATTCATAACAGTGCTCGATATAATTGAAGATCGATGACCTTCAACAAACTTAACAATGACAAAAAAGAGCTTCGTGTTCTTAATGCTCGCCATCGGCCGCTACCCCATAGAATTCCATCTATGCTGTATCTGACCTTATCTCTGCGTCGAGGTCAGCTAAGATATTGGCGTCTGGTTCGACAATGTACTATGCATGGACAAGCAAGTCACTTCTATCTGTAAATCTGCATTCTACCACCTAAGAAACATTGCTAAGATTAAGAAATTTATCTATCCTTTGGAATTGTGAGATTCTGATTCATGCATTTGTTACATCTAAGTTAGACTGTTGTAATTCACTATTATCTGGTCTTGCAAATTAAGAATCAAATCCAGAAGCTGCAGTATGTTCAGAACTCTGCGGCGCGCCTCCTGACTTGTACACGGTCACTACGTTCCGCTAATAAGTCGTTGCTTGTAATTCCTCAATGTAATCTAAAGTCTTACGGGCATTTTGTTTTGCTGCGCCCAAGCTATGGAACAGTCTACCGGATGATGCCAGAAGTTGTAAGTCTTTAAGAACATTTCAGAACAAGGTCGAAACCTTTCTTTTTAAACTTACTTTTTGAATATATTGATTGTAAACTAGTGATAGTTGATGCTAATGTAGTTTTTAATAGTTTTTAACATCGCATATCTTTTTTTGTGTGTTTCTAGTTAGGATTAGCTTTGATCTTTATTTAGTTTTAGCCTTTTTAAATTATTGTAACTTTGCATTTTAAATAGTAGGTGTACTTTTAAATCGTAGCTGTAGATATTGTAAAGCGCTGTTGGTCATTATCATTATCATCATTAACTACGTTGGAATAGTGGTGATGTCGTAACGATGACGTCATTGGTAACGTGATTTTAAGTACATGTCCGTATCTCCGTTATTTCTAATGCCAGGCAGCTCAAACTTTGACAGGCATGGTATCGGGTTCATATAAATCACTTAGTGGTTGACGTCATTGGTAACGTGGTTTTACAGGATACACAGGCTATCACAACAGCAGCAATAACTGTGAACATTTCCACATGTTTCCCCTTGAGAACACACTGAAATACACTTTACTTCCACGAGTTTGCCATTGCGGCACTATGTTTTATTTTTGACGGGCGATGGTAAACGAAACATTTTATTCTAGCCCAAAGGTCCATATGAAATATATGTTGATTTTGTAATTTGTAAGGCATGGAGTATCACAGATTAGTAATTTCATCAGTGAATATAGAGTTTCCCGTGCTCTGATTGGTCGAGAATTACGTCATACGTCGAGAATTAAGAGAATTACGGCATACGTCGCTATATTCACCTGCAGAGCACCTGGAGGTGAATATAACATACAAGGCATTTACCAAAATAGCCGCTCGCATATTTACCGATGTTTCTCGCGAAGAAATAAATAACATGAAAAAAAAAAGCTTTTCCAAAATCCACCAAAGAAGCAACTAAATAGTTAACTTGAAGCTTTTTCTAGATCCATTTAAGCTTTCACAAACAAAGTTTACTTACGAGTTTTGGGTTAAGTCTATTCGGTCTTCATGAATCACAAACTTTCATAAGGAAATAACGTCTACTTATATTAAAGCAACAAATAACACAAATTTGTAATTAGGAACGGTTCGACTTAAAAAGAGTGTACTTACCTGAGTGATTTTCCTCGTGGTTCTTGATAGAAAAACAACACGTGACAGCAACCGGCTTCTCTGAATGAAACTAAAATGCTCTTCTCTCGCCGCCCTCCGTGAATTTACATCGACTGATATCAAGCTTTATCTCATACCGAAATCATTTGTCTCTTGATTTACCATTGCCTTTGATTCTGTGATGGCTATATTCCACAAAACTAGTTCGTAGTTTCTAGCAAATTTGTCCTTTGAACTCATGAAAGCGGTTCCGACTATTTGATAATTTTTTACCCGCCGTGGCAGATTTTCAGTTTTGCACATTTCCACTAATTCTCGCTGCATTTCTTCTCTTTGTACTGAACACGGTACGAGATCTCAAAAGTGAAGACTGCTGCTTCAATTGGAATTCTAATATGCATTTGGGGTGTTTTCGGTATTCATCCTACTTTAGAAAATCCATTATTATAGTCCTTGCAAGTCGCGTGTCGAGTCGATTTGTGCAATGAACCGTAGCGGCACGTGATTATGCAAATGTTTATCACAAAACTATCATGTCACGCGCACTTGTATTCATTCAAGTTATAAAAGAGTCGGCAGTCAAGACTATCATGTCACGCGCACTTGTATTCATTCAAGTTATAAAAGAGTCGGCAGTCAAGACTATGATTGTCTTCTTTTAATTTCTCTGATATTCACTGATGAAATTATACTAAAACAATTATTCATTTCAGTCTCAGTGACTATTGCTGATTAGTATATACCACACCAGTGAACATCACTTTTCGCGCGCTCTGATTGGCTACGCAAACAGTGAATATGATTTCATATTCTCCTCCGAGCAAAGTAGCGATCATCTCGCGCGAGTTGTTGTCCATTTGACAGAAATAAAATAACTATATTTTTTTAATTTTTTATTTTTTTTATTTAAACATATATATTCTTTGTGTTTGCTCCAGGAGCAGGAGCTCATCTAGGGAGCTTACACAACATTTATTTTCCAATTATTACTGGAAACGAAAGGAGGAACTAAGCTACATACATACATGATCATTACAAGACTTAAATTGAAACAACACGAAAAGATTAATAGGCTAGAAAATGACAATACAGAAGGCGAGTTGCAAGGACAAATCAGAAAAAACGATTTGACTCCATTAGAAAGATTTGGACTTCCTTAAAAATACATTCGTTTTGTGTTAGTGATAGGCTGGAGTCTCCAAACAGTAAAGTTCTTAACCTAAATTTGTCCGTGCAAGTTTGCCAATTATTCACCTCAGTGTTGGTGAATAAATAACTATTTGGTGCTGGCTATTCACCTGGAGTGTGGTATATACTAAAACAATTATTCACCTCAGTGTTGGTGAATAGTGGTGGATCCACCACTATTCACCTCCACTTCGGTGAATAATTGTTAATTAGTATAAACCAACTAGTGGACTATTACAAATCCTGCATTCTGATTGGCTACTCTGCTATAGGTCTATTTGTAATAGCCCATGGCAGAGAAAAACCGCACGGATTTTCACCAAATAATAAAATGTTTCCAACTTCAATTTGTTTCTTTCTATTATTTTATTTTTATACTGTCCGACTAGTTAGTTTATACTAAAACAATTAGACCTCTCGCCCTCATGGGCTACGAGTTAAATAGCCCATTCGGCTGCGCCTCATGAGCTATTGACTCGTAGCCCATTCACCACACTAGTGAATATCACTTTTCGCGCGCTCTGATTGGCTACTCAAACAGTGAATATGATTTTTATAACCCATGAAATTTTCTCGCGCGTGATTGGGTTGAATACGTCACGTGACCCGATATTTTCTCTTCGCGAGCGGGAAATATCAGTGTGTGAGCGCGCTCAAAGAAAATATTTGAAGGATGATAACAACAATAACCTACATTGTGGCGTCGAAATATGCCCTGATATTTGTCCTTGGACATTATCTGATCCTCACTGTTCTCTTCTCGGATCAGATAATGTCCGCGGACGAAATATCGGGGCATATTTCGACGCCACAAATAGGTTATTGTATTTCTATTCACCTCCACTTCGGCGAATAATTGTTAAATATTCATCTCGCCTTCGTCCCGGTAAATATTCACCAATAGTCACTTCGACTTCAGTGAAAAATTGTTAATTCATTTTCGAATTTTCCAATGAATACAGATACGAGAAAATACAAACTACCAAAGACGAAAATGACGACCAGTGGCCTGGTAATCGATAAAGAAGAAAGACAAGTGGGAAATGTGTCCTGGAACATGTACTGGACGTACTTCGGTGCAGGATTACCATGGATGGCCATTGTTTCACTAGCTTTCCTGTTTGTTTTTACTCAGGGTATGTCACTTGAATAATAATAATAATAATAATAATAATAATACATACATACATATTAAGAGCATTATACTGCGTCGCAATGCTCTTACAGATAATAGATACATAAAATAGAGTTTCTATGGTACATAAAATAATCAATTTCAGCAGGAAAGGTCACTTAGGAAAAAGAAAGGTTTTCAGTTTGGATTTGAATTATGTTAATGAGTTAAGTTGCCTAATATTCTCTGGAAGTAAGTTCCAGAGCCTAGGAGCCACAACTGAAAACGCTCTGTCACCATAAGTACGAGTACGTCATCTGGGAACAGACAACAAGTACTTGGAAGAAGATCTAAGGACACGATTAGGCTGATGTGAATAGAATAGAAGAATATAAGTTCTCATTTCCATGAAACTATAGCCTCGGCGCCAAACGCTCGAAGAAATACGGGATGGACCATTACATTTTTGAGGGGGGTTGGGCAAATACGAAAAAGAGAAACAAAAATCCTACACAACAAATCGAAGAAAAAAAAATCTTGCAAATCCCATTATCACAAAGTCTGAAGTCTTGGCTCAAGAGAGCCTTACTCAGTAGTGTTTCTTCCGCTATGCAATGACCATGCACCGTACTTGGGCTTACACTCCCCACCCCACCCATGATGCGGAATGACAATATTCAAACATCAATGTTTATATGTCAGAACAGTCAGCAGGAGAAGATCTCCAGTCCGATTCCTTCTACTTTCTAGTAGCATAGCGAGTATACATTCAGCTACACTCCCCACCCCACCGCTGATGTGGAATGATAATATTCAAACATCAATGTGTATATGTCAGAACAGTCAGCAGGAGATCTGCAGTCCGATTCCTTCTACCCTCCAGTAGCATAGCGAGTCCACATTTAACTACACCCCCACCCCACCCCTGATGCTGAATGACAATATTCAAACATCAATGTGTATATGTCAGAACAGTCAGCAGGAGATCTCCAGTCCGATTCCTTCTACCCTCCCGTAGCATAACGAGTATACATTTAGCTACATCCCCCACCCCACCCCTGATGTGGAATGACAATATTCAAACATCAATGTTTATATGTCAGAACAGTCAGCAGGAGATCTCCAGTCCGATTCCTTCTGCTTTCCAGTAGCATAACGAGTATACATTTAGCTACATCCCCCACCCCACCCCTGATGTGGAATGCCAATATTCAAACATCAATGTTTATATGTCAGAACAGTCAGCAGGAGATCTCCAGTCCGATTCCTTCTGCTTTCCAGTAGCACAGTGAGCAAACAGGCACACGAGGCAAATGCCTTTTCTAAAATGTTGAAACTGCTCGAAAGTACTCTCAACATGTAGGAAATACCATTTTTGAGAAACTAGATTTTGACAAAATGATGGCGTCCGTAAATTTTCCTGGCCTTGCTTTTGAAAAAAAGTCATTGAAATGATGGGTAGCAATCTCCGTGTCTCAGAGATCATGGGCTTGATTATACCGTTGTGCAATCTACATTGAATACTCCTGAAAAATAATATTCTTGCAAGCAAACAGTATGAATGATAAAAAAAATATTACAGAACTTTTAGTCGTAAAAAATATTTATTTCAGAAGCCTATTACCAGGAGCGTCCATATATACTATACCCGTGAGTCAGCGTATGACCGGTTTGAGTTATATTTAGAACATGCTTCCCGGGTAACTGCTTCTGACTCTGCTGCGATCGTGCATATGCTTGCCGTAATTATCGAGATTAAGAATGATCTATTGTTCTTTGAGGTGATTTTACTAACGTTGCATTGTCCTGACTATGGTTTGATTGGATTCCCAAAGTGTGGGCACGTGAACTCCCGTGAGATCTGTTATAAATATAGCTCAATCCGGTCATACGCTGACTCACAGACCTAGTATGGGAGATGGAGAGGGAGAGAGAGAGGAGAGAAAATAAAAGCCTCTGGAGTTATCTCACCGCTTTGTCCCTGATTGGTAATCTACTCATTACCAGGCACAGCTGGGATTGTTGGATGTAACGGTAATTTGTATTGGCTTACCCTAGCCGGTTTGATGTGTTTTCTTGATTTGAAACTCAGTGCACGGAAAGAAGATTCTCAACGGATAACACCAGTGGGTCCTCTTTTCCTCCTGTTCTCTCCTCTCTCGCCTCTTATTTCTTCGAGTATCTGAAACCCACGGCACTGAATCTACGGCATATTTTAGTGTTGTGTTGAATCCGTTTTTACTTCTAGAAAAGCTTTTAAGACTTTATGATGAAATTTTTTTTTGGTCACACTGAGGTTTGCAATAATTCGTTGCGTTTGAGTAAACCTCTGTCAATGATTTTATTATATAAACTATAGTGTTTTATAAGTGATTGCTTTGGTTTTGTGTTTGTTTAACTTTTCTATTGGCTGTGAAGAATGTTTTGTAACATGCAGGAGTATATTACACAGGAGTGTTCCTGTGCCCTTGTGTTGGCCCCTAACACAGTGGATGGTGTGTCTATTTATAGCCGCGAAGTTCTGGTATGTGATCACGTTGTCTTTTGTTCTCTTGCGCTTTAGTATTTTTTAGCAGTTTGAACCGTGTTAATTACAATTTTTCAGTGCATCCTGATTGGTTAAAAGTGACGGCCATTGTTTCTTCTCGCGGGAAACTCTATGCTAAAAATAACTCTACCGTCTACAGTGTTGTGTGACAATATAATGTGGGAAGAGTAACACTCCTCTGTAACATACTCCTGTTTGTAATTATCAGCCAATCAAGTTCTAAACTTAAAAAAAAACATTGTTTTGGTCCGTCACGTCATCAAGTTTCGGTTTTATGTTTCCTCGTGATTGGTTCAAGTAAAACCAATCACGAATTACTTCAGTCGGTGATTGGCTCATTGCATTTGTCCTTGCTCCCATGATTGGCTCTGTAATAGGCATTTTGCAGGAAACAGTCACGTGCTTATACATCACTTCAATAACGAATGAATTGCGCTCGTGATTCCAAGAGAAAGGCTTTTCTGGAGGGCTAACAATCTTCAAAAACGCAGTTTTAGAGAGATAGACAATCGATTGGAGGTGGAAAATAGCATTTACAAATACGTTTTGCTAATAACACACCGACCTCGTATAAGTGCCTTTAAATAAATGAAGTCAGATTTGTTTGCCCTCCAGTACGACATCACGTGATTGCATTCCTTCAAAAGCTCCATTGCTATTACTTTTCCTCGTGATTAGTTCTAGTAAAACAAATTACACATTAATTCAGTTGTGATTGGCTCATTGCATGCTTAATTGCTCCCGTGACTGATTCTGTAATTACTTTGGTTTTAGTTTTACGACGCTCAACCGAAAACCGCGCTAAATTTATAATACGTCTTTTTCAATACTATATTTTCAGTCGTGTTAACTGCCCCCGACGTGTGGTTGTCAATCCTCTCCAAAATGGATGCTTCACATCAGAAGTTACCAATTAACATGTTCGTCTACATGGTACTCAGTGCAGGGGCTATCATTTTCTGCACTGTACGTGTGTTCCTTTTCTTCTTTATGTCTTACAAATCGTCCATACGTCTTCACCAACGCATGGTCAACTCGATTCTTCATGCCCCAGTGCTTTTCTTTGATACAACTCCATTTGGAATGGTGTTGAATCGGTTCTCTAAGGATGTGGGTTGCATGGACGAGTTACTTCCTTTTCCATTTATAGTGACCTTTGAGGTTGGTTTATCTCAGCTGGTAGCAGTCATTATCCCATCTGCGAGCAACTTTTGGGTGATAATAGGTGTAGTTCCTCTTGTGGCTCTTATGTTCTGGTTGACAAGGTATTATCTTAGAATATCGCGTGAACTGAAGAGGCTTGATTCCATCTACCGTAGCCCCGTGTTCTCACACATAGCAGAGACGATAAACGGACTAGAGACTATCAGATCTCATCAAATGCAGTGTGTATTCATTGATCGCTTCTATAGGTAAGATATATTTACTTATTCGTTTATTCATGCATATATTCATACATTCATGCATTCATTCACTCAGTAAGTCAGTCTTAAGTTAGTTTTAAGTTAGTTAGTTAGTTAGTTATGAGAGAAAGGATGGGAAGAATAGATAAGACAAAGAGAGGCAAAGCAACTCAAAATCTGAATGCTCTTCAAGGGCTAACTATAGAAAGAGAGACAGGTAGGTACTGAGGTAGGTGAATGGATGGCTGGGTGTAAGTGTGTCCGGGGGAGGGGGGGGGGGGCTACTTGACCCATGTTTGGGTATAGTGGTGCCGCTGAAGGTTTGAAACCCTGACCCTGTTTAGGACAGAAAGACTCTAAATACCTACCCTGTGTAGGACAACACCCTCTAGTTTAGTTTTAGGACAAATGACAAAATACAGACTAATATCTTGTTTTACACAATTTTCAAGTGTTTTATTGGTGTTTTATAATGCATGATTGGGTGACAATGATCTTGTGGAGTCTCTGAAGTGACCTGATGTTGACTGATGACCTGTTAGAGACCGGTGAGACGAGGATAATCGTACAATCAATACCCTGTTTAGGACAGGTTCAGACCCCGTTTAGGACAGACTCACATGCAATTATATACCCTGTTCAGGACAGAGGCCAAAAACCGTACCCTGTCCAGCGGCACGTCCCCGTATATGCCATATAAGGGAGTACCCCCCCCCCCCCCACCCCGGGAAGTATGTGTGGATAGGTTGATTGATTGGAGGTAATATTTTCAGAGCATTTTGTGTGGAGATCGCTGAGATACTTTGATAAACAGATAGACAAGGAGACAGATATGTAGATGGACCAAAAGAAACAAATTTACACCAATCATTCTGTCTTGAGCTGTTGCTGCTATTACTCCGGCAGGTGCCAAGACCAAATCCGGCAAATAATGAACGTTTCAAATAACCAAAACTATTCGCACCATTTACTTGCCTTTTCAACATTTATCTTCTGTTCTCAGATGCCCGTCTTGCTTTATGACAGTGTAATACGCGTGGATAAGGCTTTATTATTGATTAAATATCATAATTACATGATTGTTATATGTATATTAACAACACTAAACACTTTTATAGATATTAAACCTACCCCCACATAACTTACGTATACATCATGATCAATTCCATCAATAGTTTACCTAAACCTGATTGATTGAAAAGAAATGATATGCTAAACACATCCCAGCCCACTGATACCTAGAAAATAAATACTTCCGGTGTGAGCAAGACATTAGTCAAGAGCAGTATATAAGCCGATGAAGTTTTACTGAGGCCATAACCGTGATACAGCTGTCCATGACTACACTCTTGTTCGAGCGCTATAGTATTAGCTTTAGCTAACCGTGGTGTTGTGTTGTTGGGTTTGCTGACACTGTTTACAGTTTTTGACTTGCATGTCTTTAAAGGTATCAGGACAAACAGAACCAAGCATTTGTGATGTGTATTGCAGGAGAAAGATGGTTAAGTGTTCGAGCTGAAATGATATGTGCATTGTTGATAGCCATTGTGTCGCTTGCAGCCGTAGTGCTACGTCAAAATCCAGGTAATACGACAGAGTCAGAATTAAATAGTCTATTAATGCATATCTTGCCGAAGCGGCTCGCCATTGTAAATGACCATAAAGATCGTCCACTCATATTTTATCTACCACATAAAGATCGTCCCCTCATATTTTATCTACCACCTAGAAATTGAATTAGGAGCCCGGTCTGATCTTAAAGCATTGACTTAATCGGGCTGTAGTTGAACATATTGTTTTTCTTCCTTTTAATGTCTGTCACCACGTTTTCAATTACTTCATTACTTCGCCTAAATTTCCACTGCCTATAAAACAAAAGTGCTGAATGTCGGCCAGTTATTTAAAGTCACTTGGGAGGCTCCCTGAATTCGAAGCTCTGTATTCAGAATTCTCAAATGAGAAAATGAACTTAAATAACGTACTATATTCAAATAGGTTCCTAATGCTACATCTAAACAAATGTATAAAACTATTTTCTCCCAGCCAGTTGACCTCCGGGTCACACACTGTATACATTTGATAAAACGTTTGCTTAACATTTTCTGAGCGTTAGGGCTTCCAAACAACTCGATTCTGCGCCGATTTGGACCAGATAAAAACTCGTTTTAACCTCTTCGATATGTGGTTTCAAAGTTAATAATAATAATAATAATAATAATAATGTTTATTCAGGGTGCACCATTCACCGAAGTGTTTTACAAGGTGGCCCTGTAATGGCAACAATAAAATTATATATATATTTATAACTAAGTAGTATAGAATAAAATAAATAATTTCTAAGATTAATAATTTAAAATAATAAAAATATATTGATAATCTAGGAGCTAGTGAGCTTGACTTAATTTGAGTTTAAAAAGCAGTAATGAATTTACATTATTAAGATCGGAACCTAGGTCATTAAAATCTTTAGCAGCATGGTAAGTTAATGTATGTTTTCCCCAATTTGTTTTGACTGAGGGTAAGTGAATCTTAGACTTATTTCTAGTGTTATATTGGTGGACATTACTATTAATTACTAAGTTAAAATTAAAGTCAATAAAATTGTTCAAACCGGATTTAAAAATAAAAATACATCGATGTGCATGACGTCGTTTACATAACTGGTTCCAACTTAAACGGACTCTAGAGCTTGTGTGGAAGATGAACGTAATGGTTGGTTTAAGATCAGCGGGACATTTTGATTTAAAGATAGGTTTTTCGCGAGCAATTGGATCTCGCTACACTGAATAATATACCGCCATACACTTTGTCACACAAAGCGTGTTACTTGTTGAACATTCTACACTACTTTAACTGTGTCCTAGAAGGTTCCACTGGAAGGTTACGTTATAGAACTACTTAGAATGCACTATCATAGTGAGTCAAGAAAATAAGGCGAAGGTTCTAGAAATACTATGTAACCAAGCTTTGAATAGGTATCACGCTTGTTCTAGCTAACCGCCTCACTGGTTAGCTCAGTTGGTAGAGCACGGTCTAGAGCTGGGGTACGAATCCCGGCCACGTCCTTGGTCAGGGACGTTCAAGCCGTTGGCCTTGTCTCCTTCCTCTTTTAATCTATACGAGGGGAGTGAAAGAACCTGTTGTGTTATTTCGAGAAAGATTAGTGGATTATCTCCCGACATAACAGCCTGGTATTCTGAGGTAGTAACAATCGCTCATGATTGTAAACTGCACGGCAACACATTGCATCACAATAGCAGTCCGTATCACAAAAATAACTTTGTAAAGCGCATTTGAATATATTAATATAGAATTTGCGCTATAGAAATGAATACCGTTACCTTTTTTAGAAGGTACTTGCTTGCAAGTATCTTCTATAGTTGTCGCCTTGTTTACGCACGGCTGTTTCGAGCGCGACATTAGGTTCCAGGACATCGCGCTGGAATTCCAGTTCATCGCATAATGCAAGTATCTGGTTACCGAAACGAAACAAGTGTAAAAGTATATTGCGAAAGGCAGACTTTTGAACAACAAAAACAATGCTCTGAAATTCTGGCTGCCCCGATATCAACAGCTTTGTTAAAACAACCTTTACCGGCAGAACTATCTAAACAGGACGCAGATCAGACGAAAACAAGTCAATGCACTTATCAAAGTACAACCTGTACCAATAATTTGCAAAATTCGCCAAAGTTGATTGATTTTGGAAATGCGAAGTTTGAAAATTGTAATTTTGTGTTCAATTACAAGTCATAAAACAAAGTGACAACTTTTAACATGTAAAATGATTTGAGCCAGAATAATTGAATTCGTATTTTAAGTTAGGAATCATTTATTTATCTTGACTGTTGTATTCCTTTCTCTATTTATTAAAAATATTAATTAGGGGTTTGCATGTTAAAAGACGTTTTCATTCATGTTCTCCATTTACGTTCAAATTGGTCAATGACAAATCTCAAGAGCAGCATACTCAGTTTGCATATTACACTCGTTCTCAATAACACGTGCAGGTTCGAAACGAAACTCCTGACTTCGAAGTCGTTTCTGGTGGATGTCAATCAAACGGTTTCCATGGAGTTTGAAGTGAACCGTTGTGTGAGTAAATTCGGGAAACTAGCATTTTATAAACATAGCAAGTCTTTCCCAAAGTCGCTTAGATGGAGAGTAATCATGCTTAGAGCCAAGGGTTTGCAAAATAGGGAAATCACATAAACTTTATGTGTGAGCGAGCGGTTTGTGTATATAAAGATAGGGAAATCGCATAAACTTTGTGTGAGCGAGCGGTTTGTGTATAAGATCAAAATAGGGAAATCGCATAAACTTTGTGTGTGAGCGAGCGGTTTGTGTATAAGAAATCTGATTGTTTATATAGCTTTCAAAGGTCTTGGAAAAATAATTATAGTTATTTTTATTCATCCAGTTGCAGATATGCTCCTTACAAGAGGTTTTATCGAGCAATACCCTCGAGCTCTACCTCGACGAGCTCCAGGCATGGATACAACATTCGACAGGGCAAATATGTTTTTGAAACTCTCAGGACATGGATTATCGGCAATGCTCTCCACTCTCGACTGACATTTCGGTGAGGAATTCAAGCAAAAAACAATCGTTTTTCGGCTTAGTATCCGCCATTTCTCTACCTATGTCGCCTCAAATTACTTACGATTTCGTTGACCTCCTACACTATTTATGTTTCCTCCACATCTGGGTGTATGGCGACGTTTTATTTAGCATGCAGACCAGTGTTGCCATAGAAATATAGTTGAGTGACATCCACCAAATTGACGTTTTCCGTTGGAAATTCAATTTCGAACCTGCACGTGTTATTGAGAACGAGCGTAAAAGTTAGTGACTTCTAGTTCGTTTTTTTGTTGACGAATAACTGCACTTGCATGCTGACTGTATAATGAACTCGAAATTTTAAATACTGCACTCGGCCAGTATTTAAAATGTGGAGTTCATTATACAGTTAGCAAGTGCAGTTATTCACCAACAAAACACTTACATCAGTCTCTAACCCCTAAATAGAACAAAGAGAACCATCTTTTATTTGTTTTATAATATAAAATTCAATGTAGACGAAGGACAGTAAGCTATCTAAGAATCCGCGTAAAACTCTAAAAGCAAACAATGACGACGGCGAAAACCCCATTTTAATGTACTTGACTTGTTTACAACATTTTCGTCGCTGATTGGTTCAATCGTGACAGCTTCATATTGACGATCTGAAAGCTCGTTTCTTATTGGATGAAATAACCTGCTAGTCTGCTGCGAAGAAACTTGAGAAGAACATCCATGTCAATCGATAAAAGTGAAAGACATAATGGGCTGTTAAATTGTCAACTGATCTGGCAAAGCTGTTACAGGAAAGTGCTTTCTTTTTTCAATTTCTGGTAATTACTGGAGAAGTTAATCGGCACATTGTGACAGTGCAAGGCGTAGTGAAAATGCGCGTTCTTTGGATGATCCTATAATTTATATTATAATACTTATTATTATTATTATTGAACATATCTACTACATCCTTATCACATTTACTATGTCATGCACAAAGTCGTTTGAATATTAATTTCGATAAAATAATTTAATTTAGTATATACCACACCAGTGTATATCACTTTTCGCGCGCTCTGATTGGCTACTTAAACAGTGAATATGAAGCGGCTCGGTAAATATCCACCACTATATATTCACCGATACTGAGGTGAATAATTGTTTTAGTATATACCACACTGCAGGTGAATAGCCAGCACCAAATAGTTATTTTATTTTCTGTCAAATGGACAAAAACTCGCGCGAGGTGATCGCTGCTTCGCTCGGAGGTGAATATGAAATCATATTCACTGTTTGAGTAGCCAATTAGAGCGCGCGTATATTCTAATTGTTAAATATACCACACCAGTGAATATCACTTTTCGCGCGCTCTGACTGGCTATTCACCTCCGAGCGAAGCAGCGATCACCTCGCGCGAGGTTTTGTCCATTTGACAGAAAATATAATAACTATTTGGTGCTGGCTATTCACCTGCAGTGTTGTATGTACTAAAACAATTATTTACCTCAGTGAGTGGTGTATATTTACCACTACCTCCACTTCGGTGAATAATTGTTAAATATATATTGCGCGTTTTAATTAAAACAAGATCATAGTTACTCGAAGATAAATGCCTTTTTCTGAAACTCAATATTTCATTTATTCTGTTTTCTCAGCATTGGCAGGCTTAGCACTGACGTACGCCGTACATACAGGTATAACCACGCAACTCCTTGTAAGGAAATTTTCAGACGTGGAAAATTACATGACCTCAGTAGAGCGTGTGATCAGCTACACACACCTTGATCAGGAACCTGGTTATGAGATCGAACGTCTGCCACCTGATAACTGGCCTCAGGCTGGGCACATTGTGTTTGATGACGTAACCTTAAGGTACTATAGTGGAGGACCAAGATCACTTAAGGGGATGAGCGTCGACTTGGGGAAGACAGCAAAAGTCGGTATCGCAGGTAGAACAGGTGCTGGCAAGTCAACGATTGTTGCAGCGCTACTGCGCATGCCTGAGGCAGAAGGTAGTATAACAATTGATGGTGTCGACATTGGTACGATAAACATCATGGCATCTCGAAAATGCATTTCTGTCCTTTCGCAAACCCCAGTTCTATTTCAAGGAACACTGAGAGAGAACTTGGACCCTTTCAGCGAATACGAAGATGTCGAACTGTGGAAGGTTTTGAACAAGGTTCAGCTCAAACGCCTTGTAGAAAGCCTAGAAGATCAGCTAGAGTATAAACTCACGGAAGAAGGCTCAAATTTGAGTTATGGTGAGAGGCAACTGTTATGCCTGGCACGTGCTCTCTTGAGAATAAATAAGATCTTCGTATTGGATGAGCCAACTGCGCATTTGGATCAGCAAACAGAGCAAATGATACACGAGACACTGCGCGATGAGCTGCAAGATTGTACAGTGATAACAATCGCACATCGACTTCACACCTTGTTAGAGTGTGACAAGGTAATAGTGATGGAGGATGGTGAAATGGTCGATTATGGAATGGCAGCGGAAATCTTAAGAAGAGACCACACAGCCTTTGCTCAGATGAATGATCAAGAAGGCGATCGCGTACAAGATGGAAATGCATCATAAATGGCTTTATTGGTTTTGGTGGATTTAAGCTCTATAGGCGTACATATAGCATCGAATCGCCTTCAAGATTTAGTATTTAAATGTTAAAGAGTTATAAGCATTGACGAAACAAAGTGAATTAGCTAAAAAGTAATTATTACAAATTAGAAATTAGAGAAACAAAAAGGCAACCCAAATGGTACATGGGGTATACTAAATAGTTTGATTGGTCACCAATCCAAACAACATACCATCAACGAAATCAAAATCAATGAAAATTAAGCCAGTTAATTCTCCCACCAAAATTGCCGAGCACTGCAACAAATACTTTGTCGAAATTGGCCCTAACCTGGCATCATCTATTGCTCATGATTTGGATAAGGAGAACGACTTTAAGGAATTTATAGCAGATCTAGATAAACCAAGTGTCTTTAATATCATGGCAACATCGGCCAATGAAGTATTTAATCTCGTTAAGGACCTATCTGCCTCTAAGGCCACAGGAATAGACGAAATACCCGCTAAAATAATCAAAGAAACCGATCCAATCATTGCCAGTTCTTTAGCCCTACTCCTTAATGAGATTATAAGAACAGGAATTATATTTCCCACTAATGAAAACTAGCAAGGGTAACACCCATCTACAAACTGGTCCTAGAAATATTCTTGATAATTTCAGGCCAGTTTCTGTTCTTCCGTGTCATCAGTAAACTCCTAGAAGAAATATGTTCAGCAACTTATTTAATGGCAAACAATCTACTTTCTAATTACCAATTATGTTCTACAGCAACAGCTCTGTTAACCACCACAAATGAGTGATTTGTCAACATGAATCGTGGGTTATTCAATCTTGTAGTGTAATCAGTATATTGATTTCAAGAAAGCATTCGACACTTTTGACTGGGGAACGGGGTACTTCCTTAAATTTGCTACATTCATATGACAAATATAATCAGTTCAATTTTTGAGGCTATTTAATTTTTTTACGGCCTTTCAAAGTTGAGAACCAGAACAAGTGGCCGTCACTTTTCAATTCCCTTTGGGGGCCTGGAGACTAGTGACCTGTGACGTGTATGTAGTAAGGCGTCCTTCTGTAGCCGGTAACAAAACGAGTGGGGTACTGGAACCGAGTCAGTAAAACTAATTCAATAGAGTTCTTTCGAATCTTATGTATCCAAAAGCTTTGTTTTTCATAGGCTTTGTTTTCCAACGTTGCATAATTTGCAATTCGTTTGATTGGCGTGAAGTCAGGCGTACAATTATTTAGGTTTCGTAATGTTATACACGTTACAAAACTATTTTCAAAGCTTGACAATAAAAAACCGCACTGATTCACAATTCTCAGGAAAAGTCGAACCTCTCCTATATAGCTGTTTTCACGCTAATTATTTAGGATGTGTTCTTATGGAGTGATTTGACTTACTCGGGCTGGATAACTTTTTTAACTCGGCATTCACTTCGTACGCGTTCTCTTAAATAAACATCATTCAGGGCCCGGTTTTTCGAAGCAAGACTAATTTAATCCCTAGGATAGCGCCAAATATGTAATTACTGGATTTTAATCTGTATAGTTTAACCTCGAGTTAGAAATTTTCCCTCGAGTCCAGAGCATACAACACTGAACATATCTCAGGAGAGCATGGTAGATCACGGTTGCCCGAGTAGCTCGGTTTGTCTAATGTCTCGGGTGCAAATTACTCCACAGAAGCAGAACCTCACAATGTTATTTTAGCAAGAAAGAGAATCACATTTTCAACGTTAGCTTCCTTGATTTTATTAATTTAATAACAATATAATATTATTAACAAAACGATCAAATGACTGGTTCAGTTTCCAGGTTTCGTTATCATTTCCGCGTGGTCAAAATAAACTGCTTTGAACCTCCTTAAAGGTGGAGGCTAGTCGCTGTCAGAAAGGTCGATAGCATTGTTGGCGGCCAATGACTTCAGGTATTTATGGTGGGCTTTTGCGGCTTTTCCCGCCACATCCATCATTCTGGACGCTTGCTCCATCAGATCGTCCAACTTGCTTTTCTTCGTTTGCTTTCTAAATTCAAAACACGGCATCAGCATATGGACAGCTAACATAAATAATTACGAATAAACAGTTGGTATTATTTGTCCTGAACAGATAACTACTACAGCGCAATACTGTGGCGACAGATCATGAAAACGGACATAACTGACATCTAGCTTACTAATATAAGTAGAAAGACCAGAAGAGAAGTGATGAAAAAGAACTGAGAAAGAAAGTATCTGTTGACGAAATGTGACGACTGCGACGTTATCTAGGCAGAATTATCAACTCCACACTGAAATGTTGGGAAAATACACGAAGAAGATACTCCCCTCTCCAACTCGTCCAGGCTATGAAAATGAAATACTACGACTTAACGCGGAGAAAAATAAAAACGTAAATTGAAAACTACCGTGCACAAAACATACAGGAAGTTAAACTTCCATAACACATATATATGCATAAAATAATTACCTGTTTTTGGAAGGTCTCTGTTGATTTTTCTCGAAAGCTATCGAGGCTTTGCCGCTAGCCTATATCATACCAACACATAAAGAAACGGTGCAGTAATTATAGAGGGGTTTAAACAAAACGACTCCTTCGCGGAGGTACTTAGGATTGGAAGGGGGTAACGGGTTAACAACATTTTGCTGTTAAGAAATAACTTTAGTTTGTATTAATGTCGTTTAAAATATAAGTTGATACCTCTGGCTCTGTAGAATCGTGGTTTGAAGCGGCCAATATATCTGCAGTGTCATTGCTTGAAGCTGTAACTCTGTAGTGTCACTTCCACTCGAATCTTCCGACGGACCAATATCGGGAGTATATATTTAGTGGATCTTTAGCTTCTTGCTCCTTTGCATGCTGCATTCGTACTGCCATTTCTTGCACAGTGCAATTGGAAGTTGGAAATACGTTTGCTTTTTCCTGAGCTGTCACTTCTGGGCTGTTTCTATGAATAAATATGAATAATCAATATCTCATTTTGCGCTATAGCATGCATGGGCTAAAGAGATTTGAGAATTCACTATCATATTTTTCTCAGTTGAATAACAAGTCTAAAATTAAACTCACATTATCGTCAATACTTACTTAACTTTTCGCCCAATGTTTACAATACGACTACGAATAGGCTTTCTCTTCCCAGCATCTTCTACTGCTGCTTTGTACTTTGAATACACAGCAGTGTGTAAAAACTGGCCGTTTTGAAACATGTAGCTCATGACTTTCTTCCAGTTGTTACCATGAATCTCGACGGCTTTTCGGTACAGATATTTTTCATCTTCTCCGATTGCATCTTTTCTCGGGGTGCCGTTCTCATCTTTCTTTGCTCCTGCAATAAGAAGTAGCAACGTGTTCTTAATTATGCTGTACAAAATACCTGAACCTCAAAATAAATACACTAAAACCTTTATTTTTTCTTAAATCTTACTCAGTCTAAAACAGAAGTTCTTAATTTCAGAAAATTCAGTTGAAAAAAAAATCTTAAATTCTTAAATGAAGATCATAAATTCCCATTTTGGGAAAGGGAGTAAAATAAATTCTTGAAATGAGAATTTTACAGCTGCATTTAGAGTAAAACAAACAATGATCTTGTACTCACGTTTCGTTTTGCCTTGGCCAGGGCTGGCGTTCCAACCGAACAAGTCCAGTGCTTCTTCCATTTTGCCCGCACAAAGTTGGCCAAAGTTGGTGTAAGAATACAAGTGCACGTGCCTTTCCAAAACGTGAACGTGAATTTTTTAAATTTTTAATGAAGCCAATAGCCTGTATCTTCACAACTGTCATTGAATGTCTGGTAATTACCTCCTTAAGTAGTGGTCCGGATAATAACTAGGGTACTCTGCGGCACGGAATGTAGAAAGGTGCTAATTTCCTATTCTTCTTTCTCGTAATTTCATTGGTTGATACTCATAAATTCAATAGAAACCCATCGAAATAATACATTTTCATTCGATAATTTTTGAAGTTTTAATTTATATTTGATCAAAGTAACTAGGATTTAATTTCGAAGAATATTGTACGTGGGGAAAGATCTCAAATTTGTGATTGAAAGATCTTTTGTTTTCTCCCTTTCGGATTGGCTGGACGGTAGCTGGTTTGAGTTTTCACAGCAAAAATGGCCAAGAGCATAACAAATACTTTATTTTCTGGGTGTAGTTTCTATTGTGGATATCTCATACAGCACTTAAGGCATATTCAAGCAAAATCGTATGTGGGGATATGCCCATTGCCGCAAGCCTATTGTTTTTACCCTAGTTCTTACGCGGACCATTACTTAAACTCAATTAAACCTTTGGATTATGGCCAACTAATGAGTTCAACGAAAATATATAGAACAGTAAAAGACATTTTACGTAAATTAAACCCTTCGACCTCAGTGGAAAAGGAAAAAGAAGTTTGAGTAGCTCGGGCACTGAAATGACTCAAAATAAATCATGAAGAGAGCCCACGGATTTTATATACCAAGTGCAAAGAGCGGACTATTATGTCATAAATTTAAAATTCTGGTTTTCCAATTCCATATATAGGATTTATGTTGTTGTCCGAGTAGAGTACTGAGTAGGCAGAATTCTGTTGTGGGATACCTAAACCGGCCGGTCTGTTGCTAAATGATTTGAAGTTCGTCCACAGCATGCGGCAAATAATATATTGTTTATTGTTTTTACGATTTAGTAACAGTTTATCGTCTATTAGTCTATAAGTTTTATTGTAAAAAAATATTAATCAAAAATGATTTGTACGAATTAAACGTTTTTATGCTTTGTTGGAAAAATTTAGACAACGTCGCAGGCGGCGTACCTGGAAGACTCAGGGCATTCACGTGACACTTAAATTAACGGTAGTTTGATATTGTGGCCTTTTTATCTAATTTCCATAATAGAGCTACAGGGCTGAGCGAGTTAGATTTTTGCTTAACACGATTGGAATGGATGCCCCTCCATTTCCAAATTTTACTGCTGCCGTAACCGCAGCTATTACTCTTTTGATAAGGATAGTATCAGAAGTAGAAGATGGATTACTAATTGTTCCACCACTACCTGTGGAATACTTATCCACCGCCCTGATCTTACTGCTACAGATTGTCGCTGTTAGAACTGAGATCCCTTTTCAATTTGCTATTAGGGCGCTGTACCCAGTTAATCGTGGGGCGGCAAGGGAAGAAGTATGGCCTCGCTTAGCTGAAGACCCCATCCAGTTCTGGAACTTAACAGGGGAAACGCCCAACAGCCTCAATAGTGTCGTGAACCGTATATCAGATGATGTTTGCAGGTTTGTCCTTGATCCAAGGCACCAGATACAAAGGTTGAGGGTAACCAGGCCATGTGTTCTAAGCGTGCGGGATCGTGTGTTATTGCTTTTCGTGTGGCTTCGCTCATATCCGACTTTTGCTAATCTTGGAAGCTTTTTCGGAGTGAGCGAAGCTACTGCATCCGAAAATGTTCACACCATCATTCTTATAGCAATTGTACATTATGAGAGACTTTACACTACTTGGCATTCCCAGAGAGTGTGGAACAACATGCGGGGTGCCATTACTCGCTTTCCTGATGTTGTAGGTATGATTGATGCCACCCCGATTCGAATAAAGACCACAAGGCAACATGCAGAGACTATATTATCGAAGAGACCGAGGATTCCACTTCATAAATTGGCAGGTTATAGTAGATTGCCAGGGTTACTTTACGTACGGTCAGGCGGGATTCTTAGAACATTCAACCGATGCAGGTAGCTTTGAAATGATGCCACGCATAGGCCACAACTGTGCTCTTCAAATTCCGCGGAACAGTTTCCTAATGGCAGACAATATAGTCTCTGGCTATCCACTTCTCGTACCATTTTCGAGGCGTGGTGGAAGGCGGCTTACTATGGAAATGCAAGCATACAATCGACTACTGTCCCGTTATCGTGTGCGTGTTGAACACCGCATTCATGACTTGAAAATATACCGCTGCATGTCAGGTCGCTTTAGACACAGGCGCTGGAGAGTGTGTGGTGTGGCAAACTTAGTTAAGGCCCTCACAAATCGTAGGCGACATAGAATTGCCGGTATCCGTGAGCGCTTTTAACCGAGGCTCCAACCTTTTTCTGTCGAATCTATACGATGTTGTTGTTTTGTTTTGAAAATTCAACACACAACTGCATGTGTTGTACCCTGGGTACCAGAGGTTCTACTGTCTCCCTTCGCGAAAGTTGGTAGTTGGACGCGGCCGAGGAGCGAAGCGACGAGAACCTCTCGTCGCTTCGCTCCTCGACTCATCGTCGCTTCGCTCCTCGGCGTCCAACTACCAACTTTCGCGAAGGGAGACAGTAGAACCTCTGGTACCCAGGGTACATGTGTTGCGGCATTTGCTGTAAACTGCCGGTTAGAGTAAAGCATAGTTCAATACGATATAAGAATTAAATCAGAGATATAGCACGATCGAGCATCAAAGATATTAAATTTGAACCCTACTGAATAGTACTCGGAAAGACTGCAGTTACATAGCATATAAAACGCTCGGAATAAACTTGTGGTTAATTGTTATTTTTCAAACTAGCTTATCAGAGCCAATCTCTTTATTAAACTTGAAGAGACGTCAGGCCTGTTATTTTGTGTTTTGTGTATGTGAATGGTGGCAATTAAAAACATTTAAGTTTACATTTTATATGAAGCAAATAAGATATATGTTACACGACCGGCACGGATACCACAAGGAGCTGCTTTGCAGGTTTCTCACCAAGAATTGCTCAGTGTTAAATAAAATATTTTCGCGTTGATTTAACTACAGTCATCAAAGTGAGAATTGCCTTCACCGCCTTGGCGACAGCCATTTTAGGTTACAAAACCCCCCGTGAACTAAACTCTCTAGTATCGTACCGTCGAAGCATGAAAATTTCACATAAAACTACACCATGTGCTAGTGGCATTAAATAATATTATTGGCACGACAGTTATCTTCGATCTTTAAATAACATTTCTTTAGAATACTGCCCAATAACCAAGAAATTATCATACCACGGGTTTGTTGATCGGTCATGAAGTTGTGCTCTCTCTGCTTACATGATCGCTCGTAGATTTTATAATTAGTCTAATTTGCATGAGAAATTTTACCCTTTGTATTTCACCTGTTAAATACAACGGATTCGAAAGATCTCTATTAAATAACTTGTCAAAGTGAGCATTGCTTTCCAAAAGAACATATCAAACGTAGCTCGTCTGGAAAGTTTGGTGAACTTTGGCTCAATATTAACGATCGGCTAGAAGGCATCAAATATGTCTATTTTCCCATACAAACTCTCTTATTTTTTAACGTTGTCCCTCCAAACCATTCATTCATTGTAAAATATTGGAAGGACAAAGAAATTTAAATTGCTTATAATTCAGACAAGATTCACTTGAATCACGTCAAACTTGGCACACATGCTAGTTTCAACATGCTCTATCATGTGATGAACTTCATTTTAGAATACTCCAGTTTCGTATTCGAAAATTACCGCTGAATGCAATGACTACAGACGCATGTACTCAGGCTCAGCCTCATTCTGAAGTTAAACATTCTTAAATACCAGCGAGAAGGTGCAAAATGCGAAACTACAACAATACGCAGAGTTGTGAATAGCCCACCTTCTCGCTGGTATTTAAGAATGTTTAACTCAGAATGACGCTAAGCCTGAGTACATGCGTCTGTAGTCATTGCATTCAGCGGTAATTTTCGAATAGGAAACTGGAGTATTAGAGTAATTCTGATAAACTTGGTCCCAGTCCCCTGCTCGTTTTGTTACCGTCCAATTCAACATATCCTCGCTCTTCAATTACCAATAATCGCTAATTCTAGAACGCAAATTAAACAATGACATTCTTAAAATCATTCAAGGATAAAGATAAACAATTGTCAAATTCCAAACGACGGTTGACTCGCTTAGTGTAGTGGTCATGACGTCTGCACTACCAAGCACTACATGCAAACAGTTACGAGTTCGAGCCCGAGAGGGAGCGCTCAAAAACGTTTTTTCTCTCGTTTACCTTCTCTTCTTTTTTACCTGTGAACCCTAGCTCTAGGTGAGTGAGAACCCATCGTTTACCCGTGAACTCGTCCGATGGTTAGGGTTCGGTTTGTGGTTCGGGTTAGGATTTGTCGTAGAATTACCAATAATCTGTATTTCAAGCGTGTTTGCCATTTACTGATTATTGGTAATTCTAGAGCGAGGATGCGTTGTCTAATTCCACACAAACATCTGAAACATCACTTATTTCTGCAAATCTTGAAACCTCACCACATGGTAAATATCTAAGGAAATGTCACCGAACTTGGTAAATTGACTAATTTCGATGTGCTCTTTCTTGTGATGGAGTGGATTTCATACTCGTCTGATAAGACTATAATAGGACATTTTTCCTTTTTCAATTCCTTTTCTTATTCAGATTTTCCAACTCCTTTGAGAATAGCAAGACAATGGTCTAAATTATAGGAACAAAAGAAACCGTGCAAAGGATTCTGGTAGTTGTATAGTAAAATGATGTTCGATTGACGTCACAACTCCAGGCCCTCACCAAGACTCGCGCTGACTTCCAATTGGAAACAGGGAGCCCAAAACGGATGTTTTCCCTAACTTTGACGCCACTAAAATCGTCGAAGTTTCTTTTTTTCACTTTTATTTTTTCGAATTCTTAGTCAGGGCGCTATACAGAATCGATATAAAAAATATAATGTTTGAGGTTATAGGCACTTTAAGCAGTCATATGTTTTCTGTAGATTGCTACCAACTATTACATCTTGCCTGCATAAATAGCTGCGCAAAGAGAGGGGAGGGAAAGCTCAAAGAAAGACTGCTACTACATGTATGTCTCTGTTGTGGGCCAAATTCAGTTTAGTTCAGATGAAGTTGAATTATAAGTATATATAGTTCGACATGTAACTTTGAAATTTAAAGTAAACTAGACTGATTGAGCACGAAACAAGTCTCTTGGTGTTGTATTTAGGAAATATGTTACGAAATATATAACATCGCCAGAAAAGTCGATTTGGACACTGATGCGCAGTTAAAGCATGACACTTGGAAAAATTGCCCTCCGTGGAGTTCTCTACTTTACAGTAAATGTATAGCGCTACAATTTTCATATTGAAATATATTTGAGTACCCTAAATCCCGCAAGCTCGTTGCGGTCTCCGTGTGAGAATAAGACACTCATAAACTTTGTTTAGAGCTCGAAAACGAAAACGAAAAGGAAGCGTTGTATTTCGGCTCGTTTTTGGGATTATTCACTAAAGTGAACATAAAGGATTAGTATAATGTGATCAGTGAATATAGGGATTTCTGTGCTCTGATTGGTCGAGAAGTACGTCATACGACGCTATATTCACCTGCAGAGCGCCTGGAGGTGAATATAACATACAAGACATTTATCAAAATGGCCGCTCGCATATTTACCGATTTTTCTCGCGAAGAAATAAATGATCTGAAAGAAAAATCTTTTCCAAAACCCACCAAAGAAGCAACTAAATAAGTATTGCTTAACTTAAAGCTTTTTTTTTATCCATAAGCCTTCATAAACAAAGTTTACTTACGTGTTTCGAGTTGAGTTTATTCGGTCCTCATGAATCACAAACTTCAGTTCACAAGGAAATAAAGTCTACTTTGAACAATAAATAACATGAGACCTTGTCCTACAAATTCGGGAACGGTTCGACTCAACAAGAGTGTACTCACTTGACTTATTTTCCTCGTGGTTCTTGATAGAGTAAAAAACAAGTGACAACAATTCTGAATCACGACGAGTAATACGTGACTTAAGTGATGGAATAGTCAAATTAGCTGAAACAATAAGCAATTATCAAGACAGAGGTCTGTGTTATCTGTCGAAGCCGAAGGCTGAGGCTGATAACACAGACCGAGGTCTTGATAGTTTTCGCTATCATGCGAAAACCGAATTCAATAATTGTTTTATAGCAGTACATTTTTAAGTTCAAGTTTTAGCAAAAGAGCAAGCTATCGTAAACGAAGCTAAATGAAACGCCGCATAAAATTGGTTTGTTTACGATTGGATTTCTGATTCAAGATGTTTTCTTTCATAATCGAGCTAAAAAAATGCATTTATTTTACGAGTTTAGGAGAAAAGAATGACTAGAAACATAGCTGAGCGCTAAAATGGCTCAAAATAACGAAATAAGTACCCTTCTTTCTAGCGTAAAATTGTCCTGTTTGCTTACCATCGAGCGCTTGGTATTATTTGCTAGCAGATATCACAAATGATCTGCTAGCAGATAATGTTGTATGCGTGCGCATAGCAATCTATAGCAATCTATGGAGAATTCGTTGCGTGTCTCAGCCAATCAGAATCGAGATGTGAGTAAAATGTATAATAAATAAACTTATGTGATTGAACCACGTTTCGTTTCCTAAATCGATTGCGACAGTCTCATTCATTTACATAGAAACAAACCAGTAAAACTAATTTTCTACAAAATAATAACGAATACAAACAGCGCTGGATAGTTGGCCTTTTTGACTCCACTGAGTACAACTGGATGATAATAAGGTTTACATAACTACTCAGTCTTGTTCAATTCCGGCACCTAAATATGTCTTATAGACACGGCAACTGGAGAGATCTTCAGGTAAGTGACGTTCTTGAATGAATATATTATAGATGTATATAGAGGTTATTGTAACTATAAATGAGCGCCGTAATGGGTGCCACGTTATGGCTGCCATGTGCTGGAATCAGTATTGCGACAATATTTGCAGTAAGTCCACGAACAATAGTATCTTGGAACCACTTGTATGTTGATGGTTTTCTTCACTTAATACCTTTAAAAGTTCTGCTTCGTCTTCCATCAAGTGCCATTAGTGCTAGTCCCTTACCAAGTGCTAGGTCTATTATTTGTTTTCTTATCTTAACTGTGGTGAATTTTGTTTGCAACATTTTTTAGTGAATTTTTAATAACAGCCCTGAGTTGCTCTTGTTCACATTTTTCTATTCGATTTTTATAACAATTACTGTGGACAAGAACTTGGAATCAATTTTATTGATCCTCTTGGCTGGACTAGCTGTTGGCCTGAAGACATTTGGACATTATATACATACTATATATATATAAGGGTAGGAGTTTTTTATCCTACCCTTATATATTTTGCTCTACTTTATCGTATCGAGCACTTTTAACGGATAACTCGAACAACAAACTTACTATATATATATATATATATTCTGGAGTGTCATAATTTTTTGATCGGGTGTAGCTTTTGTTCCGCCACTGGTGCAACCACTAATTGGCGGGGAAAATAATCTAAAAATAGCCCAACTTGTAAAAACGCTGCGACACTTGTATAGGAGATATGGACGCTCCTGGTTATGGGCTCCTGGTACTTGCTCTTTCAGGTTACAGTGTCAATTTTTCTTCAAATGTTAAAATTCTGAATTTATGTAAATTAGGAGCGTCCATATCTCCTATACAGGTGTCACGACGTTTTCACAAGTTGGGCTATTTTTAGATGATTTCCCCCGCCAATTAGTGGTTGCACCAGTGGCGGATCAAAAGATGCCTCATTAGCTACTTTTGTTATACCAAACAACATGGCTGCTACGCTTTTGTGATTTGATTCCCTTAGGAATGATTGCAACCCAAGAACAGCGGGAAACCGTTCTAAAAATAACCGAACTTGTGAAAACGCTGTGACATAGGCCTAGTATGCGGGATGGATGCTCCTAGTTATGGGCTCCTGCAAGTACAAGTTATTCATCATATGCAATTGAATAGTTTTATCCCACATTTCTCCAAAGTTATTACCATTTAAGGCTCAGGAAAACCATAAAAGCGAGGCTGGTAGGGCCATCGCTGACTATTTTCATACGAATCTCTCTTATTTCAAACGTTTATTACTCTGTAGCAATGTAACTTATGACACTCAAATTTCACAGGATTACTTATTTTTGCATGTTCTTTTAAGTGATCATGTTGGTTTTCACAAATATTCATTGCTGACAGGAGAAATCCAGTTGTAATAAAAATGTCCTTTATGCAAAGAGTGTATGCCAGTTCTAGTTTGGGCATAGTTGTTTAGATAGATGATTTCACAGGAGGATAAACACCGCAGTATCTTCCACTCTTATCTTTAGACGATCGGTCATTTCAGACTTTTCTTAGTAATGTTCAAATTAGGTAATTAGAATATGTAAATCCTCACAGTAAGCCAACAAAGTAATTGTTCTTCTTCTTGTGACTGAAACTATGATATATACAAGATATTTGGCAAAATCACTGATATAAGGCCCAAATATAAAATAGATGTGTAGAAAAAGTTATTTATCTCCGCCAGTACGTTTTTTATTATAAATTAGGCCTTAAAGTCATAAAGTAATTATTATACATGTCGCTTCAATGCCCTCGGGTAATATATTAACGATTTCATCCCTCAAGTTTCTCTGAAAAAATAACTACAAAAATAATCCAGCTGGGATAGAAGAGAAATACTATATTTATTGTATTCGAGAGAAAACTAATGTGAATCCCTACAAATATCTAGGCATGGAGAAGCGAGGGGCTTCCTTTGTCTACCACCAGCAACGAGGCTGTAAAGATGTTTGATGCAGCGCTAACTCAGGTATTGTGATCAAATAATGTGTTTAGGTTAAAATGATTAATTATGATAATCGACGATGATCACCTTGGTTTTCTTTGTTGTACGAGGGACATTTAACTCCCTCATCAGCATGTATACTTCTACTAAATCTCCCTCATTAACATACAAGAGGTAAACTTAGTTATAATTTCTCCTCATTAATAAGCAGGAGAGATAATTAGAAGGGCATGCTGATGACGGAACACTGGGCTGTTCCTTGGCACACCGGGCGATGTAAGGGATATTGGCCTGGAGCGAGGGGGTATGGGATTTATTCACCGAGGGTTCTGCCCGAGGGTTCTGTCCGAGGGCGCAATATAATGCTTATTTTCAAAAGGGGAGGTTTTCTCGTGCTACGCAGTAACAATTTCTCTTGTCATAAAGCATTAGGATCATTGTTTGCCTAGTGCATAGTTGCATAAAATTACTGTTCACAAGGCTTCGTATTGTTTTTCTCTCGATTCTTTCAACCAACGTAGCTTGTAGTGTAGTGGATAGGACAGAGGACTAGAAACCAAGAGAGCGAGGTTCGAGTTCGATTACGGGTCGTAACAAATTCGTTTTTTCCATCTTCTTCTTTCAAGTTACTTCTCTGTGGTAAAACGTAAGTCACTAGTTCTAAGTTACTGATGCATTGATAATATGCATAATAATATACATGAACAAATTTCTCGATTCTGATTGGCTAAGAGCAGTGCAGTTCAAATGTAATTGAGTGCAAAAAGTGTAATTCAGTGCAAAAAAGTGTAATACCAGCAGTGCAAATTACAAACTTTATCTATTCTGATTGGCTAGTGAAACAATACAAAATCAAGGACAGCCAATCAGATCAGATTTTTAACAATTGTCAATTTTCGCTGAAAATGTGTTGGTAAACAAGCAAAAAATTGGCTGCCATTTTTGAGAATCAAAGATTTGCTCAACCAAAACCAGTCAGGGCGGACTTTCCGAAAAAAAAAGGGATTTCCAGCCGAGAATGTTTTTTGAATTGGTGGAAGTAGATGTCCGGTTGCTCTGTTCAAAGAGTTTGTAAGCCGAAGCCCAGTTCAGTTTCGGAATACTGGGCCATTTTACCTCTCGGTAAAACACAACAGGAAAGCGAACGACGTGGTTTGGTACAAAGTCCAGCCGATGGGAGTGAATAATATCAACTCCATGATGAAGAATATAGTAGAAGGAACGGCCCTCTTGACAAGCAAAAAGAGGTTTATTAAACAAAGGGCCAGAAAGACTGGTCAATAAGCTGAAGAGTGAAAACTTCGAGCTAGCAGGAATCGCGAAGGTGACGGGTCACCGAAACGTGCAGTCGCTCGACGATTATGATGAAGCCAACAAACAGGAACAGTGCGTATTTTCTATGGCCATTTCCCGACGTAACAACAGTTCAAGTGAACTAGTTCCTCTCCAAGGCAACCATCAGTTCACACAGAACGCCATCCCGTTGCAATTAAGCCACCCTGGCCCTGGGCCTAGATGCCTGCCCTCGGCACAACAATTTCGCAGTGAAATGCCAGTACAGTCAATGGCCAGCCCTTCGGCTTCTAACAGCAATGCAACCTCACACACGGCCCTTTCCATGAATCCAATGATGATGGGATCTCTGGCTCAGAACACTTTCAATAACTGCAAAGTAGCGTTCAACTAAGTTCAACAACAAGTCCTCGCCAGGTTCAATTCCTCCTTGCAAACGACGCTATCACATCCATGAAAGCGATCAACAACTTGAAGTGAACTTAAACTGAACAACTTAGCCTAATTAAGGCTGAAATATCTGTTTAAAGCAAAATTTTAGCTTCAAAACGTGCATTTCCTAGCGAAGAACTGATGAATGAACTTTGTTTTCGTGTCATTGACTTTGCAGACTGTGAAAGTGTGGTATTATGGGTTGCTATTTGACTAATTTGTGTAAGAGCCAATCAGTTGGAATAAAATACTCACGTGAGGTCACGCGCCCTTGAACAACAAATTGAATTAGTGTCGTCACTTCCTTTGTCTGAAATTTGTTCATGTATATTATTAATAAGTAATCATACGATTTCTCGTGCAATTTAGGATTAATTCACACTCGTGTGTTTTTCAAAGAGCTCAAATTGCACTCGCCCTGCGGGCTCGTGCAATTTGAGCTCTTTGAAAAACCCACTCGTGCGAATTAATCCCAAATTGCACTCGAAACCGTATGATTACCTATGCTTATCAAATTTATGAATAATTCTTGAGGCAAAAACAAAGGAAATCTGTTAGGGGGAGATCTCACAACCGATCTCCGATCTCACAACCGATTTCCTTCAGTGAAGGAAAACTCTACTCTTTAAATGAGCAGTGTCACGATTAGTATTCATGCTCAAAGTTTTGAAAATGTGTCAGGCGGACAAGAAATCAAAAGATGTGACAGAAGTAGAAGTCCGTGAGTAATCCGCTTGCATCGGCGTATTTGCACGGTATCTCGAGCCGAAATTGCTTTAAAACTACACTTCAGTATTATATGGTTAGGTTTGATGTTAAAGCAAGTAAGCGTCTGTTTGCTTTACGATCCCTGAAACGAAGTGGCGTTCCATCAGGAGACCTAAGATCGGTCTACTCCTATTTCATCCGCCCAGTTTTGGAGTATGCTTGCCCAGTTTGGCACACTTCACTGTCGCGCAAACTAAGTGATCAACTTGAACAAATCCAACGTCGTGCTCTTCGTATCATCTTTCCACATCTGTCCTACACTAATGGACTAACTGCACTAGATCTAACCACTCTTGAGGAGCGAAGAGAACTTCTATGTAAATCATTTTACAAGAACAATTTAAACACTACTAGTAAACTCCGCAGCCTGTTACCTGACCCTGTTGACCATTATTATAATTTTAGAAATCCTAGGAAGCTGCCCTTGTATAAATGCAGAAGTACTCGTTTCAGTAACAGTTTTTTACCATATTGTGTCCGTAAATGGGATGCTAACCCATAGCCTTACATGTTTAAACACATTACCTTAATTGCCTTTTATACAATATTATTACTATATACCATAAATGTATTATCTGAAAACTTGAGTTTTTCAATTTCAATTTTTATTATTGTAAATTGCCAATCAAGTGCTTTAATAAACATTATTATTATTATTATGTTATATTTTTATAAAGCAGCATTTTAATTGATTTTATTGATTTTATTGATTTTATTGATTTTATTGATTTTATTGATTTTATTGATTTTATTGATTTTATTGATTTTATTGATTTTATTGATTTTATTGATTTATTGATTTTATTGATTTTATTGATTTTATTGATTTTATTGATTTTATTGATTTTATTGATTTTATTGATTTTATTGATTTTATTGATTTTATTGATTTTATTGATTTTATTGATTTTATTGATTTTATTGATTTTATTGATTTTATTGATTTTATTGATTTTATTGATTTTATTGATTTTATTGATTTTATTGATTTTATTGATTTGCAGCGGCGCGTGACATGGCGTGATTTTGCCATTGTCTATAACAACCAATCAGAATCGTGACACTGCTCCTTTAATGCACAGAGACCAGTCTGATCAATGTAGGACCTGTTTTTGTGCACACTTATTCCAACTTTATTTAAAAACACGGAGAATTCTAACAGATACAATCTGATTTCCATAGAAGCCGTGTGGTAAAAAATATTCTAATTACAAAATTGCGATATATCTAGGCTAAGCTAATATATTATAATTATGTTTTATTTACAATTTTTCTGGGTCATAAATGATTTAAATAATTATAAAAGATATCCTATCAAATGATAACTACTAGATAAATAAATAAATAATTACATTAGTCACTAAGGAGAGTGGTGGTCGCAACTTGTTTCTTAAAAGAAACAAGAGACTTTGTTTCGCGTAGTTTGGCTGGAAGCCCATTCCATATTTTTGCACCATTGTATGATAAACTTTTTTTCAGGAATTCAGTTCTTGGTTGAGGGAGGCAAAGTTTTGTGTCAGATCCTCTTAAATTATAATGAGTCGAGTTTCCAACTGTTGTAAATAACTCGGTAAGGCCTACTACACATGACCGTTAGTATACTATTCGCACCAGTCCCTTACTAAGTTCACGCAAGAAGCTTTGCAAGCCACTGGAGTTCTGCTACATCATGGCCGAACAGTTTCCTCGTCAGAACGTAGTCGTAACTCAAGAACTTATTCAGCCGCATGTGGTTCCATCGGCTCCTCAAGCCCCATAGCCACCGATTCCTGTTTTACATGCAGTACAATCTCCTGTAGTTGTTAACCCTGAACCTGAGGTTCGTTTACTTTATAACTTAGCTTTACCGGCTTCATATTTAGGTTTTCATGTCTCACTTTTCTTCTCCAGCTTGGCGCTGGTTCGTGTAGAGTTATACTTCATTTAGTGCTTATCGAGCTCTAGTTCCATGTCTCGTTTAGTTTAGACCGGTTATTTATTTTTATTTCTATTATTTTACTTTAATTTTTCGCACATTACTCTAGTTGCTCCAGTTAGGACGTTTATTGTGTTTTTCCCCTAGCGCCCGGTTTGCTTCTCAGCCTTCGTATCGCTTGTTTTCCTTTTTGTTGTGTCTGCTCTTAACTAGGCAGTTTTAGCTCATTTATTGGTTATTTCCTGCATCTTCGGTTTTGCTTTTATTTATCTTGTGTTCTGTATTTCGAGTTTTATCACGCTATTAGCATTCCTCGGATATTTATTACGACCTAGTTCTCATTTGACTAGCTTTTGTCTTACCTCTTTTGTTTTCTCGTGATTTCCCGCGATCGTCATGTCAGTTTTAATTTAGTTATATTTATCCTCGTGTTCTTATTGTTTATGTTTCGTCTCTCTATATTTCGCGCTCGGCGGCTTATGTATTGTTAGTTATTGCGTGGTTATTGCTTCGCTTACAATTAACCTTGTCACTAGCTTTCTTTGCAGTCACTTCATTTTGTTAATATCGCGTCACTACACAATCGCTATATTCTGGACCTGCTGTTATGCATTACTATATATTTTTAATTGCACTGTTCCCTTAGATTTCATTCTGGTTGTTGTACCATTTCTATCTAGGCCGTCGGCGCGATCGTTATATATGTCGAGTTGTATGGGATGTTGTCTCTCGGGCATCGGATCTGCTAAAGAGTTTGTTTTTCCCACAAACATCGGGTTTGATAGGATGTCGTTGTCTCGCGGGCATAGGGTCTGCTAGGAGATGTTGTTTCCTCACAAACATCGGGTTTGATGGGATGTCGTTGTCTCGCGGGCATCGGATCTGCTGGAGATGTTGTTTCCGCACAAACATCGGGTTTGATGGGATGTCGTTCTCTCGCGGGCATCGGGTCTGCTGGAGATGTTGTTTTCCAAAAAAACGTCTGGTTTCATGGGATGATGTTGTCCCATCATAGACACCTTATTGAGATGGGAAGTTTCTCATACACAAGGGATTTTATGAGGTTGTTATTGATTCCCTCACAGTGTCCAACCTGTTTATTACTACCCTGGATGTTTGAGGTGATACTTTCTGAATACATTATTCAGTACAGGGCTAACATTGTACCTAGCAGATTGTATATGTAGTAATTGGCTGTTTATTTCTTCGCATAGCATAGTTAGGCTAGTCACGGTTTCGTACCTCGTTTACCGTGTTATTGTTATTGTTTCAATTTCCCCCGCTCTCGCCCGTACTTCACTGGACAACGTCAATGGTCTGCTAACTACAACAGCAAGCCATCACAGTTATTGGTAGATTTTCACTGCTTTGCTGTTGTCATGTGATTAAGAGGATTTAAGATCAATTGTGTTTGATAGGGTCTCGCCTGCTTCTTTTTATTTTATGTTCCCCCTTCCAACCTGCGTTCCACCCTATTTTTATATATTTACATTTGTATCTCCCGATGGCAGTCTTAAAGGGAGTCTTATTCCCTCTCGGATTACCGGGGCTAAGACTGTCATCCCCTGGGTTCCCCGCATTGTCCATTTTTGTGGGTAGCTCCCTTTTCGTTTCTCGTTTTTCAGTGTTTACTGTTCAGTTATTTGATTTTTGCTTTTCCCTCTGCTTTCAGCGTCCCGCCAAGCGTCACAAGCCTTATTTCTTTTTTCCCCAATGGGAGCTCACAAAACTCTTCAACCCATCCTCTATTACTACCGCTCAATCGGGTTGGGTTACGTATGTAGGACACCCAGGGCATGGCAGCTCATAACTACAGATTTTTGTCCCTGCCTTCCCATCGTTACTATCCACTTAGGCCTGGGTAGTACTCCTTTTTAGATATTTGTGTGCGCTTACGCAAGTTTTGAATGAGCGCAAGTTTGAGAGTAGGCGTATGTTTGAGAGTGGGCGCATATTTCGGCGTGGACGGGTTTTGGGCTAGGGTTCCGTTTAAGTATGGGAGTTTTGCTAGGGGCCTTTCGAGCATCGTCCGCGTTTGTATGTTTGTAGACTCTCAGTAGGATGCTTTGTACGTCACGGTCGCCATATTTCCCACACTTATGTTACGAGCGTGAAAGGGACTGATGTGATAGAGTACTATGCTCAGCGGTCGCACCCAAGCGCCTATAAAAGCCGAGTGAGTAGATTAGCATTGTGCCACTTCGAACCAGATTTCGTGCAGTGCAGGACAACGCTTTCGCTAGCAGTAAGGATGGCAGAGAACGAGCAGGTCCCGCAGGCTTCTGCAATTCAAGTTGGAGATGTTATACTCCCCAAAATCAACCTTTAAACGACGACAATTTTGAGGTATTCCTTTATTTCATCCGTTATTCGATGCCCAGAGTTCGCTTCTGCTACACGTGCTTGTTCCTTCAGCCCTATTCTCGTTTTACGGGCCCTCTTTTTTCTTTTACTCTTGTTTTATGTTGTGCACTATTTTAGCTACATTAAACGTTGTCCGTTTGTAGTTATTACATATTGGGCATTTTATTCTCTTCATTACATTGTGTTTGGTGCACTTTTTAGTTTTTAGCGGCGCACAAAATGTCGTCCGCGTGTAGTCATGAGATAATTGACGTTTCTATTTTGTTCATGACTCTTTGTTTGTGCACATTATTTTTAGCGACGCACAAAATGTTGTCCGCTTGTAGTCAGGAGATAATTGGCATTTTTGTTTTGTTCCTGACTCTTTGTTTGTGCACATTATTTTAAGCGGCGCACACAATGTTGTCCGCTTGTTGTCATGAGATAATTGGCGTTTCTTTTTGTTCATGACTCTTTTGTTTATGCACGTTATTTTTAGCGGTGCACAAAATGTCGTCCGCTTATAGCCAGGAGATAATAGGCATTTCTATTTTGTTCCTGACTCTTTGTTTGTGCACATTATTTTAAGCGGCGCACACAATGTCGTCCGCTTGTTGTCATGAGATAATTGGCGTTTCGTTTTGTTCATGACTCTTTTGTTTGTGCACGTTATTTTTAGCGGCGCACAAAATGTCGTCCCCTTATAGTCAGGAGATATTTGGCATTTATATTTTGTTCCGGACTCTTTGTTTGTGCACATTATTTTTAGCGGCGAACAAAATGTCGTCCGCTTATAGTCGGGAGATATTTGGCATTTCTATTTTGTCCCTGACTCTTTGTTTGTGCACATTATTTTTAGCGGCGCACAATATGTGGTCCGCTTGTAGTCAGGAGTTTATTGGCACTTCTATTTTGTTCGTGCCTACACGTAACCCCTTACGTCATAAACTCCAGATTAACCTGCAATTTATCCCGCGTCATTTCTGTTTACCCCCCATTCCTCCGGCTTTACGTGGCCACGCTTGGGAAGATGTCTCTATGTTAGCGTTTAGAGATCCCGACTCGTTTGTCACTGGAAATCTCAACGCGCACGGAGAGTCATGGGAAGCCTTAGCTAGTACTTTGCCTTGTGAGGTGGCAACCTTGGTTTTAGGTTGGATTAAAAACTACGCAAAATTGTGTGTCTTCAATTTGCTCTTAAATTTAGAAGCATTATCACATCCTCTAATAGAAGCAGGTAGCTTATTCCATAGCCTAGGGATACAAACAGAAAAAGATCTACCACCATAGCTATTTACATTAAATCTAGGTTCCTTAAGTAGGTTAGCTTTTGAAGATCTAAGGTTTCTACCAGGCACATAATGACTGATCATGTCCATGACATATTGCGGAGCAAGTCCATGTAGTAATCTTGTAAATAATACGTTGCTCTACTGGGAGCCAGTGTAACTGTATTAAAATAGGGGTGACATGATCATACTTGTGAGCTCCTAATATCAAGCGTGCCGCTGAATTAAGAACACGCTGTAACTTTCTAATCTGATCCTGTGGAAGTCCACACAACAGTGCATTGGCATTATCAAGCTTAACAGTCACAAAAGCATGAACAAGCGTTTCAGTTGTCTGAAACGACAGATATCTTCTAGCACGAGCAATGGTTCTAAGGTGGTAAAATGCTGACTTACAAATGTTGTTAATATGTATAGACATAGTAAGACATTTATCTAATGTGACACCAATATTTCGAGCATGAGGCACTGGAATGATTATATCTGTGCCTACAGTCGGTGAGGAGAAAAAAAGGTTCAGGCCGAAATTTAGAACTCAGAATCAGAAGTTCCGTCTTATCCGTATTAAGCTTCAACTTGTTCACTGCCATCCAGTCAATAATGTCTACTAAACGGAGTTCCACACAAGACTTGACTTGCTCACGATCATCCTGGTCCTTGTAGTTAAAAGAATCAAAATTCTGAGTCCGTCTGACGCTGCAGCGCTACCTCCTCAGTATACCTATTATTCTGCTCCCCTCTCCTTCGGGACGGGGTTTCCTTTTTCCTTTCTTGAGTCTGGGGTTTTTTCCCAGATTGGTTTTGAGTACGGGTGTTTCGGGTTAGGGTTTGGTCCGTTCTCGTACCTCGCATATCCTCGGCGTAGAGGCAGAACGCCCATAGCTCAACACGTGAAGGGAGACCGGTGAGTATAGTATACTATTCGCACCAGTCCCTTACTAAGCGAGTATAAATACCAGTGAGCAATCCACCCGTGACGCAGTTCACGCAAGAAGCTTTGTTGCCTCTCAGGGGGATTGCTACCTAATTTCTCGTTTATAGTCTCTTTCACTCTCCCCAACTTTCGCGACTGTGTCCTGGTTTGCCCACCATACTCGCCCATGCATCTCTCTTCCTCCTGTTGTACCGGGACACGGTCGCCATATTTCCCACACTTATATACCTCATTCATAATGGCCGCTACCTAATTTGCATAAATTGGAAGATTAATGTGTACAGAGATACTATAGAGCTGAACTCTCTTTTTTACGTTTTCCATCAAATTTGAATGTTATACTTGCAGTTGCACATCAGCCATTTTCGATGAGCGAATATTTAAATTTACCTCTCGATATATAATTGTATCACGATTCACTGATCATTTTGTTTACTTTTGAGACGCCAATATAACATGGTATTGGCGTCTCAGAATACCAGCCTCTGATTGGCTCTTGCGCGAGCCCTTGCAGTTACATGGGTTCCAGGTCAAGTTCAAAAGTCGTTTGTGCAAAAGCAAGATTTCTACAATTTCACCTTCAAAACACTGTAAATTACAAGATACGAATTATTCAATCCTAAAGGTAAGGTAGGCATTGTAGTTTCCGTCAGAAATCTAACACTCTTATTCGCTAAAAGTACAATTTTCACAATTTTTGAAGAGATTTCAAAACACGTCGCGAAAGTTTTCGCCACTCAAGCCGTGAAACCGTTGCCATAGATATACTAAGGCGCTTTTGAGAATTGAAATTACGATCAGCATAAGTTTGGTGCTTCATTCTCTTCCTTCCTTTAACAATTCACGACTTAATTGTTGAATCGTGATACAAAACTAATTGAGATTTTGAGACGCCGATACCGAATTATATTGCCGGCGTTGGAAGAAAATATATTCTTCGTATTGGGCTTCTTCGCTGCGCGACTCCGCCCAATACGGAATATATTTTCTCCCAACTGGCCGGCAATATAATTCGGTATCGGCGTCTCAAAATCTCAATTAGTTGATAATATTCTGTCCCAAAGGGTAGATAGAATTCAATCCTAATGTTTCCTTGCTGGCATTTGCATTGTGACGTCATTTTGCTACAACTACCAGAGTCCTTTTCGAATCCTTTTTCTCATTCAGATTTATCAACTCCTTTGAGAATGGACAATGGTCTAAATTAGAGGAACAAAAGAAACGTCGAAAGGAGTTCTGGTAGTTGTAGTATGTGACGTCATCATGCCCATGTCCTAGTGGTTGCCATTCTCGCAATATCCCATGTTAAAGAGGCATCGTCTTGTTTACGCGGCGGGGACTAAGTACTAGTAGCAATGGTAACAGAATGAGTCTCCTGCGGTTCGGGTCTGTATATATACCGTTCTCAAACTCATGAATAATTAATGAGATGAACAGCCAATCAGGTCATCCCACTTTGGTCAGCTGGATAATAATAATTCCTAACGATAATCATAGAAATAATACAATCATTAAATAAATAAATAATTAATTAATTAATTAATTAAATAATTAATGCTTGGTATGTAGCGATTAGTTAATCAAATAAAAACCAGCCTATCCTATGTAGTTTCGCCCAACTAGAACACATTTTTGATGTATTACCCTCACAAATGAAGTTCAGGGGGGTTAAGTCATTTTGCAATTTTATTTCGGCTGTCATTTCCCCCCCTGAACTTCAATGTCAACCAAATTAAGAAGACCTCCTGCAGTTTCCTATGAGTAACATTTTGGTGAAAACTCCCATTTCTCTACGATGTTCCTTTCTACCCGTAAAAAGCCATCGCCCTTTCCGTTTTGGCCGTAAAGCATGCTGGGAGAGTTTCATTTGCTATTTCCCAGTCCAGAACTGGATTAAATAAAGTTGCAGCATTAAAATCGTAGTTTGGGTACTAAACACGACAGGCATAACATATTGGTTGCAAATTCAGGGTAAGATCTGCGAACCTTGCAAAACTGAGGGGGGAGGGGTGGAAAAGCATGTGCATTTCCTGATAATAACGGTAACCTCCCCCATTAGAAAGGGATGAATAAAGTTGCAGCATCAAAATCATAGTCTTCATACTAAACACATAATTAATGCAACATATCGTTTGCGAATTTTGTGTAAGATCTGCTAATTTTACAAAAATAAGGGGGGAGGGGTGAAAACCATTGTATGATTATCGTTAGCGGTATCCACTTGTTCCAAACGATAATCATAGAAATAATACAATCATTAATTAATTAATGTTCGGTATCTAGCGCCTAGTTGATGGCATAAAAACCAGCCTATCTTATGTATTTTCGCCCAACTAGATGCAATTTTGGGTGTGATATTCGCGCAAATGAAGTTCAGGGGGGGGTTAAGCCGTTTTGAAATTTTGTTTTGGCTGTCATTTCCCCCCCTGGAATTTAATGTCAACTAAATAAAGAAGACCCACTGCAGTTTTCCATGGGTAACATTTTGGTGAAAACTCCCATGTCTCTACGATGTTCCTTTCTACCCGTAAAAATCCATCGCCCTTTCCGTTTTGGCCGCAAAGCATGCTGGGACAGTTTCATTTGCTATTTCCGAGTCCAGAACTGGATTAAATAACGTGGCAGCGTTAAAATCTTAACTATGAAGAAGCAAAGACCGATACAACGTAGAATTTTGAATTTAGTGGTACAATATTTCGGCTGGCCACACCAGCCTTCTTCAGGTACAATGAAGAAAATTTACATTGGCATGTATTTTTGAACTTGATACTGAGCTGTCATAAAACAGATTACAATATGATAGATCGTGAAAAAATGTTAAGAAGGTGAAAACAGATATCTAGTATGGCTCTTCCCGGATGTTAAGGCCATGAGGTTCGAGTGTTTTCGCCTGTGCGATTAAAAACGCTTCTCTGGCCTTACGTATAGAGTCTCTCTTAGAAAATATTTTTTCGATAGGAATAAGTTGCATGTCGTTGGCAGTGTGATTAGGAGAATTAAGAAAATGTTCGGCAACTGTTGTGGGTTTAGATTTGTTGTTAGAGTTATCTATCGTCCGGCGGTGTTCGTTAAATCTGTCTTTTAAGCGTCGTTTAGTCTCACCTATATATTGTAGATTGCAGCGGTTACATTGAATCATGTAGATTAGATTTTTGGTGTTAAAATCTTAGTTTGGGTAGTAAACACGACGAGCACAACATATTGCTTGGAAATTTGGGGTAAGATATGCGAACCATGCAAAACTGTGGGGGGAGGGGTGGAAAATCCTATGCCTTTCCTGTTAATAATGGTACCCTCCCCCATTAGAATTGGCTTGAATGACGTTGCAGCTTTAAAATCTTAGTTTGGGTAGTAAACACGACGAATACAACATAGTGGTTGCAAATTTGGGGTAAGATATGCGATCCATGCAAAACTGAGGGGGGAGGGGTGGAAAATCCTATGCATTTCCTGTTAATAATGGAACCCTCCCACATTTAAAAGTGGCTAGAATGAAGTTGCAGCTTAAAATCACAATGGTTTATTTGTTGTGGCAGAATTAATACCATGGTTTCTGTACTTGACGCGACGACTGCCATGCGGCATGAACTGCGGAAGGCTGTCGGTTCGCGAGCTTGTGATGACATTCAATGCACTTGGATGGAAAATAACAATCATTTCAAGGAGAAACTTTTTTCGCGGAGGTTGAGGCCACTTATTTCCACGAGAAGTGGTCCAAAATTCCAGTTTAGCGCTTAATGCATATGGGTGGAAAATAACCATACACCTATGATCATTACCATGCAAGTTGCATGGCACTACCCATGACGTAGCTAGCGTCTAACCGGCATGCTGGATTATCGTTAGCGGTATCCACTTGTTCCTAACGATAATCATAGAAATAATACAATCATTAAATAAATAATTAATTAATTAATTAAATAATTAAATAATTAATGTTCGGTATCTAGCGCATAGTTAATGGAATAAAAACCAGCCTATCTTATGTAATTTCGCTCAACTAGATGAAATTTTTGCGTACTAATTCGCGCAAATGAAGTTCAGGGGGGGTTAAGGCGTTTTTTCTCGCTTTTTGCTTGGCCGAGCGGGGCCTGGGCAACTGGTTAACGTCAATTCTGTATTTCCGTGTTGAACGTGAAAACTTAGAAACCATTCAGTTTTGTCATGAATAGCATTCCCAACACATTTTGCTAACACAAATGGGTATACCATTTCCAGGGGGGGTGGGGTAGGGAATAATTGTAATTTATTGCTTGGACGTGTTAATGTTTGGTATGTTGCGCTAGGTTAACGGGAAGTAAAACTAGCCTATCATATGTAATTTCATCCAACTAGATTAATTTTTTGATGTAACCTTCGCGCAAATGAAGTTCAGGGGGGGGTTAAGCCATTTTGAAATTTTATTTTGAACTTCAGCGAACTTCAGCGTTAACCAAATTAAGAAGACCCCCTGGAGTTTTCTATGGGTAACATTTTGGTGAACACCCCATGTCTCTACGACGTTCCTTTCTACCCGTAAAAATCCATCGCCCTTTCCGTTTTGGCCGCAAAGCATGATGGGACAGTTTCATTTGCTATTTCGCAGTGCAGAACAGGATTAAATAACGTTGTAGCGTTAAAGTCACAGTTTTGGTAGTAAACACGACGAACACAACATATTGGTTGCAAATTTGGGGTAAGATATGAGAACCATGCAAAACTGAGGGGGGAGGGGTGGAAAATCCTATGCATTTCCCGTTAATAATGGTGACCTCCCCCATTAGAAGTGGCTAGAATGAAGTTGATGCTTTAAAATCTTAGTTTGGGTAGTAAAACCGACGAACACAACATATTAGTTGCAAATGTGGGGTACGAAATGCGAACCTTGCAAAACTGAGGGGGGAGGGGTGGAAAATCCTATGCCTTTCCGGTTAATAATCGAACCCTCCCCCATTAGAAGTGGCTTGAATGACGTTGCAGCTTTAAAATCTTAGTTTGGGTAGTAAACACGACGAATACAACATAGTGGTTGCAAATTTGGGGTAAGATATGCGATCCATGCAAAACTGAGGGGGGAGGGGTGGAAAATCCTATGCATTTCCTGTTAATAATGGAACCCTCCCACATTTAAAAGTGGCTAGAATGAAGTTGCAGCTTAAAATCACAATGGTTTATTTGTTGTGGCAGAATTAATACCATGGTTTCTGTACTTGACGCGACGACTGCCATGCGGCATGAACTGCGGAAGGCTGTCGGTTCGCGAGCTTGTGATGACATTCAATGCACTTGGATGGAAAATAACAATCATTTCAAGGAGAAACTTTTTTCGCGGAGGTTGAGGCCACTTATTTCCACGAGAAGTGGTCCAAAATTCCAGTTTAGCGCTTAATGCATATGGGTGGAAAATAACCATACACCTATGATCATTACCATGCAAGTTGCATGGCACTACCCATGACGTAGCTAGCGTCTAACCGGCATGCTGGATTATCGTTAGCGGTATCCACTTGTTCCTAACGATAATCATAGAAATAATACAATCATTAAATAAATAATTAATTAATTAATTAAATAATTAAATAATTAATGTTCGGTATCTAGCGCATAGTTAATGGAATAAAAACCAGCCTATCTTATGTAATTTCGCTCAACTAGATGAAATTTTTGCGTACTAATTCGAGCAAATGAAGTTCAGGGGGGGTTAAGGCGTTTTTTCTCGCTTTTTGCTTGGCCGAGCGGGGCCTGGGCAACTGGTTAACGTCAATTCTGTATTTCCGTGTTGAACGTGAAAACTTAGAAACCATTCAGTTTTGTCATGAATAGCATTCCCAACACATTTTGCTAACACAAATGGGTATACCATTTCCAGGGGGGGGTGGGGTAGGGAATAATTGTAATTTATTGCTTGGACGTGTTAATGTTTGGTATGTTGCGCTAGGTTAACGGGAAGTAAAACTAGCCTATCATATGTAATTTCATCCAACTAGATTAATTTTTTGATGTAACCTTCGCGCAAATGAAGTTCAGGGGGGGGGTTAAGCCATTTTGAAATTTTATTTTGAACTTCAGCGAACTTCAGCGTTAACCAAATTAAGAAGACCCCCTGGAGTTTTCTATGGGTAACATTTTGGTGAACACCCCATGTCTCTACGACGTTCCTTTCTACCCGTAAAAATCCATCGCCCTTTCCGTTTTGGCCGCAAAGCATGATGGGACAGTTTCATTTGCTATTTCGCAGTGCAGAACAGGATTAAATAACGTTGTAGCGTTAAAGTCACAGTTTTGGTAGTAAACACGACGAACACAACATATTGGTTGCAAATTTGGGGTAAGATATGAGAACCATGCAAAACTGAGGGGGGAGGGGTGGAAAATCCTATGCATTTCCCGTTAATAATGGTGACCTCCCCCATTAGAAGTGGCTAGAATGAAGTTGATGCTTTAAAATCTTAGTTTGGGTAGTAAAACCGACGAACACAACATATTAGTTGCAAATGTGGGGTACGAAATGCGAACCTTGCAAAACTGAGGGGGGAGGGGTGGAAAATCCTATGCCTTTCCTGTTAATAATCGAACCCTCCCCCATTAGAAGTGGCTAGAATGAAGTTGCAGCTTCAAAATCTTAGTTTGGGTAGTAAACACGACGAACACAACATATTACTTGCAAATGTGGGGTAAGAAATGCGAACCTTGCAAAACTGAGGGGGGAGGGGTGGAAAATCATATGCCTTTCCTGTTAATAATGGTACCCTCCCCATTTAGAAGTGGGTTGAATAAAGTTGAAGTTTGAAAATCATAGTTTTGGTACTAAACACGACGAACACAACATATTGGTTGCAAATTTGGGGTAAGATCTGCGAACCTTTTAAAACTGTGGGGGGAGGGGTGGAAAATCTTATGCATTTCCTGTTAATAGTAGTACCCTCCCCCATTATAAAGGGATGAATAAAGTTGCAGCATCAAAATCATAGTCTTCATACTAAACACATAATTAATACAACATATCGTTTGCGAATTTTGTGTAAGATCTGCTAATTTTACAAAATAAGGGGGGAGGGGTGAAAACCATTGTATGATTATCGTTAGCGGTATCCACTTGTGTAATATAATAGATATAATATAATACGAGCACCTCTCTTCTGGAGCCTAACAAGTCGTTCCAAACATATTTGGTCAGCATTAGACCAAATGACGTTACAATATTTGAGGTTGGGAGTGGGCTGGGAGGAGGGTGAGACCGAAATAATAATTATTTTACATTTTCAGTAGTGTCTGATTATCGTTAGCGGTATCCACTTGTTCCTAACGATAATCATAGAAATAATACGATCATTAAATAAATAAATAAATAAATAAATAAATAAATAAATAAATAAATAAATAAATAAATAAATAAATAATTAAATAATTAATGTTCGGTATCTAGCGCATAGTTAATGACATAAAAACCAGCCTATCTTATGTAATTTCACTCAACTAGATGACATTTTTGCGTACTAATTCACGCAAATGAAGTTCAGGGGGGGTTAAGGCGTTTTTTCTCGCTTTTTCCTTGGCCGAGCGGGGCCTGGGTAACTGGTTAACGTCAATTCTGTGTTTCGGTGTTGAACATGAAAACTTAGAAACCGATCAGTTTTGTCATGAATAACATTCCGGAGACATTTTGCTAACACAAATGGGTATACCATTCCCAGGGGGAGTGGGGTAGCGAATAATTGTAATTTATAGCTTGGAGGTGTTAATGTTAGGTACGTTGCGCTATGTTAATTCGAATTAAAACAAGCCTATCATATGTAATTTCATTCAACTAGATTAAAATTTTGATGTAATATTCGCGCAAATGAAGTCCAGGGGGGGTTAAGCCATTTTGAAATTTTATTTTGGCTGTCATTTCCCCCCCTGAACATCAATGTTAACCAAATTAAGAAGACCCCCTGCAGTTTTCTATGGGTAACACTTTGGTGAAAACCCTATGTCTCTACCATGTTCCTTTCTACCTCTAAAAATCCATCGCCCTTTTGTTTTTGGCCGCAAAGCATCCTGGGACAAGATTCATGTTCTATTTCGCAGTCCAGAACTGGATTCAATAACGTTACAGCATTAAAATCATAGTTTTGGTACTAAACACGATGAACACAACATATTGGTTCCAAATTTGGGGTAAGAAATGCGAACCTTGCAAAACTGAGGGGGGAGGGGTGGAAAATAGTATGCCTTTCCTGTTAATAATGGTACCCTCCCCATTTAGAAGTGGGTTGAATGAAGTTGAAGCTTAAAAATCATAGTTTTGGTACTAAACACGACGAACACAACATATTGTTTGCGAATTTTGAGTAAGATCTGCAAACCTTTCAAAACTGAGGGGGGGGGGGGGGGGGAAGAGGGGTGGAAATTATTGTCTGATTATCGTTAGCGGTATCCACTTGTGTAATATAATAGATATAATACGAGTCCAGAACTGGATTAAATAAAGTTGGAGCGTTGAAATCATGGTTTTGGTAGTAAGCATTACGAACACAATGTGTTGCTTTAAAATTAGGGGGAAGATATGCGAACCTTTCAAAACTGAGGGGGAGGGGTGGAAAATCCAATGCATTTCCTGTTAATAACGGTACCCTCCCCATTAGAATTGGCTTGAACTAAGTTGCAGCTTTAAAATGTTAGTTTTGGTACTAGACACGACAAACACAACTTAATGGTTCCAAGTATGGCGTAAGATTATCGATCCTTGCCAAACTGAGGGGGGAGGGGTGGAAAATCCTATGCCTTTCCTGTTAATAATGGAACCCTCCCCCATTAGAAGTCGCTAGAATGAAGTTGCAGCTTTAACATCTTAGTTTGTGTAGTAAACACGAGGAACACAACATATTGGTTGCAAATTTGGGGTAAGATATGCGAACGTTGCAAAACTGAGGGGGGAGGGGTAGAAAATCCTATGCCTTTCCTGTTAATAATGGAACCCTCCCCCATTAGAAGTCGCTAGAATGAAGTTGCAGCTTTAAAATCTTAGTTTGTGTAGTAAACACGACAAACGCAATATATTGGTTGCAAATTTGGGGTAAGAAATGCGAACCTTGCAAATCTGAGGGGGGAGGGGTAGAAAATCATATGCATTTCCTGTTAATAACAGTAGCCTCCCCCATTAGAAAGGGATTGAATGAAGTTGCAGCATCGGAATCATAGTTTCGGTACTAAACATCATTAATAGAACATATCGTTTGCGAATTTAGTGTAAGATCTGCAAAGTTTACAAAAATAAGGGGGAGGGTGGAAGCCATTGTATCATTATCGTTAGCGGTTTCAACTTGTTCCTAACGATAATCATAGAAATAATACAATCATTAAATAATTAATTAAATAATTAATGTTCGGTATCTAGCGCATAGTTAATGGCATAAAAACCAGCCTATCTTATGTAATTTCGCTCAACTAGATGAAATTTTTGCGTAATTACTCGCGCAAATGAAGTTCAGGGGGGGTTAAGGCGTTTTTTCTCGCTTTTTGCTTGGCCGAGCGGGGTCTGGGCAGCTGGTTAACGTCAATTCTGTATTTCAGTGTTGAACGTGAAAACTTAGAAACCGATCAGTTTTGTCATGAATGACATTCCGGAGACATTTTGCTAACACAAATGGGTATACCATTTCCAGGGGGAGTGGGGTAGGGAATAATTGTAATTTTTAGCTTGGAGGTGTTAATGTTAGGTACGTTGCGCTATGTTAATGTGAATTAAAACAAGCCTATCATATGTAATTTCATTCAACTAGATTAAAATTTTGAGTTAATATTCGCGCAAATGAAGTCCAGGGGGGGTTAAGCCATTTTGAAATTTTATTTTGGCTGCCATTTCCCCCCCTGAACATCAATGTTAACCAAATTAAGAAGACCCCCTGGAGTTTTCTATGTGTAACATTGTGGTGAAAACCCCATATCTCTACGACGTTCCTTTCTATCCGTAAAAATCCATCGCCCTTTCCGTTTAGGCCGCAAAGCATGCTGGGACGGTGTCATTTGCTATTTCGCATTCCAGAACTGGATTCAATAACGTTGCAGCGTCGATATCATAGTTTTGGTACTAAACAAGACGAACACAACATACTAGTTGCAAATTTGGGATAAGATCAGCGAACCTTGCAAAACTGAGGGGGGAGGGGTGGAAAAGCATATGCATTTCCTGGTAATAACGATACCCTCCCCCATTAGAAGTGGGTTGAATGAAGTTGAAGTTTGAAAATCATAGTTTTGGTACTAAACACGACGAACACAGCATATTGGTTGCAAATTTGGGGTAAGATCTGCGAAACTTTTAAAGCTGTGGGGGGAGGGGGGGGGAATCTTATGCATTTCCTGTTAATAGTAGTACCCTCCCCCATTAGAAAGGGATGAATAAAGTTGCAGCATCAAAATCATAGTCTTCATACTAAACACATAATTAATACAACATATCGTTTGCGAATTTTGTGTAAGATCTGCTAATTTTACAAAAATAAGGGGGGAGGGGTGAAAACCATTGTATGATTATCGTTAGCGGTATCCACTTGTTCCTAACGATAATCATAGAAATAATACAATCATTAAATAATTAATTAAATAATTAATTAATTAATTAATTAAATAATTAATGTTCGGTATCTAGCGCATAGTTAATGGCATAAAAACCAGCCTATCTTATGTAATTTCGCTCAACTAGATGAAATTTTTGCGTAATTACTCGCGCAAATGAAGTTCAGGGGGGGTTAAGGCGTTTTTTCTCGCTTTTTGCTTGGCCGAGCGGGGTCTGGGCAGCTGGTTAACGTCAATTCTGTATTTCAGTGTTGAACGTGAAAACTTAGAAACCGATCAGTTTTGTCATGAATGACATTCCGGAGACATTTTGCTAACACAAATGGGTATACCATTCCCAGGGGGAGTGGGGTAGGGAATAATTGTAATTTATAGCTTGGAGGTGTTAATGTTAGGTACGTTGCGCTATGTTAATTCGAATTAAAACAAGCCTATCATATGTAATTTCATTCAACTAGATTAAAATTTTGATGTAATATTCGCGCAAATGAAGTCCAGGGGGGGTTAAGCCATTTTGAAATTTTATTTTGGCTGTCATTTCCCCCCCTGAACATCAATGTTAACCAAATTAAGAAGACCCCCTGCAGTTTTCTATGGGTAACACTTTGGTGAAAACCCTATGTCTCTACCATGTTCCTTTCTACCTCTAAAAATCCATCGCCCTTTTGTTTTTGGCCGCAAAGCATCCTGGGACAAGATTCATTTTCTATTTCGCAGTCCAGAACTGGATTCAATAACGTTACAGCATTAAAATCATAGTTTTGGTACTAAACACGATGAACACAACATATTGGTTCCAAATTTGGGGTAAGAAATGCGAACCTTGCAAAACTGAGGGGGGAGGGGTGGAAAATAGTATGCCTTTCCTGTTAATAATGGTACCCTCCCCATTTAGAAGTGGGTTGAATGAAGTTGAAGCTTAAAAATCATAGTTTTGGTACTAAACACGACGAACACAACATATTGTTTGCGAATTTTGAGTAAGATCTGCAAACCTTTCAAAACTGAGGGGGGGGGGGGAAGAGGGGTGGAAATTATTGTCTGATTATCGTTAGCGGTATCCACTTGTGTAATATAATAGATATAATACGAGTCCAGAACTGGATTAAATAAAGTTGGAGCGTTGAAATCATGGTTTTGGTAGTAAGCATTACGAACACAATGTGTTGCTTTAAAATTAGGGGGAAGATATGCGAACCTTTCAAAACTGAGGGGGAGGGGTGGAAAATCCAATGCATTTCCTGTTAATAACGGTACCCTCCCCATTAGAATTGGCTTGAACTAAGTTGCAGCTTTAAAATGTTAGTTTTGGTACTAGACACGACAAACACAACTTAATGGTTCCAAGTATGGCGTAAGATTATCGATCCTTGCCAAACTGAGGGGGGAGGGGTGGAAAATCCTATGCCTTTCCTGTTAATAATGGAACCCTCCCCCATTAGAAGTCGCTAGAATGAAGTTGCAGCTTTAACATCTTAGTTTGTGTAGTAAACACGAGGAACACAACATATTGGTTGCAAATTTGGGGTAAGATATGCGAACGTTGCAAAACTGAGGGGGGAGGGGTAGAAAATCCTATGCCTTTCCTGTTAATAATGGAACCCTCCCCCATTAGAAGTCGCTAGAATGAAGTTGCAGCTTTAAAATCTTAGTTTGTGTAGTAAACACGACAAACGCAATATATTGGTTGCAAATTTGGGGTAAGAAATGCGAACCTTGCAAATCTGAGGGGGGAGGGGTAGAAAATCATATGCATTTCCTGTTAATAACAGTAGCCTCCCCCATTAGAAAGGGATTGAATGAAGTTGCAGCATCGGAATCATAGTTTCGGTACTAAACATCATTAATAGAACATATCGTTTGCGAATTTAGTGTAAGATCTGCAAAGTTTACAAAAATAAGGGGGAGGGTGGAAGCCATTGTATCATTATCGTTAGCGGTTTCAACTTGTTCCTAACGATAATCATAGAAATAATACAATCATTAAATAATTAATTAAATAATTAATGTTCGGTATCTAGCGCATAGTTAATGGCATAAAAACCAGCCTATCTTATGTAATTTCGCTCAACTAGATGAAATTTTTGCGTAATTACTCGCGCAAATGAAGTTCAGGGGGGGTTAAGGCGTTTTTTCTCGCTTTTTGCTTGGCCGAGCGGGGTCTGGGCAGCTGGTTAACGTCAATTCTGTATTTCAGTGTTGAACGTGAAAACTTAGAAACCGATCAGTTTTGTCATGAATGACATTCCGGAGACATTTTGCTAACACAAATGGGTATACCATTTCCAGGGGGAGTGGGGTAGGGAATAATTGTAATTTTTAGCTTGGAGGTGTTAATGTTAGGTACGTTGCGCTATGTTAATGTGAATTAAAACAAGCCTATCATATGTAATTTCATTCAACTAGATTAAAATTTTGAGTTAATATTCGCGCAAATGAAGTCCAGGGGGGGTTAAGCCATTTTGAAATTTTATTTTGGCTGCCATTTCCCCCCCTGAACATCAATGTTAACCAAATTAAGAAGACCCCCTGGAGTTTTCTATGTGTAACATTGTGGTGAAAACCCCATATCTCTACGACGTTCCTTTCTATCCGTAAAAATCCATCGCCCTTTCCGTTTAGGCCGCAAAGCATGCTGGGACGGTGTCATTTGCTATTTCGCATTCCAGAACTGGATTCAATAACGTTGCAGCGTCGATATCATAGTTTTGGTACTAAACAAGACGAACACAACATACTAGTTGCAAATTTGGGATAAGATCAGCGAACCTTGCAAAACTGAGGGGGGAGGGGTGGAAAAGCATATGCATTTCCTGGTAATAACGATACCCTCCCCCATTAGAAGTGGGTTGAATGAAGTTGAAGTTTGAAAATCATAGTTTTGGTACTAAACACGACGAACACAGCATATTGGTTGCAAATTTGGGGTAAGATCTGCGAAACTTTTAAAGCTGTGGGGGGAGGGGGGGGGGGAATCTTATGCATTTCCTGTTAATAGTAGTACCCTCCCCCATTTGAAAGGGATGAATAAAGTTGCAGCATCAAAATCATAGTCTTCATACTAAACACATAATTAATACAACATATCGTTTGCGAATTTTGTGTAAGATCTGCTAATTTTACAAAAATAAGGGGGGAGGGGTGAAAACCATTGTATGATTATCGTTAGCGGTATCCACTTGTTCCTAACGATAATCATAGAAATAATACAATCATTAAATAATTAATTAAATAATTAATTAATTAATTAATTAAATAATTAATGTTCGGTATCTAGCGCATAGTTAATGGCATAAAAACCAGCCTATCTTATGTAATTTCGCTCAACTAGATGAAATTTTTGCGTAATTACTCGCGCAAATGAAGTTCAGGGGGGGTTAAGGCGTTTTTTCTCGCTTTTTGCTTGGCCGAGCGGGGTCTGGGCAGCTGGTTAACGTCAATTCTGTATTTCAGTGTTGAACGTGAAAACTTAGAAACCGATCAGTTTTGTCATGAATGACATTCCGGAGACATTTTGCTAACACAAATGGGTATACCATTTCCAGGGGGAGTGGGGTAGGGAATAATTGTAATTTTTAGCTTGGAGGTGTTAATGTTAGGTACGTTGCGCTATGTTAATGTGAATTAAAACAAGCCTATCATATGTAATTTCATTCAACTAGATTAAAATTTTGAGTTAATATTCGCGCAAATGAAGTCCAGGGGGGTTAAGCCATTTTGAAATTTTATTTTGGCTGCCATTTCCCCCCCTGAACATCAATGTTAACCAAATTAAGAAGACTCCCTGGAGTTTTCTATGTGTAACATTGTGGTGAAAACCCCATATCTCTACGACGTTCCTTTCTATCCGTAAAAATCCATCGCCCTTTCCGTTTAGGCCGCAAAGCATGCTGGGACGGTGTCATTTGCTATTTCGCATTCCAGAACTGGATTCAATAACGTTGCAGCGTCGATATCATAGTTTTGGTACTAAACAAGACGAACACAACATACTAGTTGCAAATTTGGGATAAGATCAGCGAACCTTGCAAAACTGAGGGGGGAGGGGTGGAAAAGCATATGCATTTCCTGGTAATAACGATACCCTCCCCCATTAGAAGTGGGTTGAATGAAGTTGAAGTTTGAAAATCATAGTTTTGGTACTAAACACGACGAACACAGCATATTGGTTGCAAATTTGGGGTAAGATCTGCGAAACTTTTAAAGCTGTGGGGGGAGGGGGTGGGGGAATCTTATGCATTTCCTGTTAATAGTAGTACCCTCCCCCATTAGAAAGGGATGAATAAAGTTGCAGCGTCAAAATCATAGTCTTCATACTAAACACATAATTAATACAACATATCGTTTGCGAATTTTGTGTAAGATCTGCTAATTTTACAAAAATAAGGGGGGAGGGGTGAAAACCATTGTATGATTATCGTTAGCGGTATCCACTTGTGTAATATGATAGATATAATAAAATGAATAACAATAGGAGATAAAGAAACACAATTTATGTTATCTGAAGTAGATTTTGCAGTAGAGCTCGAATTTTAACATTTTGTTGAAAAGTCATATCCAGGGGCGTGCGGCGACATCATTTCTTGCCACATTTTCATTAAATGATCTTAAATTTTCAGCATATCAGACAAATTAATGCACACTAAATTTCTTTGATATCCACTCCCATTTCAGCTATATGTATGCAGTTGACCTGAATGATGTTAAATTTTCAGTATCATGTTGATATCCACTGGAGATATACTGATCGGACTGATAGCAAACAGATGACTAGCTATGCATGCAATTTCTTCGATAGCCACTTGAGATCATATCGTCTGATAGCAAACAAATGGCTACGCACTCAATTTCTTTGATATCCACTTGAGAGCATTATATTTAGTGCGGGATATCATGTAATAATTTTCTCTGTTTCATTTCTTTAGACTATATTGTCATTGTATTTAGTGCGGGAGAACATGTAATGTTTTCCAATATTTCATTTCTTTCATTTCATTTCATTTCATTTAGTTCAGTAAAGCATGCAATATGTTCCTATATTTCATTTTTAGAACATAATCTCATGGTTCTAAGGTGTGGTTAGTGCCGAGTAGCACATGTACTGTTTTCCCATATTTCATTTCCTTAGTTTTCACGGTATAAGGTATATTTAGTGCGGTAGAGCCTGTACTTTGCCTTCCACACAAAGTTCGGCATTTTAATTGTCGATAAAACAGGACAAAAATAGGAGGGTACATTTTTCGCTTAAATATATTCTAGGAACGTTCCGTAAATTTGGTATTCTCAAGCAAGGTCGTTTTGAAGCACCCAACCACAGGTTCCCTTTGAAATCGCTTTCAAAGCTAAACGTGTGTTCTAATTCGATAATCAGTTCACTTTTGTGATTCTAGTATTCAAACTCGTCGAGAAATGTTAACTAAATGACCTCGTCCTTTCCACATGCTGACAAAATACTTATAAATTTCAATACAGTTTTTAAATTGATCCAAGAGAATGCGATCCTATCGAACATTTTAGTGATATAGAGGTAACTCAGACAGAATATACGATGTCATGGAAAATATAAGATAACAATTTGCGTCTATAGAACATTTGTCTTAGGAAAAACAACCAGTTCTTCGAATCCTATATAACGATATACATGTATTTACTTCTGAAATATTTGATGCAATAATTCTTTTGAGTGAATTCACCTTTAGCTTGTCCTTTTCTTCGCGTTATTCTTGAGAAGCTTAATTCTTCAAAAGTGAAACGGAAAGGCCTGAACTGCAATAGGCTTGGTTACAGCCGTTGGGGTGTCGTTTCTCCTGGGGAGAGGATCGCGGGCTCACCGAAACCCCCAACGGCTGGACACCGAGCCTAGCCTGTAAATTCGCAAAGCATTGGTTGCTTGGATATAGATCATGTTACCGTCTGGGAATCACAATATAATTTAGCCTTAAGCAGTATTTAGTTTATGTAAGCAAATTTATTTTTAATACTGGCTTAGTAACAGGTATATATTTTTCATTTTAACTTATCATACTTCAAATAAATTTATGAAAAATATTAAAAGCAGCCCTAATCTCTCCCATCGGTTAGCGTTTTTAACGTTTGTCCACTTTTATATTAACATGAACGCGAGAAAAGTATCATTAAATCAATATGGACCAGCCTTCAGGCATATCGCTTATCTAGAAAAGATCTATCCATCTCATGCACGGTCAGTTGAAATTAAGAACATGTGTGACACACTGGTTTCTAAAATGATATAGATAATATTGCTGTCTGAGAATCGTACGCAAAGTTATTGCGAAAAACAAGCTTTCGAGGTAACAGTCCTAGATTTGTTTCTGTAGTGTTTTTATTCTTATCATAATTATTACTTCCAACAAAGCGTAACATGCAGTTTACTTTAAAACACTTCAAAGAGTAGCATCCCTTGTGTAATATAATAGATATAATAAATCAAAAATAAACATGGGTATAGAAACACAATAATATAATATTATTGATGTTATTTGAAGTAGTTTTTGCAGTACAGCTCGAAGTTTGACATCATTTTGTTGAAATTTTAAACCCAGGGGGGTGGGGCGAGATATTTTCTAGCCCACTTTTCATTCAATCATCTGATCTGGCATGTATTTGATTATGGTTAGCAGCATCCACTTGCGTAATATAATAGATATAATAAAATGAATAATAACAGGAGATAAAGAAACACAATATTATTGATGTGATCTAAAGTAGCATTTGATGTAGAGCTCGAATTCTTATTTTTATTTTATCGGAGGGAGGGGAGGGGGGAGGTTGGGGTCTTGGCTGGGAGGAGGGTGAGACCGAAATAATAATTATTTTCTATCCTGATTTTACATTTTCAGTATTGTCTAATTATCGTTTGTGGTATCCACTTGTCTAATATAATACATATAATAAAATGAATAATAACACGGGATAAAGAGACACATCCGACGTTATCTGAAGTAGTTTTTGAAGTAGACGGCTCGAATTTTGCGCATCATTTTGTTGAAAAGTTAAATGCAGGGACGGTGCAGACGACATATTCTCTATTGCCATTTCCATTAAATCGTGTTAAATTTTCAATGTAATGTTTGATTATCGTTAGCGGTATCCATGCACTTGTGTAATATAATAGATATAATAAAATGAATAATAACAGGAGATAAAGAAACACAATATTATTGATGTTATCTAAAGTGGTATTTGATGTAGAGCTCGAATTTTAATTTTAATTTGATCGGGGTGGAGGAGTAGGTTGGAGGCTGGGCTGGAAGGAGAGTGAGACCGAAATAATAATTATTTTACATTTTCAGTATTGTATCTGATTATCGTTTGTGGTATCCACTTGTTCCTAACGATAATCATAGAAATAATACGATCATTAAATAAATAATTAATTAATTAAATAATTAATGTTCGGTATCTCGTGCATAGTTAATGTCCTAAAAACCAGCCTATCTTATGTAATTTCACTCAACTAGATGAAATTTTTGCGTACTAATTCTCGCAAATGAAGTTCAGGGGGGGTTAAGGAGTTTTCCTCCGTTTTTCGTTGGCCGAGCTGGGCCTGGGTAACCGTTTTACTTTAATTATGTGGTTCTGTGTTGAACTTGAAATCTTTGAAACCGATCACTTTTGTCATGAATGACATTCCGGAGACATTTTGCTAACACAAATGGGTATACCATTTCCAGAGGGAGTGGGGTAGGGAATAATTGTAATTTATAGCTTGGAGGTGTTAAAGTTTGGTATGTTGCGCTATGTTAATAAGAATTAAAACAAGCCTATCATATGTAATTTCATCCAACTAGATGAAATGTTTGATGTAATATTCGCGCAAATGAAGTTCAGGGGGAGTTAAGCCATTTGGAAATTTTATTTTGGCTGTCATTTCACCCCCTGAACATCAATGTCAACCAAATTAAGAAGACTCCCTGCGGTTTTCTATGGGTAACATTTTAGTGAAAACCCCATGTCTCTACGATGTTCATTTCTATCCGTAAAAATCCATCGCCCTTTTCGTTTTGGCCGCAAAGCATCCTGGGACAGCTTCATTTTCTATTTCCCAGTTGCAGCGTTAAAATCATAGTTTTGGTACCAAACACCATGAACACAACATATTTCTTGCAAATTTTATATTTGGGGTAAGTTCTGCGAACCTTGCAAAAGTGAGGGGGGAGGGGTTGAAAATCATCAGATTTGTATTTCCTGTTTATAAAGGTGCCCTCCCCATTAGAAGTGGCTTGAATGAAGTGGCAACTTTGAAATCATAGTTTCGGTACTAAACACGACAAGTACAACATATTGTGTGCGAATTTTGTTTAAGATCTGCGAGCAGTACAAAAATGAGGGGGGAGGGGTGGAAAAGCATATGTCGATCCCTGTTAATAGTGGTACCCTCCCCCTTTAGAAAGGGATTAAATAAAGTTCACCCGATATTACCCAATCCAGTCAGTCCGGTCTACACCCACCCATGGAAAGACAACATACGCGAACTTACCGTAGCCTTAGCTAAAGTGACTCAGCTACAGCGGCTACCTCAAGCCATGCCCGACGAGAAAGATAAAACTAAGTTCTTTCTTTTGGAGACTGCCTTTGACGCCCTGATTGATTCAGCACCAAAAACTGCTCAGCAAAAGCTTTATCTTCTTTACCAGCATCTAGATGGCAAAGCAAAGAAGGTCGTTGAGCAGTTCCAGTACATGGTTGGAGACTCTGAAAGAGCCTATCGCGTGGTAAGGAAGAAGTTAAATAATCGTTTTGGCCGCTCTGCGATCCTCGCAACGGACTTCGAGAACAAAAACGCGAATTGGCCTAAGATTGCAAACGACGCTCAAGGCAATCGAGAGTTCAGTGACAGTAGTAGGAGAGGGATGGAATTAGCCAGGTTTTTGTGGCGTTATGTTAATTTTTGTGACGTTATGTTAATTTTTGTAGCGCTGTCATTAATTCAATGACATCACGGTTCTATTGTCTTGGACTCATGAATAAAATGCGGATGAATAAATTAAAAGGGAGTGAATAAATTATAAATTGTCTTTCCGCATGAACAAAGTGCGGCGCTCTCATGAATAAAGTGCGGCGCTCTCATGAATAAAGTGTGGCGCTCTCATGAATATAAGGGAGGTGAATAAATTATCTATTGTCTTTCCACATGAACAAAGTGCGGTGGTTTTCATTATCTATTGTTTCGGTGAATGAGGTCACGGTTCTATTTTTGGGATCCTATTGTTTGAAGGCGCTATAAAGCCAGGGCCAATCGGCCCTGAATCCATTGTCGAAATTGAACCGTGAACAAGATCGATCGACCCTGAATCTATTCGAAATTGAGACGTGAACAAGATGAAAGTGATCTGCAAGCTAGGACCTCGAGGCAATCATGGAGGAAGATAAGTTGTACGCTGTAGCCTATACACTTGATGGGGATAGATTTGGAGAACTAACCGAGTATGGAAAGAGAGCATCACACAAGTCTGGCATAAGCATTCCCGGACATCTGTGTGATTGTTTATCAAGGGAAATATGCTGGCTGTAAACATTGACAATGTCTTAAGGATGCCACTTACAGATTTTCCAATGATGGCCAGGAAAAAATTGTTCAAGATTGGCTATCGCTCGGTCCGTACTGTCAAGACCTCGGTCTGATATTTTCCCGTAAAGACCTCGCTCTCGGTTAATAAGAAGTTATTATTATTGTTAATATCATTATTATTATTATTATATTTTAGTACACTGGGTGGTACTCTAACGGTGGCATTGGACCAATTGAAGATACTCTTGCAAAGGTCCTGCAGGCCGACCCCAACTTTGGTGAGTCAGTGATCATGAAATCCCAGGGCATAGCTATGCGGACGCACTTGCGTCAGTCGAAATTTTTTGAAAGAATAAAAAGGTAGCTTGTTTTAGAAAAAAATGTGATATAAGCTTAAATAAAAGCTGAACCTTGGGATGACATAGTTTTACTTTTCTTGGTTAGTTGGGGTGGGGATGGGAATGTGTGTGTGTGTGTTTGTGGGGGGGGGGGGGGGTAGAGCGGGGGATATGGCCCTTTGAGTTGAAATTTCAGTAACAAAACGAGCAGGGGACAGGGACCGAATTTATCAGAATTACTCTAATTCTAAAATGAAGTTCATCACATGATAGAGCATGTTGAAATTAGCATGTGTGCCAAGTTTGACGTGATTCAAGTGAATCTTGTCTGAATTATAAGCAATTGAAAGTTATTTGTCCCTCCACAATTTTACAATGAATGTATAGTTTGGAGGGAAAATCGACATATTTGATGCCTTCTAGCATAGTCAATATTGAGCCAAAGTTCACCAAACTTTCCAGTTCACTTTGACTAGTTATTAATTGAATTAGTTTTACTGACTCGGTTCCAGTCTCCCTCTCGTTTTGTTACCGGCTAACTGTGCGTCACTCCGAAAAAATCCTGGCTACGCCCCTGAATCCGTCCTCTTCTCGAAACAATCCTTCATGTAGTAATATAAACACCAAAAATCTAAACTCCTGAGCACCCAATATTTTAATAACTTGTGTATTAACATGGTGAATCACGTAATCTTTAAAAACACTGTATTTTAGTTATGGGTCACGTGATATCCAACGGCCTCGGCCTGATGTCATCAGGAATGGGGGCTGACCTTAAGCCTGAAATAAAAAATAGCATGGACAGCCTACTGAACCTTGCTGCTAAGAGTGGTATTACAGACAGGGAGAAACTACACGTACAGGCTGTGAAGGAGTGGGCTGATGGGTAGGTTATTTAACATGTTCTGGGATGTAAACATTGCTGCTCAGGGTACAGACAGGGAGAAACTACATGTGAAGGAGTGGGCTGATGGGTAGGTTATTTAACATGTTCTGGGATGTAAACATTGCTACTCAGGGTACAGACAGGGAGAAACTACATGTACAGGCTGTGAAGGAGTGGGCTGATGGGTAGGTTATTTAACATGTTCTGGGATGTAAACATTGCTGCTCAGGGTACAGACAGGGAGAAACTACATGTGAAGGAGTGGGCTGATGGGTAGGTTATTTAACATGTTCTGGGATGTAAACATTGCTACGTAGGGTACAGACAGGGAGAAACTACATGTACTGGCTGTGAAGGAGTGGGCTGATGGGTAGGTTATTTAACATGTTCTGGGATGTAAACATTGCTGCTCAGGGTACAGACAGGGAGAAACTACATGTGAAGGAGTGGGCTGATGGGTAGGTTATTTAACATGTTCTGGGATGTAAACATTGCTACTCAGGGTACAGACAGGGAGAAACTACATGTACAGGCTGTGAAGGAGTGGGCTGATGGGTAGGTTATTTAACATGTTCTGGGATGTAAACATTGCTGCTCAGGGTACAGACAGGAGAAACTACATGCGAAGGAGTGGGCTGGGACTGAATAACATGGCCGACCGAAAGGGTGAACCGTAAAGGTACTTCTTACTTGGAGTATATGATTATGGGTATTCAGCGCAGTATATTTAACAATAGACCAGTACGCGGTTAATTCCGACATTTTGAAAAGGGTGCAAATATGGCCGAAATACAGTGTTTGTATGGGAACCGATGCCAAATAGTTTCAATAAAATCGAATTTCTGAAATATTCGCTGTCTGCAAACTTAAGATACCAGGTAAAAGATTAACTGATCAAAATTTGAGGGATATATATTTACTGGGAAGTGTGCAATCGTGTTTTCAGTTTTCCATACAATTGACAGAATTAATCGCGAACTGGTCTATTATTTCGGCTCTGAAATAGAGGTGAATAGTTGCAGAATATTTACAGAGCTTCGAGGTAGCGAGGTAAATATTCTCAAAGCCACTATTCACCGAGAGTGAAGAGAATACTTGTTTTAGTAATTATACCAAACGAAGTAACCTCAAAATCATATATATAAAAAAAAACATTTTAGGGTTGTTAATTGTTGAACAATGGACGCATGACATTTCAAAGGTCACGCACGCGCTGAGAGGAACTCAACTTAGGTCATTAGTTCAAGTACTCACAAAACTCAAAGTGCTCAGTCAAAAAAGCTCTCAAAAACTTTTCAAAGCTCTACACCACAGTGCCTCCTTCCATTTGTGACTCAACTAAATTTACTTTAAAAAAGAATTAAAACAGACTGTTTGATATTTTATCTAAAACTGATGACTATCTATCTTGGTATCTCCCAAATTATCAGAGAAAACTAAAATAAAGTAAACATCTTTATTTATCTACTGCTCTTCTTTGTCTATGTTGGGACTGATAGGCCGTTAGAGACCCAGCTCAGCCCACACAGTCATGACTGGTTGGTTTGTTTCTTCGTTTATTTTCTCACTGTAATCACTGTTTACTTCTCTCTCTCTCGTGCTCTACTCTCTCGTTCTTGTTCTGAATGTTCACTTGCCTGAATTTCAGCCGTCTCCTCTGGGTTCGTTCCTCCCGAGAGAGACGTCTGAATCCAATAGCCGATAATGCCGTCCAGTGACGTCAAGGCGGATTATCAATTGAATTTATGCAAATATAATAAAACCTGTCACGGCGGTAGTAAGAGTTCGTGAGAAATATTTATTTGAGATTATGCCGACCAAAATAAAAGCCTTACCTATATTATATATCTCCATCCCATTTGCTTCTCAAGTGCCTCTTATGTTGTGAAAGCCTTTCCGAAGCAACAAATCGTTATATTATATTTGGAGGCAAAGTACAGTTGATCTTTGTCTTTCCGTTGATCTTTGTACATGTCTCGCGATCTGCCATTCGAATCGACACAGCTATGAGATATTACCTATGTAAATGATGCAACAGAAAAGTAGAAAAACATGAAAGGATAATGGAGAATTTTCGAAGAAATACGAAGACTCTTTTACGGGAAAGAACAGTTCCTTGATCGAAGAGAGTAGCGACATTCTTTACCACTGCGAGTGCGAACAAATAATCGATTGTCAACAACCCCGCGGACGCGACGCGATAAAATGTACATGTTTACAGGTTAGTCGGCCGGTTATTGTGCAGGACACTTTCAATCCATTTAATTTCCAGATGTTTTCCTTACGAATTCAAGGTCTTTGCCAAAGACACAATCGCGAGTCCAAAGTGAATCCTGCCGTCTTCTCGGCTGATAATTATGATAATTATGCGAAATTATAGAATATGAACCAATCAAAAATCACTACCAGGTTTTCTGGTAGTGACGTCACTGGACGGCATTATCGGCTATTGGATTCGGGAGGAACGAACCCAGAGGAGACGGCTGAAATTCAGGCTAAATGTTCACTCGACTCTGAATAACAAAAATAATCGACATTACAATCACTCCCCTCACACACCCCTGATTATTTACTTAATCTCTAATACTATATTCTAATTGGCTTTCTCACACTTGACTCTTCCGCTCAGAGACGCTTAGTCTGATCGCTACACATTGTCCATTATATATGTCCATTATCACTACTAGATTTCCGTCTGCTAAACTAATTATAACGCTCATGACTCTCACTTCCTTTCGTGTTCACATTACTCACTGCACTCATTCGTCACTTGCTCTCTGTCACGCCACTCACTACAATGATTTGACCTATGAATGCATCTGGTTCAGTTATTATTTTCCGACATCTATTATTACTCCGGCGCTGCTATGGCAGCAGCCGGAGTCTTAAAATGCAGTCTGTGTCTTTTTTAAAATATTATTACTCCGGCGCTGCTATGGCAGCAGCCGGAGTCTTAAAATGCAGACTGTGTCTTTTTTTTGTTATTATTTTTTTTATTAATGTTCAGTCCTGTAAAATTTTTGATCAGTTCTGACCTCTGCCGCTAACAATGTGGGTCGGAGACGCTGTGATCGAGCGATAAAACAGGAGCCATGTGCATTAAATTTATAGATTTCTTTTACACTGTTTACATCACATAATATTTCATTACCGTATAATTACCACTGTGAGAATGTGAAATGAGCAACACGTAAGACTTCGAGGCGCTGCAGTTCTTTTTAACTACTTTTTAATCTTCTGATTCTTGTAAAGGGAACTGTTATAGACCCAAAAATACACGAACAACGTAATACATTCATCTGCGCTGTCCGAACAGATCTAAAAACGTAAGCGAAATACAATCTCAGTTTAGATATAAAAGCTATCGAATTATAATCTCAGGTTAGATTCCGTCAGGCGTGCTCAGATAACAAAGGTCAAAGCTCTCAGACAAGACGAGACAAGGAGATATTGATCGATGACTCATTGTCAGTAATCTATTCCCGGCCGTATTATAAACATTAGGCAATCTGTCAATGGTAAAACTTTGACAGTTTGGGTCAGGTCAACTACACAGCCAAGGCATGTTTTACGACAGAACAAGAGCCCATCTGGGCTTTCACTCGGGCTACATGAGATTGAAGATGAAATACACTTTCATTTGAAATCCTCTTAGAAGAATTATTAGCTGAATATTAGCAGTCTTTAGGAGTGGCCGGTAGCGCGGTGATATACTACTCCCCTAGTATATATACATGTATGTAATTTAATATTTTTGTTTTCTCGTATGTAAATAAAGTAGTTGACCTTACGTAAACAATTTAGTCTGCTGTTCTGTTATACTGCAGGTTCCAGTCGTAAACAGTCCGAATTTGACCAAAGTGAAACGAGCTGCTCGCGTCCGTAGATTTATATTTCTTCGTTATGCACTTTTGACATGATATAATTCTTCAAATGGCACCATTGTTTTATTTCTTATGTTTAATAATACAGTTCTCAGCTGTAAAAAAATAGAACATTCTATGGAAGATTTCTTGTCCTAAAGTTTGGAAACGTAACACATGCATTTGACGCTAGAAAGTTCAGTACTCGCGGAAGTACGCAGGGTTAATTTACTAGTGGCAGTTTACTAGTTTGAACTATCGGCTGTTATGGAATGGAAACATACTTTCACAGCTTAATATATATGTCGATTGGTCAGAAGGATATCTTGTTTAAGATGCTACGGTCCTTTCGGCATCAGGAAATTTTTAAACGGGAGTTTTCGTACAGTATTTCAAGCTATGCTGTAGCGCGAGTTCAGTTAAGCCACAAATGTCCGTGAAACTAATACCGTGTTCATTATTATCGGTTTTCTCTATGGGTTCTCATGTATTCGATAATTACTTCTGGAGCTTCATATGTATGTCGATTGGTCACAATGATTTCCTCTTTCAGTTTTTCCCTTTAGTTTGGACATTAGGGATATATCCTTGGAGATTTCGTACAGTTAAGCGACCGTGTGTCGAAAGTAGAAACGTTCGCTTGTCACGAAAGTGCGTAAACAAACTGACACAAGCGGTTTCATAGCAGCTCGATGTTGGACTCTCATATATAGTCGATGATAACTTATATAGCTTCATTTGTACGTCGATTGCTCACAAGGATTTCCTCTTTCAGTTTTTCCCGTTAGTTTGGACATTAGGGATTTATTCTTGGAGATTTCGTACAGTTTAGCGACCGTGTGTCGAAAGTAGAAAAGTTCGCTTGTCACGAAGTGCGAATACTGACAAGCGGTTTCATAGCAGTTCGATGTTTGCAGACTCTCACGTAGTCGATAATATAAACTTCTATAGCTTCATATGTACGTAGATTGCTCACAAGGCATCGTATTTGAGTTCATGAGGTTGTTTTGCCATCAAAGAGAGGTTTTATCTAACTTTTCGTACAGTCTTTGCACTCGGCTCCGGTCGGTTCATATCATATCAGCCTCGATCGTTTCTAAGCCGTATATATATATTTCTTCGTGTCGCTGTTGAATTTATATGTAAACGCGTACGAGATCTACAGTCTTCTTTAAGCTGTTTATCCACTTTGTGTTTATATAAATTTATGTTTACCATTTCTTCAGCCTCCGATCCGGATGTTTTGTTGATATTTAAAATATATACAAGTTGCATTTCCCATAACATTAAGATTATTCCCAGGCAAAGCTTCGTCAAATTCAAACAGATAATCGCTTTTACAAAACACAACGTAAAGAATACTAGAATATCTTTGAGCATGAACACCCTGTACAGATCACTCACATTACAATCATACACAGTAATCCACAATAAAAGACCAAAGTAGATCTTTAATTTAAACTTAAGTTTACCTTGAGGCTTGAGAGTTGAATAGTGCGTGTCTCATCATAATTCTGTGCGGAATGTGTATATTTCTGCCTTCGTGTATACTGTTAACGTTGCTCTCACAGTTCAGGAATTCAGATGTTTTCAGACTTCGATAGAGTACAGCAAGCTATAACTGCTCAACCACAGTATATATATTTGCTAGTAAATCGCTATATTTCGCTATAAATCAGCTATTCAGTATGCTTGCATAGTATAACGTACACAAGTCTTGATACGAGATCGGTAAACCTGCCAAAAACGCGGTCAAAATTATTTTAGTGTTGGCCTACCAATCACGGTGTTTGCGCTGGTATGTACTATGATCGAAAGTAAAATGAAATGTGGCATAAAACCTACCAAACGTACCTCAAACTAGCCTATGTTCGACCGCTATGTACAGCCGTCCGTCAAGTCCACCATCTTGATTTTACTGTATTCAATTATGTAAATAAATTAACCTGGCGATTGTTGCGTGACCAGCACAGTGCAATCTGATTGGTGTGAATTTGACCTTTAACGCATGCGCAGACCGCGTGCTACACGGAATAAAAAATAATAAAAAAAAAAAAACGACTTGCATTTTAAGACTCGGTGCTGCCACAGGCAGCCCGAGTAATAACCTAGCTAGCCAGAGTCTCTCTACTGCATGGATTAAGATACTGAAAGAAAACTGAAGAAACCCTCATTGAGCTTGATAACCACGTACAAGAACAATTATGCCGGTAAGATGTTTTTAGTGTATACCCGAATGCTGTACTCGTTTTCTGGCTGAAGAAATAAACTAAATGGGACCTTTTTAAAGAAGTTTATCGACTCGTAATAATTAATTTACATTGTATTGAACGGAACTGCGTCGAACAAACAGGAATTTTAGCTTTATATTGTACTGTATCCGAGTCTGAGATGTAGTTCAGTTGAGTCTTGTCATATGACTATATCGTATATTTAGTTTAGTTTAGGTGTTCTAGTGGAAATTGTAAGCGCAATAAGTTGGAAGATTGGAAACCATACGATAAATAGTACTCGGCGTTAACAGAGCGGACATGGAGGAGTTTGTGCCGTGTGCTAGCTGTCTAGATCTGGTGTGCGAAAACTGCACACAGTACCGTCGAGCTAAACTTGCCAGTAAAACTACTTCGGTCCGACATGTAGTTTGAGACTTGCCATCTAACTATATCGTATATTTAGTTCAATAGTTTAGGTGTTCAAGTGGAAACTGAGTGTGAGCGAATTAAGTTGGAAGACAAATTGCAAAACACATGAAATCTGGACTCCGAACTTTTTTGGTATCTGCTCCTATTTTATGGAACTCGTTACTACTGGAAATGAGGTCTATTGATTCTCTTAGTTCTTTTAATTCTAGTGTTAAAATTATTATTATTCAATTTTCCTTTTGGTATAGAATAGGGAATTACTTGTAAAACGATACGTTACAGTATCTGTATTATTGCATAACATTTTTAATACTTGTTATATTGTAAAGCGCTATGGAACTTTAGGGCATGCATAGCGCTAAATAAATCGATTATTATTATTATATATGAGCTTATATTTATGCGGCCGTTGATAAAGAAACTCATAACGGTTAAGCAAACTCGTAAGGTTTTCTCAACTGGCAATGTGCTGTTTTTAATTGCCATGTTGTGGCACTCGATCTCTTCAGCGCTCAACAGTTTAGTTCGAAGCTATGCTTCAAATAAGGTACCCTAGCATAGTTGTTTTGTTAGCACAAGTATAACACAGGTAGCCCGAAAATAACAGAGGGCATATATTTTGCACTTATTGTTACTTAAGTCTTAACTTAACTTTAAGCCTTCATCATTTATCTATTTAATATTTTTATATGACTTGTATATTCTCTGTATGTGTACTATGTGTTAATATATTTATATGAATATATTTATTATATTTATTATATTTATTATACTTATTATATTTTATTCCAATAATTTTATTTAAGTCTTTTTTCTTTTCTTGTATATTCAGTTTGTAACTCTGTAATCATAAGTCTACATACTGTGTTTGTTCTATTAGATTTCGTTGAAATCAGGCTCTATTGTTCCTAAGTTCTATACATGTACGTAACCAAATCAAATTGCTATCCAACCATTTACGGCAGTCAACTCGAAAGCTTGTGCTCCTTTGACTGCCGTTACTTGCTCAATAACTTTTATTTTTCTTGTAACTAAACTATTCTACTATAACTATTGCTTAATTTGACACTTAATTTGCAATTCTTTGTTAAACATGTAGAGTGTAAAATAAAAACTGAGTTGAATTGTAAAACAAAAATAGGTAATCTCAGAATTTTTTGGTTGAAAAAAAATCCTACCAGCAGACATTAGCTGTGTGCGTACTACCAAATAGCGATGTGACTGTACGAGGGAACTTCTACAAACAAATATTTTTAATGACCACAATATCAGACTAATCAAAACATTAATATTGCTCACCTGCGACCGGATTCATGGGTGCACACGGGGTCACAGGTAGTAACGCAATCGGCTGCTTTTGCAGCTTCACGCGGCATTTACACAGGTAACCCGAAACAACTAAGACGATAACAGAATTTGTTTTTAATTGTAAATGTTGGTTAATTAAATGATGAAATGCTTGCTAGTGTAGTCGTGTTCGTTCGTGTTGAGTTCTAAATCAGATCCTCGTAGTAATTCCATGCAATTTGTTTTCGGCTGGTACCGCACTGCTACACAGGTAACCCGAAACAACTAAGACGATAACAGAATTTGTTTTTAATTGTAAATGTTGGTTAATTAAATGATGAAATGCTTGCTAGTGAAGTCGTGTTCGTTCGTGTTGAGTTCTAAATCAGATCCTCGTAGTAATTCCATGCAATTTGTTTTCGGCTGGTACCGTACTGCTACACAGGTAACCCGAAACAACTAAGACGATAAAACAATTATTCTTATTTTTTTTTGTTATTTAAATTATGAACCGCTGTGCACTCGTGTTGACTCGTGTCTTGACTCATGTGGAGTTTTAGATCAGATGATCATAGTATTTGGATCGGATTATTTTTGGGTTACCTGTGTTATCCTAGGGTAGCCTGGCTTACTTGAAGTCGCTCGTGTTCTACTTGTGTTCACTCGTATACTGACTCGTGTGGAGTTTTATATGAGATCGACTGTGTGTGCGTACTTTCGCATCTGAGTGTGCGTTGTAATGTGCCAAACTTCTTAGGTATATGAGATCATCCGCGTTACCAAAGATACGCCGGAGTTCAAGCTGCGTGCAGCTTCTTGTTATTAATAAGTTAGTTCTTTACCATATAATGTATTCGTGTATTATCATGCATGTCCCTACCTTTTGGATTGTTGTATCACAGTCAGTGCTGCGATGTAAATTTGCTACTTTTACTACTTTTATATAGTTATTAGTTTTTTTCTTCCCCAGCCTCGATTAGATTCTCTATTTGCGGGTGGAAGTATCTGTAACTTATTTCTTGAATTTATTAATAAATTGTTGGTGCTGTTGTCAAAGCACAAGTTAAGGTGGTTAATACAGAACCAAATGGTTTGTACTTGGAACTGGATCGAAGAACTAAAAGAGAAAATTCAGTAAACGAGCGTGAACCGAAGTCCTGTCATGTTCACGTGCTGACAGGATGTGTCGAGAAAGTGTTCTTCAGTGGAAAGTTGTTGTGTGTGGTATTTAGATTAAATGGCATCAGTGTGGAATAAGATACGATGCATATAGTAATTCAGTTTTGTCAGTGGCAGAAGAGTCGGAATCAGTATGAAATCGCTGTGGCTGTGAAAGGCGAAGAGTTCAAGTTTTCGCAAACATATTATTCAGTTCTTCCATTTCCATGACCAATTAAACTGAGAGTGAAGAAATAGTATTTGTAGTATAAACACCGACAATTCTCAATATTTTTTACTGTCCAAAGACTTGAGCCCTAATTTCTTTTATCTTATGAAATAGCATGTCCTAAATTTTCAAATAGTTCCACTCTGAAGCACACGCAAAACACGGGTTTATGCTGCTAAATGACAAAATGACCCGCATTGGTCCATGTTTGGGAAGTGAATATTGCTCATGGTTATACCCCCCCCCCAAGTAAAACGCCTTTTTCGATTGGACGAGAACGTATCACGTGGCAGGTATCAAAACATCGTAACTCCCTAAGGAAAAAAAAACATCATACTCCCGAGGAAAACAGCAGCTTGACCTTTGGACTTGCATGTGCGTCTTGAGACGGCGGGAAGCTTGTGGCGCGTCAATCTGAATGCTGAATGAAATTTGGAAACCAACGTATGTAGTTTGTTGCATGTATTTTTTACTGCCGAGGTATAACAAAACACTTAAGTTTCTATCACCCTCGGGAAACAGTGAGTTGTGTTTCCCCTCATCGTGCGTCCTCACTGGTTGATTTATCGAGTTTTGACAAGTAACAAAACAAACTGTTGCCCGCGCGGGAAACCATTACCAGTTGTTGCCCGCCACGTGATCACCTGCTAGCTAAAGGCGGGAAATATTTGTTTACCAAAATGTCTAGATCTTCATCAAAAGCTGATCAAAACCAGCTCCAAAGAAACAATTTACATCTTTATCAAGCGCGAGAGTGAGAAATTGGTAGCTAAAAAAGGATGCAAGAAACTACAAAACGATACTAAAAATGCCGTAGCGATACTGGCAGCGTTTCGTGTTGAAGAGCAGCTTCCAGAAGAGAAGACGACAAACCTCGCTCGTATCAGGTAGGTCCTGTATTTATGCACAACTTTGCCTCTAGTAAAACTTATGTCTATATAAAAAATCACTTAATGACTGACCTCTCGGGAAACAGTGAGTTTAGTTTCCCCTCGATCCTCGATGTTCCCCTCGACTCCGTCTCGGGGAACATCGAGGATCTCGGGGAAACTAAACTCACTGTTTCCCTCGGGGCCAGTCATTAAGTGTTTAATGTAACCCGCATTTATATTCAAATAGCGATCCGATCCCCCATACCCACACTCAAAAGAATCCCAACACTCAAACTAAGAGATGGCCCACTGGGATTCATCTAGCACCATATCTAGGCCTACGAACTTTTACGAGTATCTCAATGCGTGGTCACAGGAGAGATCACCCAACACTCAAATTCAAATGAGGCATTAAAGGTCGCCAACAGGGGAAAATATCAGCAAATGGAATAAAGTAACTTGGCTGTCACCCCATGGGCTGGGTTAAATATTCCAACGCAATTGCTAGTTTGCAATGAATACCCAGAGATTCAGATAGCAAAGGCAGGAAACATGAGACGCAGATGTCCATGTGGCGAGTCTTCGAGGCCTCGTAATTCTTCGAAAATCCTAACTTTCAGCATTTTATCTCCAGGAACCCTTTCTCACATTCCTCTAGCACTCACTTAATCGACCCATCGCTTATTTCCTCGTAGTAGTAAGTAGTCAAATTCGACGGTTTCTGCAGCTAACCTGGCATGTACCGAGCCGGGGTTCCATCACCTTAGCCTTAGTTGAACGGCTTTTCTATGGAACAGTGACGAACGAATGGCGAAGGAATCCGACACTTCCTCGTGTTTTTTTTCGAGGAGATTCGGAGAACGAAGTTATTGTGCTCAATCGACCAATCGCTGAACGATGGAATCTGCCGGGCAGAACGTACCCACGAACAATAGGTGAAGTAAAACACACATGTATCTAGTCAAATAGAAATGTAGTCGATTTCTTGGTTTAATAGTCATCTTCAAAAGCTGTAACCAAAAATAGAACCAAGTTAAGTTGTCAAACAATTTTTGAAAACATACGTCCACGGTGTAGCGGCTAGAATATGGTATGAGGAATAGGCGAGAACTCGTACTTTCCTTGTAGGAGCCTTACAGATGAGCAAGGAGCAGTTGTTATAATTAGCACTGCCAAAACAGGACATAATATCCCGTTGAGTGGCCTTGCTGGCACTGGAAAGTCATACGTAGTAAACGAAATCGTAACGCGTTGAGGACTGTTTTTACCATTTATTGTAAAACGTTTTTAATTGATATTTTAAGGACTGTCTTCCCCCGTTATCGTAACTAGTTTTCACTGATTAGATGATAACTCTTGTTTTCATATTTACATTTTATTTACATATTTTAGATTATTAATGCGTGCGCGTTTTAGCATGGCTCCTATAAATAAACGATTGACTGATTGATGAAAGGAGCGGACAAAAAAAGGGGATTTGAATACTAACCTTGCATTACTACTACCAATGTTGAACAAACAAACAAAAAACTCACTGACCATCTACAAGTTCTCCTTAGGGGCCCTATGTTCTTTTTTTTCAAATAACTTATCCTGTCTTTCGGCTATGCTATATTTTCATCGGTATCAATCTGTATTCCCGTTTCAGTTTTTCCAAATTCATTCAGCATTCTCGTGATTCATGAAGGTTGTTTGCAGCAGATGGTAAAATGTTACCTTTCTCCTTGACCTTATATTTGGAATAAAATCAACTGATTAACAATCTTTGGATGAGTTCGAGCCGGCGTTACTTTTTTCCCAGGAGAATATCAATTGAGGGCTCTGCACCTTCTTTCCATCTCCACTGTCCTTTAAATATCCTGTCCCTTGAAGTGTCTGTGTAAAACTTTGGTATTTATGTTCATCTGATTACGAAACTGGTACTTTTTATTCCTTTCGTGGCCTTTCTTGGCCTCACTTGAATAGTTGAAGGCTCTCCATTGACATATTGCGCTGAATTTCACAATATCACAAGCCAGAAATCCCTTCATGGTCACCCATAGCCTGCTAGCGGCTCTTCAGGGTAGTCAATCTTAAGGTCGCCATGTTGTTTTTAACACCAATCCCAGCCTCGACTTCGTGTTTAAAAATGCATAGCAACATCGCGGCATCTACAATGTTTGAATATCGCTATCAGTTTGCAGGTTTTTTTTCAATGGGGTTTAAATTACTTCAGAAATACCGCTGATGCGTGTCTAACATGGGAGGACATCTTAAGGAGTTATCCAACAGACATGTTAGCGATCAAGATGGCACATGACATGTACGTCGTTCTTGGGTTTCGAGAGCAGTTGAGAGATTCTGTTGCAAGAGTGATGCCTAAATGGAAGCCTGACCTGCCCCTTTACTCGTAAGTACCAGTTCAGAGCACACATTTGGGCATTCTATTGGATTTGCGACAGGTAGTAAATAATTTCCTCTACCACCCAATTTTCACTATTTATAGGCAGTTTTACTGGCGTTTTCCTTTTTCTTTTTTTCGGTAACTATTTTTTGTGGTCTAGAAAATACGAGTGAGAACGAAGAACCGGAGACAAAAACAATGGCTGAGGTCACACTGGAGGCAGTTTACTATAGTTAAGCTGATTTAACTATGGTTAACAGCATCCTCAGTGTGACCATTGTGGTTGGTTGCTCTGACAACGGCGGCAAGAAGAAAGAAAAGTTAACTATAGTTAGACGACATGAAATGATGGGTGTATCGCTAAGGCCTACGGCAAACGTCGAATTTAAGTCGCGCCGATCCTATTAAAAATAGGTTCGGTAGAAGACCGACTTAGGGCCGACGTGGCAGCAAACGTCGAACCTATGTCGATCATAATTCACTCGCGCCTAATTAAATCACGGGAACTAACACGTGTCCTGGCGCATTTCACTTTTCGCCCGCGGCTAGTGATATGGCGAAATACAGCGCTCGGTCGAATCTTTCCTTTCTGTGTAAAATGATTGTCCAAAACAGAAACAGAAGAATGGCGTTCTACACAGCACTCAGTGCCGTGTATAGGAGACGAAGGTTATTACTGCAAGTGGCGTTATTAGCTGTGCTTCTAGCGGTTTCAATGAAACCTCTGTTAATAGTCGATCATGCATGCCATCGGTACAACGGTCGCCGGTACTCTGCTATTCAGCCACTTGTAGACCCGCGCCTTTTTTGCGATCTCGCAACATTCTCTTGAATACGGAGCATTTATTACAAATGGGCATTTCGCATTTAAGGCATATGTATTTTGTGACAACACATTTCCGGCTGAGCGTCATGTAGCAATGACTTTCGATATGCCGCCATTTCGCCTTCGAAATCGCCTTTGTACAGTGCATGCTCACCAGGGGGGGGGGGGGGGGGGGGGGGGTGAGAATCAGTGTTTGGGAGATGGGGGAGACGTTGCTTTCACGGTTTTGGCACAACCATACGTTTTGCATTATTAATTTATTATTTTACAAAATTTGTGAATTTAGTTCGGCGCATGTTAAGAACGACGTTTGCCGCAAAGCTAAGTCGCACCAGAGTCGTAATTTCCGACTTGGCTACTCGAACCTCATGCCGGACTCGTACCTATTGAATAGGTCCATCTCAATTGCGGTAAACGGAGTACTTACTACCCATGAGCCTTATAGGTGCCTTATCGGTACAATCAACTCCGAATTTTATGCCTGATTTTATAATATATTAATCCAATTTTAAATTTTATAATATTTTTACACAATCAGGGTAGATTAGATCAGATAGTTTTATACACGACCCCACAAGCGGCAACGCTTAAACTTTATCGTGTTTAAATAAAGATCATTGATTGATTGATTGATTGATTGCCTATTTCAAAATTAATGGCTTCGACTGAATTAAGTTCATGGCTAGTTCGACGTTTGCTGTAGGCCTAAGAACGCCGTACTTTTCATGCGCCGGTCTTAATTCATATTTAGGTCGACCCAAATCAACAAAGGTCCGCCTGTTGATTCAGACGCCGTTCTTAATCAGCCGTTTCTAATTCATTCAATGACCATGCAGCCTTAAAGTACAGCGATGCAGACCAGAATATTTTTCCTACATTGTAAAGATGGCGGATAGCGAGGTCCACAGGAAAACAAACATTAATGGGAATTCGCCAAAACCCATTTGACATTAATGGAAAGAGTTCCACTTTCCCGGGAAAAGTGGAACTCTTTCCATTAATGTCAAATGGTTTTGGCGAATGCCATTAATGTTTAAAAAAAAAAAATCCTGTGGTCAGAGCGCGAATGTTCACACTTCGTAGATTATTGTCTGCAAGTGCAGCGAGAAGGCGAAGAATGCAAACTATTTTGCATTTCATGGTGCTCCGCTCTTGAAAAAGCTCTTATTTAAATAACCATTGCATTCGTGGTTACGGCACATGGAAAGTATGGCGTATGAATCAAATGCCGTTCTACAGCCCTTAAAATGATTCAATGCACTTGAAATTTACAGGGACAGGGTAGTACATGTTGAACTTCAGATGAAAAGATTTAAAAAAAGATTTATCGACTAGTTTTCGAATTACCGCTTCCGTAGCAAAAAACGTTACTATTTTGAGTAAAATGAGAATATTTAAGACATCACTTATGATTCCATCAACCGAAATCGAATAAAGCAAATGGAATGAAATTTTCATGGGAAGTAATACTATGCCACAGGTATGAAATATGCTAAAAAACATCGTTTGAATCGGTCCGGTAAATACAGTTCTCGACGACTAAACGGGAAGTAAGGCGAATTGTTTATTTTTTTAAACGAAAATATTCAACCCAATTTTTTTCGAAAACTCTCTCATACAATTTTTTTAAACTTTGCACTCTTGAAGGCCTGTATTTAGACTGCATGCACTAGGTCGTCTAGATTTCGAGAAAATTGATGATATGTAAAATACATGACGTCAACGCTGTGTTACTATGGTAACACCGATGTCAAACAAACCTACATTTTTGGAAAGTTTGTTCTATTTCTAGTAAATGGGTGAAGTGGTAGCCCGACCGAGCTCTGACAGTGGAGTATCAGCCGTTCAAAGTTGGTATGGTGCGTCCCTGGAAAATCCAGGCGAGCCACCTTAAAACGGCTCGTGAAAAGTACGGCGTTTGAACTGGGCCTTAGCTGACATGAACAAAATTAAACGAACACAAAACTGTCCTGCCAAAGGCATTCGATTACAACTATGTTTCATTGTTGGCTTTCTGAAAACAGAACATTTATTTTTACATGTAATTAACACTTCATTTTATAAAAGCAAAATTAAAAATCGTTTTCTTTACATTGGTAAAACAATCAACTATTTCGTCAAAATGCCGATGTGATACCATAATAACCAAATCAAGTGAAATATTGTACAATTTCCTGATAATAACTCTGTAGATTTACTTACAGTCTCTGGTAATGCGGATTGTCGTTCCAAGTTTAGACAGTCTAGACTCCAGTCACTACTGTAACTTCAAATGCTTCGTTTGAAAAATGAGTATGAAAATCTCGAATATGGTATTTTACTATGTTGAAAACAATTACCTCCTTAGTTCTCTACCGAAGCATAAAGCTTATATATTCACAAGTTTCCTTATTTTTGCCGTTTTTCCAGTCGCATATGAACATTTCGAAATGGTTCGTTTTTCTTGAAGACAGAGTTGAACGAGCAATTGTAGCGGTCTTTCTGTGAACTGGATTATGTGTCATTTGGGTCCAGAGAAGTCACTGAAGAATATCAGGCCATGGTGTGAAGTAATAGAGTAATCGTGGTATATATTGAGCTGTGAGAGGTCACTGAAAAAGAGCTAGAATTCACTCCCGCTCGCCGGCCATCTTGATTCACTTTTAATAAAGTGTCTAGTGCGCATGCGCTTCGTTTTTCCGCTCTGTCGCGTGCAAGCCATGTGCTCATTTAACCAATTAGCCCGGCTGCGAACATGCTCTTAGGGGGAGGAGACCGGAAAGAATAGTAGGGAAGTGGGATTGGGTAGAGGAGGGAGAGGGAGAGCTTGCACTGACGCTATACAATTTTAGATAACTGCGTCGAAATTCTGGACGCAATATTCCAATAATATTCCTATGTCCATTCTACGATGACGTCAACAACACTTGAAGTAATCATAACGGAAATGATGTGGTGACGAAAACCTGTTGCGAACACTGGCTACAAAAACTGAGCTAGCAAGGGCAGTGAGATTTCTGAGAAAAGCACAACCTTTATCTTGATCTTGGTACGGCACAGATCGCTGTCAACAGACGAAGAGAACTCGTCACAGCTACTGTTACTCCAGCGTGAAGTCAGAATGCAAGGAAATTAATAAGTAAGCAAACGAGAAATGCAAAATCAAAATATCAAAGAAACGATAAAGTCGTTTTGAATAGACGATCAAACGTCTCAGCGATAACTTTAATAAAACAAGGAGTTTCGTGGCATGGATTTAGCTTCTAACCAGCGTGGCATGGAGGTTCTTTACTCATTCGTATAAAGGCCACTCTTTCCAGCATTAACGGTTTTCGTAAGACATAAAAAGTCTTCCTTAGTCTTTCTAGACTTATGATTGCATTTCAACGGAAGTAGTATGTACGTACTGACGACACCAAACTCGCATTTTCTGTAATCGATCGCTGATTGGCTTAGATTTGACATTTTTATGATGGTCAGTGTAAGAGCGCAATTCAAATAGGCCCTTTGCAGCTAAAAAATCACGTGGTGGTACTGGAGAACAAAAAATATCTGACTTCATTTAGTCCTTGTACGAGATCAGTATTGCTATTAGCAAAACCTGTTTGTAAATGCTATTTTCTACCTATTGATTGTCGATCTTTCTAAAATTGCATTTTTGGAGATAGCTTGCTCTCCAGCATCCATGGCAACGCCTTTCCCATGGGGATCACGAGCTTAATTCATTCGTTAAAGAGGTATTAAGCAGTACGTGACTGCTAGCTGCAAAGGACCTATTGTAGAGCGTTCGTGCAGGCTCTTCCTCCCGCTCTCCCCAGTCCCTCTGAACCTGTTCGCAGGCTATTAGCCAGTCAGAGTGCATGTTGTATCGTGTTCACTGTGAGTCAGCACATTCCCAGATCAGGTTATTTTTAGAATATCCAAGGTGAACAAATCCCATACCCCCTATTTCTTTCACAATGGCGAGGTTTTCTTATTATTCATGTACGCAATAATGATACGTCTTTATAGACCCCATGCAAAAAGGCGTGGCCTAATTAGCATACATTCTGAATTTAAACAAATACAGAAAAATTTATACAGACTCCTGAAAAAGCAGTAAGAAGTTGTTGACAGTATGTACAGTTAAATAGTTTTACAACAATTGGTTCCAAAGTTATGAGCATTTAAACCTTTGGGAAAACACGAAAACGAGGCTTGTAAGGCCATGGCTGACTTATTCCATACAAAGCTCTCTTAATTCAAACCCTAATTACTCTGTAGCAATGAAAGCTACGACACTCAAATTTCACAGGTTTACTTATTTTCGCATGCTGTTTTATCTGACAAGGTTGATTTCTTCATGTGATCATTGTTAATCAATGAAATAAAAAGAGTATTATTGCATAAGGTCTGCAAATCATTTCATTTTTGACACATTTTCTATCTTTATTTCACTAACATTCCAGTGAATTTCAATATAAAGACTTGATTAGGTAATCAAGAGCCTTTATATTGCTCATTAGATATTCAAGGACTTTTATATGGAGATGTTTAGTATGATTTATCAAACTCATTAATAATTCATGAAGCAAAAACAAAGGAAATCACCGACCGATAAGTGATCTTTAAATCTGATACGGATTTCGTCCTGATTTACATAAACTTTGGCTTCGATTTTCTCGGCCAAAATAAGTCGTATCGCCAAATAACTGAAAACATGACTCTCCACATCTAGACGTTTGATAAGTAAGATAAAGAATTCATGTCCGATCTTTATCCGATTTACAAACTCTCGCTTTTAGCTCGAGTTTGTAAATCGGATAAAGATCGGCCACTCATTCTTTATCTATTACATAAAGACCTTGAATATCTAATGAGCTATACAAAAGCTCTTGAATACCTAATCAGGGTGGTCCCTTCATGTACCAACACATGAATTGCTATCAAAATACAATAGAATCAACACAATACAAAACAATAGAACGAAATACACAAGAACACACTACAATTTGGTAGTAATTCATGTCTGCCTACATGAAGGGAGAACCACAATACAAAACAATAGAACGAAATACACAATACAATAGAACACAATACACAATACAATTTGGTAGAAATTCATGTCTGCCTACATGAAGGGAGAACCCCTAATGGTTCAGTCTTTATATTGAAATTCACTGGATCGGAATGTTAGTGAAATAAAGGTTATCGAACAACAATGAAATAAGTGAAATACCTCGAACCTCGATCTGGGAACACACTGGCTCACGAATGCATAACAGATGAACGCTCCTGGTAATGGGCTCGTGCTTCATGTCTCAAGCATGTTAAGGCATGGTTTGAGCATGAAATCGAGGCTAAAGCTATTATTGAATAGAGTGGCTTATGTTTGCCCGAATTCTACAAAAATAGTGAATATCACTAATCTCAGCGTTCTGAGTCGTTTGTACAGATTTTGTTGTAAAATATCTATCACGTGACCAGCCACGTGATTACAAAATCTGGAAATTTCATCTCAAAATGGGCCGCTCACACTGCATTTTTAAAGTAACCGTTTCTTGCTTATCTGATTACACTTCTGGTTGTTTCTAAAGATCTGTTTGGTATGGTTGACCCTGATAGATTGTCAAGGCGAAAAAATATAGAGAAAACAGGACACGTGACCTGTTCTTGGAACCAGTTTTCCCCAATTTTCTCAGCTACAATGGCAAAATGTCAACCATTCCAGACAGAGCTTTAGAGACAACCAGAAGTGTAATCAGATAAGCCAGAAATCGTTACTTTAAAAATCCACTGTGACCCGGGCCCATTTTGAGTTCTTTGTTTTATCAGCCTTAAGGTCACGTGACCACCAAAATACCAGAATACCTAACTTAAAATGTTGAGACATATGATTGCTGCCTAATTACCGATTTCTATGGTGTTTCATTGAAAAATGACAAAGTTGGCGAATTTAGAGTGTTTAACAGAATTGCTGAATAAACTTCACAGAGAGAAAAGACAACGGAATAGAGAGATAACAGCTGAATTATTTTTATTTAAATTTTCTACCAAATCGGTTACCCTTTATGTTGCAGATATTTACATGGCATGTACGCTTTTGGGTTGATGGAAACAAATTTGTATTGTGATGCTGAGAAACATGCAATGAAGGTAATAGATGATACGATTGGAAATACTATATGCAAATAATAGTTTATTATAGTGCCATGATGACCCAAATCGACGCTTGTACAGACTCTGTGGCGGAACCAGAGGGAGTTCGGGGAGTTCAATCGAACCCCTTTCTCTCGCTCGCTTCCAAACGATAACGGAGGTTGTCAATTGATTTTGGCGCTCGCGTACATCGAACCCCCCTCACAGAATCATGCATCCGCCCCAGGGACAACAGTTTAAGTTTAACGTACAGATTGTCATCAAATAACGTTTCAATTTCAAATTAGTTGAAAACAGCAGATTACAAAATAATGAGGAAACAGTGTATCACGTAACATGACGTCCGTCTAGAGTGTGGGAGGTCGGGGGTTCGAATCCCGGCCGCGTCATTGGGCAGGGCCGTGTAAATCGTTGGCCTTCTCTCCTTCCTCTTCTAATCTATACCAGGGGACGTGAAAGAACCTGTTGTGTTATTTCGAGAAAGAGTAGGGGATTGTTTCCCAACCCAACCACCTGGTATTCTGAGATACTGCACGGCAGCACATTGCGCATTTTATAGTTTAGGCGGGTTATTTAGATTCGTTCTATGAATGATTTGGGGTTCAAAATGGTTAGGTTTTTTTTTTATTTGGGGTTTAGGTTTTTAGGTTTGTATGAAAATTTGAGAAATTATTAATTAGCCTAGTGGCGTTGTATTCTGCAATTGCTCCAATTTTTCTTTTCCTGTGCTACAGATTTTTGTTCTCGAAACCGAATGTTTATCGTTCTAATACAAGTATAACATGAACAATAAATAACATACAGAAGGTTACCATTGATTACTCTTGTTCGGTATATTTACTCCATTCTCCGCATTGATATCCAATATATGTCTGCTAACGCCGCAAACGATTTGATACAGTGTTTTCGGAGGATAACGACCACCAGTCTTTTTAACTACTTCTCCAACGAACTTCGTCATCCAAAAGTTCAGGGATGCCGGTGACATTTCTGTAATTTGGACCGTTAGATCTTGAATCTCTTCAAGATTACCACATGGAAAGCCAACGGACTCGTTCCTGGCCACTTTGTTTGTCCGAACCCTTGCCATTCTTCGAAGATCTGTACACTCCACTTCGTACTATTGCTGGTGTTACGGGGTGTAGTTTCTTTTAACCATGAATGCTCCTCTAGAGATTTTTGGCTTGCGAAAGTTACGAGCCATCATAAGGACTCGTCTTTCTCAACAGATGAACTTGAGTGAATTTTCAAATGTCTTTATTTATTTTTCGCCCAGAAAACACAATTTTTTGAAAAGAATAGCTTGTTCATTAACAATGTGTTACATAACCTCACAGTAAATGCCTTCACAACTGCTCCATCCGAAACTATTCAAAATAGAACAATATCAACTAAACAAGAATGGATACCACAATGCACAACCGTTTGTCATTTGTATTTCTCTCGTACTAGTAAATGCATCGCAGTCAGCACACTATTCAGATTTATAATAATAATATAATAATAATGGTCTTTAATTCATTGATAAAATACATATCATATGTCAAACACTGACCAGCATTTTTTACACTGCCTTCACAATTCAATCCGGTTCCTATTCAGAATCAAGCGACATTTGTTATTATGAATGAAGAAAGAATATCACAAGTACTTTACAACATGAGTGGCGATGCGGCTCAAGATTGTAAATCAGATACAACATCGCCACTCATATTTTACCTTATTTGGTCATGACGACGGCTGTCTTTTTAAGCAGGCGCATCCGGGATCTAATGCGCGCGACATTAGGTTCCAGGCCGCAGCTTGGTCAATATGTTGTTGCCAAGGAAAAGGCTTCCTTGACAACCAAAATGGCGTCCTCATAGAGTCTGTTACACCGCGGGAATTTTGAACTTTATTGGTCTCAGCATTGTATGAAGACCGACAAATTCAGTATTCTACGAGACAAAAGGGATATCCTGGTAAGTGTCTGTATTATTTCTGGAAAACAACATTGTAACTGCTGTAAACTTTAAAACTCGTATCGAAAACACTCGTAGCTTTTTGATTGTCAATACAATTTTCAAGACATAAATGTGTATTACGTGAGCAATGCAAAGATTATTTGACCAGACGTCTAAAATCAGTTTTATCTTCTGTTATGTTTTCTTGCTGTGAAATTGTTACCATTTTTCTTCATAACCATGAGCAAAACTTTACATGTGCAACAACAATGTATCAATTTCAGCGATGACTGAGACAAAATATGCAAGAGTATCAGCACTGAGCTCCAGCGATGTTGCCGTGTATGCGGTGGCTATGTTGAGCATTACAGGCAGGTAGTGTATACCGCTGTCAAACCTCCGAGGCGTTACAAAAATGTCGCAAGGTTTTCTCAGTAGACGGGGGAAAGCCGCGTTCGCACATGCTGTGGAGGAGGTACTCGCGTGATCGACGCGCCGCTTGGTAAACCCCTAGATAAAGTAGAAACTGAAAGCAGCTCGCTGCATATTTGCGGGTTAAAAGAATGCTCGTCTCCGGTAATTTCAAGCTGATCAAGCTTGAAACACGAGGAACCCTAAGTAAAGTATATGAATTTGAGCTTCACGTGAATTAGTCGGATTTTGTATGAACTTTTTGTACCTATTTACACCTTGTATACACCATTAGCCTCTTCATGTACAAATCGTTCCCTGTTTACGGAACAGTACCTGTGACTCTTCAACCAGAACACTCCAGCGTCGTTCAGCAACCAGCCAGCTTGCATCCAGTAATTAAAAGTAAAGGGACAGGTGCAGAAAGTACGCAAAAGAACGCGCGGCGATTGCGAAGGAAGCGGTACTGGGAGTGAACATCAAGCCATGGAAGGTTTGGCTATGAAAGCAGCACTCGGATAAGATACGATACTTGAGACGGCAAATTGTTCACAGATTGTATTTTGCCAACATATTGAGCTATATGAACATTCCAAATAAGTAAACCAAATACGCCTGTTCTTAAGAGACGATAGAGCAGATTTCGTATGAGTGGGACAAACTACAGCACTGATTGCAGCACGGTTACCGTACGGCATGCCGTGACGTTGAAATGGTTTCCCATTGTTTTTGTCCTGCTGACCCAATCAAATCACAGAATTACAGTACAGCACGGTGACGGACATGTCGTAGTTTGTCCCACTCATACGAAATCTGCTCTAAGCCGATTTTTTTAAACAAAGTCTAAATTAAATCTCAAACACTGTCTATCGTATTAATGTGTTCGAAACAATAGACGCCGTTTAGGAGTTCGTTTAAAAAGTCGTCCCAATATCTTTATGTACAGTTAGCTACACAGATTTCGTATTCAACTGGCCAGTGAAAAACAACAGTGCGAAGTTGACCGGGACCAGGAGTTTAATTGGTTCGATGCCAGTCGAGGAAATGCGATTTTCTATTAAGATCAAAGAGGGGACTGAGGTAAGGCTAACATCAGCAGTGCAAATAGACAGTCTGACAGACGCTGTTTGTTTCCACTTGTTTGCAAACGCTGAGTTAGTAAAACATATTCCTGCGTAAAACAAATATGGCTAGGCACTTCCTTTAAATCATTTGAGGTAAATATCCACCGCTATTCACCGACACTGAGAGGAATAATTGTTTTATTATATACCACAGAAGTGAAATAGTCAGAAAGTTCAAAATGCCATTCACAAGTAAATACGTCACGAGTGCCATTTTGACCCCAAGCCGGGAGTGAATAGTGCAGGATATTCAGAATTTCAGTAGCCAATCAGGGCGCACGAAACTACTATTCACTTGTGTGGTATATACATGTGTACAGATATTAATTTCTTCATGGCTTATTACAAAAACCACTTCCCTACAGCCAGTTTAACTCCAAAGCTAAACATCCTGGAGAAACATGTGATGAATTGGGTGGAGAGCATCAGGGTACTGGGATGATGGGGGAGCAGGGTGCTGAGTCTTTGCATTCTCGAATGAATCAAACAGCTGAAGAGAGAATACTACAATGTACAAAGTGTTACAAAAAAGCTTCAGCTGATGGTAAAAGACCAGCACAGAAGATCCCATCCATCCAACATTGGTCGAACTACCCCTGTGAAAAAGAGATTTCCAAAAGAAGAGTAGTTAAAGTGTAACTCTGATAATATTTAAGTGGCACAGTAGTGCATGTTGTCGTACATATATTTTGGCAAACACAGGAAAAGGTCATTACATGCAGTTTATAGAAAGTCAGTGTATTAACCTTACATCTAAAAAGAGCATGTCAAAACTGGAAACCAGGCAGGACAATTTACAGATTCTGGTATTGCTTAATTGTACTTAACATGTCTATGTAGACTGGATGTTCGGTCCTTGAAGTAAATGTTATTTAAAATCGGCTGGCTGGTGTTTATAATTAAACATAAATCCTTCCGAACTCGACTACTGATTGGCCGAATTATGCTTGCCATCTACTGCTGATGCACTTAATCAAAACATACAATTGCCACGTCATACTGATTACTACATATAAATACAGGTTGCATGGAATTTATCACCCAAGATCTAGCAAACACCTTCATTCGGCTGCCAACCCGCTTCATAGCCATCTTGAATTCGGACCCCGTAAAGGCTTCTGGTTCTGATCAACTTCTACCAAGGGTAGATCCCTAGCGGGGTAGTTTACTTGCCTTCCAAAAATGGCAGACACCAGATTCAGGGGAAGTAATTTACTTTCAAGTTTTGTACAACTGCATAATTTTTTTACATACAAATTCTGGATGGCAAACAATTTACATAGAAATTACGGTACCGATCATAACCATACTGACCGATTCAAGAGCACGGTCACTTATTTTTAGATAGGGTATATATTTTAGATAGGGTATGTAAGCAATACTGTATCTGAAATACTGCCAGCATAGCTGAAATGTTTCTCTTGCTTCATGATCATTATCACTGTACAAAAAAAACCTGCAAATTGTCCATCCGAATTGGGAACAGGATAATAATAATTTTCTGGCAACCTGCCAGAAACAATAATTATGTACATAGATGCTAGCCTCCTCCGCAGGCAACTCCTAAATAATAAGAAATAAGAAATTTGAATCACCGGGATTCCTGTGGAAGGATCATCTGAGCGGGCTTCCTGTGGAAGGTTCACAGGAATCCCGGACCGCACAGGAATCCTATTTTACGGGAGTTGCCTGCGGAGGAGGCTACATAGATGCATATTACTATTATTAGGCCTAAGTTGGAATAAGGTTACGAATGCAGGATTATGAATAAAAGAAGGCAGGGGCTAAAACTTACCTTAAATACACAGATCGTGGTTTTGACTTCGCTTTTGAGGTGGCTGCATTTAGGACAGTTGAAACAGATGTTGATTAGGTGCTGTGCCAGGCCAGTGGACATAGTTTGTATAAAATAGCATAAACTGAAAGCACACCATACACTAGTGGCAGTCAAGCCTGGAAAAAATGGTAACAACTTTGTGGTTAAATGGAACCATATCTAAAAAGTAATAACTTACCTTTGTCCATCAATTGCTCATATAATCCCCACTGTTTCTTTGAAAAACTTTCATTTCTGGAAAAAGTCACAATTCCTGCAAGTTTTTTTTGATAAACTGGTCATTTCTTACTATATTTCTACTAGACGTGCAAAATTAGTCAATCAAAATTAAAGATGTGCACGGTTTGGAGGTATTTATTTTGAGGCTTCGTCTCACTCGTGGAACACGACAAACAAAATGGCAGCTATCTTAGCTTGGCAATGTCACAGGCGTTGCTGGCTTAACCGCGCAATCGACTGGAACCTAATGTCGGGAATTTAGCGTCTTGAACAGCCGTGAAGGCTGGTGACCGATGCATATCAGTTGAGATAATTGAGAAACAAACTGTCACACACATTTGTCTTTTTATTAGAAGCACGTGTACGTTCACTAGGCAAGGTAAATGTAAATAAATAAAATATTCGGTCTGAGGGCAAGTCTGGACACACCCTGCTTGACGCTATGAACAACCAAAGAAACTAAACACTGAAATAATACGATGTTTAACATTATGTTGTTATAGACGGCACCCCCCTGATTCTGTACTGTCCCAGCACATTAATTTCAAGCGAGGTGGGCTGAGAAATATCAAACTTGGCGCTCCACATCCCTTATTTTGTCAATGCCATATTACTAAAGCTAAAAAAGTAAGAGATGCCAAAACGGGAATATTGTAAGTATCCGTCACAAAAGTGAAAAGTAGTTATAAAAGTAGTTGATCGTATTTCTGTTGAAGAAATGAATATATCTCCACAGGGTCTGGAAATGAACCCCAAAGACTGCTGGGCAACCCACGCGCAGGCTCACGTATTGGAGATGACAGGAAGACAAGACGAAGGCATTGCATTCTTGAGTCGAACAGTTCTCAACTGGAGTGTATGTGCTTTTGGCATCTATTGTTACGTTTAGTTGCAGACTATCATTTTTTTAGAACTTTGAAGTACCGTTTATCTTATATTTACTTATATTACTAGTATACATGAAAAACGATCTCGATACTATACGGTGGCTCAGAAGGTGCAACGCAAATATAAGCATCTGCAAACAAAAATGGTCATACAAACAATGAAATGTTGATGCAAACAACAAAACGCGGATGCAAACACCGAAACAAAGATGCAAACATCCAATGCTGCAAACTAAAATACTGCTGCAAACTTACTAAGGGTATAATCAATAAATAAACTTGAGATATCTATTTTAATGTTTTAGTATTATGCTAAACAGTTACCATATAAATTAGATAAATTCTTTTTAACAAATAACGTGATACATAACTAGTATGATACGCGTCAGACATGACTGCCATATACCACGAAAATTGTCCAAGTTAGGACACTTTTCTGTGTCATTTCAAGGTCCTAAAATATGGAACGCCATAGAAAACAAGATAAAATGTGTTAAATCAATTTACACTTTAAAAAAATACATGAAACAGACATTACTAACAAATTTAGACTTGTGTGACAGCAGTGATAAATACGTTTTCTGTATTTTTTATTACTTCTATCAAATATAAATTTGTTTAGGCATCAAGATAGATAAATTGTATCTGTAATTGTCATTTTATATCATTCGACGACTTTTTAAAGGGGTCTATTTTTTAAGGCAGTTTTGCTTTCCTTAGACTCCTCGTCACTTTAATATTGTATTGTATTGTGATGGAAGTAATACAATTAAAAAAATTAAAAATGAAACTAAAATCCTGTTGCAAACTAAAGTATGCTAATGTTTCGCTTCCAGACCTCGCACCCGCCTCTAATAGTGCCTGGTTACACAGTTCACTCTGTTCAAGCTGATGGAAGACGAATATGTTTTTCATTAGGTGAAGCATTATTTTTATCTCGGTAATTCTTAAAATTTTGAATCAACACCAGTCCATGGAATATCAATTAGCTTGTCAACCTTAAACGACGTTTACAAGATTATAGACTGAGAAGGAGGGGTGAAATTGCTGATGAGCAAAGTCTTCGAAGGCTAATTCAACAAGAAATTGCTGGGCCTGGGGTTTTAAGGGAATACAGAGCAGTGTGGCATGCACTTCGGCTAAATCACAACGTTAATATTCCAAGACAACGAGTCGCTAACATTGTTCGGGTGTTAAATCCTGAAGCATCGCGTCAGAGGAGAAGTAGGAGACTGTCTAGGCGAGCCTACACTAGTGATGGTCCAAACTTCTGTTGGCATGCTGTCGGTTAGATTAGCTATATTAGCCTTGTAAGACTTGTAAACCACCATTTTATGGAGAAAAGTTGTCATCCAAGTAGTAAAGTCTGTACATTGTTTCAGCTTAGTCGGAGTGCATTTTGCAAGAACAAATAACTGACTCGGCTCTATGCGGGAGCAAAATTAAAAGTTGTCCCTGCTCCTAGGGGCAAAATTCCACCTTCCAGGGTTTTAGTTTGCAGCAGGGTTTTCGTTTGCAGCAGGGTTTTCGTTTGCAGCAGGGTTTTCGTTTGCAGCAGGGTTTTCGTTTGCAGCAGGATTTTCGTTTGCAGCAGGGTTTTCGTTTGCAGCAGGATTTTCGTTTGCAGCAGGGTTTAGTTTGCAGCAGGATTTTAGTTTGCAGCAGGGTTTTAGTTTGCAGTAGGGTTTTAGTTTGCAGCAGGGTTTTAGTTTGCAGCAGGATTTTCGTTTGCAGCAGGATTTTAGTTTGCAGCAGGGTTTTAGTATGCTGCTGGATTTTCGTTTGCAGCAAGGTTTTAGTTTGCAGCAGGGTTTTAGTTTGCAGCAGGGTTTTAGTTTGCAGCAGGGTTTTCGTTTGCAGCAGGGTTTTAGTTTGCAGCAGGGTTTTCGTTTGCAGCAGGATTTTAGTTTGCAGCAGGGTTTTAGTTTGCAGCAAGATTTTAGTTTGCAGCAGGGGATGTTTGCATCATTGTTTCGGTGTTTGTATCCGCGTTTTGTTGTTTGCATCAACATTTCATCGTTTGTAACAACGTTTGATGTTTATGCATGACCATTTTTGTTTGCAAATGCTTACATTTTTGTTGAGCCTTCTAGGCCACCGTACGATTCTGATTGGCTAAGAGTAGTGCAGTTCAAGCGTGCAACATAACACCAGTGCAGAAATCCAAAACCAGTGCAAATTATACTTAAGAAAAAGGGAGCGCTGCTAACGTCGCCACACATGCCACTTTCGAACAAACAGCGCGCGCTCAAACTGCTTTTGTAAGAGCGCGCGACTGAATAGCTAAATGAAAGCTGGAGCTTATTTGAAATGCTATTAACAAGTAATCATACAGTTTTGTCATGCAATTTGGAATTAATTCAAACACGTGTGTTTTTACGATACCCTTTGAAAACCCCACTCGTTTAAATTAATCCAAAATAGCACTCGAAACAGTATGATTATCTTTACGAGCCCGCCTGTTTTCGATTTTGTTTTAGTCAGGTGAAATGAATGCTGGTCACAATTATTGGCACTTGGCTGTGTACTACATAGAAAAGGTAGGTCTTCACCACTAAAACAATACAAACACTCGGCTGTAGCGAACAGACTCGTGATTTCATCGCATTCTTATGTATGCCACATGAAATGCTAGATATAAAGATACGTGTACAGTTCGTTAACATCGCCTCAAGAAAAAGACGTTGAAATCTCCAGCTCAGGCAGCCACATAGGCTGTTTACAAAACCCCCCAGGCCCTTGGAAGGGCTGTGAATAAAGCGAAAAAGGCCCTTCCATTCAGCCCTTGAAAGATAAAAGCCGTAGTGGGTAAACTTGCTCGTGAAGTAGGAACTCAACCAGATCTTAACAATTCCAGTAACAAGAAACTACCAACTAACACTGTTAAATCTATCAAAGAGTTTTTTCTCGTGACTCGTGTTGTGTCGTGCCACGACAAGAACCTAGCATGCGTGAGTATGTAATCATAAGGTCAAATGAAAAAAAGGAAACATTCAGAAAATACATTTGCTGTGATCTCTTAAAGAAACTTTTGCTTTGTTTTCCAAAGATCATCCTGATGTTGAAGTTGGTTTCAGTAAGTTTTCTACTCTTCGAGAGAGAGAGAGGAATTCGTTCATTATATATTCATCAAATCGCAGTTCGAACACTGAATTACATGTGATTTAAGACTAAAATTACAATGGCATTAAATTAGACTATTGCTAAAATATACTAACATATTTAACAATTATTCACCGAAGTGGAGGTGAATAATTGTTTTAGTATATACCAAACTGCAGGTGAATAGCCAGCACCAAATAGTTATTTAATTTTCTGTCAAATGGACAAAAACTCGCGCGAGGTGATCGCTGCTTTGCTCGGAGGTGAATATGAAATCATATTCACTGTTTGAGTAGCCAATCCGAGCGCGTGAAAAGTGATATTCACTGGTGTGGTATATACTAAATACAAATATAGAATAAAGGGAACAAGGTACATTGTATAAGTAATAGTTACAGAATGAGTGGCCGTTTTTTATGGGATTTACGAACTCGAGATGAAAAAATCGAGGAGGAGGAGGAAGAGGGGAAGAGGAAATGAGGAGGAGAGTATACAATTTTTATTTTAATTTTTTTTATTATCATGGCGTGCGAACGGCGTGCGTTGTGGGCGGCGAGGTTCATAGGGGGTTCAGGCGGAGTTCAGAGGGGGTTCATATGGGTTCAGAGGGGGTTCACAGCTTGAGGTAGCCAAGGGGTAGCGTAGTGATAGCCATGGGGTAGCAAAAAGTTAGACTTTCTAGACTATACTAGAGTTAATAATTGTAAGAAAATTAATAAAGATATTTTAGGGATCCTGTAGGGGCTCTGTAGGGGTTCTGTAGACATCATGTAGGGGTACTGTGGGGGTTCTTTAGGATCCTGTAGGGGTTCTGTAGGGATTCTCCTGTTCAGCTGAAAAGGGACCGCCGCTATAATTATTTGGAATGAAAAACTGATAGATGATGGATTTATTTACCTCTGCCGCTATTTTAAATACGTAATGATCAACTGCCTAATTAATATTCAGCCGCCATTTTAAATAGGTAATGAACCATCGCCTTCCACTACCAGAAAGGGGCTATATAGCTATTATAAGGACAGAGGGATAGTGTGAAGTTCAATGTATTGTGAGGTCAAATCTCGTAGTGTATATTGTTACTACACAACAGACATGTTTAGACTTTCCCAGAACCCTAGATGCGAACTCATCAAAAACTTCGTAATGTAATGTATTAATATTGATCATACTCACTATTATATTCATTGATTATTCATTGCGCCCTATTATTACTCATTGACTATCCATTGCGCATAGCGCATAGCGCATAGCGCACTATTATTATTCATTAATTATTCATTTCGCCCTATTAATTATTCATTGCGCCCTATTATTACTCATTGATTATACATTGCGCAAAGCGCACTATTATTATTCATTACGCCATATTAACGATTCATTGCGCCCTATTATTACTCATTGATTATCCATTGCACATAGCGCATAGCGCACTATTATTATTCATTGCGCCCTATTAATTATTCATTGCGGACCTATTATTACTCATTGATTATCCATTGCGCATAGCGCACTATTATTTTTTATTAATTATTCATTGCGCCTTATTAATTACTCATTGCGCCCTATTAATTATTCATTGCGCCCTCGCGAAGCTAGAATAGAGAACATTGGAACAAAGAAGAAAATTACACCGATGCACTACAGTGTATAAACTATCAAATGTACTCATCGACTTTGATTTCAATATAATCCTAAATAAAGAAATCCATAGATGTAATGCCAGGCAAAGAAACAATATACATTTAGATAAGGCCCAAAGGAACTGGGGAAAACAACGATTTAAATACCATGCACTGAATGACTGGAATAGTTAGCCTTTAGAGCTGCGAAATTCAAATTCGCTGGCGGTTTTTAAAGATAAGTTAGTTAAAGAGATTTTATGAATGACATGTCCAAATTTTTATGTACGTATTGCCTTAATTGTATAATAGTATTATTTTTATTATAGTCTTCATCGCCGATCGATTTTAACTTTTTAATCTATTATGATCGAATCTTTGCTTAATTTTATTCCAATTTTAGACTTTTATATATATTGTTTTTATTTCTAAAATATTTTGTTTCAGGGCCCCATTGAAAACCTCTTCGGAGATATGGGCTCCTTGGTAAAATATCATTATTATTATTATTATTATTTATTTATTTATTATTATTATTAGTACTCATTAATTATTCATTGCGCATTATTATTACTCATTCATTGTTCATTGCGCACTATTATTACTCTTTCATTATTCATTGCGCACTATTATTACTCATTCATTGTTCATTGCGCACTATTATTACTCATTAATTATCCAAGCCAAAAACTGATGATCTGAAACGCAGTTTTAGCTATTCTGGGGCTTCTCTGTGGAACGGGCTCCCGAAAGAACTAAGAGAGTCAGTCTCTCGCGCATTTTAAGTGGGGCTTTGAAAAGCTGTTTTCATCACCGGACTCCCACACGGCAAAAACGTAAACCAGTTTGTCAGTTAGCAAAGTTATGTACATTTTATTTATTGTATGTAACTGTACTGACGTTTTTGCCGTGTCTAAATAAAGTCTGATTGTCAATGAGAAGCCTCGTGATGTCATAGCCCCATCCTCGTTATATGTTGTATACAAGTTTAAAATAATCTCGAAACATCGTAGACGAGACCAAGAGTCAAGAGAAAAACCGCAAGAGTTATAAGAGCTTCATTAGTTCTTTTGAAATTAGTTTATGATAAAAATAGAATATCGAAGGTTGTTTCTTTTTGGAACAAATGCATTGAAGTGTAAACTTTCAGCGATTTCCAAAACGACTCGCACGTGAGGGATTTTTCGGGTCAGATTCTTTCATGCGCAGGCGTGTTAGAGATTGCTTCATAGCTACGTAAGCACGGATCCCTCTCAATTTCTGCTTCATAATATTTATCATGTCTCTTCTTAATGCTATGAGTTTTAATGGTATGTTGAACTAATTCACTTTACCTCTATTTGACTCTAAGGGGGAATACGAAACAGCTCTTGAAATCTTCGACAATGAGATTATAAAACGGTGTAAACCGGGACAACTGCTTCAGCTGAATGATTCATCTTCTCTGCTCTACAGGCTTCAGATAGAAGGTATTTCCAAACGTCACATTGTACTGATTTAAAACTAGAAATTTAGCAAGATTAGGTATTTTAAAGGAAACAGACACGTGCTGTTATATCAATATACCATTGTTATTTCATACAATGGGGGTTTTGCAGGATTGAATCACGTGGTTGTACTGCAGAGCAAAATATATCTGACTGTGATATATCAGCGAAACTTGGAATGAGTAGGAGGGTCATTTTGCACTCTGGATTTTACCAGTTCAACCCAAATTCGTCCATGTAGTACGGAAAGGGTTACGAAGCCACAATAGTGACCATTTTAATCCAACCACATGCATGTGTTATTATTACTCTTTATAATAGAATATTACAGTATATAGCAATTTTAATGTATAAAGTGAAAAACAATTTATGCCCCAAGTACTATTAATAACAGTAACTATAACTTAAGAAATGCTGATTATACAATTCCTCGATTACTTCTCGAAAACATAGTATAAGTTACGTTGGACCAAAGCTTTGGTCGAAAACTAAGTACTAGCGTCAAGTCACTACCCGGCTAGGCTTAAGAATTTCCGTAAATGTATAATAAAACTAGACCTTTCTGACCTTATAATGGGAAAATGTAATAACTGTTTTTTATGTTGCAACTAGATTTTAATTGTAGACATACATATTTTTTAACAATTTGCCAGACATTAATTGGAACAATAAATCCTTGAAATCAAGCCGTCAGTACGGACAAGCTGTAAATCACCTGCTTGAAATAATTAACGAATACTCTCTGGAACCGACACGAGGTAAACATTTCCTTGACATGTTCTTCACAACTAACCCGGCACAGTTAGTGAATAGCATCGAATTATCAGATGGAATGAGTGACCATGAAGTACTTACGAAACATATCAATATGAAAGCAATGATAAATAAGAGTAAACCAAGAAAGTTATTTGCATTCAAGAAAGGAAACAACGATGGAATAATTAAGGAATGACATGAAATCCCTCTATTGTGAAATGGCGAATAATAACACTAACTTCACTACTGAAAATGTGTTGTCTCTCTTCCATAGTGCACTAATCATCGCAATCAATAAACATATTCCTCATAAAATTCTGAGTACTAGACTGGATGTCTCCTGGATGACCAAAACAAATAAAAGAATACGATGTAACAGCGATTATTTAACCGATCAATTGTATTTACTAGTGCCAGACCAGAAAAGTAGAATAGTTCACTATAGATAAGTTGGTTAATTACTGTAAATAGGGTGAATATGTTCGTTAAACGATAGATACCTATCTAGTATCACACCTAGATATCTTGCTGAATTAACGATGGACAGTTCTTTCCGAAGAAAATTAATGGGTGGAAAGCTAGTCCGGCTTAGCATTTGGCGTTACCCAAACACAAGAAATTTGGTTTTATCCGGGTTTATCAATAGATGGTTCGTACAAAACCAGGATGCCATCCACATGCAGCAGATCACGCCTGATATCTTCCAAGACAAGTATGCGTACCCATTTTTCTATAATCTATTCGTCCATGCTCGTGGACAGAAGTTAGATCAAACAATGTTGCACTGGGGGCAATGTTGCACTGGCCTCCCCCCCCCCCCTCCCCCGCCAGTTCGCGAAGCGATTACCAAAAGAAAGAGAGGAAGAGTAACCTCTACTAGCACGTGGTAAGCTGGGACAACTGACCTCGTTTTGATGCCTTTATAAAAAAATCTCTTTTGTATCATTCTCTCAGGTGTCAATGTTGGAAATCGGTGGCAGGAACTCCTCTCGTACTGGGAGTCTCATGAAGATGATCACATTCGGGTATGATGTCATTCAGACTCGATTGCTGCAATAAGTTTCAAGTTATTATGACAAGGTGTCTGAGGACGCTTGGGATACTGGGGCGAGTAAAAGTGACCACAAATTGAACTGGGAACAATCTAGTTTGATTGAGAAGTAAGTTAACAGATTACAAGCTCAAATTCCATCCTTTTCACATTATTTTCGTTTTCAGGCTTTCAATGATGCACACATGATGATGTGTACTTTGGGTGCCAAACAAGCGGACATGACACTCAAGTTATTGACGTCAATCAGGGATTACGTGAGGTGAAAGGAACATTTGTGATTGCCGCACCTTACGTGTTCTGCAGTTTACTGAATTAAAGTATGTATAACACTTATATATTCCAAGTACTAGAGCGGATTTCGTATGAGTGAGCAAGTTACGGCAATTACCTACAGTACGGTTACTGTACGACATGTCGTAACATTGAAATGGTTTCCCTATTGTCTTTGTCCTTCTGAGGCAATGAAATTACAGAGTACGGTTACGGTAAGGCTACGGAGACGCTGTACATACTTTTGTCACGTCCCACTCATACGAAATCTGCTCTATTTTTCCGACCACTTTAGAGATGGAACGGGTACTAATTGTGAGGTTTCTCGTGAAGTTGGTCTAGCAGTGTGCGAGGCCCTAGTGTTGGCTGACAAGGTACGTGGACAAATATGTTTTTATCTTTCCCTTTTTCTGAACTATATGGCCGGAGGGGGAGGTTAAAGGGCAGATTTATGCAGGCAGGTCAAAACTAGCTTTTAAATGAAGTTTTTAAAGCTTTTTATATGTCATGTGGAAAACACATTAATAGGCTTTAGTTTTAATTAGGGACCGGACATTATTTAGCGGTAGGGGGGCTACTAGATTTGTAGTGGGAGGGGGGAGGGGGGTCACGATTTTTTATGCTATCATGTAGGGGGGGTCAAGTTTTTATATGCTCCTCTTTTATGGGGGGGGGGGGGGTCATATTTGTTTAATTAAGTATATATATTATTATATATTATGTCATTATTTTGTGAGACCAGAGAACTGCAGGGTCACAATTTTTTGGGCAAGCCACAATGCGGCAGATCTAGTAGCCCCCCCCCCCCCCCCCCCCCCCCCCCCCACCGCTAAATAATGTCCGGTCCCTTATCTCTGGCGGTGGCATAGGCGAATGCTACAGAAAGTTACATTTCAAAAGGTATATATTCAAAAATTAAGATAAAAGAATGCCAATTTTGAGGGTTATATCTTGTATAGGACCGAATGGATATTATGCTATGTAAATGAGTTTGGTTTGCAGTATAATGTCGATATAAACACACATTAATAATTTGGTTCGCAGTAGAGAGGTCTTCGAAATGCGTGCAACGATTCATGCAGCCTCATACATACAGAGCCACTCGGTGTTGGAAATGTTAGTAACGCAATCTGCTGTTTTGCAAGTAGCCTACCCGAGACAAAAGTCTGTTAACTTGACGGACTTTGCATAGCAGTATTTTCGTTCCTATACAAGTTATAACCTCCACAGGTGGGATTCTGACTAATTTTAACGTGCTCTTCCCAGAAAAAGGTATATTTCAACATGTTGTCTGGGAGACTTTCATACAGGCTGCACGCAGCATCTAGTCCATAAATGCACATAGCTTCAACAAACCAGGTTTCAGTTGTGAACAAAATCAAAGTTGTTTTAAGAAAACCGAAATGTTAAACCCGGTCCGAGTGAAAGCTGCCTGCAGCTTCTTCTTAATATATACGTTGTTCGATCAGCTTTACTATAGTCCTTGGACTTTTTCTATTTTCATTTTTTTTGGCTGATCAGATGCAGATCCAACGTACCATTTGCTTGGATCGATTGTCGTAAAACGGTTCTTGCTGTGTTTTTGTTGTTGTTATTCTATATCCAGTTCCATGGATTTTGTGGGCTTTAATACTTGTGGATTGGCTCCAACAACAAGTTCTGCGCATTTTATTTCAGTCAAGACCACCGACAAAAACAGGCACTTTTTCGCATGCGTTGATTTCTTCATTTCTGGTTCACAAAAACTCTAAAAATTCTATTCCAGTATTCTTGGACCATATTTTCCACAAAACAGTGCATGGATTTTGGAAACTTTCGTTTGCCAGAACTGAAAGCTTTAAATTGGGCTGGAAACTGGTGTAAAATCGTCATTTCTTATCGTAATGGCAAACGCATGCTCTTTTTATGCACCTTATATTGTAGATTCGGATAATATTCATACATTAAGAGTAGCTCAAAAATCCATGGACAATATCGCGTTTTTTATTTTTATGACGTCATCGTGACGTCACTCGATAACGTCATCAGACTAACATACTTTTACTCTTTCATTTTCCGAGTTTACGAGGCTGAAGCGTTTCCTTAGCAACGGCCTACAAATTGTAGATTTTGATATGTCCTTTACAGCACTTTATATAGCACGGTTATAACATTATCTAATTTTTAACATGTTTGGAACTTTGTCGTCTGAGCTATTTGCGAAAGGGTTCTGGTTCCACTGAAGCTTACCCAACTGAGTATAGTTCGCGACTTTTGGTCGACTTAACCAACTATCAGTGATAACATTAAACTTAGTGAGCATGCGGAATGTGCTGCGGAATGTGAGCATCGGCCAAAATGTCGCAAGTATTCCGGCAAACACGGAAACATCTAGCACTACAATATACTTGATTCTGGCCAACAACACCCACAAAATAGTGCAATGTGATATTTTAGATTCAAGCATGAGTGATCACAGTCCTGTATTCTGTGTCATCAAAGGAGGTGTTAGGGAATTACCAGCAAAGGCTTTTGAGTACCGTTCATTCAAGAAGTATGACAAGGACGCGTTTCTGAGTGACCTTTCACAAATTTCCTGGAGTACGGTAGAGAGTGTCGAAGATATAAACGATGCGTTATTCCTATGGGAAGAGCTTTATAAAGGCTGTGCAGACACTCACGCTCCAATTAAATCTAGACGATCAAAAGGAAATCAATCACCTTGGGTCTCGGAGAAACTTCTAGATATACGGCGTGATCGTGATTTCCACCGAAAAAAGGCCCACGCGTCCAACTCTCGTTATCATTGGAGTATGTACCGTAAATTGAGAAAATGTGCTAATCGTGAAGAAAAACAGCTTAAGTCTGAACATTACTGCAAGCTCATCGAGAATTCTAAGGACAACAGCTCTAAGATGTGGAAAGCAATCAAAGAAACACTGCCATCAAATCATAAGGAAGTAAATGCTATTTCTATGCCGGGTGATGAGCTCTACACGAGTTATCATGATATCGCTGAGATTCTAAACCAACACTTCACAAGTATCGGGAAAAGCTTAGCCAAAGTATTTGGTCGCGCAGAAAAAAACAACTCTGAATTTCTAACGAGACCTGAAACATCAGCGTGACCTAAGTGTGACATTTAATGCCTTGTGTAGGCTACAATCACGTGATTGTACTGGACGGCCAAAAAAATCTGGCTTCATTTATTTAAAGGTACTTGTACGGTAGTGTTATTAGCAAAACCTGTTATAAATGCTATTTTCCACCTCCAATCGATTACAAATCTTTCTAAAACTGCAATGAATATGGAAACGAATGCAGGCTAACGTACGTAAAATCAACACGTGGGCCGAGTGTTGTGTGTTCAAATCAGTTAATGTAGTGAGGAGTAATAGCACACCCACATCAGCTGAAAACTGCCATAATAATCAACCTGCTATAACAAATAAAATATTTATTGATTTTGAAGATAAACGCCTTTCCCATGGAATCACAAGCCAAATTTATTGGTTATTGAAGTATACCATCACGTGACTGTTTCCTGCGAAAAGCCTATTGTGTCATTTTAAAATGAATTGAATCCATCTGAGATATAATTTTATAGTTTTTGGCTCTTGAGTAAAACTTATAAAAGCTCCTTGCCTTTTAATCATAATGGTAAGGTCAACTTTGTAATTGATCTGACCCCTAACCCGGACATATTTTTATTTCTGGGCGCTGTGATGTTTTCATTTGTAGCCATTCGACATCTTTAAAGAATAACATTTGATGAAATACCTTGTAGCTTTCCAGTTTACTTAAAGTTTTTATGAGCCTTAGCCATAAATCGTTGATATCGGTGTAGTAAAGTGTTATAAATAAAAACCATTTTTGGGCGATTTATATTGCTTTTAAAAAGCATAACAAATCCCTGAAATGACGCCATTTGAGTCACATCATGCTAATGAGTTGAACTTGAACTGAGTCATAACAATGAATTTGTTTATTTTTTTTCAGTTGTTTTTCAAGCTTCAGACATTTGATCTTGCAATTTTATTAAAAGTAAAATTACTAGAATTAGCTTTTGACTTTAAATGACGTCATTGACGAAAATGCGAGACGTTAATATTTTGTTGCTGTGTCGGTCATTTTGTTTCCCTCTTGGACCTTTAAATCAATGATAACTGGCCACCATGGCTTTTATGCACTTGCAGGTACATACTTCATGGTAGTGTTTCGTTCCATATAGTCTCCCTGCATAATCATTTCCTCTACTGTTTTACAGTATTATGCAGGAAGACTATATGGAACGAAACACTACCATGAAGTATATACCCACTTGCAGCTCATGAAGATATATACCAACACATTATTTCACTATTACCAGAAGTCTCGATAAACAATGCAACGTGGGCCATCAGTTTTTGCTCTGACGAAGGGCTAGCGCTCGAAACGTCAGCTGCTACTCGCGGCGGTTAGCATACCTTAATCGACATTTAGTTGATTATACCTGATCAGTTTACGGTGTAATCTATTTTTAGAATGGCGCTCAAGCTACTTTCGTGGAGGAAAAACAATGGCAGCCATGTTTCTTTTATAAACACACAATTAGTTATCTTATTATAACAAAGGCTTTCATGTTTTGGACCAATCAGAGTTGCTTATTAGAACAAAGGCTTTCATGTTTTGGACCAATCAGAGTTGCTTATTAGAACAAAGGCTTTCATGTTTTGGACCAATCAGAGTTGCTGGGGCAATTAGGTGCAATACGCTTTGCTATCGATTAATTAGCGAGAATCGTTTTCTAAAAAAATAGAGTATGACGTGACAGATCGAGACTTCTGGTTTAATCTTTTGGACTTCTGCTTTTCAATCTAATTGTCCCCAAGCGTTCTCTCATCGAACGAGCGAACAAATTGGAAGATCTAATAACCATAATGAACTGTGATTTTATGTTTGCATGTAATAACTAAGTTATTACACAATGTACGAGAACTTGACTAGATTTCTTGAGTCTACAATAAAAGCCAAAAAAAATTCCTTGCCATTTAGATTGATAGCTGCTCTCACCTCTTTCGAAGAAAATACGGCTTATTTCTGACTCGGCATTATAAAAATAACCACCCAAGGACAGTCACAGAAAGCTTGAAGATATACATGTAAATAGACTATTAAAATGACTGTAATGTAAAAACTGATGGAAGTAGGTTCCAAGCTATCATTAAAAGTTAGCTAATTCTCTAGCTTACAAAATTACGGATTGGCGGTTGTGAGCGCGCAATGAATGATGGATGACTAGATTCTTTAACGATCTTCGAAGGAGAAAACATGAAGAAAGCCTCACATTATTGATATTAATATTGTTAGCAATAGTTGTATATCTCGTCAATCCCGACTGTTAATGATCACTTAAATTTGTACTGTTTATGTACCGTTCTTGTTTATTAAAGACATACGTGCATAACAAAGCTGTGCATACTATACCTTAAAGTGCTACTACGACGAAATTCAACCATTTTCTTATCTACTTTTTTGTCTTCCAAAATGACACACAGTGTCGAAAATATCCAAATCAGTGAAAAATATATTACCAAAGGACCAAATTAAACTATGAATTTTGCAGAGAGTTTACCGTCAAAATCACGTCCGCCATTACTGAAGTGTGTCCAAATACTTCATGATTTTCGACCAGCGGTTTGCTGTCGTGACGTAATTTTCTCAACGCGTCGCTCTTGTAATTGCATATTTCCATTTTGGAAAAAAATGTATAAACATGTACTTCACTTACAAGTTCGTGCGAAAGTTTGTGTGAAATGTAGCCCCGCAGTTGTTGTGTTGAGAAAATTACGTCACGCCCGCTGGAAATTAGCTCTGTCACAGGAACGGGTTCGGTAATGGCGGACATGAAATCTCAAGATTCGGATCCCAAGAAATAAGACTTCCCTTCGTCATATCAAAAAACGGTTTGGGCACTAAAAATATATAGCGACTTTACTTTAGAAATACGCAAAAATATCACTATCCCAAAATTTGATCATAGTAGCACTCAGTAACATACATTCGGCAGTAATTGAGTTGATTATGTTACTCTCAATTAATGTTAGGGTCATTATGAGCAAGCCGTGGAAATGCTGATGCCAGTTCGCTACAAGATATTTCCAATGGGTGGTAGTAACGCACAGGTTAGTTTCCGGATGATTAACATATTTTCTAACAGCTCTCAGTCGTAGCCAAGTAAGCCAAGTCGTAGCCGCAGTAACTGAGGTCTGAAATGTGCTAAGAAGAAGGACAGGATCAACAGTCGTGACAACGTTTGATACAAATAAGGGACCGGACATTATTTTGCGGTGGGGTGGGGCTACTAGATTTGTAGGGGGGTCACGATTTTTTATGCTCCCATTAAGTGGGAGGGGGGGAGTTAATTTTTTATATACATCTCTTTTATAGGGAGGGCCATATTTGTTTAATTAAGCACACTTACCATGGCTTATTTGATTTTTAGACCAGAGAACTGCAGGGTCACAATTTTTTGGGCAAGTCACAATGCAGATCTAGTAGCCCCCCCCCCCCCCCCCCCCCCCCCTATACCGCTAAATAATGTCCGGTCCCTAAGGCTACCGCTCCAAATACCAAGGTCATTATTGTCGCTATGCTATTTATCGTAAGCGTTATATAAAGTTATTGTTGATTAATCATATCGTAGTATATAAAACGTGTTCAATAATAATAATGATTCCTAACGATAATTAGTAATAGCATGGTTTGTAGTGGCATTTGGCATAAATACCACGAGCAAGATTTCAAAATTCCTTGTAATCTGTCACGAGTCTCATCTTATGCCAAATATCACGTACAAACCATGCTATTAAATGTTTATAACACGAGCTAAGGAATTTTCTGGTGCAATCCTTTCACTGGGAAATCGTGCTCCGTCAAAAACCAACGAACTCATGTTCAGACAGAAAAGGTATAACAATAAAAATGATCAGAAAGAATAGAAAACTTACACATTTATGTGGTCAATTGCCTTGTATTTTTTAAAGTTCTTCATCAAGTTAAGGGTGTTTCAATATTCTTGTGTAATTCCTTACTGGGACCCACCGGGCTGGGTATTTTCTGGTCAAACTTTGGCTTGTTCGAGGTTTCGAAAGGTGTTTTAAATTAGGTCAATCACATCCTGTATTTGCTGACAAATTTATCAAGTTTGATTATCGTTTACGGCCGGAGTTCCACTTGTAATATATAATAATACTAATAATATATAATAATGATAATACTACTACTACTACTACTACTACTACTACTAATAATAATAATAGTAGTCTTTATTATATGGATAAATTACATATAATGTGCTACAACAATAATTATATAAAAATAGTAGAAATATACAAGCATTTACAATGAAAACTAAAACGAAGGTAAAATATAAAACAGGTCTATAATTATTCTAAAGAAAACTTAAATACCAATCAATTTAAAATATACGAGTTAAATGGAAGTAGATTAAGTTTGCTGAAAAGAGCACTGTGTTTAACAGTGTCGAATGCTTTACTGAAATCCATAGCAAAAAGTCTAACTTTACACTTTAGGTTATCTAAATCGCTTAGAACTTTATGTTGAATTGACATCAGGGCCCGGTTGCTCGAAGCAAGGTTAAATCGCTAACCCAGGGTTAAATCGCTAACCAGGGTTAAACTGTACAGATTACAATTACAGATTTAGCGCTAACCTGGGGTTAAAGTTAACCTTGCTTCGAACAACCCTTCCTAGAACAATTGCCACCCTCTCTATATGCAAATTGTGTAACTAAGATGATCTTCGTTATTGACGTGGGTCTTGTAGACAATGTTTTCAAAGGCCCTCGCGATCACTGAGGTGACGTTGATTCCTCGGTAATCTGTGTTCTCAAGTGGTATTTCCACTTTGGGCGATGGATTCAAGTTAGCCTGTTTCCATGACAGAGGCCAGGTATGGGTAGCCATAGAGATATTTCTGATTCAAACGAACAATAAATGACTCTGATGTGGAAATCGCATATTTATCTGTGGCGTGTCATTGACAGTGGTAGAAATGAATCTTTCCTAAACACAAGACCAAGGGACAATTACCACCTAACACGGTTAACTTTTTATTTAGTTCTATTTATATGGCCTGTACCTCTTTATATTTGATTATTTCTCTGGTTTAATATTCGTTTCGAAGCGATTGCAGAATACCCCACCACTTAATTGACTCTTGAATAATTCGTTTTCTCAAATTTTCATACAAAACCTTCTAAAAACCTAACCCCAAAATTTAAAAACTTACCCATTTTAAATCCCAAATCATTCATAGAACGAGTCTAAATACATCTGAACTATAATGGAGAATATATTTGAAAAGTTACCACTTTACTCGAAAATAAAACTGCATGCAGATCTAGATAGATGCCTATTTCACGCTTAAAACAACACATCCCTAAATATTCACAAGGGATAGCTATTAGCTAAAGGAAAAGTTACATTGCTTGGCCAATGAAGTTAGAAATAATATCAGTCCACGAATCCTACTGAAACGCATTGATTTATTTCTAAACATGTTGATAAGTATGGGTTGGTAAACCCTGCTAAAAGAATTGTTTTCTAAAATACAAAACACATCTCAATTAATATTATAATATGTTTGAGCAAGTTAAGTTCAGAGACAGTGTTATGTGAAGTTGATTTATTATAATTACTGGGAGCAGTTGTACTAGGCCTTTTGCAGGAAACAGTCATGTGCTGGTGTAATACTTTGTGAACGAATGAATTGAGCTTGTGATCTCGGCATGGGAAAGACGTTGCCATGGATGCTGGATGGCAAGCTATCTTTGAAAAGGCTGTTTTAGAAAGATCGACAATCGATTGGAGGTGGAAAATAGCATATTTCTAAAATAGCATTTACAAACAGCTTTTGCTAATAACACTAGGTGGCCTGAGTTAAGGTCACTCAGGGCCTCTTGTTTTATGGATTTTCAAATCACATTCAAGATGAAGTTAAAATATGATATTACGTTCACAGTTCCTATTTTGATAATAAGGTAGCCTGCTCGCGGCTGTTATGGATGCTTTCTTGCTCATTTGTTTTCGGGCTACCTGTGGCGCGCGGTATTGGGTTCTCACGATTGACTTAGTGCTGATGTCGTAATGATGACGTCATCGATCACTTGATTTTTAGTACATGCCCGTATCTCCCTCATTTCTAATGACCGACATGGTATAGGGTCCCTATAAATCAATTAGTGGTGATGTCGTCTTGATGATGTCGTCATGATGACGTCTTCGCGTGTTTTAAGTACATGCCCACATCTCCCTCATTTCTAATACAAGAGAGCTCAACCTTTCACAGGCATGGTATTGGTTCCCCACGACTCGCATAGTAGTGATGTCGTGACGATGACGTCATCGGTCACATGGTTTTATACGCTACACAGGCTATCACAACAACAAAAATAACTTACACTGTGAACATTTCCACATGTTTACTCTTGAGAACACACTAAAATACGCTTTGCATCCACGAGTTCGCCATTGTGGCGCTGTTCTAATGAAGAAATGGTAAACGTGCAGCGTGCGTCCATCGAGTTATGGACGCACGCGGGAGGTTGCTAAGCACGAAAGAAGCGTAACACCTCTTCACACTTTGATGAGACACCGGAAGTCCAATCGAAAGGATGCCTCGTTTTGGAGTTGAAAATCACCGCCGCACCAATTGGATGGGAAAGCTCCAAAACGAGGCATCCTTTCGATTGGACTTCCGGTGTCTCATCAAAGTGTGAAGAGGTGTTTGGGACGGCGAAATGCGAGGTGACAAAAATCATTTCTCGGTACTCGTTGAATGTTTGGTCATGAAACTTGGAGGATACGTAGCAAGGTGATATGTCTACGGGATCCGGAAGTATCACGGCGATTGAGTGGATTTAAGGGTCATTTTTGCCGTAGAGATGACAGGTATGTGATACGCCATCGCGATCGGCTTGCCGGCCTTTCCTCTCTTTAGGTAGAGTGAATCCAGGTTTCCTAGAAACTCGTTAAATCGGCCCCCAAACCCCCAAATTCAAGACACAACAACTTAATCTTCATCAAAGCAAGTTTATTGTGTTATTCATTTGCCATTTAGTGCGATAAAATACCAGATATTCTGGATGTTTGAACCTTCGTAGTTCAACTGTCAAATAAATTCAAACTTCGAGCTTGGGCTGCCTGTGGTCGGACGATGAGAAACGGAAAAAAAAATAGGGATGGCCTAACCACGAATAATGTTTTTATTGGTGATGAAATATCAATTCTCAATACATGAAGCGCGCGAAAACAATCGCAGAAATTAAGCTGAGCGCTGCCGGGCGCGACTGTTAAACAAGTCATTCATTGATCTCTGTTCAACAAAATGTTTATTCAAACCTTGTCCTTGGTCTCAAGGAAAAGAGAATATCTAACCTGCTAAAAAGTTCTCGAACTGCAAGGGAATGACATTTATTCAGTCCTTTTGTTGGAAGCAATCGCTTTGGTAAAGCAAAAATTAAGAAAAGGGTTCATTCGTCTGTTGAAAACTGAGTAGCTTTCGGCGGAATTAAAAACGATCTGCACAACTCCACAAGTCACTGGAGCAATCGGCTGAACAAGAGGTTTGGAATTCGTCGTTTTTCCTATGGAGTGAACTGCCAGCTGAATCTTCTGGTTTTGGCTTGTTGCTGTTGCCATTTGTGCCAGTACGGGATATGCTTGAAACAAGTGACTAAATATAGTAAGTTTGTTTGTTGTTCTCTAAAATTGTAAGCCGTTTTAATTACTTTCACATCCAAAAGCTAGTTACTAAAATGAACTCACTTAATGTGGAGCTTATTCATTATTCTGTAGTTTGCATTTAATAATATCAGGACACTAGAGAACGTTTTAATGAGGTTTAAGTCCACTATGTACATCTCTGGCTCTTCGGCGGTTTTCGACTCGACTGATATAAGTTTAGTTTCTACCAAATAAACCATTGTGGTTTCTTTTAATTAGCTCATAAAACTCGTCTGGATTTGTTTAATAATCAAAAATGATGCCCCTTTAACCTCTAAATATCGAGATTGAACAGTTCGTCGTCTTTTTTGTCCGTTTCAGGATCCAAAACTCAGTACGTACAAAAGCTCGTAAATCTTGTCGTCGTTCGTACAGATTTGCAAGCCGTCTCAACTCTTCCTTTTCTGGTGGCTCGGTAAAATAAATGAAGCTCAAAATTTGCCAAGACAGTTGCTGAACAAAATTCCCTGTTCACTTGGATTAGAGTTTTTCTCTAATTGTCCTGTAAAATAGTTTTCGTGGTAATAGAAAAAAAAAAATTATGCAATCGTGAACAAAATCCGACGTGAGCGTGCAACCCATGGGCAAATGGTCCACGGCTATTAGCCAATCAGAGCGCTTGGTTTATCGTGGTTATGTTATAACATGGCATCGCCCTATTTTTCCTGAATAATGATGCTGATTTTTCATACCGTCAGAGAAGGTATGCATCTAAATCGGTGGGTCAACACCACAGTACACATAGGGCTACTACGGGCACTACTTTACGATATTCCATTGTCTATGTCTATTTCGAGAAGGGTTAGGGTAGTAGGGTAGTTAGGGTAGTAGGTAGTCATAACCTAATAAAGGGTTAGGTAAATATTTATATGTGAGGTGTTGGGACCAAAGCAGAATTGAGAATTGACAGTTAATTTTGCTTCAAAATTAGATGAACCCTTAACCGCACATGTATTACGCCCCCTCCCCCTCCCCGGGCTTGAAATATCACTCCTTTTAGCCAATCAGAGTGCAGAAATCTCTTAGCTTATATTATAACATATATATTACTCTCACGCGGATTACACAGAAACTACGTTTGGGCTCCCTGTGTTGTATCTTTATATATACCCCTCACTCTTACTAGCAAAAATCATATAAAGACCTAATGAGTATATAGGTTGGTCATGTGACCAATTATACTCCTTGCTGTTGGTCTCGTGAATTATTAATGAGTTAAATTTTTGTTAAATATAGGAATTAGTTAAACCAGTTTCGCAAAACTGGAATATTCCTGTAAAATATGACTTGATCAATAAATAAAAGAAATTCCGACCAGCCACAATAAATCCACGCTACGTATTGATCACATTCAGATGAATTATATTTTCCATAGCTCGAAGTAATAGCTGATATTATAGTTTCGTCTACGAATAGCAGTTTTAGCGGTATTGACGTGAATGCCTCAGTTCAATGTAATGAAGCACTATTTAAATATAACTCTCTAATTCTAAAATTACAGAGTGGTATTAAATCGATTCTGAAATTAAGCTGTTATCTGATATTAAAATTACAGTGTATTGAAACCGATTAAAAATTATTAAAATGATTTTTCACCTTCAGATTTTACATCATCTAATTTAGGAACTATTCAAACTGTGTATCGAAATTAGTCGTGCTTGGTTGAGGGTGTTAATGTCAGGCGTTCGGGTCAATAGATGGTTGCACATGACGTCACGGCGGCCATGTTGGTGTACCTTTAACAATAGATTCTTCGTTAGCTTCTTTTGTTAGGTACACCAACATGGCCGCCATGCCCTTTGTCATTTGAATCTCTGCATCTATACCGCTGAAACTGCTATTCGTAGACGCAACTGTGATACCAGCTAATACCAATACCCTGCCTCAGTTAGCAAAGAAGAAGTGAAGAAATAACTTATCGATTAATTGGGGAAAGAAAGAAAGAAAGAAAGAAGTATGTTAAGAAATGAAAATTACTATATTTAAAGTGGAAAGAAAGCTGCCTTATTTGTTTGGGTTCACATAACAGTATGTTCACCCGTGATTTTGTTGGCCAGTTTAAAATATGTTTCATTTCCACATGTCGTTTTCCTTTACTTGCAGCGAGACGTGTTCAACTTGCTCCTGATCCACGCAGCGTTACAGTCGTCACGCAACGATCATCACAAGTTTGCACGGTAAACAATGGCTTGTTACATCCAGCCAGATCAGGTTAGAAACATGTTTTCTGACCTCAACCGACTGGTTGCAGCTCGTAAGCTCATAAACTCTACTTCGCCTAACCAATTTTTATTATTATCATGGCTGCTTATTTCAGAATCGATTTAATACAACTCTGTAATTTTAGAATTATATAGTTATTAGCTGCGGTTACACTAGACCAGTTTTACTAGGTAACTATATTGGAAATTTACCCGGGTAAATTCGTGTTTTCGTGTCTAACCGATTTCCACAGGAGAAAACGTACCTAGGTATATTTCCATAGTTACGAAAGAAAGAACAATGGAACTTTCCCTTGATAGCACCCCAGATAAGTCTTAGGGGTCGCTGCCGACCCCAGATAGTTCAGCCAATGAAATTTCGAGGATCTGACAGCTCTCGAGAGGCGTGATTGTTTTGATCAACGAAGCGAAGTTCAACGAAGCCACAAAGTTACGGGGGCGTGACAACGGTCTTCGTGTAACCGCTGTACCCAGGTAAATTCAAACCCCAGATGGATGATTTTATTGGGGCCAGTTTTACTGGGTAAACGACTTTATCTGGGGTAGTGTAACCACAGCTACTATATTTTTTAAATAGTTCCTAAATTAGATTACGTATAATCTGGAGTTAGAACTGAGTGTGCCAAAAAATCATTTTAATATCATGGCTGCTTAAAGACCCTGTGTCCGAGCCCATGGTGCTTTGCGCGCGCAAATCATTTTCGTAGGCTACGAAAATCAGAAAGATCGGTGTTGTTGTTTTGTGACTCTCGAATCTTTCGAAATACATCTCTAGTTTGGACCATCCTGTAAATATTTATAGATATATATGCTTAACTGACTTTCTTTTATCTTAACTTTTGTATATATACCTTTTAAAATGAAACTTTAGTCGAATATTTCTTCCAATCCCGGTCTAGAGTGGCGAGTAGAGGAATGCCGAGGAAAGAACAGACAGCGAGGCGAAGCGACTCGACAAATAATCCTTCAGCCGTCCACATTTTGCTTTCTCTAGGTCTACAAGAGAACACTTGTGGTTCATATGGACTACTACGTGAGTTTCCTGGGGATTTGCTGCACTAACGGACCGGCGGGCTTCGTTAGAATACATTAAAGGGGAACTCAACCCTAAAATCAACGCAACGTCTTTACAAATATATATTCGAAATAAATAAGTTCTGCTATTTTATTTTTCTGTGTTGCGCGTCTATGAGGAGAAAATTAGTCTCCAAGTTCGATTTTCCGCTGAAAAATCTATATTATGTGGCGGCTCAATTCAGTGCAAATTTCCCCATAACGTACGTCACACATACCAAGGAAAAACGATCACACCTCTAGCACAAAGAAAACACAATGGTTCGCAATTAGAATCCGTTAGTCCCGCTATTCAATGTAGGGGACAGCATGGCAAAACTAATTTATTCCCCGTATCGTACGTCACAAATTACTCGACTTGAGCCGTCTGTACATAGCGGACGTTGTGAGGAAGGTTTTCAGATTTTCTCTTGCTAGACGCGCAACACAGAAAAAATAAATAGCAGAACCTATTTATTTCGAATACATGTTTGTATAGACATTGGGTTGATTTTAGGGTTGAGTTCCCCTTTAAGCAACCACTTCTGGCATCAAGATCATTCGTAATTATAATTTCGCACGGCTCGGCTCCACTGAGGTGTAACGACTTATCTATATCATTCTGTATATGTGTGGAACTTCAGATTTGCATTTTTATTAGCAGAGAAAGCAATTTGCAATGCCTTTAACCCTTTTTTCATCCTCCAGGACGTCCAGAAAGTCTTCCTACCAAAACTACGACCGCGGGATCAAACTCCAATCTGCCGAGTTCAACTGTTTCTTCGCTGTGAGTTGGACTCGAGTGCGAGTACGACATTTCATTTTGCACTCAAATATATCATTCGCAAGGAAAGTAGAGATCTTCAAATACAGCTAAACAATGCTGGAGACATGAAAACAAGCTACCAAGAGTATTTGTTTGCTTGTAGAGTTATGATGTCGCACTAATTCGAATCTAAAGTCAGTACAACTGGCTTCCTGCCGAGTACTGTTCAAATCATATTCGAAGCATCCGGGGAAAATTCATGGGCTCGATTGTTTTTTTAAACAGGTAGAAATTATGAAATTCGTTACCCAAAGTGTATGTGTACTTCTTTTATGAAACTTATAAACAATCAAGAGCATTTTAGTTCGACGAAAAGGTAGCCTTTAATTTATGCCGCCGTTGATAAACAAACTAATCATAACATTGGCGCAAAGCACCATGGGCTCGGACACAGGGTCTTTATTTTTTAATCGATTTCAATACCACTGTAATTTTAGACTTAGATAGGCATCATATTTAAATAGGTTCTGGATTAGACTGAATTATATATTGTAGTTTTAAATTCATAGTTCAATTTAGTATATATACCTATTCATTTTACTTACTGTCAGTACAAACTTCTTCGTGTTCTTTCTCCGCTGTTCTGTGGAGTTTCATCGGGTTTTCTTGTCTCTTCGTTGCAGTCGAGAAAATCTTTAGAGAGTTTTAGATCGTATTTGGCTTTTCGTGCTCGGAATATTCATTGTCATGCAGCTCATCTAAGCTGTTTACATCTTCCTCTGTGATTTTCACAAACCTGCCGCCATCTTTGTAGTTCAAAAGGCGGCAAACGTGACGTCATCGATATTTTTACTAGTGATGATATGGAAAATACGCTACTCAGTACCCGGATGTAGTTTCGTATGAGTTCTATGAGTAGTTTATTTCTCAGTAAAATACATATATATATATATGAACGGTTGTCGCGTTTTCCTTTATACAAGCTCATAAAATCAAAGTACATGTCAGGGGAGTTCCCGGGCATTTTTGAGCTTTAAGCCCAAAAGTGAGACAAAGTAAACTTGCTCTAGGCATAATATGTAAAACGTACTGAAATTGTATAAAATCTATTAAGCCCGGGCTTACTGTACACATGTGAAGGTATACATGTAGACTAAAGGACTATTTCGTTGATATTGTAGGAGTCTTCTTGCTGACAGAAAAGCCGTGAAGAAAAACGCTCCAATGACCGATCGTCTTATAGAAAGAGCCATGGGTCAACAAGTAGATTGAATCAAGTAAAATTATATGGAAAATTCTGAGGAACCAGGAGCCCATTACCAGGAGCGTGCATCTCCCAGATTAGGTCTGTCCAACAGCAGAATAGATGATGTAGCTATTTTTAGCTTTGTGTTTCCAGCGAGAAGAAACAAAGGCCGTCACTTTTAACCAATCAGGATGCACTGAAAAATTGTAATTAACACGGTTCAAACTGCTAAAAATAATAAAGCGCAGGAGAACAAAAGACACCGTAATCGCATGCCAGTACTTCGCGACTATAAATAGCCACATCGTCTACTGTGCTGTGGGCGCTATATAGCTACTTATCACATAGGTACGCTCCTGGTAATGGGCTCCTGGAGGAATTGATGTCTATTATGGTACAATAACACGTCCAAAAACCGTCCCTCCATTAAGTACCCTATTATTCACGTCCGGCTGCTTGATAAAGTCGCTATGATTTAAACTAAATTCTTGTTTCCATATAACCTTTTCTTGTTTTTCTGCATGTGTTTTTCCCGTGTCGGTTCTCGTTTTTCAAAAACGTATTTTTCACTTATTTTTCACGACTGTGAACGTTTGTATTGCATTTAATTTGTAGGCAATTTGTATGTTTCCATAATTTCACCCAGGCAACTACAACCACGCCTTTCCATGCCTTTTCGTGTTTTTCCACACGTTTCCGTTTTTTTTTTGTCGCGCTTTCTGTTTTTTTATTGGTTTAGACGTGTGGTACGTTTTTGTTTCGGAGATAGGATCAGTTCTATCTGAAAAAAAAAAAAGCAGCGACAATTGTCTTTCGTGGTTTTTGGTATATTTCTAGGTCTTTTCCATATGTCGTTCTTGGTTTCTCGGGGTTTTGAAGAACCAGGAAAAACATGGAAAAACAATAATTATTCATTTAAAATATTCATTTAAAAGCAACAAAACTTCAAAGGGGTTAACAAAGGCGCTGTGATTCATGTTGGAAGGGAGTAAGACAAACGTTTATGCACGATCATAGTTCATTAGCGTCCCCTGAATGACTGAACCAACGCATTTCTATTGGCTAATTAATTATCATATTTGGAATTTATGTTGTGTTTTGTGCACGGTAATAATTGAACAAGGCGAACAAAAACATATAACAAGGAAGGTCGCTGGGTTTCATAACCATTCCACTCGATTAACTATGACCTTATTAATCACAAATTTGCGGTAATTATTAAGTGTAACATTCTCATTTATAGACGTATCTCACGCGGCGGCCATCTTGCAATAAACCTATTGTTAATGCTTACCCAGCCTCGGTCTCAAACGTGTTTAATCGAGTCTGGGTAAGCATTAACAATAGGTTTATTCCAAGATGGCCGCCGCGTGGGATAGATCTATAGAGATCATTTGTTTGTAGCTTGAAGCATGACTTATGCTAATGAGAAGCAAACTGTAATAATAATGGCCATATTTATATAGCGCCATATCAACCACAGTTTCATGGCGCTTTACATATGACTGACATATCCCGTCAGTGAATTATTTCGGACTGCTTCACGGCGCTAATAGCTGCCATGCAGTTTACAATGTTGAGTGTGTGGTTAGTGCAATGGCCAGGCTGCTGTACCGGGTGACAATCCCCTGCTCTTTTTCGAGTAGTACAACAGGTTCTTTCACGTCCCCTTCAAATACTGATTAGAAGTAGAAGGAGACAAGGCCAACGGCTTATAAACGTCCCTGCCCAAGGACGCGGCCGGGGATTCGAACCCCCGATCTCCCGCACTCTAGACCGTGCTCTACCAACTGAGCTAACCAGTGAGGCATTGATATCAGCAACGATCGTCGTATAAGCGGAGCCCCAAGTAAATAATGTTTCATAAGTCTTCTTTACTTTTAGTCTGCATGACAACAAACTCCAATGAATTGAGAGAGCACACTGGTTACCGTGACCGTGGCCAGAGATAGGAAAAAAACGCCCACTCCAGGAACCAATCAGATAGCAGGAAACTCGCGTTTCAAACGATTGTGCAACTGTTATTTAAAAAGAATACAGAACAACAGAAAAGCATTAGAGAGTAGTAAAACATTAGAAAAATATAAAGCGAAAAACCTAGAACCAACCAGGATTCGAATCCTTCACCTTCAGCCATCAAGCACACGTATAATGCTACATAAGTACTAACGTCGGGCGAGCGAGTACGCATGTGCGCTGTGTAAATGTGTTTGACTCGCATGGCTTATCCCTTTTTCTCCTTTTCACTTTTTCTTCCTCATTGGTTTTTTATGTGTATAGAGCGAAGGCCAACGAATACCTCCGCTAATATTTGCCTGTCATATTACTAGTAACTAATAATTGTTATTGTGAATGTTGGTCCAACATCATCCAACATAGAGTGCTAAACAGTTGGAACCAACAATGCTGGGCCTATGTTATACAACAGTGTAACAATGCTGGGCCTATATTGTACACCAGTGTAACAATGCTGGGCCTATAATGTACAACAGTGTAACAATGCTGGGCCTATATTGTACAACAGTGTAACAATGCTGGACCTATGTTGTAAAACAGTGTAACAATGCTGGGCCTATATTGTACAACAGTGTAACAATGCTGGGCCTATATTGTACAACAGTGTAACAATGCTGGGCCTATATTGTACAACAGTGTAACAATGCTGGACCTATATTGTACAACAGTGTATAGTTATAATGGTGCTCTACGTATAGCTGGAATTAATACACTAATAGCAAGACGTAATGAATTATGTAAGTCGTACATTGCCCATCCTAAAATAGCAACCACCCAAATCATGTCTTACTTCCACGATCTGAGACAATTGAACATAAATATAAGCTAAGGTCTGGCGCAGCCACGTCCAATGTTGTTCTCTACGGTAATACAAGGAAATGTAACACTAAGCGCTCAGGTGACTTTATTACTTTTAAATATAAACAGGAGCCCATTATCAGGAGCGTCCATATATACTATACCCGTGAGTCAGCATATGACCGGTATGACATATATATATATATATATATATATATATACAGGAGCCCATTACCAGGAGCGTCCATATATACTAAACCCGTGAGTCAGCGTATGACCGGTTTGAGCTATTTTTAGAACATGTTTCCGGGGTAACTGCCTTCTGACTCTGCTGCGATCGTGCATATGCTTGTCGTAATTATCGAGATTAAGAATGATCTATTGTTCTTTGAGGTTATTTTACTAACGCTGCATTGTCCTGGCTATGGTTTGATTGGATTCCCAAAGTGTGGGCACGTGAACTCCCATGAGATCTGTTCTAAATATAGCTCAATCCGGTCATACCCTGACTCAGACCTAGTATGGGAGATGGACGCTCCTGGTAATGGGCTCCTGATATAAATGAATTGGGCCATCCTGTACCGCTCGAAACGAGCCACAGCATTGGCTTACCCAACAATACAAAACACCCTAACCTTTAGAACGTGCAGTACGAAAACAATAGAGCTACAGTATAATCTTATGGTGCAGTACAAGATTACCGAATGAATTAGCTACATATTAGTAGTCTGATCCTAACTCGGACTATAGCTTAGATACTTCTACTACTATCATCACTAGCAATAGTAGTAATATTGTTATTATTATTATATACTCATGTAAATTTAGACTCGATAATTCAGTTTTCTTACTGTAAGAGAGTTTTAATAAACTATTATTATTATTATTACAACAGTGCAACAATACTGAACCTATATTGTACAACGGTGTAACAATGCTGGGCCTATATTTTACAAAAGTGTTAACATCTTTATCCCCGGCTTTAGATATGTCAACTGAGCCGGTGTGATATGCCATCTTTGTAAATAATCAGCGCGTCACCTGTGATCAATATGGAAATATCGATGAAAAAGTGTTTTCTGATGATGTTCATCTGAATAATAGAATTGACACAAAAAAGCTTGTTGCCAACCTAAAATACAGCTTGGGGCTGAGTAACTGAACCGTGGAGAATACGTCACGCGCCGAACAAGTTTTACAACACGTCCCGCTACCAACTACCATCAGCAGCCATTACAAGCCTTAAATACCCTGGCTGAATTTCTCAGAGCGGATCCTAGGCCTTTCCCCAACACGAGATGGTAGTAAGTGTCGATGCCAGAACCTCTACGTTGGAACATTAATGGTTACAATAGCAGAGTACTTGGAAATAAATTAAAGTCTGATGACTTTGTAAGTATAATCAGTAAACATGACATATTTGGTGTAGTAGAAACACATGCAGAAAACAATTCGGACCTAACTGTAAGTAAATTTAAGCATTTTGTAAAATGTCGTGACAAAAAAGGAAAAAGAAATTCGGGGGGCTTATCAATCTATATTAATCATAGAATCTTACATACCCACAAATAACAAGAATATCATATGGTGTAAGCTCGATAAAAAGTACTTTAATCTACATAGAGATTTTTATTTGGGAACTGTATACTTAAGTCCATCAAACTATGAAAGAAAAAACAATGAAGATATGATTGGAGAATTGGAATGCGAAATGCTTAATTTTTCAATCAAGGGTGATATTATCGTCCAAGGTGACTTCAACGCACGAACCGGGGACATGCAAGAATACATTTTGGACGATAATAACGCATTCATAGACCTTCCGGATGATTATGAGGTAGACGCTCAATATAAAAGAAATTCGCAAGATTTTGAGACAATCGATGCTAGAGGCAGAAACCTAATAGATACTTGCACAGCTCTAAACCTACGAATCTTAAATGAGAAAGTTATTGGTGACCTAGAAGGTAAAAAGACCTGCTTTGTTATTGGGAACAACAACATTCTAAAAGATTTATGGTACTTGATTGTCAACCCTTTGAAACCTCACTTGTCGGACCATTGTCACCTTTCATACGCTACTGATGAAAATTAAGTTTGCACCGAATGTCTCTGAAAAACCGGCCGATAATATCACGCTGACTAAGTCCAAAAGGTTGTTATGGGACGAAAAAACAAACGACAAGCTAAACGAACTCCTAGGATCACCTGAAACACAAAATAAATTAAGTGCAGCTTTAAACAATAGTAATATAGACACAATGACAGAATTATTTACCAGAACCTTATCTGACGTATGCAAAGAAGCTGGCTTGCGCTACCAAAACACCTCATTTAACAACAAAATACCGAAACAAAATAAACTATGGTTTGACGAAGAATGTGAGTTTGAGAAAGAAAACTTAAAATCTCTCGGGAAACAAATTTCGCGCGACCCGTGTAATGCACAACTAAGGTCATGCACTTTTGCACTGCAATAAGAAAGTTTTTAGGAAATTATGCAGACACAAAAAGAACTTATTCTTCAGTAAAAACATAGCTGATGTTGATTTTAAGAATTCAAAGCAGGTATGGAAAAACTCCGCAAGCTTTACAACTTCACTAAGAAGAGTAATAAACAACAAATTGATATAGATAAAGCACGGGAATTTCACAAGCACTTCAAACAACATAATTCTATTAGTGATAGTGAAAACACATTAGAAACATTACATACTGAGGAAGCGGGACTACTAGATTTTCCGATTTCTGTTCAAGAGATGCCACAGTCATAAGTCAATTAAAAGGGAACAAGGCCCCAGGGGCAGATAATGTATTGAATGAAATTTTAAAGACTGGCAAGGATACTTTAATGAGGCCCTTACACATTCTGTTCAATACAATCTTAAGTACGGGGCATTATCCATCCCTATGGAGTCTCGCCGGCCAAATCGTGCCAGTCCATAAAAAAGATGACCCCTCTAAAGTAGAAAATTACAGAGGGATTACACTTTTATCGTCATTAGGCAAAGTATTCACGTCCATAATGAACACTAGACTCTATAATTACCTAGTAGAAAAAGGAATATTGAAACCGGAACAATGTGGGTTTAGAAAAAAACACGGTACCACCGATAGCATTTTCAATCTGAAAACCCTTTAGTTATCGATAAATACGTAAAAACCAAACCAAAGAAGGTGAACAACTTGCTTTTTTCTTGTTTTGTAGATTTCAGAAAAGCATTTGATTGCATACCAAGATACAAATTGTTTGAGAAGCTCGGTAAAGCAGGAATAAACGGCAAATTTCTTGGGGTCTTGACATCTATGTATTCAAATGATAAATCATCCGTTAAAATAGACCAATTAACAACTCCGGCCTTCGCTTGCAATGCCGGAGTAAAACAAGTCTGCATGCTTTCTCCCACCCTATTTAATTTCTACCAAAATGACTTGCCTGACACGCTTAACCAAACAAACGTTAATGATATACAACTAAATGAGAGGCCATTCAGTTGTTTATTATACCCAGATGCATGACCTAGTTATATTTTCTAAGTCGGCAAAAGGACTGCAAAGCTACCTTGAGAAACTAGAGGAATTTTGCGAAACATCAGATCTCCATGTAAATCTTGACAAAACAAAAGTAATGATCTTCAACAACTGTGGGAAAACTATGAACAATTACGCTTTTCAATATGGAGGTCATAAACTAACAAATGTTAAGTCATATAAATACTTAGGCATTCAATTAAGTGCCTACGGAAATTTTGCTCTCACTAAACAAGAGCTAAACAAGGTAGCGCTAAAAGCATTGTATAAATTAAGAAAAGAAATGGGTGACCATTTTAGAGAAAATATTAATCTGACCATAAAATTATTTGATGCGCTAATAACCCCTATTTTACTTTACGGTAGCGAAGTACGGGGGGTGGATTGTAAAGAAAAACTAGACAAAGACTCAATTGAGTCAGTCCAAACTAAATTTTGCAAATGGCTCTTAGGCGTTAGCAAGTTGTGTAGCAACAATGCATGTAGAGCAGAGCTAGGGAGATTTCCTATACGTTACCAAGCAAAATGTAGAAACATCAATTTCTGCGGGCTGAAACTGAATGACCCTGAACAAATCAAGTTATCCTGTACAATATAAAACGATATGAAAAATAAGGAAAACAAAGAATTTTGGAACCAAACAGTAAAAGCCCTGCTGTATCATATAGGGCTAGGGGAAATATGGACAAACGTACAAATATCAGTTCCTGATCGCAAAACCATTTTGAGTATTATAAGCCAGAGACTAAAGTACATAGAATACCAAACTCGGAGAGTCAACATTTAGACCGCAGTTTGAATTAAGTGCAAGAATATCATGTAATTTGTGTGCGTGTTAGCGCCAGCTCGTGGGTCGGGTGGAACATCTCGAAACGAGCGAAAGTATTGGGCTACCCAACAATAGAAAACACCCTAACCTTTAGAAAGTGCAGTACAAAAACAGTAGAAGTATAGTATTATGGGTGCAATAAGAATACAGGTCTCGAGAGGTTCCGTGCTACTCCAGCTCGTGCTTGATCTTATCTCAACAATTACGCGTGCAACTGTCAACTATCTGTAAATCTTTGTATAGCAAGAATAAAAAAATAGTAAAACAAAACAAAAGCACACACGCACTGAAAATAACGAAAAATCAGAATTTAAAAGACGAAACATTGGTGTTATGTTGCATTGCATTCAATCTTGACTGCGAAGTGATATTGAAGTAAGATCAACTGTGGTCAATGAAATTCCATGACTCGATGCTTCTCATTCGTATACAAATAAAGGCGTTGCTATTTTCCTAGATATCCACCTTACATCGTTGTTCCGCAGCAACAACGTCTGTAGGAAATTGCACTCTCACTGGTTAAGATGATATCATTTATGGTACGTTTGATAAAAAATTACAGAAAGAAAGTGGAGGGAAAATAAATTCAAACAAAGATCAGCACAAACAAACTAATCAAAGCGATTCATACAAAGATACATAGGTTACTACACGGAAAGTTGTGTAATACGGTTGGATATTTTACGAGTCAGTTTTATTTTTTCGAGCCTGGATAGGCGAGAAAAAAGTTAATTTGATGAGTAAAAATTCCCAGCCGTATTACACAACTTTTCGTGTAATACATTGTTTATTACATGACGGATAAGGGGGTGTTTACATGATACCGGACGAGTTTCATTCCGGTACGAGTTCCACTCCCCACTTGTACCTCTGTATTATTGCGATATTGTTTACACGATACCGGTACGAAATATCACACCAGATCGAGTCATTCCGAAATAAGTTCACCCCGGTTCTTGTACCGGATCCAAAGTTTTGTTCCGGAATGAAACTCGAGCCGGTATCATGTACACCACAGGCAGCCCAAGCTCTGTATTTGCACTGTGTGACTATTATTTCACAAAATTCTCAGATAAAGAAAATAAACTTACCTTAAGAGTTTGTTGTTGTCCTGTTGTTTCTCTGGGGTCTAGAAATGCCGTTTATGGGGCATTTCTCTCATTTTGGGTTTTTCTCTCTTCTTGTGAATCGTGGTTTGAATTTGAGTGTGCAGCCTTTCCTTTCTTTTAGACAGAGAAGAGAGAAAAACCCAAAGTGAGAGAAATGCCCAATAATCGCCATTTCTAAACCCCAGAGAAACAACAGGACAACAACGAACTCTTAAGGTAAGTTTATTTTCTTTATCTGAGAATTTTGTGAAATAATAGTCACACAGTGCAAATACAGAGATTGGGCTGCCTGTGGTACACGAGGTATGAGTTTTTATTCTGGTATGAGATGAGTGGCCTAGTTGACTGGGACGGGTAGCGCATGCGTGTTGATACGCAACATTGATCCAAACTGCAAACTCGCTGGCTAGTAACAGCGAGGGCTCAAATGAACATCCTCCTGATATCGTGCCGGTGTGAAACTCTTTCCGTATCACGACTCTCATGTAAATGAGATTTCGTTCCGGAATGAAACTCGATCTGGTATAATGTAAACACCTTCCAACACACACAGTTTATTGTCGCTTACTTTACAGCTCTGTTTAAAGAAACTATCTGAGAGCAGGAAGTATTAGCCTTTTTTTATGCCAAAGTCGGGGGCGCGCGCGCTGAAATTTTTTTATCTGTTTTCGCGCGCTAACAAAGCCCCATGGGCTTTTATCGCACGGCGGCCATGTTGAGTCCCAGGAGAATAAAAACCTTTGTTTTCGTCCGGTAAACTCGTTCTGAAACTAACCAGTGCGAGGCTACCGGGGCCGAAACTATTGTTTTATCCAAGATGGCCGAACTGCGATTGGTTCGCACGCTTACAAAACCTTTTAAGCACGTGACCCGGGCAATACGCTCGCACATATTTGCACTCGTTTTATCCCGTATTTGCACTCGAAACGCCAAGTCGTATAATAAATTGATGTATAACAGAGTTTCTGTTCAAAGCTGTACAAATACTGTTTATTCAAAGCAATCATTAAATGACTTATAACAAGTAAGGTAAGTATGCACATAAACCTCATCTAGCCCCTCTCCAAAATATAAAATAGGAATGGACACTGGCTTTTTTCGTCCTAAATAAGAGATCATGCACTGGTCTATGTTTCGGTTTAAGCTTCCTATTGTACCATTCAGTATGCAAGGAAAGTTCAAAGCCGAAATCTCCTATATAGACCGAACCTGCGGGTTAATATCCTATTTTGAAGTCCTAAATTTATTTCGGTACAGAAGTGTGATCTCCCAGACAAAGCACAGAGACGTTGCTAAGCAGTAGATGTTGGGAACTAAACTTTATACAAGTTGTAAAGCTTCAAAGTCTCCTACTGCTGGCTTATATCAATAATATTTAAGTTAATATGTAACAAAGCTGTATGCTAAAATATTCTTACAGACCTTGCTGTGTACACTCATTTCGTAGAAAATGTGAAAAGGTTAATTATGTGCTAAACCACAACCTCTATCGCTGGCCACAGTAACATACTAAAGTTTCAATCCGCTCCTAAAATAGAGAAGTGGTTTCTCTTCTCTCACCATATCCTCCTTCCATAATCAATTACCGGTTCCTTATGACATCGATCAAATATAGAAAGCACTGATGAGTACCGGGGGGGGGGGGGGGGGGGGTACTCCCTTATATGGGCTATACGAGTATGAATCTATGGTTTGGGTCTGGGATAGGGTAGAGTTTTTGCTTGAAGTCTGGATATAGGGTATAGATTGTTTGCTTCAAGTCTGGGATAAGGGTAGGGTAAACGGCATTTTTAGGTCTGGGATAGGGTCAGGGTGTTGAGGTCTCCGCGGCACATCCCTACCCAAAAATCTTCTGAGTACCCCCCCCCCCCCTCCCCCCGGAATAAATCATTCCCCAGAGATTCAAATGACAAAGCCATGAAGGCCATGCTGGTGAAAATAACAAAATAAGTTAACGAGGATCTTTTGTTAGCGTCCTTGAACATGGCGCCGATGACCGGCATTACATGCAAACAAATAGTTAGACATAGACATAGACAGGAGCCCATTACCAGGAGCGTACCTATGTGATGGGTAGCGCCCACAGCACAGTAGACGATGTAGCTATTTATAGATATCCGATTCCCGCGAAATAAAATGGTTGCCATGGTTGCTTGCGCTGCGGACAATGCGCGCTCCCCTGCATAGGAAAATAGCTGCGTCAATGCATAATGAGAAGTGACATTTCGTCGTGTGATTGGTTTAGTGCAGGTACCTTTGTCTACTTTCGCGGGAAACACAAAGCTAAAAATAGCTACATCATCTATTCTGCTGTTGGACAGACCTAATCTGGGAGATGCACGCTCCTGGTAATGGGCTCCTGACATAGACATAGACATAGACAACTTTATTTATCCACGGAGATCCAACAGAGTATAACACCTGGTTTACAGGGATGCCGTGCCATAATAAAATAGAAGTAGATAAAAACGTGGTTAAAATATAATTAACCGGACATCAGAAGGCTACCACGGTCATTCCTTACACGGGACTTAAAAGCCCGGAAACACTTAATTTGTCGAGTAGCTTTTGGCAATTTGTTCAATAAAGAAGCACCCTTGTATCGTAGGCTCTTTTTCAGATAATTTGTTTTTGGGGCAGGCAGTGCTAACCGGTCAGGCAAGTTTCTAAGATCATACTCAGTGGTGTCTGACAAGTTAACAAATTGTGCCCCTAAGTATTTTGGTAGTAAACCGTTCACGACTTTAAACATAGTAATAACTTTTAGCTCATTATGGCGTTTAGAAATACTCAACCAGTTTAGTGACTCCAATCAAATGACTCTGCTAGTATCAAATGGCAATCCCGAAATAATTCGGGCTTCTCTATTCTGTAGCTTTTGTAATTTCTCAATCATTTCTTTGTTTGCGATGTCCCAAACTGGCGAACAGTATTCGAAATGAAGCATAACTATAGTCTTATAAATAGTTATTAGAGCACCAAGGCCAGATGAAATTTTCTTTACGATATACTCGACGTGACTCGTCCAAGAGAGGCATTCGTCAAAAATAACGCCCAGATATTTTGTTGTCCCGACCCTCTTAAAGGGGCCGTCTCACCCACAGTGCTTAGCGTACTTTTGTTATTGTTTATATTCGGGACTTTGACCCCTTGTTCACGGCGGGAACCTCACGAACTAAGCGTATTCTTTTTGTTGGTGACATGATAATTTTGATTTGAACATGGATGACCTTGATGAAACTAATAGTACCTTACCAGTTGAATGTGAAGCCAACAAAGTGTTATACAGCAGTACTTGGCTGTATTATAACATTTACCGCTCACCCGTCGCTGCTATAAACAGAGAACACTCTCTCCGGGTAATACTAATAATTATGAAAGCGAGAGGTTTCTCTCCTCGGTTTTATTTTTACTTGCAGACAGAGAGAGAGAGGTCATCTGCTAGCAGGCAATCTCGTTGCTGGTGACAGAGATCCAGTTCAAGAGAGAACAGTGAAAGAATAACAACTCACTTGAATAGGAAATTATTATCATGCAGTCTCGGCGGCTTTGTTTGTCAAATTTCGTGCGAGTATAAACTTAAAATGATCAACCCGGTAAATCCGAAAATCTCGGCAAAATCACTCTAAAAGCCCGCCCTTCGAAACCAGAGAGAGACCTGTTTCCACAAGTTAAACGCCAAAGTCCTGAAAATGATTTTAGGAAACTGTTCTTCAAGTGGAGTTTTGTTGCAAATTGTGGTCACGTAAGCCAGCCACGGTGTTGAAAAACCCAAATCGGCTCAAAGTCGAACTAAGCGCTAATATATCTTTACATATAAAGATTAATGGTCAGAATAGTTTCTCCATGTTGTAGGTGGAAATCGTGGACACAAACGGACAATTGTTTCCTTTCGTTGAGGATGAACGAGACTGGCACCATCAGAGAACTACGGCCACCTGAAATAAAACTAAAATTTGCATGACCAAATAATTTAAAACACTTAAATAAGAGGCTCAGTAGGAAGAGCAATAAAAAAGGTTCAACCTAGTATGATATTTTTGACGATAGCTGGAAGGATGGCAGAGATGTAGAGAAGATTAAGACCACAGCCATAAAACTCTGGATTTCGATGGCATCGAAAATGGCCGCTATGCTATGTGAGCGCGCTAAGCACTGTGGGTGAGACGGCCCCTTTAATATTCTTGTTGTCAATATAAATATTAATTTTATCATTTACTCTGGCCAATCTCTGTCTCGAACCAATCAACAAGAATTCAGTTTTAGCGACGTTCAAACTTAATTTATTGGCTTTAAGCCAGTCATTAATGCGTAATAAGTCACTATTCATCATGTCGTTTATCTCATTGTAGTCACTTGATGAGACAGTGAGATTCGTGTCGTCGGCGTACATTCGGGGCTTTGCAAATTTCAGACAATTCGGCAAATCGTTGACATATAAAAGAAAAAGGAGCGGACCCAAAATGCTCGCTGTGGTACGCCGCAAGTAATGGGGAGTGGCTTAGAGAGTACGCCGTTGACAAGACACTGCTGATAACAGCACGACAAATAGGAACAGAACCAATCTAGGGCTTTTTCCTCTATCCCATATTTTTGTAGTTTCCTCAGCAATATGTTGTGGTTTACAGTATCGAATGCTTTGGCCAAGTCAATATAGACAACTGCATTAATTAAACCTTGGTCAATATTAAGGCTCCATTCGTTAGTTGCCTCAAACAGGGCACTCATGGTAGAATGTAACGAGCGGAAGCCTGATTGACAATTACTGAGAATACTGTTGTCCTGTAGATACGTAAAAACCTGATTGTAAATTAGTCTTTCGCAAACTTTGGCAATGATCGGTATAACAGAGATTGGCCGGTAATTACCCATGTCTGACTTTTTCCCACTCTTATGGATTGGAGTAATTTTAGCATATTTCCATTCACTGGGGAAAATGCCAGTTCGTATTGAAAGATTAATCAAATTAGTTATAGGTAATGAGATGATATCTATGGCGGGTGGATAGGGTCAAAAACAGGTCTTCTAATTGAGCAATAAAGTATCGAATTTTGCATCAGTCAAGGTGACCGAGTCTCTGATCGAGTGACACACTTTTTGGTTGGACGTATCAAAAAGTCTGATTGAGTGACCGAGTCTCTGATCGAGTGACACACTTTGTTGTTGAACATTCAGAAAGTCTGATTGAGTGACCTAGTCTCTGATCGAGTGACACACTTTGTTGTTGAACATTCAGAAAGTCTGATTGAGTGACCGAGTCTCTGATCGAGTGACACACTTTGTTGTTGAACATTCAGAAAGTCTGATTGAGTGACCGAGTCTCTGATCGAGTGGCAGTATGTCGAATGGCAATCTCGTTCCCAGAGCCCGCGCGTTTTTCGGCCAGCGGTGACCAAACGCTTTGAGGCTCTGGGATAATCCATAACCGGAAGCAGGATTTTATGCTTCCGGTTTGAGAGCGCATGCGTGAAAGGTTGTTTACTGAGCATGCGTCGTATATCTAATGTACTATGAATATGCGCAGAGAAAGCAACCGCTGTGGTAATAGAGCGCTGGCTTACTAAATTGATAAAATGGCCGACGGGGAAAAAAAAAAAAAAAAAAGATCCTAACGACAGTCGGAACTGCTAAAGGTACCGTTTTGCCAATCGATACTAGGTTCCCTCAGAGACAAGAAAGGTATGATTTAAACTGCCGTGCTCCAAAATTCATGAGGAGGTGTTAGGTCTCAGGATGCAGTAAGTGGAGTTTGCTGAGAAACTTTTAAAAATGTACAGTGTTGGTTCGAACAAGAAATTTAATTGCTCCACGGGCAGTCCTTTTCGTGTCCTGGACGTGTAATGTTCTTGAATCGGTTGAATAAATTGTTGTTTTAGTTGATGTGGTATAGTTATCGTTGAATATTTTTGTTGTATCAAATATATTTTTATTCATTTAAATCTTAAAAGTTAAAGAATGTAATGTACCAATATATAAATGGGGAAATTTCAGTCAAATTCTCAAGGGTGGTGAAACATTGCTTGTTTAGTTTTTAATCAAAATGTACCACCCAGAACCTAGTTGTTCGAAGTAAGGGTAAGCACTACCCCGGGGTTAAATTGCTAACCAGATGGTAAACTGTACAGTTTTAGCACTATCCTAGGGATAAAGTTACCCTTGCTTCGAACAACTGGGCCCTGGTCCAGAAAGACTACAAGCTTATGCAGAAATCCAAAAGAGCGAGCTCAAGCACAGGAATAATAATATTGTAAAATGTATAGCGCTTTAGAAATGGCTTCAATTTGTTTAACCCAAATCTGAATGAGAAAACAAATTTACCAAGCCTTAAAGCCTTATATTTTGGAATATAACACCAAGGCCTTGTTTTAAGATGTCTGTTTGTCTTATATTACTGGGAACTTACTCAGAACTATGAAGTGCAACAAAAATATGACGCTCGGTAACCATTATTGAAGGTTGGGCCCATACTTTTACTTTACCAGTCAAAGTCTTGTACAGTTTGTAATGCATTGACCCTGGGCCACAATTCAGGATCAAATGCCTGACTCTGGGGATTAAGGGGTGGATTGAAATGGGGTGCACCATATGAGCACCATAGACACAGGGGGGGTTGGCCCCCAATATTTTATGAAAATCAGGTCTCTGAAGTAGTATTTTCTGAATTTTGATACCACTTGAATCTCAAAAGGGGGTGCATCCTCCAAATCACCTTGCCCTCCCATAGATGGCGAGGTCTAGAAAGTATAAGTGGGTCAGATGTTCTTTCCTAGTTCTTTTACGATCCAGGGTGGAACTTATATATAGTTGGTACAATGCATGTGCAGCCATGGCCATGGGGTCCTAAACTGGACCCAGTTTTACACAAGTTTGCTCCAAACCCTGGATTTCCAAGTTGTTGTGAAAATGAACCCATTTTCAACCTGATGGATTATTTTGAGCTGTCTATATAAACTCAGAATTCCACAGTTTTACACAAAGCTAGACCCTAAACTCTAAAGTAGGTTCAAATCTGACACACAATATATATCATAAGTAAGTGTGCCCCTGGAAACAGACGCCCTGTTAGTGTGAAGTCTGAATGTACACATATATATATATTTGTTTCTGCTACACAAATGTTTGAATATTTCCTACTAGACATGCTGGAATTCTGATAATGCAAATATTATTTCAATGGCAGATAACATTGATTGATAGGCCCTTTGCAGGGCCTGGTCGTGTGACCTTTTTAGCCTGTCAATCAAAAGAAAGTTGGTGCTAGAACAACATGAATGCCAGAAATGGTATTAAGAGCAAGCCAAAATTAGTAAAAAGCCCAAGTTTTAGGTTCATATCTTTAAAACTGAAGGAATGGTAAATTTTTGAAAACTCTATAATTTAGCTTAATTTAATAGAGTTTGTGAGGCTTTTTTTGCTGACTGGCATGGCTTGCCATGGCACAAACTCTGCTAAATTATAGAGTTTTCAAAAAAAATGTTTTTGATTGACAGGCTAAAAAGGTCACATGACCAGGTCCTGCAAAGGGCCTATTGACTCCAATCTTCGTAAAAACACACTTTCAATTTTTGTTTTTCATTTCTTTGAATTTTACCAAGTTCAATATGCTAAAAATAGGTTTAAAAACTCTTCCAGTTCGCAATTAAAATCTATTAAAAGCACTGAAACACAATTTTATCTATCCAACTACCATGTTTGTTTACAGAAAACACATCAAGTGACTGTGAACCCACGTGGCATTCTGACACTGCATTTCTCTTTACAATTTTGCAGCACAATCCCAAAATGCATTGTGGGTAATGGACAAAAATCCCATTGTCTACTGTACTAACTCAACTAACCCACCCCCCCCCCCCCCCCCCCCCCCCCCCTCGCCCTGTTCAGTTACAAACTGCCAAACCATAAAGTCAATGGCTCAAGCTTTCCCCAGAATGCCATTTGGGAAGATTCTGCGGCTTTGCCGATGGCCTGCAGCAATTTCTCTTGTAGGATTTTGAATGGAAACTGCTCTAATTTTGGTCAAATAGGCCACTGGTAGAAAGCCAAAGGACATCCTGAGGTCTAAGGGTGGCTGAAAAATACTTGGCTTGCTTTTAGTAGGCCCTTGTGAGGAGTTTTCATTGGGGTTTTCTCTTGCATTTCTGCATTTGACACACCAATTGGTGATATTTTTACTTGTGAGATTGTAGGAAGAATAACCCTAAAGGTGATGTAATATATCCACTTCCACCACAGTGCAAAGGAGCAGAAAAATAAATTGTGCAGCTGACTGGTAGGGATCGAGCGAAGCAGCCTATACATCTGTTGAAGTGATCAAAACGTCCTTTTTTGACGATCAAATACTTGCATTGGTTTCCAATAATGTCTCTTTTCCTCCTTTGTCAGATCTTACCCGGATGGTAGTCCATACATGGTAACGGCTTCTTGAAAGCAGTTAAGTGCCGTCTCTGCACGGTTATTGTCACTACATTTCAAAAATACTGGAATGCGTGTGAACCCATCAATGCCTCCATGTACAACCAATCTCCACCTGGCAAAAAATGTTATAAACAAAATTACATACTTTTCCTCCTAAACTACATGTACATTAATATTAACGTTAACGTGGGAGGACAACCTGAAATGACACATTTTTGACTAGACACTGAGTCCAATGTGGAAAGTTAAAATAGAAGAAGAGATTGAATGGGGGACTCAATAGAGCAAAGGGAGGAGAGAGCTAAAAATATAGGTTGCAACATTTTCCGTAGTGGTGAAGGATACCTTACCTGGAATTCCACTTCATGACCACCCTGGAATTGTACTCCTGTTATAGGATACCCACCCTAGAACTTCCAGAGGTGCTCCATAGAGAGGGGATAGAGAGG